>CM014270.1:13188230-13204805 GCA_004135705.1 Alloteropsis semialata | reverse complement strand
ACGAGTGCGGATAGCCTAATGGCGTCCGTTGGATGCACACCTACCCAGGTGGCCACCAAATGTTTTCAGTTATTTATGTGTCTACGTGGTGCCATCCAGCACCGTCCATTGTTAAGAATCAATAATGTTTTATATTATAATTTTGCTGAATTCCTCCTTAGAAACTCCTTGTACATAGTGGCAATTATGCACCGTACAGAATTATTGATATTAATGCAGCATCCACCAATGACGACCAATCTACCTCCCTACATATATATAAAGCACGCATGTATAGCAGTATCAGTATATAGCCCCATGGGTCATTCCATAGTTCTACAGTTTCTATCTCACGCAAGTATTAGCTGAAAATTGGAGCCTAGGACGATACGTTAAAAAAAGACAACAGGGGATAGGAGGCATCGAGAATGAACGAAAGGGATGCCGCTGGCAGAAGTAGAGGCTCGCTGGATGCAGCAGGTGCCTTGACGGCAGTATAACAAAAATTCCTGGCCCAGTGGACAGAGCATCCAAAGGATTCAGTAGAGCTCGAGTCCAGGATTGTAGGACATTCTGGCATAATAGAATGTCAAAACAACAGGTGATGTACTTTCAGGGCCAGGGGATGTTAAGTGTGAAACGACGTAGTTTGACATCAAAGAATTGGTTGCCATCTGCAGTAGAGGCTCATAGTATTTGTGCCTTCACTGCTGTGTATCACAGTACTGCCTGCCATAGTCTTAACGAACTTCATCGAAGTTAATAGATTTACATAGGCAGGTAATAAGTCCTTTGGCTTTTGTGGTGATTCTAGCACCTGCTGAGATGGCTGCAATTGGTTGTGGCTGGTGGCCACTAGTGACAGTGGTCGATGCCCTTTTCTCGCAGAAATTGTGTTTTGCACCAATAATCGGAGGGCCTCCAACAGTAATACGTTCATTTCAGAATATGCTGGAATAATTTCCTGTTGAGTTCGCTGCACAACGGAAAATATCAGAATATGCTAAATAGAACAAGCAGATTGAGGCGTTGTTGCAAGCCGACGGGGAAGCGTTAATGACCCGTGGATTTCTCACCCAGTTAAGCGTTTCCACGTCATGTAATACATGTTATGCATGATTTTTTTTGTTTGTAGTGGAGCCCTCTTTCCTCACGAGACGTGCCCAGTTGGGCAGGATTCCTAGTCTCATATAATATTAAGAAAAAAGAAATGCTGACACATTGAACAGGAATACAATACATTTGAGAACTAGCCTGAGCATAGAAACCTAAAAATTAGAGCAAGTTATGCCTGTATCTCAATGCATTAGCACATATCGCTCGGTGTACATGTCCAGCATATTTTAATTTCTTTGTGTGTAGAATACGAAATAAATGTATAATTAAGACAAAATTCATGGTGGATTTGATGTAGCTAAGTTGAATTGTAGATGTTGGTGTATTTTTGTATAAACGTACACTGCTGGAGAAACTCATATCAGTGCCGGTCACAGGACACGTTAGTGCCGGTCGGCACAGCCGGCACTAATTGGTCGGCACTAACGTCCCGTACGTTAGTGCCGGTCACGGTGACCGGCACTAACGTGCGAAGTTTAATGCCGGCTGGTATTCCCAGCCGGCACTAATCTGCGCGACCCGTTCCGTCCGATCCCTTCCCTCCCTTCCCTTTTTCTCATTTTATTTTCCTCCCCTTTTTCTCATTTTCTTTTCTTTCCTTTTTCTTTTCCCCACAACTTCTCCAAGAATCAAAATCACAACACAGTTCACCTCCAAAACTTCACATGAATCACAACACAAATCACAACATGAATCACACATAAGTTGTGAATCACAACATGAATCACACATTTGAGAAATCACACAAGTTACACAAGCATCACATCACATAAAGAAGAAGAGCGGAGGCCCTGCTCCAGCTCGCCGGCCAGGCCCTGCTCCCGTGCGCTCTAGCTCGCCGGCCAGGCCCTGCTCCCGCGCTCCAGCTCGCCGGCGGCGGCGCCGGCACCCACGCGGCCAGGGTGGCCCGTCCCCACGGTCGCCGGCGGCGGCGCCCGCGCTCGGGGAGGCCCACTCCTCCCGCCAGCCGCCGCCGGTTCCAGCTCCGGCTCCGGCTCCGGCTCCCGCTCCCCCGGCCGGCCGCCGCGCCTTGCCTCCGTCCCGCTCTCCCGTCGGCCGCCGCGCAGGGCCTCCTCCCGCTGGCCTGGAGAGATAAGAGCGAGAGAGATGTGAGGACGGGAACTTGGGAAGAAGAGATAAGAGAGAGATGACGATAGGAGTTGAGAAAGAGATAAGTTAAAGGGTGGGAGAGAGGGCGGTGGTAATGGGAATTTAGTGCCGGTTGAAACCTCGAGCCGGCACTAAACTGCCTAAGTCAAGTTAGTGCCGGCTGGAGCCCCCAGCCGACACTAACTTGGCATTTGACTGTCACATGGTCGGTGCGGGAGCGCGCGTTAGTGCCGGTTCAGAGCTCCAGCCGGCACTAACATGGCTCCCGCGGCACTGTTTCCTGGAGCCGGCACTAAATGATGACATTAGTGCCGGCTCCAGGGGGACCGGCACTAACGTGCACGCACCAATGTGAAGTTCTCTCGTAGTGATACGTAGTGATAATTAGATAAGTTTGAATTAAGTTAAACTAAAACATTTTATATTTTGAAATGAAGCGAATATAAGACATTGAATATAACACAAATGTTACACACGTACTGAAACTCGGCAACCTTTAATAATATGTGGGTAGTTAGTTTCAAAAAAAGATATTAACTGAAATAAACTGAAAGCAAAATGAATTGACAGAAATAAAGACGGAAAACTCCAATCTGGTTCGAATATGCTTGGGTACACGTGAATGGTCAGAGGACAGCATTTTCAGTCTCAATGCAAGTCCCCTGAATCACATGTATTATACCAAAGCTATGGCTAACACATTACGATTTACGATGCCACTGCATGCTAGGAAACTGGAACATTAAATATAAATAGAAAAACTAGTCTTCCTAATTAGAGGGGGGTGCACAAGCAAAGGCAGAAGTTGTACATGTACTGCATTGAACAATAAATACAAAATTAATGTTTCAACTAACTTCAACATATATTTTCACCTAGCAGGCATATATATGTTGCTGATGGGAACATGGTCACATAAATCATCAGATACGAACAACTTAGGATAAGAATTGTGGAAACTACATGACTGGGGTAGGGGAATGAGAAAGTGAGATCCTTCAACGGAATAGGAGACATCGAGAAAGAAATAATTACTTTGTGCATATCGTAGTGAATGGAGGCCTCAAGTTTCCTGTGAGCCTGCGTTGCAGATCACAGCAACTTTATCCCTCGATTGTCTTCCAAAGTTGAAGATTCAGAAGAACACTGTTCAGAGTGCAAACTGAGCTTAGCTTGGTTGGTAGAATCTGCCATTTGAGGAACGCACCCACACTGGCTCGGATATGGAAGCGTGCATGCTCGGGCCTGGTGCTCATCTGCAGCCGCGTCAGAGGCCACTTTGGTGGCACCCTTGGGTCCCACTGTGACCAGCTTGCAATGTTGCTCGAACCCCACTGCATCTGCTCTCTTCAGAATTCGGACTTATCTGAGCGCCCGCCGCTGCGCCGTCCTCCCGCACCACGCTCGGCTGCTCCGTCACCTTAACCGGGGAGCTGTAGAGCGGTGGTTTCCATGGAGGATGCCATCCGTGTCGGTGGCACCATCGATTCGGAGGACACTGAGAAAGCTTACGGCAAAGGATCCACAGCGATTCGATCTGGACTGCTTTAAGCGATCGATGTCGTACGCCAAACACGAATTATTGCTACATCCTTCCTTTCATCTAAGTGAAGGATCGGGCAAATTTTGGGACTCTGAATCCGATTCGGATTGTGAGGTTCTCGGTGATGCGGATGTGCTTGCGCAGGCTGTTCAGCCGAACCTGCGGCCAACTCCGGTGGCGACTAGCACTACGGGAAACCCCCCTTTGCCAAGTGTCAAGTACACTCGGCAAAGGGACTTATACACTCGGCAAAGGGGTTTGCCGAGTGTAGCTCACGGCAAAGTGACACTCGGCAACGAGGTGACGGCAAATCGCTCTTTGCCGAGTGCCAAAACTCGTGCACTCGGCAAACTTTTGCCGAGTGTCTCCTGACACACGGCAAATACACGTTCCCACTCGGCTAAATGAGCTAACGGCCGTTTGCAAGGCACGGCGTCAGGACCCCTTTGCCGAGTATCCGATGTTTGGCACTCGGCAAAGGGGAGATGTTTGCCGAGTGCCGAGCCTTGACACTCGGCAAATAGCCCCCCTTTGCCGAGTGTTCAGGCTATGACACTCGGCAAATAGACGTCCCTTTGCCGAGTGCTATGGTAAATGCACTCGGCAAAGGGACTTAACAGAATGTCCCAGCATGGTCGCTTTGCCGAGTGCTATGGTAAATGCACTCGGCAAAGTGACCAAACAGCTGGTTTTTTTTCTGTTTCCTCTCGTTAAAAGAACCCCAACTCACAAATATCATATGCATGACATATACATCACATTGCACAGGAATATATCACAATATCCATCACAAACGCAAATATATCTCACAATATCCATCACAAACACGAATCCATCACAAACACAAATCCATCACAATCTAGAAATAAGTATCACATCCATCACCTAAGTTGACACGAACATAACAAACTCTAAGAAGGAGGCCACTGTGACCACGGCTGCGACGGATTTGACAAATCTTGGTCCTCATTTGGCGCATTGGATCCCGCCGACTGGTTCTACACATAGGACAAGATTATGCATTTGTTATACAAGTTATACATCAGAAGTCATGAGATGAACATATAAGTTTTATAAATGGACTAAATTCTCTAAGTTCTCTAATTTGTGAATGTTTTCTGAATTCTCTAAATGTAATTTGCTATATGAATTCTCACAATTCTCTAAATCTTCTAGGTTCTCTAATTCTCTAAATTCTTCTAAGTTCTCTAATTATCTAAATCTTCTAGGTTCTCTAATTCTCTAAATTCTTCTAAGTTCTCTAATTATCTAAATTTTCTAGGTTCTCTAAGAAATTGAACTTGAAGGTTGTCCGAAGTGACTCACAGGTGTATGTGATCCAGGATATGCCGGCGTTGGAGAGAATTGGATGTTTGGCCCCGGCACACCTTGCTTTGCGGCCATGCTCTGCATCCACATGTACATCTGCTGCATCTTCTGCTGCTCGGCCGTCCACCGCATCTGGAAATCGGCCTCTAACTGCTGCCGCTGGGCCGCCAACCTCTCGTCTAACATCTGCTGCATCTGGGTCTACAATATACCATCCAAATGTTAGAATGAAAATCAAACGTATTTAAATATCAATGAACGATCAATAGAACAGAAACAACCTGGAGCTCCTGTATCTGGTGCTGGGCTACGGTCGGCCTTGGTCGTATGGCGGGGCTGGAGTCCGTACTCCTAGCTTTAATCTGGTTAAGCGTAGGAGTACTGGCCGTGTCGATGCAACCGTCACCCATATAGAAGCGTCCATGCTTCCTTCCTCCTCCCATCGTCATGACAACTTCTCCATCGAGGTTCTCGTTGACAACATCGAACTCTGGCCCGCGGATCTCTCTTGCCATCGATGTGTAGTCATTGAGGCGGCTGTGGATGCTTGCATTGCTGTACGCCGAGGGCGGGTCGTCCGGTTGTAGTTGACGTCGGACGTCGCCTTGCCCTTGTGGGACAAAGCATACGCCTTGAACGTCGAGCAAGACTCACCACCATGGGCCCCCGACTGCAAAAAAATGAGCGACGTAATTAGAAATTGTGGACAACTGAGTATATTAATGAAGATATGGAATCTCTTACCACAGATGTTCCGGTTTACAAGCGTCGTATGTGAAAACTTTTTCAGAACGTCCTATATTTTTTACCACAGACTCCACATATGATATTATGAGCTCCTGACAATTTTCATGAATTACAGAGTTCATTTGATTTTTCTATAATTAAAAAACAAACTAGACACACGTACTTTCAGTTAGTTTCGTGAAAATAAAGTTGCAAATTTACTTCTATTATATGGAAAGTGTCACACAATGGAGTTAGTAACATGAATATCAATTTTCCAATAACTCTGTACCCTTATTTGAAACACTTGTAGTTCAAATTTTGACTTGAACCAAAAAATTCATTGTAATGAGAAAAATGCATTGAATATAGTAAACGGGCCGACAAAAATCCAAAATAGTAATATGGAGTGCAATGTATCATATGTGAAATAACAAACTAAGTTTGGAATGATTTACATGAAATATAGATGTTCGCTTTGCCGAGTGCCAGGAAAAACACTCGGCAAAGGGTACGTTTGCCGAGTGCAGGGTGATGGGCACTCGGCAAAGGTGATTTTTGCCGAGTGCCAGGGGCTCGGCACTCGGCAAACTATAACGGCATTCGACGGCCGTTAGCGCTGCTGGCCGACTAAGCCGACCCCGTGGACCCGTGGGAGGTTTGCCGAGGGTCCCGACACCGGACACTCGGCGAACTACAGTTTTGCCGAGTGCCCGCGTCAAAGCACTCGGCAAAACGCACCTATGCCGAGTGCCTGCGTTATGCCGAGTGCTTTGCTGGGTACACACAGCATATAGTGCTTTTGCCGAGTGCCCGCGGATTTGCACTCAGCAAACATAGTTACACTCGGCATTTGTCGGTTTTCCGGTAGTGTACTACCGAGACACCCCGACTTGCTGTTGCCGTGCGGCCAAATCCGGCGGAGACACCCCGTGCTGTTGCCGTGAAGACGAAGGTCTCCTCATCATCTCCAAGAAGAGTCCAGGCACCATGGAAGCGGATTTGGAGAGGACCGCTGCCGCCTCGCCGCATCACGCCGGCGACCACCATCGGCGATTTCCTCATCCCGGCTCTGGTGTCCAGCGCACGGGGAAGCCGCGGCCGCGATCCGGTTACCACGGAATTTCGAAATTCAAACAACCGGTGGGGCCAAGGCTCTTCGGGCCCAAAACAACTCACATTTCCGGTCGAGTCAAACCGGGTCACGTCACATCCGACCCAACCACCCGGTGTGGCAAAGAGGACAGAATTCGGAAAACCTAGGCGACGCATCGTCAATCCTGCAGCCTTTCACGCGATTCATACTTCGCCGCCGCCGCCGCCGACGTACCTCGAGGCGCTGATGGCGGGTGGTCGACAGGGGAGGCGGAATCGAGGACGTGGACCAGCACCGGGCCGCGGGCGCGGGCTGGCTCCCCCCGCCGGCGCGAATGTGGCTGACGGCCACGGACGCGGTCGCGGGGGACATCCTCCTGCGGGTGCCCCTGGTCGCGGGCATCCTCAAGCGGGCGCCCCTGGTCGTGGGGGGGCGCTGCAACCTGGTCGTGGGGGACCTCCCCCTGCGGGCGCACCGGATGCCGTTGGACGAGGAGGTCACGCAACCGCGGGCGATGGGGGCCCTGAAGGGACACGTGGACGTCCTGGTGCTGCTGGCGCACATGGTGTTGGAGGCGGTCAGCGCCAACCGGGACGTGGTCGCGACCGGCCGGTTGCCACCAACACCACAGAAGCTACTGGGAATGTGCTTGATGATGAACAAGGAAAACAGAAAAGGAAACGCAAGGAGCAATCAGTGAAGCTGGAGTGCACTATCTGCACCGAGGAGCACTACACGAACCAATGCCCGCAGCTTCGAGGCCCAAAACCGACGGTAGCTTATTGCGGAGCTGCCGAGGATGGGATGGGTTTCTTTCAGATCCAGGCTGCCAGAAACAATCATATTGTTGCTCCAGCTCAGTCGTCGGTGGCAGCTCTCATCACAGTGGAAGCGGGTGAGATATCTGCTCAGTTGCTCCAGTCTGAGTTGGCTAGGATCATTCCAGTTCGTTGGGATTGGGAGGTGCAAGAGCAAGGACCGAAATCTTTTGTTGTCCCTTTTCCTAGCAAGGAGGAGTTGGAACGTATGATTGCAATTCGCGCAATTACCACTAACAAAAAGGAGGGCACTATCATTTTTGAAGAGTATGTTGATGACGTACAGCCCATCAAAACCTTGGATCAAGTTTGGGTGACGGTAACTAAGGTTCCCCGGGTATTGCGATCTTTTCTTCCTCTTTGGGCAGTTGGTTCTATCATTGGGGCCACCCAAAAAGTCGACATGGTTCACCTTCGGGCGACTGGTGAGGTTTGTATCCTGGTGGCGGTATTCGACGCCAAACAGATTCCTAAGCAGGCTGATGTTTGTGTCGTTAGCAGCATTTACCGCTTATATTTTAAAGCCGATGAAGCTGTAGAGAACGACCCCTTCAATCCAGAGGAAGATGAATTGTTGGGTGATGGTGATAATGATAATGATTTAGGTGGCCCAGATCATGAGATGGAGGATGCAGATGGCCCTAACCCAACAGATCCTCAGAATAATAATAGTATTCCCGAGAAGTCTCAGGCACCTCCTCAGAACATGCCCCCTCAGAAGCAAGCAACTTTGATCGCATGTGATCAACTTTTGAATGAGATTTGTATCAAAGTTATGATGGAGGCAGATGATGGGACTGAAAGGAAGAATTATTCTCCTTTGACGGAAGAAGAAATGGCAGCATATAATGCTCTTGTGGATTCTTCTGACACAATTCACCCTTCTTCTGTTTTTTTGCCTGAGGTTGATTCAGTTGACACGCTTGTTTGCAAGGAGGTTGGAGGCCTTCCTGTAGACTCTCCGCAAGATGAGCAGAATCTGGAAATCAACAACCAGGAACTGCTTATGCCGTGTTCACCCCTGTGCCGCACGGAGGACTGCATCGCCGAGGTCCAAACCAGTGTGGGGGGTTCTACACCGCCTCTTACCCCCCCTACGCTGGATCTCCTGGTGGAAGGACAGGAATCTGAGCCTGTCTTGTCCCCGACTTCACCCCGACAGGAGATCAAGGGGGGCTCTTCACTGCCATCCGACGCCTCCCCCCCCCTCGGGAAGTCTGCGCGGGCGAATCCAACGTCCAGGTACTGGCCGGCTTGGGGGACTCTACTCCAGCTGCCGCCCCCCCGGCGCAGTGCTTGGTCGCGGGGGGACAGGGCTCCGACTCCCCTGTCCTCCACCTGGTCCCACCCGGCGACGCGGGGGCTGGATCTAAAGCAGAGGGTGCGCATGCTATCGCACCGGTTCCACCCAAGATCCCTGAGAAGCTGCCCGTTCCTAAGCCGAGGGCCAAGGATGGGAAGAGGGTGGAGGACACTACCACGGTTCGTCGAAGCGCAAGGTCCAAAGCCAACTCAGATGAACACACTCTGCAGAAAACGGCGCGAATGGCTGCTAAAAAGAACCTCGAATCTCCTGGTACGTCTTTTACCAGCTTTTCAGATCAGCGCATTGCTTCGAACCTTGGTAACATTGGCATCAACCTAGGATCTACTACTGCTAGTATTAAATCTTCTGCTGTTGCAATCAAGAATTTAGAGGTAGATAGGTTGGTTTGTCAAGCTAGTAAAAAATTAGATAAATCAAAAACTAGTGTTTTACAAGATGAGAGTGATGATGAGAGGGAAGCTAGACTTAATGCTGTTCTCAGCCATGTAAATGGTAATCTAAATGAGGACATGCAGGACACGGGAGTGGATCACATTATCGATCTCTCTCCTGTCCGTAGAAAGAAAAAGTCTAGTAGTACTGCCAAAAATCCTAAAAATGGCAGACTTCCCAAAAAGCCAAAGACCCCTTCAAAAATTGTTCTTAAATGAAAGGGGTATTCTGGAATAGCAGAGGTCTTGGAGACTTGGCTAAACACAGATTCTTGGCGGATTTAGTAAAGGAGGAGCAAATAAATTTTATTGCTCTGTCCAAAACCGGTAGGGATGATTTTCCTGATCACTTTCTAAAAAAGTTGTGCGCTGGCCGGGATTTCCTCTGGCATAGTATGGCACCTCACGGGAGATCAGGAGGCATCCTACTAGGTGTTGATCTGGATGTTTTTGATATTGGAGCCATCGCGGAGGGAGATTTCTATGTGAAATTTACCTTACGATCTAAGCATGATGGTTTCAAATTTGTGCTGTACACGATTTACGGACCAGCACAACATCAAAACAAACAGGCTTTTTTGGCTGAAATGGTCAACACATGCTCAAAAGAATCACTCCCTTATCTAATTGGGGGGGGATTTTAATATTATGAGACATCCGGAGGATAAAAGCTCTGGTGTGTTTGACGTCAAATGGCCAAATTTGTTCAATGCTGTAATCGAATCTCTTGATCTCAAAGAAATTGTTATGTCTGGCCGTCAATACACGTGGACGGGCCCAGGAGACAATCCGACTTTTGAGAAGCTTGATAGAGTACTTGTCAGTACAGAGTGGGAAGATAAATTCCCTCTATCAACGGTGGAACCAAGAGACAGAAATATTTCTGACCATTCTCCTCTAATCCTAAATACGAGGGCGTCCACCCATCGAACTGATCAACACCCTTTTAAATTCGAAAGGGGATGGCTGATTAGGGACGGTTTCTATGAGATGGTTGCCAATATTTGGCAAGCTGAGAACTCAGGGTGTACGCCTCTGGAGCGGTGGCAGAATAAAATACGAAGGCTCAGACAACATCTTAGAGGCTGGGCCAAACATACAGCAGGAACATATAGAAAAGAGAAGAAAAGACTTCTCGATCTTTTAGATAACCTTGATAAGAAAGCGGAGTTGAACCCTCTATCTGAGCAGGATTTAAATTTTAAACGCTATCTAAAAGAGAGTTTAGTGAACCTCTTAAGAGAACAAGAGATAAAGTGGTACGAAAGGGCAAAGGTCAAAACGCTACTAGAGGGAGACGATAATACCAGGTTCTTCCATCTAGTGGCTAATGGCAAACACCGAAAACAACATATTTATAAACTTGAGAATGATCAAGGTGTTGTTATCGGAGATGACCAACTTAAGAGTCACATCACCCAGTACTATAAAAACCTCTTTGGACCTCCTGATGCCTCGGAGTTTACACTTATGGAAGATCAAATTCTGGATATTCCTCAAGTCTCCCAAGAGGAAAATCAGATTCTCACTAGTGGGTTCACGGAAACCGAAGTGAGAGAGGCTGTCTTTCAGATGGAGCATAACAAGGCTCCAGGTCCTGATGGTTTTCCAGTAGAATTCTATCAAGTCTTCTGGAATCTAATTAAGGACGACCTGATGGCCCTCTTCTCAGACTTCCACTGGGAGGATTTAAACCTATTTAGTTTAAATTTTGGGATCATCACTCTTATCCCTAAAATAGCAAATGCTACTATGATTCAACAATATAGACCTATTTGTGTCCTTAATGTCAGCTTTAAAATCTTTACTAAAGTTGCCACAAATAGACTAAACAAAGTAGCAAAGACGGTGGTCAGCCCAACACAGACGGCTTTTATGCCTGGCAGGAATATCATGGAAGGAGTAGTTATCTTACACGAAACTATCCATGAACTACACTCCAAAAAGCGAGATGGGGTCATTCTTAAAATAGATTTTGAAAAGGCCTATGATAAGGTCAAGTGGTCTTTCCTTCAACAAACCCTACGCATGAAAGGTTTCTCTCCTAAGTGGTGTAGATGGATTGAAGGAATGGTCACTGGTGGAAGTGTGGCGATCAAAGTCAATGACGATATAGGCCCATACTTCCAAACAAAGAGAGGACTCCGTCAAGGGGATCCTATGTCACCTATCTTATTTAACATTGTGGCTGATATGCTGACTCTCCTGATTAAGAGAGCAAAGGCCGACGGTCAAATAAGAGGGGTCATACCGCATCTTGTAGAGGACGGTCTCTCGATTCTCCAATATGCGGATGATACTATTATTTTCATTGATCACGACCTGGAGCAAGCAAAAAATCTTAAGCTTGTGCTCTGCGCATTCGAGCAGTTATCCGGCCTCAAGATCAATTTCCACAAGAGCGAAATACTATGTTATGGTGCTGCAAAAGAGATGAAGGATACTTATACTAATCTCTTTGGATGTAATGCTGGTGAATATCCCTTCAGATACCTGGGGATTCCGATGCACCATAGACAGCTTCTAAATTCTGAATGGAGTAAAGTTGAAGAGCGCTTTGAAAAAAAACTCTCTTGCTGGAAAGCTAAGTACTTGTCTTATGGCGGACGCCTAGTCCTTCTAAACTCAGTACTTAGTAGCCTACCGATGTTTATGATGTCCTTTTTTGAAATCCCCAAAGGGGTTCTCAAAAATCTCGACAAATTAGATCAAGATTTTTTTGGCAAGGATCGTCGGATAAACATAAGTACCGACTGGCCAAATGGGACATCCTATGCCGTCCTAAGGACCAGGGAGGGCTTGGAATCTTGAATCTGCAGCTGCAGAATAAGTGCCTATTGGCAAAATGGTTAGTAAACTTAATTAACACCGATGGATTGTGGCAAAAGTTACTAACTAATAAATATCTTGGTTCTAAGTCGCTTACTCAGGTTAAAGCCAAACCCTATGACTCTCATTTTTGGAGAGGCCTCATGAAGATCAAAGAGGAAGTGCTGGATCTAGGCACCTTTGAGGTAAATGATGGGGGGAAGACTAGGTTTTGGGAAGATACTTGGGTAGGAAACAGGCCATTCAAAACTGAGTATCCATCAATCTACAATATAGTGCGGGATCCTCATGCAACAATAGCCAAAGTTATGGCTACTTCGCCCCTCCAGGTATCTTTCAGGAGGGCATTAGTGGATAACAAATTAATTGAATGGCAAAACCTTGTAGCACAAATTGCCCAGGTTGAATTGGTGGACGGGCCCGATACTTTTAAATGGAACTTGACCGCATCCAGGTCTTATACCGTACGCTCCCTGTATCTGCATCTCATAGATACACAACCACCTTTTCAACATAAGATGATTTGGAAGTTAAAGATTCCTCTAAAAATTAAGATTTTCCTCTGGTATTTGCAAAGAGGGGTGGTCTTAACCAAAGACAATCTCGCTAAAAAGAACTGGACAGGAAGTCAAAAATGTTGTGGCTGTAATATGAATGAGACTATAAATCATCTTTTTATAGACTGTCTTTATGCGAGAATGATATGGAGGATAATTTCTTATGCTACAGGTTTGACCCCACCTAGATCGATTCGACATATATATGGGTCTTGGCTCTCTAATCAAAATAAAAATATTAGGAACCTGATTTGGGTGGGGGTTGCTGCTGTCTGCTGGGCAATCTGGCGATGCCGAAATGATATCATTTTTCATAAAATCAAATATAATTCGATTTTGCAGGTTATCTTCAGGGGAACGTACTGGCTACGTTTCTGGGCGCAGCTGCAGCGTGATGAGCAAGCAAAGAAGACACTCTCCTTGATGAGCAGAAACATAGAGATTGTGGCGATGGAGCTGGTCAAAGGAGGATGGAACCATATCTACCGTTTGCTTTAGTTTAATTTTCTGAGAACGGCTTGCTCGTTTGTTTTGACTTTGATGCAAACTTTGTAATAAGGGGCTGTGTACATCGACAGACGTAGAGGCCGGATGTTTTGGTTCATCCTTTATCTAAAAAAATGTATATGTATAGTGGGTACCAGTGTCCAGTGAAAGATCTACAAGTACATGACATTTTAAGATTTTTCTGGGGAAAAAATAATGCGCTTGTTGATTCATATGCATCCTATATATGCAGAATAGTATTTCTGCCTCCTCAGGACCCTGTCCCGTCTGCTCTGTTGCTGTACTTTTGAATCTTTTAGTCTTCTTAATCTAGGTGTATATTTCTATCATGGGACTGTATCATTGGACTGGAATATCCCATGAATTCTTTGTAGCGGAGCCTCTGAGATCTTCTGTTTGCACGAGTTAATAACTGGCTAGAAGATGGTTTTGGCTAAGCACATTCCTTGTCTATAAATAACGTTTTCCAAGGGAACGAGACTATCAAACCAAACACAGATGATATATAAAAGGTCTGGCACTAAGGAAATATATGGTTCCTCAACAAGCACATGCCTCGCCTGGCTAAGCAAGAAATCAGACGCAAAATTAAACTTGTTTGGACTTTGCAAGCATTTCAGTTTATTTTGTAAGAGAGTAATTTTGGCTCCCCGGCGCTGGCAAGGTGGTGCTCCCACGGGTGGTTGAGGTGGGCCAAGCTACCTCCGAAACAAACTGCATATATATCCGAAATTAAGATGCTCCATAAAGCTACTGCTTGTATGTATTGTTGTGTTTCGAGTATGCAGGCCCATTCCCTCAAAGTTGCATACATATGAATGTATAAACACCTTGGTTCAACTGCAAATTTGTACAGCTAGATTAACTACTAAAGAATGAATATCCGAGTAAGTGCTTTGTATAAGTATATATGGTGCCCAAAACTTTATCCTGCCGCACATACTCGCTAGATGGTTTGTGCGAACCAGATGAAAATAAGTTGCAGAGCTTGATGAAGAAATTGAAACCTAGAAGGAAAAGTTGCGAAACAATTGCTCAGCTCATTGCCTCGTTGGAGTTGATTTTCGTTTCATCCTACCAAACTAGTCACTATAGATCTCGATTTGCACTTAACTGCCATAATATAATGCCCTCGCCCAGAGTTCCCGTGAAGTAAAGATGGGCATGGTTCGGATCAACCCAACGGTTCATCGAACCGAACCAGGAAAACGATCCTAAAGGGCTCCTAATTCGAACCACGAAGCAGTCTAGGGGCAACGGGTCAGAACCTTAGGATCGAGCGGATCGACCCTACCCTTCGCCCCGCATGCGACTGCGCCACCTCGAAGTGCTTCGTCTTCGCTATCGTCCGCCTACGATGGGCCTAACGGCCATGGCCTCGCCTTCGATGTCGCCCCGAGCACCAAATTCTCCACGGCCGGTGTCTCCTGGAGAGATTTCTAGCTGATGAACAGCCGGAAGCCAATGCAAATCAACATAGGGACCCATCGAAAGCTCTGTGTAGCACTTGGAATCGAGCAACCACGTGCTTCCGCTCACCGACGGCAACAGCCTCCGGTACTGACATGCCTCCGCTCGTCGGAATTGACATGCTTTCGCTTGCGGGCGACAACGGCCTTACCGACACTGACAGGCTTCCGCTCTGCCCTCCCCACGACCCCATGACCTGCGGCTATGCCATGCCCTCCCCACGCCGGCGGCTGCGCTTCGCCGCTCCCCGCGCCGGTGGCCCAGCGCACGCCCAACGGCCCGGCGTGGTTGTGCGCCGGAGAAGGCATTCTGTTAGGTTGATCTCCACCAGTTGGCCCAAAGGCCAATTGGGCCTTTGACTCGCGTCCTGATCGGGGACGCCCAGCCCAATAGAAGGCTGGTGGGCCTCTGTCGCGCAGCGCCATATAAGAGGAGGTGGGGGCCAGTGGCTAGGGTTACGAGGTTCACCGCCGCCACTATTCCCCACCTGCAAACCCTAATCCGATCTGAGAGGGGGCGCTGCCCGCGGCGGGAAGCACCACCAAGCGCTCCAGTCGCCACCGACGTCACCAGTGTCGTCCTCGTCGTCGCCAGATCCTCACCAAGCCTACGGTCACTCTCTCTCTGATTTTCTCTCTGTGTTCTTGTATTCAAGATGCATACTGTATATTATGTTGTTCATTCATGAATCATTGTGAATCCCCACTGGACCGAACTCCTAGTCGATCCACAGAAATAACATTGGTATCAGTTAAGCCTGGCTAGAAGTAGATCCAGTTCGGGGAAAAGAAAAAAGATGATTCGATTCGAATCTATCTAACCCTAACAGGGAAAAGCAAAAGCAAAGAATCAAGAAAAGTTCATTCGGTCTCGGATCGAAGAGAAAAGAAAATCCCGAAAGAAAAGGGAGAGCAAACATCGATTCTTTGACAGATCGAGAAGTACAAAGAAAAGAAGAGCGGCCCTGCTTCGGCGGCGTTCGCGCGGCACGCGGCGGCGGCGCTCGCACGGCCAGTGGCCGCAACGCTCGCACGTACGGCTCGGGCCTGGGGGAAGAAAAAAAAGAGCACGCGGCCCGAGGCGCACGAGCCAGCAGCGCGCGGCGCGGTGCCCTGCGGCCAGCCTGCAGCGCGCGGCCTGCGAGCGCGTGGCACGAGGCTTCGGCCCGCGGCCAGAGGAGCACCGGCGGCCGTCTTGCGGAGCGGGGCTCTCGCGGCGGCAGCGTGCGGCGCGCGGCGCGGAGCACCGCGGCCTGCAGCGGCTTGCTGCCCAGACAGCAGGCGCGTTTCGCGAGAAACGAGCGGCCACCGAAGCCTGTGCGTCTCGAGGGTCGGGAGCGACCGCGCGAGGCCAGAGGACCGGCGCCATCTGCTGGTGAGCCGGCCAAAGGAAGACACAGAGGACGCTCGGGCCCCACCAGGCGCTCGCGGGCAGAGGCACATCGGCCACCGCGGCGCCCGCGGTCGGCGGCCAACGGCGCAGCTGGCAGAGCGTGGCCCAGGGCGCTTGCAGCCTGCAGCAGCTCGTGGCCAAGGCCTACGGCCAGAGGAGCGCACTCGGCTCCGCGTCCACAGGCTCGCGCGGCCAAAGGAGCGCATCTCAGGTGCTCGACGAGCGTCGCGAGGACCCCGGCGGCTCTGTGCCGACCGAGAGAAAAAGAGAAAGGGCAAGAATGCCCAAGGATTAGGGTTAGCACAGGTTTTATACCCTGCGAAATTTACTCCCGGCTGTTGGATC
>CM014270.1:13127207-13187230 GCA_004135705.1 Alloteropsis semialata | reverse complement strand
CTGCGCTGGCCCGCCGCCGCAACTCCTCCCCTCCACGCTGGCCCGCCACAGCCCCTCGTCTTCGCACCCACCCGGCATCGCTCCTCCCCTCTCCTCTGCGCCGGCCGTCGGCTCTGGAGCAGGGCGCCGGCCATGTTGGCCCCTCTGCTGCCGCACACCCTGGAGAGGTAGCCCGCGGCCTCGTTGGCCGGCGATGGCTCATTCGGAGGGAGCAGCCGGGCGGCGGCCCTCGTTGGGCAGGCCGGGAAGGAAGCGCGACGGCTTTTGTGTGGGGTCTGGTGGGGACGGGAGGGAGGAAGGCCCCGGGCCGGTGAGTTGGTGCGAAGACGGCGGCGAGCTCGGCTAGGATTCATCGATCTGTGCTATCTATGAGCTCCCGAAAAGCCAATGTGCAGAAGCTACATCAAACAGCCAAGCATTGCTTCTCCGTAAATCAGCTTCCCTAGCCAGCGGTGCTGGATTCTCCAGGACGCGCTTTTGCAAAGCTAAAGCTACCCCAAACAGGGCCAATTCAGTGGCTACTCAGCCCGACTGGTCTTTCACCGTCTAACTAGTAGCTCTCCCACCACCTCCCTTTTGGATTCATGCGACTTCCGCACCTGGCCATCTCTTTTGTAGCCACCAAACACCAAATCTCAAGTTTCAAAACCCTCAACACTAATCCTACATAATTTCAAGCTTCATTTCAACAAGTTTTAGCAGCACCACGGCATCAATGAGATAGATAAATAAAAGAGAACTTTTTGAAAAGTCTCATTACCAAAAACATGCATTTATTTTTATGCGTGGCAGATTTTATGTATACCTAGATGCGATTCGAGTGGCTTAATGAAGCACAGATGTTGTCTACATAACATCTTGTGAGGATATACCTATATGAGTTTGAAGGGCCTTGGTCAAACTTATGAATAAATGTAGCATTTGTTCTAGATGGATATTAAACTTAATAGTTTTGGCCAAAACATCAGTATATCAAAACAACACTAGAACTTAGAGCATTTCTCGTGTACCGTGAAATATTAGTGAGAATTGTTAGATTCTATCTGGGTTAGGCCCATTTATACCAAACTAAATCAAAAAATTTAAGACCCACCATTAACGCAAGGGATTCATAAATGTGGTTAATCCCTCATGATTAGTGAGGAGGAGCCTAGCCAACTTAATAGATTGATTGTGTGCACATCTAATTTCACGTTGGTAAAGGGGGTGTTTAAATCCGACAACTTTTTCATCGCTACAGTAAATTCGAATGTTCGGATACTAATTAGAAGTATTTAATGTGGATAATTGACAAAATCCATTTCATAACCCCAGGTGAAATTGTGAGACGAATTTATTAAGCCTAATTAGGCCATGATTAGACAATATCGTGTTACAGTAAAGAATCTCTAATGATGAATTAATTAGGCTTAATAGACTCGTCTCGCGATTTCCCGTCCATCCGTGTAATTAGTTTTATAATTGGATCATGTTTAGTTCTCCTAATCTTCGATTTAAAATACTACAGATAACTTGGCAAAAATTTTCACCACATTTAAAGAGGCTCAAAAAGAGACTTGTTTGCCACACACGTCACCTCACGCGGACTGGTCATGTCGAGGCTGTACCATGCGAGCTAGGGCAGACGTGATGCGTGGAGTGGATGGGGGTTGTGCACCATTTGACTCTTTTCTGCCTATTCTTGACTCCCATTCAAAAAACACTTTCACGCCGCTGAGAGCACCTACAATAAGTCATGTCAGCTTGGCTAATAGCCAATACAACTCTGGATCTGTTTAAATTCGTCAACTTTTTTATCGCTACAGTAAATTCGAATGTTCGATAATAATTAAGAGTATTAAATGTAGTGAGACGAATCTATTAAGCCTAATTAGACTATGATTAGACAGTGTCATGCTACAGTAAACAATCTTTAATGATAGATTAATTAGGCTTAATAGATTTGTCTCACGATTTTTCGTTCATCCATGTAATTAGTTTTATATTTAGATGATGTTTAGTTCTCCTAATCTTCGATTTAAAATTGCTACAGTAAATTTCGTAAAGTTTTTCATCGAATTTAAACAGGCCCTCAGCAGAATATGGCATGGAAGAGAGAGAAAAGAGGAAAGAGAGTGAGTTAGTCGCTGCTTGCATCGATCGTCGTCTGGACACATGCTTCAAGACCCTAGCGACCAGCATGACCTTGGGCGTGCTTGGTAACCAGCCAAGCCACGCCCTGTGGCGGCAAAAACGGACGCCGTAGGATGTGTTGCTGCTGCTGTTGACTGTACCATGGCGATACTGTAGGGTGCGTGTGGATACTGTAGCAGTGGCGATTTGTGGCGGGAAACAAGCACGCCCAAGAGTTTGCAACACTGATTGTCTACTCCAGCCTGCAAATGGACTGACCGGTGGGTCATGATTGTTAAAAAAGCCCACTTGTTGGAATCTGTGAAGAGCCCATTTATTGTATGCTTGGTCTAACCTTTGTCTCAAATTACATGGTTTGGTTATAAGGCCGTGTTTAGTTTCCACCATAAACTTCAAACTTCACTGTTCATCAAGGGAATCTTACATGTATGGAGTAGTAAACGTGTGTTAATGACAAAACCCATTCCATAACCCCGGGTAACTTCGCGAGACGAATCTAATGAGCCTAATTAGGCTATGATTAGAGAACATCGTGCTACAGTAAACAATCTGTAATGACGGATTAATTAGACTTAATAGATTCGTCTCGCGATTTCCCGTCCATCCGTGTAATTAGTTTTATAATTAGATCATGTTTGGTCCTCCTAATCTTGGGTTTAAAATTGCGGATTCAAAAAAGTTTGAAAAGTTCCCCAACTAAACAAGACCCAAGCCAAGCTTATTAAACTTGCTCTGATGTATAGACCGGTAGTAGCAAAACTCTAGAACCATGGCCCTGTTCAATTCCACAAACTTTTTCACTAAAATTTTTCATCAAATGGAATCTTACATGCATGGAGTAGTAAACATGTGTTAATGACAAGGGTTAATTTGATGCATGCCATCCTTATTTTGCAAGTCTGAAGATATGCCATTAAACTTCGCGTATTTGGAATCGTGCCATTACAATTCTTCTCTTTCCCGAGTTGTGCCATTTTCTACGTATTAGATGCTTTTGGTCCCACGGACAGCCTTCCGTATTTCTGTATAGACAAAAATACCCCAGCTATACCTTTACCCTCCATCTCACTGACGTGTGGCCCCCACGTTATCCTCTTCTCCTTGCTTGCTTCTTCTTCCCCAGTCCATACTGGCCATCCAGCTTGGGCACTGCGATGCCTCGCCCGCCGGCGTGCTGGTGCTGACCGTGGCCATGGGGCATAGCGTGGTGAGGTCCGAGCTGGCGGGGCTGAAGAGCGCCAGGGTGGCCGGCCTCGGTGCCGCGTTCTGCGCGGCCGCGGAGGCCCTCGAGGACTGCGAGAACGTCGGCATCGTCAGCGACCACTCGCCGTCGCCGGCGAGGAGGCTGTTCCTGGTGCTCCCCGTGGCGGCCCTGAACATGGTGTTCGTGTACTGGATATTCAGCTCTATGTACAAGACTCTGAACAAGCTCAGGGTGAGCAGCACTGACACTGACACATTTCAGAACCTTTTCGTGGCTGTGGCCGTGCCCGTGCGAGACCGGGCTGGAGCCGCCGCCATGGCTGGGCAGCGGCAAGGGCTCGGCGGCGGCGGCCATGGCTGAACAGCGGCAGTGGCTCGGCAGCGGCGGCCATGGCCGGGCAGCGACAGGGGCTCGGTCGCAGCGGCCATGCCTGGGCAGTGGCAGGGGCTTGACGTCGGTCGCGCAATGCCGGGCCAGAATTTGGCGGCGGCGGCCATGGCGGCCACGCAAGGCCGGGACGCAGCTCAACGGTGGCGATATCCATGGCGGGCCCGCAAGGCCAGGCGGAGCTTGGGCGTGCGAGGCGGGCGCGAGAGGCCGAGGTGGAGGTTGATTCGGAGCGCGGCGGCGGCGGACCTGCGAGTGAGGGCGATTCGGTGTGCAGCGGCGACGGACATGCGTGCCCCACGCGTGAGTGAAGGGAGATAAGACGTGACAGGGACATTTGTGTCCATACGAAAATACTGGAATCTGCACATGGACCCAAAGGCATCAAAGACGTAAAGAAGGGCACAACTGAGTCAACCAAAAAATTTTAATGGCACGATTCTAAATACGTGAAGTTTAATGACATATCTCCAGACTTGCAAAATAATGGTGGCACAGATCAAATTAACCCTAATGACAAACCCAATCCATAACCCCAGGTAAATTTCCGAGACGAATCTAATGAGCCTAATTAGGCCATGATTTGCAACAGTGATGCTACAGTAACCATCCGCTAATCATCCACTAATTATGGATTAATTACCGTCATTAGATTCGTCTCGCGGTTTCCGGACGAGATCTATAATTAGTTTTATTATTAGTCTACATTTAGTACTCCTAAATGATAAGATTCTTTTTGCAAATTTTTCATCAAAATTTTTTACCGGAATTAAACACCCTAATGTCACACTTTATTCCCATCACCAGACTCTGCATGACAGGGGCTGGCGAGAGCAGACCTGGCCAGTAGAACCATGTCTCGTGCGTAGATGAGCGATCAGGTTTACTTAGGCCTTGTCCAACAGTACGAGTCAACTGCTGGCTCTTATATGTTGTGGAATCCATGTGTAAGAAATTTTTTAATTTATATCTTTCTCTACTGTTACCTAGAAGGCTCACTGGGCATGAGAGAGAAACAGTAAAAATGGATTGGGACCTGTGAAGAGCTTAGGCTGACCGCAGCGGTGTCCTCGACGCCGTCCTTCAGGACGGACGTACCGGAAATTCGTCCGCAGCGGTGTCCTGTAAAAGTCCGGTAAACAAAAGGATCGATCGAGGCTACGGCACAGGCAGCGTCTCCGCGGAAGCGCGATCGGCAGCCTGCGCGCGGAGAGAGAGGAGAGAGAGTGGCGGGCCCCACGTCCTCAACTAACTAAAAAATGTTATAACTCACAAACCAAAAAACCAAATTAAATTCCGATTGCACCATTAAATTCGTTGCAATAAATTCTTCAAAACAAGATCTCAGATGGATATATTTTGATAAAATTTATAAAGAAAAGAAAAAAAAGGTGAGAAAAGAGATGATATAGTAGTTGGGATAGATGGATAAAATATAGTAGAGTTGGGATAAAGTATGTGATTTGGAGTATGACGGGTGCGGGAGAAGTTGGTTTAGAGTACGGAATCTCGATGACCAGGACAGGATATTCCTTTTAGAGGATGCATTTAGGAGACGACGAGTGCGGACAGCCTTAGCTCTTATGTCCACGCTAGCTGATAGCAAAAAGGCTTCTCTCACCTCCACGTGGACAAAAGTGCTAGCTCTAAGCCTCCTGTTGGAGGAGGCCTTGTAGGTGTTGGGGACCTGAACTTTTTTTTTTCCGCTACCCCCAGAAGACCTTCTCGGTATTGGCACTCCTGCACTTCTTTTTCCCGCTACATCCAGAAGGCTTTCCTGGGACTGCACTACGTATATTTTACCGCAACGATTTTGATCGACTACGTCGAACATATAATGTTATAAATTGGCTACAAATTATCACGAGTTGTACTATTATATTTAGAATTAAATATATCATAAAATACTTAGAACCTCACGTGGATGGACCAAGCGTATGCTTGGATCCCTCTCATCACAGACTCTATATACTCTTATATGTGCCTGACTTATTGAATCAGTGGTGAAATAATAAGCAAGTGCGCCTTTTTTTATACGAGCAAGTGCGCTTTCTTGCGTTATTATGAAAAACTTATTTTGGCAATGGAGACTGACCCCTCTATTTGAGTAAGAGTGAGATATGTTTTGAACTTTTGGTAATTCGGCAATGGGGTTTTGATTTTTATAAACTCAAAACGTATTTCTGGAGGCAAATTCGTACATTCTCCGGGGGCGAACGCGAAAATGTCCCCATCCCGCAGACAAGAACGGGAAAGGGCAAAAAAAGCTCCAACAATACAATACACGGGGGGGCGCAGCAGCAGCAGCTCCGGTGGACCGGCACGGCATCATCAGACTCGCTCTCGTCGCTCGCTGCCTCCCCACATCATCATCCCGCCCCCGCCGCAGCACGCGCTCCTCACGCCCCCCCAGTCTCTCCCCCACCCCCTCGATCCCCGCCACCCCCGCCGCCCCGCCATTCTTCTAGAACCTTCCCCGCCCCCGCGAGCCTCCCGGAACCCGAGATCCCCGCGCAAGCCATGGTGTCGTGACGGCGGCCGAGGCGGCGCCATGGAGCGGGAGCCCATGTCCTCCGACGACCGCCCCGAGGAGGCGGCGGCGGAGCGGGCGCAGCAGCAGCAGCAGCCGCCGCCGCTCGAGTGGCGGTTCGCGCAGGTCTTCGGCGAGCGCGCTGCGGGCGAGGACGTGCAAGAAGGTAATGAAACCCGCCGCGGGCCTCTCGGGCTCAGCTCAGTTCGGTGGGCGCGAGATCTGCTCGGTCCGGTGGGTTTAGCGGCGCCACGCGTTTCGTGCCACGACTGCCCGCGGATTGCCGCGGGTTCGATGGCCCGCCCGGTCGGCGGCGAACCGTGGGAGGCTTTTGCGGTAATTTGTGGGCGCTGAAGGTTTTGGTTTGATGTATCGTAGGAAGTCTTATGCCCACACCCCTCAGTGTTTTAACCGTGATTTAGGACTGATTGAGCAGGTGTGTTTTAAGTGAAACGGCCAGCAGCTAATGTTTCGGTACTTGGTTTAACTGTGTCTGGTTTGAGTAATTAGTTGATGCCGCGGGCTTTGCCATGTAATTTAGATCCAACAGATTGGTTTGCTAGGAATGCGGGATGAACTTTTAGAAGATATTGCATTGCTGGTGCTATACAACATGGTATCCGCACATTGTTCAAAAATCCAAACTTGTGTTCTCATGACCTGTTGGGAAGCTTAGGCATTTGATTTCCTTGAGGTGTTCTGGCTGCACAAACCATAAGTTTGTTGCAGAGGTGTCTACAGTAGTGCAGCCTTTCGGATAGAGTTGAGAGGCTTGTCTAGTGCACAGAGCATGCTTGCTATCGGATTATCTGACTTCCCCTGGGTCTTGCTCTTTAGACACGCGTGAGATCATGTGATAGCTTTTCATTTGGATTTTAGTTTTGCTTTGGTTTTGAGTTGAAATTGTGTTTATTTGAATATTAGTATTTGTTGAGGAATGGCAACGTGTATTATATATGCCTCTTAGATCTTTGCACTTTGTCCCGCCCACCTTTTTGTGACTATGCAAATGTTGATCACAGTGTATGATATCCCTTTGCCCAGTTACCTATAGCTTATTTAAATTGAAGTTACCAATATGTCACTGTTTCAGCTCCAGCCTTCGGTCTGATGACATTGCTTGCTCATCATGTTCTTGTTTTCAACAATTCAACTGTTGTTTCCCATGTGAACATAGTGTCATGTACTGGTCTTGTTCAATCTACAATACTATTAATACTAAAGCCATCGATACATAGAGGAGAAAGTACAGTTTGGAACTTTGAATGCTCATTATTTATTAGCTTGTATAAAGTGTTAGGTAGACTTTTTTTTAGAGTTCTACAGATTGTCCTATGATACAATGTTTTGTTGATCTCTTCAACTAAACAAGTTACCATTTCAAGATGCTTTTCACTACCGTACACTGATGGACAAAACGTGATCAATTATCGCACGCAGTTCATAAAGATAAATTGGCCAATATTATTTTTTCCCAGCAATAGCTACGATTCCCCACTTCCTTTTTTGATCTTAGGATCCCAAAATTTCCATTTTCTGGATCCATAGTCCCAGCTTGACCCTTTTTGGTATAAAATTAACACATAACTGGCCGTCTGGGCAGACAAGGCCCCTTTGGCAGAGCTTATGGTGGCTCAGCTTCATCTGTTTTGTGCAAAATGAGGCACTGTAGCGTGAAGTTATTTCGGAAAACGATGCAAAAATGAACTGAAAGCTGGGCAAAGCTAGTTTTTTCAGCTTCACCAAAACAACTTCACTGGTGAAGCTGTTTTTTGATGAGCTGTACCAAACGGCCCCAAAATTAGATGACATTAAAGCTTAAGATGTCATGGGTGAGAGTCGCGGGGAACAAAAGTGGACTTCTTCTTTATGCTATAAACGCAAATAGCTTACATTTATTGTCTTATTCATTTCACTTGAGATTTGTTTTGATGGCTTCATTTGTTCACCGGCCAACTCACTTTGTATATTGATTAAATTGTTACTTGATCCAGTGGACATAATATCTGCAATTGAGTTTGACAAATCCGGCAATTATCTTGCTACTGGAGATAGAGGTGGACGTGTGGTTTTATTCGAAAGAACGGACTCTGGGGATGTAAGTACTTTTGTATAAGTTTGTACTTTCTCTTTCTTAAATCTATTGTGCCCATAGTGTTAATGCACATGCAGAGTGCTAGTCGAAGAGAACTTGAGAGGCAGGAATACCCGATTGCCAGGCATCCTGAGTTCCGTTACAGAACTGAATTTCAGAGCCATGAACCTGAGGTATGTGGATCTTAAGTGGCAATAGTTGCAACTTGTTCATGAATGCCAGTGATGCGTATGTCTCAACCAAATTTGACTTGGATGATCTTAGGAATTTTGATGGAAATGAAACACCATACTTTATTTGTGTCAAATTTCTACGAGAATAATGTGTTCAAATTTATAAATATCGATGGGCTCTCCATAATAAACTTGGAGGAAAGTCCATCATGACTTCATGTCCATTCATTATGTTCTCTTTGGTAGATTACTTGCTGCTACCCTCCAATTCATTATTTAAGGCTTGGTTTGGCTTGGCATGGTCTCCAAAATCATACTTTGACTGCTAATTTCTCTTAGTATAGTGTATTGAAAAAAATTATGATAATTGGAAACTGCTTATGAATATGCGTCAAGTTTTATGTTTTTTGTATCAGAGTATCTGGATATCGTTATTAGACAAATAGTTAGTCAAGTATCACAAAGTTTGAATACTGGATCGCATGCATGCCTTATCTAAATAAATGGAAGGGAATACTAAAAATTGACAACTTTTCTTTTTCCATTTTAACTGGCAAATCCAATTTATTAACTGAGCTATCCGTTCCTTAGCAAGTTAGCAGTAAGCTCTACTTAATCTGGTTTGCAAGGTGTTCAACATCCATGAGTAAGGGCCATTTTTGGAATGCAAGCAATCAAACTGTTTAACTTTTAACCTCTAATTTACACAATAATATTTTAGCCACATGAAAGCAGTACTTTTAGTTTTGATCTAAGAAAGTGAAAGCAACCCTGGTGGTTTTGTTATGGAAAGAGGAAAGTTATATCTTCAGATTTTTCTTTTATTTTTTTCTAGTATATAGCATGAGTGCATGACCGCAGTGATCAGTGTTACACTTTAGAGACAATAGCACTCTCTGACAACGCTTCTGTAGGTCATTAATCTTATGGTTTAGATTTTGTACCAAAGTTTTAATTGACACTTATGGGAGTTTGAATGAGCTCCGGAAAAGTAGCTTTGGTTGCAGATTGGTTTACCAAAAAGGCAACTTAAAATCATGCGTACTCCATGCTGCATTCTAAGTTAAACTATTTGTAGTTGTATATTTGAAACTGTTAATCTTTTATTCTGATTTCCATGCAATTCATGTAGTTTGACTACCTAAAAAGTTTGGAAATAGAGGAGAAGATTAACAAGATCAAGTGGTGCCAAACAGCCAACAATGCACTCTTTCTCTTGTCGACAAATGACAAAACAATCAAGTACTGGAAGGTATGAATAAAAGTGTTGCTTATTGGTTTAATTTCATATGGTTATGACTTCATGGCTCGCCTATTGTTTTTAGACTAGAATCGTTAGTTGTTATGCCTGGGAGTTGTATCCATGATATAGTTCAACATATTCATAGCACCTTAATGTAGGTTTACTCGTTTATTGCTCAGTCTTTCTCCACATAATATATTCATTAACGCTAAATTCTGATCTCAAATCATGCATTTTTATTGTTACAGTTTTAGCACATTGCAGCACTATTGCTTGCCTTTTTATACTTCCTCGTTGTTGGCAAATGCAAGCATAATCTATGCAATGATGTTGCCCTGGTGCTCTGATATTCTGTAGGTTCAAGAGAAAAAAGTGAAACGAGTTTCAGTGATGAATTTGGATACCTCCCAAAGTTCAGGCAATAGTTCAACTTCTAGTCCGGGTATCAATAGTTGCAAAGCTCTTCTTCCAAATGGTGGATGCTCTGAAAAGTTGTACAGTCCAAACGACAATGGGTTATTTCCTCCTGGAGGATGCGCATCATTGCGTTTGCCTGTGGTGGTTGTACTTAACCCACTTCATCCATCATCGTGTTTGCATGTACAATACAATATTTTTTTTTTCTTATGACATGGGACTAGTAGACATTCTTCTAACAAACTATATATAACACGAGACAAGTCTGAGTAGTTTTCTTTACTATGTATGCAGGTTACAGGACAAGATTTAAACCATGTCGCGAGATGCCGACGTGTCTATGCGCATGCTCATGATTACCATATTAATTCCATTTCCAATAATAGGTTAGCTTCCTTCATGATATTATGGATGTCTAATCAAATCAAATCTGCCAAAATACATGTTCTTTTTGTATTGGAGAACTTTACAGTTTCCTTGTCTCTCATCTTCCTTCATGTTGTTTATTTTATTTTCTATATTGTCTTCTTTGATCTGTTTGAGTATTACTCTTTTTGACATGTTCCTCTGGACCTCTCATTTAAACATAATTAAAAATTACAAAACCAGAACAAATAAATATTTAAACTGGGGAAAACAGAATCAGTGACCTCCCCAGGTCTGGTTTGAGAAACTGTTCACACAATTGGGCTGGGGAATAACTGGCTGAGTTTGGCAGTTCTTTTCTTGTATTCAGTGGACTGTGGGGTTTGAATAATTTCAGCAAAATGTAGAGCAAACAAAGGAGGAGGTTCCTTGCCTGTTGGGTCCAGCCTAGTCCAATCTATATGTTCCTAATCTGTGGTTGCTGCTTCACTTATTCCCTTTTCATCCAGTCATCCCAGTGTCCGCTGCAGATCCAAATGAAGATCGTAATAGCGATGCTTGACCTTCCTGCCCACTTCTGTTTCCATATAGTCACCCCCATTTCATTATTTAACCCTTTTTTATTTCGTAGTGTATTTCCCAAAAGATTGTTGAATTGACCAAGAGATATCATGTGCATGCAAGCTATGCTGTGTGTGTAACAATCAGTAAAACCTGTCCGGTGGCATTGCCACCTTCTGTACCATGCAATGTGGGTAAATGGCTTTATTAATACAAGAAGGGTTTGAATTGGATTGGATCAAAGGAGCATAGTTGTTCTTGATAAATAAGAAGTTATTGCTGTCGAGGGTAATGTGAACTACTATATGTTTCCCTTTGGATGACTTACCGTGGTTGAGTTTACTAGAACATATATTTTACGCGTGGGTTGATTACTATGGTAGTACTGTGTTCTCACTTTGTTTTTGCCTACAGCGATGGCGAAACATTCATATCAGCAGATGATCTGCGAATAAACCTATGGAATTTGGAAATCAGCAATCAGAGCTTTAACATTGTTGACATGAAACCTGCAAACATGGAGGATCTAACTGGTAAACTTGTGAACCTGATAACTATTTATGATTGAGCTGCCAGTTTGTTGTAAATGTGGAAGATGCAAATGTTAACTGGTAGATGGACAATCCAGTAGAGTTGTTGATTAGTGGACCTGGATGTATCACAAAGTAATCAGGTTAAGGTTTTTGTGCATTCAACCCTGCAAGCGTTGCCATGGTGCAGGTGTTACATGGTATGCATGTTTTCTTGATGGCCATATATGTTTTTCATGCCTGCGACCTTCCAATATGGTTTGAGTATGCTTCATATCTACTTACTGTAATTCCTATTTGGATGGGGTCAAATTTGACCATGATGGACGACACTGGTTGGAGATGATTGGAAATGCAGTTATAATTATTCTTATCTGAATCTGCCAACTTCTGTACAGATCAGTCAATCATCTGTCTGAAGTTATATGCTATTGTGCTGCCTAGCAGTTCCTTCTGTGTAGATTTTCATGCTCTATTTCACTTGTTGATAGTTGATATCTTTCAAGTGACAAATTCAGAAACACAGCAGTCGCTTTATGGGAAAACCATAATTAGATGCACGGGATAACCTGTGTCAGCTTTTTCTGTTTGTAAAATGAAACTAATACACTTGCATCTGTGGTAGCAAAATTTGCTTGTTGATGGGTTGTCTGACACCTTTGGCTGTTGCTGTTAATATATCTTCATTAGTGTTATTTATTCTCGCATGCAATTCCTGCTGGTTCCATTGTTATTGTTATGTGGTGACACCCATACATAATTCTGTGATATTTCAGAGGTGATTACATGTGCGGAGTTCCATCCAACTCATTGTAATACACTAGCATATAGTAGCTCAAAGGGTACTATCCGGCTTATTGACCTGCGACAGTCAGCACTGTGTGACAATCATGCTAAACTGTTAGTAATTCCCCTCGAACTTCTTGAGTAACATTTACCATTGTTAGAAGGCGGTGCTTAATATATTTTATCGTTTCCAATGACTTCAAATTTTTTATGTTAATTTATATTCCTCATGCTATTATCTGACTTAACTGTGGCATCTTGTACAGATTTGAGGAGCATGATGCACCTGGGTCAAGATCCTTTTTTACAGAGATAATTGCATCAGTTTCAGATATAAAGTTTGCAAGGGATGGAAGACACATTCTTAGTCGTGATTATATGACTCTCAAGGTTTGCAACATACTAATATGTCCCATTTCTTGCATTTTTTAGTGTTTTGCTGTCTATATGAATTTTGTGTAAGGTGGATAAAGACATCATTTTGATTACCAGGAAACACTTGTCAAAAAGTTCATTTTCCACTATTCTTTTGAACCTACCCAGGTCTCTCAACATATCTAGTTCATCTTTCGTTTACTGTTATGAATAAGCCCCGTGCAACATCATTGAATGTGTTGGAAATTGTTTGGTTTTAGCTGTCAACTTTCTTTAAGCACACTTACTATCTTGTGACGATTTTGGGATGTTAACCAATTGACTTGGCTAGGAACCCATATGCTTATTTGAAGCCTAGTGATGGAAAATTTTCCCCTCTCACACAGTTGATTCTTTGTCGAATATCTAAATAATCGCACACGGAAATTTGAGGATGAAGAACTTTTGCTGCCTCGCCTTTCGAGATAAAAAAGTGTGTCTGCTGCATTTTACTTAATTATTTTTCTTTCTTCAGTTATGGGATCTAAACATGGATTCTGGCCCAGTTGCAACTTTCCAAGTTCATGAATACTTAAGGCCTAAGGTGAAGTTTTGTCATCTGAATGAGAATTAAAGAGCCATACCAATATCTGTTGTAATCTAATAGTGTTTTAACATCATCTTTTGTAGCTTTGTGATCTATATGAGAATGATTCAATTTTTGACAAATTTGAATGTTGTCTCAGTGGGGATGGGCTCCGTGTTGCAACTGGTTCTTATAGGTATATCCTTAGTCTCACTTTATGAGCTCCAAGAATTGCTAGCAGTTGATTTATTCAACAGTTCCATCTGTTAACTCTTGTGGCACCATAATTGCAGTAATTTGTTTCGTGTTTTTGGTTGTGCTTCTGGAAGTACTGAGGCATCCACTTTGGAAGCCAGCAGAAATCCCATGAGGTCAGTTGAATATTGGGAATATTGTGTGTATGTTGTTAAGTGCGTTTTAGGTTATACTCTACCTAAACATGGACTATTTCAAGATACTCCCTCCGTTTTTACATATATGACATAGGGAAAGCTAATCAGTAATAATTAGCTTGTCCTAAATGTCATATATTTAAAAACAGAAGGAGTAGTTCATAAGCCCCTTGCTCTATTAATTAGTTTTCTGCTCTAGTTAGCTTGATGTTTCAAACATTGTTTTACCGCCACTTTGGAACTACCTACAAAAGAAAGAACATTTCACTTATGATGAGCATCTTATGTCAAAGTTGGTTGGGTTACCAAACATTCAATATTCAATATAGGTGACCCATGACCATATAGTAGTAGGTAAAAACGTGATGTTGACACCAACCCAGCATGCACTCTACGTGCAAAACTATTTTTCTAAGCTAAACATCTATTCTGCTTTTTATTGGAATTGGATTGGAAACCCATACAGGCGTCAGCTTTCTAATCAAGCAAGGCCTACACGGAGTCTGACCCCTTCGACCCGTGCCGTGAGGAGAGGTAAGTGGCTCCCTGTCATGGTCAGTGTTGAACCTTTTTTTGTTCATAATAAAAAATGCACACGTGCTAGATTGACTCTGTTCTCCTGGTGTAAATTTCAACCAGCCTGATTCTTACCATTAAGCTCGTATGGTGCAGGTGGAGAGAATACAGGCGTTGACGCCGATGGAAATTCTTATGACCTCTCAACAAAATTGCTTCATCTTGCGTGGCACCCAACTGAGAACTCCATCGCGTGTGCCGCGGCAAATAGCTTGTACATGTATTACGCATAGGGAACATGCTAGAGAAGATTGAATTGTTTTCTTTTTGGCTTGACGTGAAAGCCTTGGCCTTTCACATGCAACAAGCAGATATATGGTGCAGGAAATTGTTATCAAGTTCCATGGTGGGAGCCAAGAAGAGGCAGTCGATGATCGCCCACAAAGATGACTCCTGTTACTCTGCTGCCCATACCCGACCGCCTCCTTCGGGTTTGTTAGTAAATGCGAAGCATGCGTTCTGATGATGCCAAAGCTTTTGGCCCCAAGATATGATGACTGTTGTAGGCTAGCAGCTGCCTTTGTAGCGAAATCAGCAGCTGAAGGATAAAGCAGAAGATAGTTTGTGCTAATTCCACAGAAGGTCACAGGAATACCTGCTCACATATCACAAAGGCTGTAAGTTCTTTTGTCTTCCCTTTTTACGACAATGTAATGCGATCAACCCAGGGCTAACCATCAGTTGTCAGGAACTTTGAGGTCGTTGTTGAGCATAAAGATTTGCCATAGCTATTGTAGTCAATCCCTGCTGCAGTTCCATTCATTATAATATGGTTGAAATAAGTCTTCAGTTATCTTCTTGCGATCTAATCTCGTAGCATGCTCTGCTCTTTTTTTTTTTCTTTGGTAGCGTTTGCATGCATTTCTGATGTGAAATTTGCGTTTGAGCCCTGTTATGCAGCAGCGCAGGAGGCAGCGAATGCTCTTGAATAGTCAGTCTGGCTGCAAGAACAGAACACGATTTGTATCGTGGCATAACCGAATTTGTTAACGAAGAGAAGTTGCTTTTGCACTATGGGTGTTTTTTTCCATAGCTGAAACAGATGAGCAGCGAAGGCATGTGACGAGGTGCTGACTTTGTGAGCATCTTTGGCTTCCAGAAACGAGGCCGCATCTTTGAAGTGGTCCTGTCCGGGCTGTCCCGGAGACCGTGAGTTCTCATATTGTCACATCTGAGGAAGGTAGGAGGAGGAGAACAAAAACTGCGGCTTGTCTACCACGCCTGTCCTTCCCCGGGTGTACCTTCGCGGAGACCCGGGAAGTTTATCATTCGCGGTAGCCGGACCAACCGTTGCTCGGCTTATTTTTCAGCTCCCAGGGGGCAAGTTGATGCGTGCTGACGCGGCACGCGCGCAGCGATTAGGCGAATCGGGGATGTGAAACTCGATCTTGGCGGTTCCCATCTTCTTCTCCCCTACCCCTAGGTAAGCAATTGACCCCTACTGAGACGAAGGCGGCAGAGCTTTTGACCCTTATGGCCGTGCAGAGACACCCCCCAGCCGGCGCCAGGGGAGTGGAGGTGGACGAGGAGGAAAGGAGATGACGATGCGTGCGCGCTCCGCTGATCTTGACGCGCCGGTGACGCTTTTTCAACTGGAGCTTATCCTTCCCTAGCGGAGGCGAGCGATATGGATGGATGGATGGATGGATCCATCCCTAGGGTGGCGGCATTCCGAATTGGGCAAAGCTGTTAGGCTGTGCTTGTATGCAGACTGCGTGCTGCCTTCTAGAATGAGGTTAGGCAAGGCGGCTGGCGGCAACACCAACCAACAAGAAATGTCTTGTCTTTTTTTCTTTTTTTTGGGAAAGGAAAGAAATGTCTTGACTTGTGTTAGTAAGAAGTCGTTTCGCTTCTGCTGTACTGACCGAAACCGCTCGGTGCGTGGAGAACGCGGGTTAGAATTTGCACGTAGCCCTGTTGTAGAGCTCTATCTATCTATCTGATTCTAATTCTTTATGAAACTGATTATCTGAGAGAAGTGATTTTGTGGCTAAAACTGATTTTTTTATTTTCTATTATAAATCCTCAAAATCAGAATGGAAAATCACTTCAAAGAATCAGGAGAAGCTACTATTTTCAGCTTCCAGCCTTTTAGTTTATTTCAGAGAACCACTTCACAGAACCAACAGAGGATCACTTCTTTAAAACTGTTTGGCAGAGCTCTTGCTGGATTCACCAGAGAATCACCTCGACACCATCAGACTTGGACAGAGTGATCCCTTTCGTTCTCCTCTAATCCATTTGTTTCCAAATAAGCTCTCACGTGATTTCCCCTCCCTGATTATTCAAAAATCGTAAAAGTAAATTTTTGTTTATTAAAACAAGCCCTCAGGTGATTTCTCCTCTCCCAGGCTGATTATTCAAAAAATGTAAACGTATAATTTTTGTTTATTAATAGCTTCTGTAATCGACGATTCTAGATATCTCATGAGTCGTGACTGCATTTACGTGCTTTTGAAATCTATTTACAACGTTGAGTTTGTATACTCAAAAATGTTTTGCGTAATAATATACTTTTTTGGCTATGTTGTGGTATACGAAAAGCATAACACATGCGCTGTGCAATATTCAAACAGAAATAAAAATACGCCGTGCATTTCAAAACAGAGGCAGCAATATTTACAATGACAAAAAAGCACTCCGATTGGTAACTTTACATGCTACTACAGAAGCAGAGAGTACAAACGGCACCATGGTCAGTTGATCACTGATCAAGAGTCAAAACTGAAAATTTTACCCTCCTTTTTCTCTCCTCATCTCCTTTGCATTGTTGCAAAAAAAAACATCAACAGCTTAATAACCACTATGTTACAGCACTTAATTACACTCTCGGTAGACCACTTGCCGTTGCGGCACCTCACGGACAGTGGAGCACGAGCGCCGGCGCTCACGGCGGCGCCGACACGATGAACCGAGCCGGCGGCTTCTCGCCGGACGGAGTCGTTCGCCGACCGGTCGCGAGCCTCGGCTTAGCAGTGGCCGTGCGGCGCTCTCGCGGCGGCGGCGGCGGCCGCCCTGGCCTTGGCGGCGGCGACGCTGCTGCCCCAGTCCTGGTCGCGCAGGAAGAGGCAGACGGCGGAGCAGTCGTCGACGCGGGACGACGGGTACCTGGTCCGCCACCGCTGTGCCGCGGCCTCGGCCACGGCCTTGGACGCGTGCTGCTTCCGCGGGGTGGCGCACACGATGGACACCACCTCCTCGTTGCTCAGCACGTCCCACACGCCGTCCGTGGCGAGGATGATGAACAGGTCCCCCGCCGCCACGCGCCGGTGCGTCACCTCCGGCTCCGACACCACGCCGTGCCGCTTCAGCCGCAGGTCCCCCAGCGACCGCGCCATGGCCAGCCCCGGGCAGTCCTCGTCCGGAAGCCACACACGCTGCACCGACGGCTCGTCCTTGAGCGCGAACACGCGCCCGTTGCACCGCTTGATCCGCTCCGCCTCCTCTGCAAAGCCAACCCATCCGGTTCATCGTCCATTCGTCCATGAACGGAACAGGAGCTCGATCGATCAGGATTCAAAGATTCATTGGACTCACGAGGCACGTTGGGCTTCTGGTCGGTGGTGAGCTGCACGGCCTTGAGGTAGCCCGTGTCGGACATGGTGGCGAGCACGGCCCTGGAGTCGCCGAGGTTGGCGATGATGAGGTCCCTGCCCTGCTTGATGGCGCACACGGCGGTGGTGCCGCTGAAGTTGCAGTCGAGGTTGGCCTGGAGCTTGAGCTCCTTGTCCATGGCGTCGAACGCGTTGGCGCAGGCCTCCCGCCACTCCTCCAGCAGCTGCGCCGGCGACGGCGACGAGCCGCCCCCGCTGCCGTCCGTGGACGACGACGGCGACGCGTCGCTGAAGGCCGGGCCGTCGTCGTCGTCGTCGTCTCCGCCCAGGAACAGCGCGTTCCGGTGGCTCAGGATCATGAAAGGCAGGTAGTCCCGCACCAGCTTGCTCACGAACTGCCCGCACCGGCCGTGCCCGTCGAACACGCCGCAGAACACGCCGTCCTCCATGCCGAATCCCTGAAGAAGAAAAGGTAAAAAGGCATCAGAAAAATTGCATACAGATTGCATTGGCATCACGCAGCAGCGACAATTGGTGATCACTGTCAAATGATAGGATCGGAGAACAGATCCTTGACAATTTTGGGCTCATAAAAGATTAGGGGGAATAATGGAATCAAGCATCATTTTGACGCATTCTCGATGCAATAAAGCCAAAGATAAGGTCGAGCACATCCAGAAAATCGCTGGCAAAGCAAAGATTCGAGTCACCGTCAGTTCGTACAACATTGACGAAGCCAACCCCTTGGCCTGAAAACCTGTGAATTCTTTCACCGTCGTACGAAAACCAATCCGCGTGGTAAAACAGAAACAGTACGCCGGCGACGTCGGAGCAGCTCGTCCCTGTGGCTTGAAGCAGAAACCACCACGGTTTTTATTTTTTACTGTGTGGTGATGGACTGATTGACGGTGGCTGTGTACTTGCAGGGATGCAAGGGACGGTTCCGTGAAACTTCCTGGACCTTGCTGCAGGTCAAGCGCCTGGGCTTGGCCGGCGCATGAACCGAACGTACGTACGCCCACGACCGGCCCCAAATTTCTTGACCGGACAAAATGGAGGATTTTCGTCTGGAGATGATGGTACTACGTGGAATTAGTTGATGATTAGACGGGCTAAAAGAACGTACAGGCGGTGGGGGTGATTTGAGCCTGAAAGGACCGTTGCTGCAAATATCTACTAGTCCTGTACAGATCCACCGGTACTACTATGTGGTAAAAAAAAGGAGAGAAATGGATGAATTTATCTTTTTCAAAAAAGAAATGAACAGGCGAGAGAGAGAGAGAGAGAGAGAGAGAGAGAGAGAGAGAGAGAGAGAGAGAGAGATGGAGAAGGCTGCAGAGCTGTGCAGACAGGCAGCATCAGGAGGAACAGGGGATTTGGTCTTGAAAGCTGAAACTACACGCCTGGCGACCCAAAATGATCCGGAAATTGGACATGGCCATCGAAGGAGAAAATCAATTCGATTAGCAATCCCTTTTTTTTTCCCTGTCTCGTGACATCTGCACAGCAGATTTGGGGTGCCTGGTGTCATTGTGGGATCCCATGGCACGGCTCGTGTGAGCTTTGGTGGCGCCATGAACACCAAGAAGCTGAGTCCAGGACCACGAATGATCCACAGAAACAAACAAACAAACACGAAAAAAGAAGAAGAAAAGAAACAGAGGAAGGCCCGGCACACGATTGACACCACGCGGAAGCAAAAGCGGACAGGGGCAGCTTCGAACAACACCAGCAGGGGATGCAGAGGAATGGAGACTGACGAAGACGACCGGCGCGAAGGAAGAGACGACGAACCTGGCAGAGGATTACGGCGTCCTGGTTGGGCCCCTTCTTGCCCTTCTGCGAGAAGAGGGAGGCCACCTTCCGGCACGCCGCCGCGGCGCCACGGCCGTCGTCCTCCCCCGCCCCTCCTCCTCCTCCCTGCTCGTCCATCACGTACACCACGCTCTCGTCGCACTCCTGCTCCTGCTCCACCCGCTTCGACGACGCGCAGATCCCCATGGATGCTGCTGGCTACCTCGCCCACTCCGCTCGACACTAACCTCTCGGCCTTGCTGGCTACCAAGCTCCGGAAGAGAGAAAATGGAGGAGCTTTCTGTTTCGGATCGCAGCGGGAAGAGGGGCGAGGAAGGAGACGGGGCAGCGGGGGCCGGTCGGCAGCGGACCAAGCCGGATGCGCCGCGGATTTTAAAGAGGGGATTAAAGAACTGGGCGAGCTGCGAACAAACTATGGTGGATGATGGATTCTGGGGGTGTTCAATTCCCAAAAAATTTTCACCAAAATTTTTCTCAAGGGAATCTTACATGCATGGAGTAGTAAACGTGTGTTAATGATAAAACCCATTCCATAACCCCAGGTAACTTTTCGAGACGAATCTAATGAGCCTAATTAGGCCATGATTTGCAACAGTGATGCTACAGTAACCATCCGCTAAACATCCACTAATCATGGATTAATTACCATCATTAGATTCGTCTCGCGATTTCCAGGCGAGATCTATAATTAGTTTTATTATTAGTCTACATTTAGTACTCCTAAATGGTAAGATTCTCTTGCAAAATTTTTCACCAAAATTTTTTCACCCAATTGAACACCCCCTCTGCTGGGCTGGGCGGGCGTGATGTGACGACGAATAGCGGTGAAAAATTTTTCACCCAGCATTAAATGCAGAGAATCTCACATGCATGGAGTACTAAATGAAGTCTATTTGTAAAACTTTTTTACAGATGAGTGCAACTTTGCGCGACGAATCTAATGAGCATAATTAATCCATGATTTGCTACAGTAATACTACAGTAACCATCCTCTAATCGTGTGGTCAAAGGCCTCATTAGATTCTTCTCCGAAATTTACCTAGGGGTGTGGAGGTAGTTTTGTAAACTGCCTTTATTTAATACCCGAATTAATGGTCAAAGTTGCATTTAATACTCCAAAAAATTTTCCAACCTCCAACTAAACACAGACTTTCTCTTCTTTTTTTTATTTTATTATTATAAAAATGATGTAAAATTCTATTTGAAGCCTATGTGATGATGGCTCAGGGCAAGACATGAAGGGGGGAATAAAAGAAGCGAAGGAAATTGTCTAAAAAAAAAGCAAAGGAAATGTTGTTGCTGGGTGGCTACGATTGGATTGGAAGGCCTGCCTGTCCGTATTTTTTTTTTTGCGATGCTTTGTTTACGTCTTCGACGTCACCGCAGTTGGTGCTCGGCAGTTAGGCAGGCACACGTACGTATCCTGAGCATGTATGTAGCCACGTTGACTCTTCTTTTTTTTTTTTTAAAAAAAATTCCTATAGATGGGGGTTTAGCCGGCTCTAATTATATTGACCTGTTGTGCCTGCGCGAACCCCACTTGCATTACATGATTACATCTGACGCGATAAGAGCGTCGTCAGTCGTCACACGATTTTAGTCCTAAGTCCTAACCACGCTGCAACTACTGTGGATTTGTTTTAATTAGCTCTACACGGTTATACTTCTATACGGTAGAGCCCAGCGAGCTTGTACTGTATCCTACTTCTCGCACGTTTACACAGCTGCATCGGATTATACTCCACGACAAATTTAATATAAGTCCCTCTCCGTGTCGGGCATGCATAGGACTACTCAAGCCAATTCAAAGTGAAGATTCTCCACTTTGTCGAATTAACCAATTAGACCATTATAAGAAACTATTGAATCTCTAAAGTTTTATTTCATTGTCGAGAACAAACTCAAATGTTTTCATCAAGCTATAAGTACGGCTTGGAAAACATATATTTTACATGAGTCGTATCGAGAAAAATACAGAGTTTGCATTATTTGACTGCATCTGAACTGGTGTTTCTCAAAATTAAAAAATAGTTTTATTTCATTGTCGAGAACAAACTCAAATGTTTTTCAGCAAGCTATTACTAGCACACTACTTGAGAAACATATATATATATATATATATCTTATTACATGAGTACGTCATACCAAGAAAAATACGGAGGTACATACATATTGGTATTTGATTCAAGTTAATACGAACGAGTTAAGCTTGATGTTGTTGTAGCGGTGCTGAGTCATGCTCGATAGCTTCGGCTCCAAAATGACTGGACACGATTTATAGCTTTTGCGGGTGGGTGTGGTGTGGTGGCGGTGGTCCTTGTGGGTATATAGAGACGTGCATGTCCTGGTTGATCGGCCCGTGGATATAGACCCATATACGTACGTACGTGTGGCGTCATGCTCGCCAGTTTTTTCAGATGATTATCTGCCATAATATAAACCCGCTGCCAGATGGCACTAAACTTTTATCAAGCAATAGTAGGGCAGCGATTTAGTTAATCAAAGGATCAATTTATAACAATTTGAAATATGAAAGGGACCTCCTCTGCCCCAAAAAAGAATACAACTCTCGCTTCCCGAGAAGTCAAACAATCTAAAGTTTGACTAAATTTATAAAAAAATTAATATTTATGTTTTCAAATAAATTTAGTATAAAGTATACTCCATGGTTAATATAATGATGCTTATTTTATACCATAAATGTTACTATTATTTTGCATGAATCTAGTCAAACTTAAAATTGTTTGACTTCTCAAGAAATGAGAGTTGCATTTTTTTGAGACGAAGGGAGCACACTTTTGCTGTACTTGAGACACAGGAAAACATATACTTTTTTTCGAAGAACAAATAAGAAATAGTGAAACCTGGCCGGCTTTCTTGTTCACGTAGCTAGGGATAGCGTACCCTAAACAACCTATTAGTTTGGTTGTTAATTTGTAATCCAGGCCCTAACTCGGAGGTGCTGGCTGCTCTCTGTAAATTGACGCAAACCACCACCCCCTCTAATAAAACGTGGCAACTTCTCATTCGCCAGCAGCGAGGCGCCCCGGCCAGGATGAAAGCCAGCCAATGGAATGTGTCCGGGTGGCGATGGAGTAGCCAGCTGTTTCGACCTCGCTATCGTGCATCCACCATCCGCTGGGGGCCGTACCACTCGCTTTTTTTGTCATGCCCCTGTGCACTTTTTCAACAGGCAATCAAGCTGCCGTCCCTGTTGCTGAATTGAATCTTTGCAGCTAGGTTTCGAGGATCGGAGGATTTGCGCTCTGCCTGCCTGAGACTGGATGGATGGATCGGATCCGTGTTTATGCTTATCCATGGATCGGAGCGGGCAATTAAGCCTGGATTAATTGGTGTGCGTGGACTGTAAGAAGAGATCGATCGAGACGGCAGATAGCTAGAAAGTCCGGGCGATCGAGAGATGGAACGACCAAGCTAGGGCAGCTGCTCAACCGTGCCCGTGCTTTGCTTGACCACGAGCGAGCAGGGTTGTCTACGTTGTTGAACGGTCTGGAGGACTGGAGCTAGCCGGCCGGTTTGGAGTGGCAAAATGGTTCCACACGACGGAGGACGATGATTCAGCTCTTGATCGCGCGCGGTTAATTCATCATGCAAGAATATTCATTCACTGGTTTTGTTGAATGGAAATCGCTCCGATTGGGAACTTTTTCTGTGGACCCATAGCATGATTCAAAAGGCATGCGATCGATGCGACGACCGATCGATGGAGTAGCTCCTGTTCGTGGGTGTACGCGTGCATGGGCGCATATCTCTCATGGATATATCTTGTATTCTGACGACGTCTGTGCTGGCTCTCTCTACATCCTGAAGAACTGAATTCATGAATGATCACGATTAGGTATGCGAGTAGCTAGGTGTAGCTTCTTAATCCATTTTTTTTGTTTCAGTTCAAGTCTATATATATTAGTTTGACTAATAATAGATGAGGTCTGCATCTATGGCGCGGCGATCCATGGAGCGGGAGGGCAAACGGGTCGATCTTCACCCTATGCTGTTGCTTCATCACCCAACCAACAACCAACCAACCAACACTGGGTCCCTTAGTATCCAGAGTCAAGAAATCGAGACAGAGACCATGCAATGGACCTAGCTATGCATGTATGGAAGGGGGCACTTGAGCTACATACCGACACATCACGACTTTTGAATTACTAGTGATTGGCGCGCGCCTATGCGCGCGATGAAGTACGTGATGTTTTGCATGATTTTAAAATTTTGTTGTGGATGAAGTATGACAAATGAAGTGGGTATAAGTAATTGTTTACATAAAATGTGTATAAGCGTGAGGGCTTAAACATAAAATATCTGCACCATTCTATCTAGGAGCGTGGATTGATTTCTAAAAAATATGAGGGCTAATTGGGAAATGTGCTTCCAACTCAACTCAACATCGGGTTGGTTCATTAAAGACCCAAGTGACTAACTGTAAGAAAGTCCCGGTACTCAACTCAACCCGGGTTGATCTTTTTAGAAATATGAGGGTCTAAATGGAAAAGTCTGCCACACTCAATCTAGGAACACGATTTGATTCGCTAAAAAATGCGAGGGCATAATTAGAAAATGAGCACGCCACTCAATGTAGAACAATGTTGTTCACTTGGAAATGTGGGAGCCTAAATATAAAACATCGGCACCTATATCTAGGACTGTGGGTTCGGTTTTTTAGAAACGGGATGGTCTGGACGTAAAAAGTTGGAGGTTTATCGCTAGCCGTCGGTACGCGGTCGGACGGTGTTGGGTAGATTTTTTAGAAACATGAGGGTCTAAATGAAAATATTCATTACGCGCAATCTCGTAACACGATTAGATTTTTAAAAAATATGAGGGAATAATTGTAAAATGACCACGCCACTCAATGTAGGATCAGGTTGATTTATTGGAAACACGAGGGACTAAATACAAAACAGCGACACATTTATCTAGGACCATGGGTTTGATTTATGAGAAATATGAGGGTTTAAATATTAAAAATCAGTGGCTTACGGCAATGGACGAAAAAAATTCGAGGAAACGTGAGGATCTAAATACAAAACATGTTCGTCGCACGCAATCTCGAAACACGATTAGATTTCTTAAAAATGCGAGGGAACAATTGTAAAATGTTCACGCCACTCAATGAGGATAAGGTTAATTTCTTGGAAACCGAAGGCCTAAATACAAAACATCAACACCTATATGTAGGACCATGAGTTTGATTTCTGAGAAATATGAGGGTTTAAATATAAAAAACCAGTTGCTTATGGCAATGGATGGGAAAAATTCGAGGAAACGTGAGGGTCTAAATACAAAACACCGGCACCTGTATCTAGGACCGTGGGTTTGATTTCTTGAAACTCGAGGGTCTAACGTAAATAATCGGTGGGATTTGATTTCTTAGAAATAGAAAGGTCTAAATGTAGAAAAATCAGAAATACGCTGGTCTAAGCGTAAATAAATAATTAATGGGATTTGATTTTTTAGAAATACGAGGGTCTAAACGTAGAAAAAAGACGACCTATACCTAACCGTCGGATGGCCATCTGTCGGCCGAAAAAAATTCGGCCGACGTGGATGGCCGAGTCCGGCGCGTTTAAAGAGTTCTAATTCCCGCATGCGTGCATCTCGGACAAACCACAGTTAAACTAGGTCAATGCAATTTGGAAAGACCTACAAACTGATTTCAACTTTGGTTGCGCACGTGATTTAGTCTCATTATTAATCCCGATAATCGATTGGCAAATCCTCTCTCCCTCTCAACCGTACGCCATCTCATCCTCGCCTTGGTTATTTATATACGCTACTCCCTCCGTTCCAAATTATAAGTCATTCCAAGATTGTTGGAGAGTCAAGTTATTTTAAGTTTGACCAAAATTATAGAGAGAACCACAAAGATTTATTGTATCAAAAAAATTTATTATGAAAATATATGTTACCAAGAATCTAATGATATTTATTTGGTATGATAAATGTTTGTATTTTATTGTAAAAAACTTGGTCAAACTTGAAATGGTTTGACTTTCCAAGAAAGTTGGAATGACTTACAATTTAAAACAAAGGGAGTACTATAGCTGGTTAGGCACAGTGTGTGAACATGGCACAGCGTCTTCTCCGTTAAAAAAATGAACCCTTTTGGTAATATATATATGGGGGTTGCTGAGACTGAGAGGAGAAGGCGCATCAACACCTTCAATAAGAAAGCTAAATAGTGTCATTTGCAGTCGACACGCTACCTTGGCAGTGATGATGGTGATCAGTTGATAAAGAGGGTTAGTTGTAACTGGTGTAGTGCGTTTGAAGTCTCTGTCGATTTGGGTCGATGAAGATGCAAGCTAGCTTTGGCAGTTGGCTTAACTGGAGGCGATGCAATGGCTGATGTGCAGATGTACATTGACATATAGATGTTTCATCGTCGATCCATGGCGATTATGCTAGCAAAATGGTAGTATCGATTAAAATTTCTCGGACAAATAACATGCCATTTATCTACCTTGATCGAAGGAGGTGGTCTCGGCATTCATGTTTCTGACTCTCCTTTTTTCCTTTTTTTCATTTTAACGACAACTCTGTCAATTTTTTTTATTTTTGCAAAGGCAATACAGTGGCAACCATCCTTTGCGAGTTCGTTTTATAGATGGGTCCAAATTTACCCAGCTGAGTGAAAAACTACATGCATTGGCTACAAATATTTTATAGCAAAAAGTATTAGTCAAAGTCATATTTTAGAGACCATGTCAATGTCCTAAACGACTTTCTTTAGCAACCCGGAGGGAGTATATGTTCACCTCCTGACCTCCACCCCCCTCCTCCCGTCTGCGAGGTACTAGTACATCCATTCTGTAATAAATGACGCCATTTAGCTCAAAAATGAGCTAAGGCCATTCTCAGTGGGAGTTTCATGGAGAGTTTCATGGGCAATAAATTCAATGTCACATAAGCATTTTTATGACTTGGCAAGGAGAGAGAATGTGGGAGTTTCATGGGATGAGAGAGGAGTTTCATCCCATGACACTCTGACACAGTTATCTAGTTTGCAGTCTTGGTAACTGTGCGATGAAACTATGCACTGAGAGTGGCCTAACAAGCATCAGTCTTATATTAAATGACGGAGGGAGTCGCTAGCTAGTCCGCTCTTGTTGGCCAGACCTCCCGGCCGGTCGGCCAGGCTAGCTGCCAAAGACGAACGGTGCCACATGTCGCCGTCTGATCCGGCCTGGAGCCTGTACAGCTAGCCAGCTGGGTTCTTCAGTAGTCCTAATAAGACGCGCTATCTCTGCACTTTTTCAACGAGCACGTACCTGCATAGTGTCCCTGTTCAGCTGCCCTTGAATTTCCCACCAGGTTTCTGGATGGCCGGGAGGCGCTCTCAGTCTCAGCGACTCAGCCTCAGCCAGTGGATGATTGGTGCATCGTGCAAAGCTTATCCGTGGACGATCCAGCGATGGAGGACTCTGGTCGGGACGGCCAAGTGCCGGCGACCAAGAACGATGACCTGCAGGGACGGCGATTTATTAGCAGGTTATCGATCGGCACCATTGAACAAGGCCATGAGCAGAGCTACCGTTAACTCGAGTGGCAATTAGTCTTTGATCGATCGGAGAAATTTAAAAAAATGCTGTGGGCCAAGTAGAACAGTAGACCTTATTTCAAAGGCGTGGATTGAATTAAAAATTGGTCAACCATTTCCCCCAGCTTTCTTTGAATTTGAGTTCTTATTTTATTTATTTATTTATAATCTCCTATATAGTTTGAGACTAACTTAAAATGACCTGAATGAGCCGTGCCGAAGTTGACTTTCATTCAGAATCATAATTCTGATTTCAAAATAGAGATGTACATAATTAAAGCATTTTTGTAACGAACCAACAAACCAGCTTATTAACAAGTTTTTTTGTCTAGCTCTATATATTCCTAACATTATGCGTTTGCATCCAGCCTTCATATATAACTAATCTACCTATGGTATCACTCAGGGGCGAGGAGGGGTGGGGGGGAGGGAGGGGGGGTGGGGGCGATGTCCCCCATGCCCCCAAACTTCCAAAGGCACCCCTAATTAATGGGCTAATTAGATTTTATTTAATGCTAAATGGACCCTCTAAATAGCTCTAAAGCCCAATGACCCATGGTGATGTCTCCCCAACCCAAAATCCTGGCTTCACCCCTGGTATCACTTATCAATGTTGCCGAGACTTATGCAGCTGCGTGCAATATATCTTTGGGGCCTGGACGTAATAGGTGAAATGATGACGCCAACATTTGTCAAAATCACTAGTAATAAAATTTTGAGTGCCAGAAGTCATCTATCCCGTATGTATGACGCCATTTTACCGCCTTTTACATGGTGATTACCGGTGAAGAAAGCTTCTTAACCTCTCCACCACCGTCCAATCACATGGTCGAGAGTGGCGTAAACCTCACCTCTCCCAAATTATTTGACAGAAACAAAACCCCCTTTTCAGTCAAGTGTCCCCTAATTAAGTGTCAAGGTTTACTTATAAATGACGCTAGTGTGCTGATCCTAGTACGTGATATTAACACGTCTGAAGTGTGGCTGAAGTTGCAAAACCTATGACAGTTGTCTTAACTATAATCAATGGCTGACGTGCAACTATAACATATGTTTGGTCAATGTTACATCCATCCGTAGTGATCATCTGCTATCGTACTGGAATCTGGAAAAATAATATACCTCTTATATCACCTAATAATCTCTCTTTGCCTTTGCAAATTTTTGCAATTTGTCTAGTTCGTCTGATAGAATTCTTTTCAATTTATTGTATCCCTTAGGCCCTATTTGGAATGCAGAAACTTTACAGGAATTGTACATGAATTTCACAGGAAACAGTTCAATTTCACAGGAAAAACGCAGGAATAGAGAAAAAAAATCCCGCATTCCAAACAGGGTCTAAGGATCTTGTAGGCACTCTATCATGTTGCTACAAATAAAACACATCCTTGCTATCTCTTGCGATTTCATTTCACAAATTACATGAATCGAGTATCAGAGAGTTCATGTGCCATTAGCAATTGACAAGGATTCACAATTGGCCATTTGCTATTGGATCAAGCCATCAGTGCCAACTGCCAGGTATCAGATAGTTCATGTGGACCCATTTGTCACCACGTTTACCGTCTTTTGTATGGACGTGCAGACCAAATTATAGCCACCAAATTGAACAAACGCAAGCCACATCAAGGTCATCGCTTGCCTCTACTTACTATGTTTTGTTGCTGTTGGGGATGGAGGGTGGGAGATAACGACATTGGCACCATATATGCGGGGGTTGTGGAGGAGCTGCGAGAAGTTTCTATGCTTTTGATGTGCTAGCTATATATAGGTCCTATTATAGATACTAACATCTGTATATAGATAATGGCTTGACAAAGTTTATCAAAAACATATCAAGATTTATGACACCAAATTAGTGCCATCAAATAAATTATAAAATATATTTTCATGGTGTACTTATTTGGTGCCATAGACGTGAGTATATATTTTTTATGCTTGGTCAAACCTGGACAATTTGACCTATGAAAAAACTAAAAATAACTATATTTATAATGGAGGGAGTACATCAAGGATTTTTCTAATTATTTAGTCTCAACCATATTCCTGTACCAAATCGATCAAAGTCATCCACATGTTGGAAATTTGATTGGGTCAGCACCGTCAGCTTGATGCAGGGAAACAAGGGCTGAAAATAAGTTTCGTGTAGCTGTTTCACTACAGTTTTTGCTAGTTAATACTAGGATTTGGAACCACAAGCTACGCATGATTCTTTTTTACCTAAGCTGGCTGGTACGTTTCATACGTTACTAATAATTAATTTTCCTAACAATGCAAACGTAACAAAGGTTTTTGTACATAGTGCAGGTGTCGAAAAATATCGTCTTAGAATTAGGGTATGTGGTTAGGATTAACGTGCAAGCTGCTACACCATATTTTTTTTTGCAAGGAAAAAAGATGACTCTTCGGGCACGTACAACAGTTAGACATCAGCTATCTGTATCAATCCACGTAAGCAAAATGAACTGACGTGACCATTAATTAAATGAGGAAAGAGTATGTTGTTGTCTACTATCTCGTCTACAGGTCAAATATTCTGGCCCGTACTCCCAGGCAAAACAATACCAACTAGAGATGGTCTTTAATACCATACTCAGACACTAAAATAGACATCTCATTGTAGAGCTGTCTATTTAGCTGTGTGTATAATGTCAGATAGCGTCTGTCTAAACTATTGTACATGCCCTTAGGTTAGTAGTAGCCTCAAAACGTTAGGAATCTAGACTTGAGCATAGGTCAAGCAGGCAACCCTCCATTCAACCATTCAAATGGAGTTTTGTTTTATCTCCCCTCTACCTAAGCCAAAAAAAAGATCTGAATTTGAGCTGGGTCATATATACTTTAAAAATTTAAAAGTTGATATTTTAAAATTAGTATGTCTTCAAACTCTTTGATAAATTTAGAACATTTTGTGGTTTGTTGATTTGCTTGAAACACAAAGGACAGTCCTCATGACCAAAACATTCCTGGTCTCTCTCTCTCTCTTTCTCATGTGCATTTCATGTAAGTTACTCATGCTAATTTGGTGTCCTCTCAGCTTTCGTCTACTTTTATATAATATGCAATTCCTATAGAATTCTCAAAAATAATTTCCCATAAGAAAGGAAAAAATTATAAGGCATACATGTATATCAATTTTTGACCAATAGTTTAGCTAATATTTTTTATTTTATAATAAAAGCTTTATATGGTTGGATTCGTAATCAAATACACTCTATAATGGTCATAAATTTGTAATAATAAATAGTATAATATATGATAAATAAATGGTCAAAGTATAATTTGGAAGACTGTGTCAAATCATATCATGCTTTATAAACAAAAATAGAGGGAATATGCATGTTCAACGATAGAGCGCACTAGCCTACTCGGACAATTGTGGACCAGGGAGCTCGGAAACTAGAGGCTACTACAATATGACGCGTCAAACAAGCTCAGCAGGCTCTGGTCAAGGTCAACAACGTGCACTAGCTGCCGCTTTTGTATGGCTGATAAGATCTGGCATAATTTGTCAATCATGAGACTCCTGGAACTAGAGGTACCTTCATTGTACCTCGTGGTACAATCATGCCATCTTGTGTCAATTTGAAAGCCCTTGTTAATCGCCCAGAGGCGTGGCACTATTCTTCTTTGAATTTTCAGTCGTCCGAAATACTTCGATAAAAAAAATACTAATTTCTGCCACTACAAACGTGGACCTTGAGCAAAAGTTTGAAAAATGAAATGTCATATGTTTATCTCTCCTGCTTTAAGGTAGTTGACAAATTTACCGGCAGGTGTTCGGTTGGCTGGTGGCTGGTGCTGATTTGTTGTGAGACTGAAGTACTGCTGGCTGGCTGGTGGCTGGTGACTGGTGCTGATTTGTTGTGAGACTGAAGTACTGCTGGCTGGTGGCTGATAAGCCAAGCGAACAGCCGCGAACAGTCATACAAGGGCCCACCAGTGTCACGTGAGAAAGGCCCACTTGAAGCACGCGCGGACACTCATTCAGGCGTCTATACATCCACTAATCCACCGAACCCCACTTGACCACTACTACATGTGGCTTAGGTAATTCCAACTTGGCATTCATGGCCACAGGATGATGATAAGTTGACGAAGACTTCTAGGGCATCTGAAGGGAGAAAGGAAGGGAGCATAACAATGTCAATGGGAAATGCATATCCGTGGAGAACGCCATGCTAGAATTGTTCTAGCACACCCAGTCTTCAATCCGCTTGACTCTTGAAGCATGTCTGAAGAACGCCATGCTAGAATTTTTCAAGCGTGCCCTATTCAATTGTAATGCTCAGGTGCTGATCCTTCATCTCCTTCTTGAGCCATCCATGGAGAATGAAGAAATGGGAGGTGTGAGCTGGCCTACAGGTCGACGTCGATCTAGCAGGAATTGACAGGTTGCAATAGTCAACATGGGCGCGGTGATTAAATTAATGCTGCCAGAAAATGGCTTATGAGATGCTCAAACTTTTATCCTGTTTTAATTTCTTTATTATGTTTGTGGAGTTTATTTGTGTTCTCTCTGATTTGTATAGTAGGAAGACTCAAGAGCTATGCATTTTTTAATAGGGCAGAAATTGTGTTTTGACATAAAGAAAGGTACTCGAGAAGTAGTTGGTTTCCTCTGTGGCGTTTTCATTTTTCCAACAACAATTTGATTGAGACGCTACCCTAGGTGTGCATCCATGACATTTACACAAAGGGTCCCATTCCCCAATAAATTGGCCACTGCCTGTCAAATTTGATTTTGGCAATGGTAGGCAATTTGTTGAAAAATACTGAAAATGATGTAAAAATGTGCCTACCCTTTCAATTTTGTGAGTTTAACATCTTAATTTGTTTCTATTGATATATGCCTATCTGGCGAGACATATTTACTTATTTTCATGTTTACAAATAGGCGCCTTGTTATTGCCCTTGACATATGAAAGGTACCGTTTTCATTTTCAGTAAATTTGGTCACTTCTGATGTATAGCACTGTATGTTTTTTTTTCGCCAATCCCTTTCTTTATTAAACTCCACTATTTTCCTTCAATATTATTTTCATGGTCCCAAAACTGACAATAAGAGACAACCAATGCAAATGCACAAAATAAGTAACTAGGTCAGGGGATGGGTTGTTCCAGTTAGCATGTTAATTTAATTTTCTTATAAAATTAAAATAAACTTGTACGAAAAACAGCTTAACTAACTTCCTTTATGAGTTCTATATATGGAAGTTTTACAGGCAACCAAATGCACAGTTATTGAAATGCTGATGTTAAGAGCTGCAGTTAGAGCAATTATTTGAAAGAGTTCTTAATGGAGCCGCATCTATTTTCAACTGTGATTGAAATGTCCCCTTTTCCTCCTTTTGCGATAATAGAGAGAGATTTATTTGCCTTACGTTTTTAGAACATGATTCTAGTTTTTAGTTCTTTTGAACATAATACATTAACTTGATATGGAATCTTGTGGTTGGACATATAAATTGTTGGACCACAAGACATCAAATTTGGTATGCTAGTTTTTAATGAAAACTAGAATTTCTCATAAGTTGTAAAGCAAACTTCAATGCGTAAAGATTTCAGGTTGCATAGAAGTCTCCATGAGTTTTTTTCTTTCAAAAAACCGTCTAGTTTCATACATATTGATTTTTCAGATTCAAGTTTGAACAAAAGTTATAGAAATGAATCCAACCTGAATTTTGAGTTTGCAAAAATTTCAACATAAAAGTTCCACTTAAACTTCAAGATTTGTTTGAAATAATTTGAAAGAGAAACCTGTGGCAACTGAAGTGACCTTTTAACATATGATCACTAACACATTCCATGTACGGAAAAAATAGCAGAGCGCCCTTTTTCTATATGCTAGCTCACTCTAGCCATGTCGTTCTCGTGTCCTATGCATATATACCCATCATCAGTGTTCTACTCCACATGACCACATGCATTTACAAACTAAAATGATTCTGCATTTTGAGTCAACATAAAGGGTTAAGTTAGGTTCGACAGCAACATTGCCTAAAATGACTCCGCATGATGGCAGCTTGTGTGGCTTAGTGGGTGCTTGGTGTGCCTATATAACCACCGTTATACTAGCATGGTCCTAGTTTGGCCCTTGATAGATCCACCGACAGTTACCATGGCCACCAAAAATGTATGAGCAAGGTTATAAGGTTTCAAAGGGGATATATATATAGGACAGAGCATGGTATTTCAAGTCGTCCCTCTTGCATGAGACGAATTCTATGCAGTAGCCAAGAGAAAATGAGACAGCATTGGTGCTCTAATGAACTACTACAGAAACTGACGACAACTCCCATGAACAACTGATCATAAGATTAAGTGATATATGCATGTCAACCACGCTGAAGTGGATGCTCATCGATAGCGTCAAATTTCCACATACCAATAGCCTATTTCAAGGAGGTAAGACCAGAGCTGCATATACTACTGGCATCGATCGTTGTGCGGCACCGAGGGTTTTGGCTATTGCTATTGCTGTTGCTGTTGCTTCACAATTGAACACTACTGCCTCACTTATCCATAGTGGATAGAGACAACAGAGCAATGGGTCTGTCCATCGACCAGCGGTAACATGACCTTCTGGATCCCAAACCCCTTTCAGATTTGAGGATGATGGAAGTCGATGTCGGCTGGCATCGCGACTTTCTGCACCTGGACAAACTAAACGGATCAACTTGAACCAGAATCTCTTATGTCCATTCCAAGTGGACATATATGGGTTCGACAAATCATCATCATATATCATCTTCTCCAAAGGTACATATAGTACTCAACTTTAATGAATATATACAAGACCATGCATCTAGAATCAACAAGAGAACACACAGATCAGAAACTTGGACATATAAAAAGGAATTGACCCTCCAATGTTTATCACTACGATGACCACGACTTCTCATCTTACACTTTATGCTTCCTCCAATCCGTAGCCCATGGAGGAGTTGATTTGTCACTGTTGATGACACGGTCGTTGACGCTCTTCTTAAACTCAACCTCATCCAATCACATGACCCAGAGTGGCGTGAACACTTCAGTCGATCACCTCACCCCTCCTCAATTATTGGACAAAACAACCTATTGTGTCCAAATCCAACGACAAATCCCCTTTCTAAGTGTGCCCCCTCATCACTTACGCGTCACGAAACAACACAACTGTCACTTAATTTATGATGATTAGCTCATTCCATACACATATGCATGGATGGTGTGAACACAGCATGGGGCGTCTTCTCCGTAACTAATACTAAACCTTTTGCAAATTCGAGGATTGAGCGGAGAACAAGCATCAATATTTTAATATGAAAATTAGGTTTAAATTACAACCCTTCTACTGTTAACTAACACGCAGCATGACAGCAACAATCATTTGCTAAATACTAGGATTATTGCTGGTGTTTATGCATTGTTAATGCATCTATATGAAGTGTGGCTGAAGCTTAACTGGAATAGATGGCTGATGTGCATCTATGACAAATTCTTTGTCAGGGATTTGTTGATTAATTGGTGATTATGTTTATAATATATATCTCTTACCATACACCTCTATGTTACTTATTAGATCGAGGAGCCAGTCTCTCCAGTTATCTCTTTCTTTGTTCGATTGATAATTTACCATTTTATTACTAATATATAAAATACATGAAGCATCCTTTGGGAGTCCATCCGGCCTGTCAAAACTTATGCAATGATATGTCCAAACCTGTTAAAATGTAGCTAGGGATAGCTCACCTCATGTGGCATTTACACGTTTAACATCTTGATACTGATAGAACGAAGCCATAATCACCAATTGTCTGAGCACGTACGCCATACCTACCCTCACGCCCACATCAAGGTTTGCTGCTGCTGCTACCTCTGTCTTAAATCTGCCATCGTTAGGGAGAAGGATGAAAGACAACGACACTGGCGTTCTAGCACCATTCGTATATGCAGAAGGATTTGGAGGACAACCCATGTCGTTTTTCCTTTGCGCAGACGTTCGAAACTATTGAGAAAGTGCCACTTGTACATATATATAGTTGTTTTATATACTTTTTTTTGGTAAAACTTTTTTTTGATTTGGTACCATGCCCCAAAATCAGCCTGACATGCTGATGCAAATTTGATTTGGTGAGCTTGTTGCAGTTTGAAGAACTGGGGCTGAATATAATAAGTTTGAGTAGCTGGTTGTGCTGAAGTTTTAGCTAGTAAACCCTCGTGGTCTTGGAACCACAAGACAATGCTTTTTTGGACCTAAGTTGGCTGGTACATTTCATGCATCAATGATTTATTTTGCTAAACAGTTGCAACATATGTTTTCAGACATATTCAAGTGTCGGAAAATATCAGAAGGTTGCCTCACGAAGGGTATGGTGGTTAGCATATTAATGTACTAGAAAATGAAATATTACCCATAGTTTAGTATTAGCCTCAATTTTTTAGAAAAATGATTAGAGTGAGCAGAGGTTAAGTCAGCCAACCCTGCATTGTATCTTTCCAAAATGAAGGTGTTTTTTTTGCCTCCCGTTTCTCTGAATCAAGCATGCAGGCTAGGGATCTCAAAATTTGAGTGTGGTACACATGGATGGTTGTTATTAATGAATTAGAATTATTCCAGTGATATACATCGAAAAAAATTCTTTGACCAGCAGGTTAAAACTCTGTATTTTGGGCTGGCTAGAATTTAAAAAGTACTATTCTCTCATGATCTGACCCAGGAATTATGCAGATTTATTTCATAAGAGATACACGTGCTAAACTAAGTGGTCTTTTGCTTAGAAGACAATCAAATATTTAAGCTATAAAATTATTCAATGTACCCCTCCTGATTCCATAGAAAAATCAAGTGGAAAAAAGAGTCAGAAGCTAGAGTAGCCCTTGGACACTAGGCACTGGGGTTCTAACGTCCGACCGACCCGCCCTCCAACTTTAGCGAGAGCACGGCCGCGGGGACTCAGACATGGGTTTTAATCCTTTAAAGTGGATTGAAGGATGGCATGATGCAACAACACTAAGCTAGTTCCTCAACAATGTACCACATATTCACATGTCTCATGCATTTCCGATCGATCTTCTTCTTAATTCTTGCCGTCCTTTGAACGGCGGCAAATTGTTTGCTGGTCATGGTCAAGATCAAGAACGTGCACTAGCCGCTCCGCTTGTATATGCTGGAAACTGACCAATTAGAGGCTGGTCGATTATTATTTTTTTTTGTTAATCATGAGACACTACTTACATTACAACAAACTTCTTACATTACAAAAAAGCCCTAACCCCATGCCATGCATATATATACTACGATACGAATTTACTTCTTTGCTGGGGAAGCCTACGAGTAGATTCTACATGAAACACAAGGAAACACAAGGCTTAGGATTGCCAACCTGCTGGCATGCAATGGCCAAGGATGATGATGAGTTGACGCCGACTTCTTTGAAAATTTGCAATCCTCGACAGTGGAAGAGAATGATGGAGGGAAGCACAAAATGTCAGAGGGAAATACACATGCATGCATGTCTCTTCAATTCGGTTGACTCTTATTATCAGCCACAAGGGAAAAAATTGGTTGACTCTTAAGCATGTGGGAAGAACACCAGGCTAGAATTGTTCAAGCACAACCTATTCAATAGTTGTCACGCTTAGGTGCCGATTCTTCATCTCCAAGCCCGGCCTTGAGCTCGTCATGGTGACGTACTGGGGGAGCTGGTCTAGAAGTTTTATTTTAATTTGTAGGATTTGACAGGTTGCAGTTGCTGATGACGGCAAGATTAAATCAATCCATATGCTGCTCTAAAAAGCCATATTATATGCTTAGAAATTGTCCAAACCATTCGATATTATCCAGGGGCATAATTTCACTGTGCCAAGAGTGACCATGAGCCCCTTGCATATCTGTGGAATTCTCTAATATTTTTAGGCATATTTTGCTAATGGGCTTCAAAAAGGCAACCGCTAGACCCCCAAATCTATTCTAGTGTTGCCCCCTCTAAATCTTGCCCCCAAAGCTCCCTATGATATAATCTGTGGTTGTACTAACCGGAGGGAGTATTAGGGTAGTTTTCACGATGTAGGTTTTTTTTATGAAAATTTGGTTGTGAAATCTCGTCCTCAATGTATGCACAATGAATTGACGATGTGCATCAAAGTGCTCCCATTCCTGATTAGGCCTCTACTTGTCAATAAATTTGATTTTGGCGCTGCTAGGCAATGTTCACGTACTACCAGCAAAATTTTTATTTTTGGCACTGATGGTGCCATGTTCATAGTTCCATCCGTACTAAAATGATGTAAAATGTACGTACATGCTGTCTCGATCTAGTGTCTATAATTCTATTTTCTACCCTTTTTTATACATATTCATTGGTTTCATGCTGACAAATAGACGCCCACTTCTTTCAAAATCAACGCAATTTGGGGGAAGTAACGCAAATGCACACCACAAATAATGCTGGATTTCATCTTCCAAGGCTCGTCATCTCAGCACTGGGGTCGCCTCGTACTTGTTAACGCGGTCCTAAGCAGCCTGCCGGTTCATTACATGTCCTCTCTCCTCCGCCCACGCTCGGTATGCAAAATTCTCGACGCACGGCGTTGCTCTTTCCTCTGGACGGGCGAGGAGAAAGCCCACGGGTCTCAGTGCCTTCTGGCCTGGGAGAATGTTTGTCACGACAAAGCCGATGGGGGGCTTGGCCTCAAAAGCTTGGAGGAACTCAATCAGAGCTTTCTGATGAAATTCGTCCATCGCTTGCACGAGCCGATCTCTCTCCCCTGGAATACTTGGTATTTGCGGAACCCTCACACTGCTGCAGCGGGGCGCGATGATGACTCGTATCTGTCGCGATTGATCAAGGAATTGCTGCCCCAATACAGAGCCTCCACTCTAGTTCATGTCGGCAACGGGCACCTCACGACTTTCTGGCTTGATTGCTGGCTTCTCAGCACAAGCATCGCTACAACCTTCTCGGCAATCTACTCTCACCATTTAGACCCTTCGGTCAGCGTCCACACAATCCTGCGCACTAGTGTTGACGGCCCTTAGATGCGTCAATCGTGAACCGCAAGCGCACGGATCAGTTGTAGCTTTTCCCTTAGAGTACTCCCCCAAGGTTTATCAATCCGTGGAACTAAAGATACAAGAAACAATTCAACTAGCATAGAAATTCTTTAATCTTGAAGAGGGTTGTAAAACAGATCTAATCTACTAAAACCAAACACCAGAGGTAGCAAGAGAGAGTTAGAGATAACCAATCTAGATCGCCTAGATCATGCATATGTTGTAGCTCCGAGCCAAATAGAGTGAAGCAAGATAGATGTGAATCTCAATAAAAAGCATCTTTAAATCACGACCTCTGGTCAAACTCCCGAAAGCCTCACCATACACGGGAGCACACCCTGTCAGATGCTCCCTATCGGTGTGCGTAACTTAAGGGCACATTCACAAGTGAACGTGTCGAACCACTTGGTAGATCCGGTATGAACCCCTAGGCACCATGGCTACAAGAACACCCTAAACAATCTATCTCGAGAATAAATTGGAGAAGAAGCAAAACCAAGATAGAACGAAATCATAGAAACAGGCACTTGATCGCTAAAGATTCGGAAACATATATAACTTCACCATGAATGTAAGTACATCACAAGATTACCACCGGGATCCTACCTTGATCTTGATGATCCTAGCTCCGCTAGAACTCCGATGTGGTCTTCCTTGCAGGGTTCCCACGTCGGCTAGGGAAGAACCCTAGACAACTAGCACGACCCTCAGCTCTCCGAAAGGTGTCCCTCTAGCTCCTCTGCTCTTCGGCGGCGAATGATGAATGAATGATGCGTGGCACAAGGACACAGGGGCTATTTATACCTTGAGGAAACCCTAGGTCATAGGGGGGGGGGCGAGGCGGCGCCAGGAGACCCCAGGCCGGCCGGCCCAGAGAGGCCCAGGCTGGCCGGCCTGGCCTCCTTCCTGGCCACCTCGTCCTCGTCTTTCTTCCAAAGTCTTCTGGAAGCTTCGGTAGATGTTCCACCTATGCATGTGGGCCTTTGGACGTCGTTTGCTTCAGGATATCTTCGAGATAAGAATGTGAAGTGATAACCTTCCAAACTCTCCAATTGATTTGCCTTGACCCCGAAGTTTCTTGACCTTATCTTGAAGCACTTGCCTTTCAAATATTCTTGGAGGTCGGTTCACCAAAGATGAGCACGAACGGGGCTTGGAACGTCGTAGGCCGGCCGGCCTAGGCCATGTGGGCCGGCCGGCCTGGCCTCCTCTTCGGACCTCTGGCCTTCATCTTTCATCGTGTTGTCCTTGGTCACAAGCCTTGTCCATATGTGCTCCAATTTAGCCCAAAAACCTACGTAAACAGAATTCCTCCTAAAACACATGCATATGCGAAAACGTCCCGGTTATAGAGTATGATCATTAGTTTAGATATCAAATTCATACCATTATTGAAGATAAACAAGGGTTAAAGTATGTCACTAAGGAGCGTCAACAATCCCCCCATGCTTAAACCTTGCTCGTCCTCGAGTAAGTCTTCAATAAGAATTCGAGTAAGTCTTCAATAAAAATCAGCGTTGCCTTTCGGTGTCCAATCCCTGCACTTGATCATACACGAGAAAACATAATGCCCTCAAAATATTTTGCAATTAATTCTTCAAGTTGTAACCAACTCTTTCTAATATGGAGGGTAGATATGAATTAAGTGTTCCCCACAAAACATTTAAAGGCATGCCCTCTAATTTAAACAAGTCTCAGGAATTAAGAAGTAAGTTCCAAAAGGATTGCTAAACCAAGATCAATAATTTAAACCTCATTGCAATTGCTCATGAAAACTCTCAGCTCATCTTGTCTCTCAAACTTGCTAGAACTCTCTTCACCTTCTTCTCTCTCATATATGTGTAAGGCTTTATCTGGAGCTATGGAAAAGGTTAGTCGTAACAAAAGATATTATAATCAAGATATTATCAAAACAAGAAATACTTCTCATAGGTTTACCACTACTCGTCAAAAAGACCATGGAAAATAATTGATTTTGTGGAGAGGGAAAAAATGGAACACACGCTTTAGATAGTGGACATGTGCAAATGGCAAAGGTTGATCCCGAGGCACAAATGAAGTCCTCGTTATCGGATTGCATATGGTTGGAATATTTGAGTATGGAATAATCTTTAAGGCACTATAAAATTTAATGAAGCAAAAAGAATTAAGGAGCATTTATTTTCACACTTTTTTCTTTTCTTTCTTCATTTTTCAACACATGTATTTTTTTCTTTTATTTTATTATGCTCCTTAGAACTTCTAGAAACATTGATACTTACTCAGCACCTCCCCCCATGCTTAAACGATTGTTCGTCCTCGAGCATAGAAGTGGTGGCTAATGCTAGAGTAAATATCCATCTCAATCTTTTAGAAAATGGTTTGAATCTTCAGGGAGTATCTTCTCGTCGAATATTGAAGCCATTGGAGGAGGATAGGGAGTAGGTCAGTCGGCTCATGGTGTTGAGGCCGACCGACCCACTCATTGTGGATCTTCGTTTCTTCTAATTTTTTCTTCTATGCACTCTTTGATGCCTCCCAAATATATGTTCCTTGTATCAAGCTCTTGATTCTCTAGATTTTCCTCGAGATGATAATCCATACTCAAATTGGGTTGTGGTCAAGGAGGTATTTCACAAGAAGATAATTTGGGTTTATGGTGGATATCCAGTGAAGTTTGTGAAGTTTCTGGTGTAGAAACTCACAACGCATGGATATATAGGCTAGCAAAGAGAAGGTACGCAAAAAGGAATGGTCAGCTTCTTAATCTCGTACCAGAGAAGATAAGTCCTGAATCAATTCACTTGAAAATAATTCTTATACTACGGTTCATCATGATATATCATTTAGGCTTTGGATAGGTAGAGCAATTGCAAAAGGTATTAATGACAAGGCTAGCTTAATTAAATTCAGCAATTAAACATCCTTTGACAAGTTTAAAAGAGAGAGCAAGAATAATAAATATGGGTCTAAAATTATCATGACCTCCACAAAAGATTGAGCCGGTATTTAGATAAATTTCAGATCGTGCTAGGGAGAGCATTAGTCTAAGCCTGCATAAGCCAAGCGCAAAAATAGACAAAGCGACAACGATCATCATATTTCAACATGGCATGAACTTTCTATCATCACTAGTAATCACATCATGAAAGCATCGGTGATATATATAGTGATCATGGTGATAATAAACAAAAGGACACACTAACACACATGCTGAAAATAAATAAAAACAAAAAATTGCTACGCACACAAGCTTGCACACACGCTGAAAATAAATAAAAGAAAGGAGAAAACTCAAACCACACATGCGAGCAATTTGTTCATGGTCTTCGTCGGTCACTCCTCTTGTCTTGGCGGCTGTCTTGCATTATACCCTTGGTCATAGTACACTTGAGAAGCTCCTCCTTCAAAATGTTCCGGCGGCACCAATGCTAGAAGTCCCATTTGATATGCAATTCCCGCGGCTCCATTTTCTAGTTGGTCCGTATGCCTCCGGATGGCATTAATGTCCTCCAAGTTTCTATCGGCGTAGGCTCCAATCATTCTTGTGCTTCTTTCTGGTTGTTGGAATGAGCTCCAAAAGATGGATCCGGGAACACTCCTTGGTGTGGCGGCGGTGGGTAGCCATAACTGCTATATGTAGACGGTGGTGGATACATCGGTGGTGGCACCGGTGCTCCATACCCCCATGCTTGAGCTGGTGCATGTCCCCATTGTTGCCCCTATACTTCCGGAGGTCCTTCTCCACTTGATGCATTTTGAAATTCCGTTGTCCAATAAGAGGAACGAGCCGGTGGCAATTTCTCTCCCACCTCTTCTTCAACCGGTGCCGATGACTCTCCAATATGCTTCCCTCTTTTATTCTTCTTAACCTTGACCAAAATCTTCTCATCGCGCCAATCAATTCTTCCTCTTGCAAATAACTTCAATCTTGCATTGGGGAGATAAATATTTGTATTTGTAATTTTGAAACCATTCTTTTCATCTCCTCCGATGTAGTGTTCTTGTCTCATAGCTTCAATTCCAAAGTCGGTCCCCTTCATATAGAATGCCGAGTTTGTCTCCAATCTTGGGTTCAATGCAATTGCTATCATGGAAAATAACAACCCGAGCCGATCTCTTCAGAGCCGGATGTTGCTTCACATACCCACCTATCAATCATGATGTAGGTAGGATCAATTGCTTGCTTTTTCACCAATGCGGAGTATAAATAATTTAACTCCATATCGGTTACTTTGGACTCTCTCATCCTTCCAAAGATTCTCCTGCTCATCCAAGAATGAAATATTTGAAGTATAACATTGCTTATGTTTGAAATATTTGAAGTATAACATTGCTTATGTTCTTGCTTTGGCGGTTGTCATCTTTTGCAATTTTCTTCCAAAATTTATCGATCCCTCATTCTTCAACTTCGGCTCTTTCTGGTGCATCACCCTTGAAACCAAGTAAACTTCCAATATCCTCAAAGGTGATGGACATTTCTTCATCCTTCAACCTAAATTCGAGGCATGACACTTCCTACTCATCAACTTTTCTTGTGACCACTCTCATGGTCATCATCATCTTCAATGCGATTTCTCCATGCATGTGCACTGGAACACCATCAGAAAATTGCCTCCATCCGAGGTTGTCCAGTAGCCCATAAATGTCACCATAGAGTCCCAATCTCTGCAGTGCATCATCATCAAAATCAGTGTTTGCCTTCAACCTTCCTCTTAAATTCTTGATCCTTTCTTCTTCTTCCTCCGATAAGATGACAAACTCATATTCTGAAATCTTGGCTTGTATGGCGGTGGTGCGGTTAATCTTGTGGCATGTCGAGGTGCAGGAGGTGGTGGTGCACCGGCACGTCCATGAGGTTCGGTGAACCACATGGAGGTACTTCTTGGGTCTTGCATCCCACCAAGGAGCAGCATGTCACTCCTCGGTGCGGGGTTGTCTTCCTCCATGCTTCGCGGTGACTCTACAACGAAGTGTCTCCACGAAGAGCTCGCCAATGGCGCGTTGGACACCGACGACCTTGTCCTCTTTCTGGTGATGAAGTTCATGACACTCCTCCTCATGGTGCCTTGCTGCACAAACACAAAAACCAACACACCGGAGGTTTCTCGCCGGTGGAAAAACAATATATCGAAGAGGCGAGCAAACTAGAAATTGTAGTGAATTTTTGGAGATTTTTGGGGGTGATTTTGATTCTCAAAAATTTCAGAGCTTTTGCTGGTGTTCAAGGTGGAAGGACTGAAGAACATGAACTAAGAATTGTATGAGTTACGTACCTGCGAAAGGGGAGCACCAGAGGGCATAAATGGGCACCAGGCCGGCCGGCCTAGGGTGCTTGGGGCCGGCCGGCCTAGGGTGTCCCCTGGCCACCTTCATGTGTCCTTGCTCCAATGTCCTCCTGAGTTGATTCTTGATCATTGTCCAGCTGCTCCACTTGCTTTGCACTGCCCAATTCTTGTGAACCACACATTCTTTAGCAAAGTTGTCAACTTGCACATTGTTTTCTCCACTTTGTGTCATGCCTTTGTCCTTTGCTTCAACTCCACTCCAAATGTTGCTTTCAATCCTGCAAAAATGAGTGTACCACCATGCATGGCTGCCCCTCTTGCATGTGGTGTTAGGTGGAGAGCACAAAAATTCTTCTCCGTGAACTCAATCTTGGTCATTAGTAGTGATCATGATCATAAACCCTTCCAAAGTGTGTTTAGATGCTTAACTCCTCCTCTAATCTTGACAAATAAAACCAACTCAAAGCAAGCAATGAGTTTGAATGAATAAATAGAGGGGATTTGGGCATCATAAACATTTGTAAGTCGAGAAATATTTTTCGACTACGTTAATTTTGATTGCACCGGTATTGCTCACTTTCATGAATTGATAGCGAACTTTCCCGAGTTCAACCGTGGGTCATGGGTTTAGGTTCTAAATTTTGGCCAAATGAGGGAGATATTTTGAAAGAAATAAAATAAAAGGGGCTTAGAAAAATCCTAATCCTAGGGAAATAAAACTGAAAATTCCTAAGGTTACGTGAGCCTAGCATGCGTCAAAGAATTTAAAGGGTTAATAACAACGCTTGGCTCTACTCGTGTCTTTGCAATGATCAACTTGGTTCGGCCGTCATGGAAACGACGGTCGCCAAAATGGGTTTGGGAATTTGGTTTGGGTTTCTTAAGATAAATTATGGGAAGGCTCAAGTCATTGGTTTAGAATAAGAAATAAAATCAAAACGACCGAGCAGCTCTAATTTAAATGTCCGACCGAATGACCATTTTAACAAATGTTTATCAAGTCTTGCGTAGCAAAACTCATGACTCACTTACTCAAATGTCTTCAGGATTGTCCTCCCGGAAGCTTATTCTTGACTCGACAAACGGGTTGTCCTCCCGGTAGCTTATTCTTGACTCAACGAACGGGTTGCCTCCCGCAAAGCGCTTCGTTTATAGTCTATAGCTAGACTTCTTCTTTTCTTCACTTCGGACCAACGCTTGGTGGTGGCATTGTAGTCTTTGGTACCCACTTCTGCACGATCCTTGGCTTGGGTGTAGGATTATTCTTCAGCTTAGTCATCTTTTTGGTCTTCACAAGCTGGCTTTTAGCTTTTGTCTCGACGGATGCAACAACTTCTTTAGTCTCCTTCGCTTCCTTCTTCTTCGGCTCCTCCTTGGTGTCACGACGGTGAGGTGGAATATATTTAACATTGACCATATTGCATACCTCAAGGCGTGGACGAAACTTGAACTCACTCATGGTGCCATTGATGTCAAACTTGATCTCCTCCTTGCCAACGTCGATGTTCGCCCTTGCGGTCTTGAGGAACGGCCTCCTAAGGATGAGTGGCGACTTCGTCCCTTCCCGCATATCAAGAATCACAAAGTCAATGGGGAATAGGTGTTCTCCAATCTTCACAGGTACGTCTTCGACGATGCTCATGGGATAGCGAACGGCTCTAGGCACATGGCGGTGGGTTCTGGCTCCGGTAAGCGTAGCTTCTAGTACACGGCCTTCTGCATGACGCTCACACTTGCACCAAGGTCACACAATGCTCTTTCGAACATGCATGATCTGATGGAACACAGGATGGTTGGACACCCCAGGTCCCTCTTCTTCTCGGGAGCTTGGTCGGCGATGGCCGCGTTGCATTCTTCTGTCATCTTGATGGGGCTTGGCGGCGGCATCTCACACTTGTTTGCAAAGATGTCTTTAAAGTAGCAAGAGTATGTTAGAACTTGTAGAGCGTCCAAGAGCGGCATATTGATGTTCAACCTGCGAACCACTTCAACGAATTTTTCGAAATGCTCATCAATTTTACCTTTGTGGTAACGTGGCCTCGGAGGAAGAATCTTTGTATCTTCATCGATCATCTCAAACTCTGGCTCTTGGGTGACTATTTCCGGTGCGGGAGTAGGCGCCTTCTCTTTTGATGTCATCTCGGCTTCAACACTTGGCTTAGGCTTCCTTGCTCCGGCCGGGTGTTCGGGATCTTCAGTCTCCTTCCCCGAGCGAGTTTGAATTGTTTTTGCCGTCTCCGGATTTTGAGGTTGCCCCGGAAGTCTTCCTTCATTACTAGGTAGGTGTCTGACTAGTTGGGTCACTTGTGTCTCTAGCATCTTCATCATGTTGAGCACTTGGTGGTTAGAGCTTCCGACCTCCGTCACCTTGCCATCAATGTTCTCCAATATCTTATCCATAGCCTTGAACTTAGTGACAGTGTCCTTGTTGATCTTGCCTTGCTCCTCCATAAACTCCTTCAATTGTATACGAAGAGGCACCAAGTTTTGAAGGGATGAGCTTGCATTAAATTGAGATCTATCTTGCCCGTAGCGGAAATTGGATGGAGGGAACAAATCCCCCTTCCTCATGTACTCGAGCACTTCAATTGTATACGAAGAGGCACCGAGTTTTGAATGGACGAGCTTGCATTAAATTGAGGTCTACCCGTAGCGGAAATTGGATGGAGGGAACAAATCCCCCTTCCTCATGTACTCGAGCACTTTGGCTTTCTCTGGACAATTCTTCTGGACATGGCCATACTCTCCACAATCTTTACATGTGGACCTTGCTTCGGCTGCCTTTCAAGTCAATAGCATGGGCTTCCTCCTTGTCCACCTCCATCTTCTCCAACCTTCTCATGAGTGAATCGATCTTCCCTTCTAGTATTCCTTCGCACTCCACCTGCAAAACACATTTAGCAACGCCCGTGGACGGTGTAGGGTGCAGCCGTCCCGATGATGCCAACGCATCATTGTCCACCACCTTCTTGAATAGCTTGAGAGCTTGTGTCGGGGTGAGCTCAATGATGGATCCTCCAGCCGATGCGTCGATGATTGCCCTTGATGCCATCGTGAGGCCTAGGTAGAACTTCTGGACTATATCCTCCTTTGGAAACTTGTGATGTGGCACGGCTCGGATGTAGTCATTGAAGCACTTATAGGCTTCCGCGATAGTCTCCGTCGGGGTTTGCGTGAAGGTATCAATCTTGTTGCGCAAAATCTGAGTCTTGCCCGGCGAGTAGAACTCCGTCATGAAAGCTTTCATCAAGGTATCCCAACTTTGCTCCGTTTGCGCCGGTAGAGAATGAAATCATTGAAGTGCTCTCCCATGTAGAGAGAATGGAAAGAGCCTTGCTCTCACTTGATCTTGAGTGACTCCTTGCATGTCGAAGGTGCGGCATAGTTGGATGAATGCTTGAAGGTGAAGGTTGGCATCTTCTTTTCCAGTGAAGGGCGAGCTTTGCACCATACGGATAGTTGAAGTCTTGATCTCGAACGGCCCTCCAACATCATTGAGGTCTTGGATAGGCAAATCGTTGATGTCCGGGATGCATAGCTCTCCGATCGTACGTTCCGGTTGCGCCATCTCGGGTTGTGGCGGCGCCTCCTTTGGATTTGGTGGTGAAGTTTCTTGAGGTGTAGATGATGAACTTCCAGTCTTGCCTTTCAGATCTACTAGTTACAGCTTCTTAGCTTGTACTTGGCGTCTCCTTTACCTGTAAAGTTTTTCTGGATCATCCACAAAAGTTTTGGGTTTGTTGGAGAGGTAGCCATCCATCTCCTGTTAGGGTTAGTGAAAGCAAAATATATATATACAAGATCTAAAAGAAAAAGATAGAATGGAAATAAAAATAAAATAAAAACTAGATTAGATTAATTTTTTTGATTTTATGGATTAGATCTATATTTGATAAAAGAGAAAATAAGAGATCTAAAAAAAGAGAAATCAAAAGAAAATCAAGAAAAAAATGCTAGTCAAATCGGATCTTAATCGATAGTTCCCCGGCAACGGTGCCAGAAAAGTTTGTTGACGGCCCTTAGACGCGTCAATCGTGAACCACAAGCGCACGGATCAGTTGTAGCTTTTCCCTTAGAGTACTTCTCCAAGATTTATCAATCCGTGGAACTAAAGATACAAGAAACAATCCAACTAGCATAGAAATCCTTTAGTCTTGAAGAGGGTTGTAAAACAGATCTAATCTACTAAAACCAAACACCAGAGGTAGCAAGAGAGAGTTAGAGATAACCAATCTAGATCGCCTAGATCATGCATATGTTGTAGCTCCGAGCCAAATAGAGTGAAGCAAGATAGATGTGAATCTCAATAAAAAGCATCTTTAAATCACGACCTCCGGTCAAACTCCCAAAAGCCCCACCGTACACGGGATCACACCCCGTCACGATGCTCCCTATCGGTGTGGGTAACTTAAGGGCATGTTCACAAGTGAACGTGTCGAACCAGTTGGTAGATCCGGTATGAACCTCTAGCCACCATGGCTACAAGAACACTTACAAGAACACCCCAAGCAATCTATCTTGAGAATAGATTGGAGAAGAAGCAAAACCAAGATAGAACGAAATCATAGAAAGACGCACTTGATTGCTAAAGATTCGGAAACACATATAACTTCACCATGAATGTAAGTACATCACAAGATCACCACCGGGATCCTACCTTGCTCTTGATGATCGTAGCTCCAGAACTCCAACGTGGTCTTCCTCGTAGGGTTCCCACGTCACCTAGGGAAGAACCCTAGACAACTAGCACGACCCTCAGCTCTCCGAAAGGTGTCCCTCTAGCTCCTCTGCTCTTCGGCGTCGAATGATGAATGAATGATGCGTGGCACAAGGACACAGGGGCTATTTATACCTTGAGGAAACCCTAGGTCAAAGGGGGGGGGGGGCGAGGCGGCGCCAGGAGACCCCAGGCTGGCCGGCCCAGAGAGGCCCAGGCTGGCCGGCCTGGCCTCCTTCCTGGCCACCTCGTCCTCGTCTTTCTTCCAAAGTCTTCTGGAAGCTTCGGTAGATGTTCCACCTATGCATGTGGGCCTTTGGACGTCGTTTGCTTCAGGATATCTTCGAGATAAGAATGTGAAGTGATAACCTTCCAAACTCTCCAATTGATTTGCCTTGACCCCGAAGTTTCTTGACCTTATCTTGAAGCACTTGCCTTTTAAATATTCTTGGAGGTCGGTTCACCAAAGATGAGCACGAACGGGGCTTGGAACGTCGTAGGCCGGCCGGCCTAGGCCATGTGGGCCGGCCGGCCTGGCCTCCTCTTCGGGCCTTTGGCCTTCATCTTTCATCGTGTTGTCCGTGGTCACAAGCCTTGTCCATATGTGCTCCAATTTAGCCCAAAAACCTGCGTAAACAGAATTCCTCCAAAAACACATGCATATGCGAAAACGTCCCAGTTATAGAGTATGATCATTAGTTTAGATATCAAATTCATGCCATTATTGAAGATAAACAAGGGTAAAAGTATGTCGCTAAGGAGCGTTAACAACTAGGCTATCCCCCCACCTCCGGCCACGCCTCACCTCTGCGGCTACTAAAGAACAAGCAATCCTCGCCTCTTGCCTAGAATTGGTCACCCTTCATGGCGCGGCGGATGTATGGACCCTGTCCTACCCCGGTTCAAGGCAGTTCAGCTCGCGCGACATGTGCTCCATCCTCCACGGCAATAGCACGCCGGACCCAGATTCACTGCGATACTGGTCCACCAGACTCCCGACCAAGATCAAGTTCTTCAACTGGATCTTCCACCACGACCGTTTAAATATGCGAGCACACCTCCATCACAATTACATCTGCCCCCTAGAAGACTCCATGTGTGAGCAGTGCATTACTTCTCTTGAGACACTAGAGCACATTTTGGTCCATTGCCCTAACGCACAACAAGTTTGGCGCCCGACTGGCGATCAATGTGACCCCAGGAAATTACAAATGGCCCTGGACTCTCAACATTGATCCGACGCTCTCACCTTAGCTGCAACTCGACATGCTTCTTCTCATCTTATGGCAAATCTGGAAGGCCAGAACGCGAGGATCTTCGATGGACTACAATCCGATGCGGTCGGAATTCTGAGTAAGGTCATCCGAGATACAAAATTCTGGTGCGCGTGGTACCGACGAACTCCAACTCCACTAACGCAATGGCAGAACTACATCTCCTACTGCATCGGCCATGCTAACACCCCCTCTCCCGCTCATGTGTAAGTTCTGTCCGGTTTGCCGGGCGATTCTCATCTTGTAAATGCGCTTTTTGCGCACCCTCGATCAATGAAGTAGGTGGGGAACTTCCCCCCGAATCGGTTTGGAAAAAAAGAAGTGCGATACACCGTCGATAAGCAGTTGGTTAGGCATGAGTTTTCATTTGTCTCTTCAAGAAAATCATCGTCCACTTGACAAGGATGAACAACTGCAGTACAAGTGACATGGCCGGGCCTGTCTTCTTCCCCGGCCATGATCGGCGTCTAACTTCACTTCCAGCCAGGAGCTAGCATGCTCCATTTTGCAGCATTTAATTGGAGTCATGATCTATAGTTAGCTCTTGGCGGTTTTTATGGATACATTGGATTGTTTTTATGGATATGGTGTACATACACACCTAAAAGGACATTTCCTTTTCTTTTTCTCTGCTTTTGTACACAATTTTACCACTTAGGTACTACCACCAGCAAAAAACAACTGAATATTGTTACAAAAGTATATTTTGTGAGTGTTATGATAACTGTGCTAGGTTGACCTGGTATGTTCCTTCCTGTAATGAAGGGTGCATTTGCAGTATATCTTCAAACAATGAACTTGGACAACATATTTGTGGAATCCCTGCAGCATCGATCAAAGGCCTATTATGAACTTTCGAGAATGTCCCCTGATTTCAATGTACAATTAGAGCTCATGTTTTGTCAACAATAATTACTTGATGTACCTATCCCAGCTTCCTGGATGTCAAACATGAGGATGAAGTTATATGTAGTAGAAAGGGAATACCGTCAAATCTCCGAGACTATAGTGAAAAAAAAAATCAGTGTCTCCTTTGTGATTTGCTTACTTGAGCTTATTTACTTTATGCAATTTCAAGGAGACATTGAATTTTTTTCACTGTGGTCTCGGAGACTTGGCCTTCCCTTCTACTATATATTACTTCATCCTTATGTGTCTCCTTGATCCTCCAGGACCATTATCAGCATCATGTATGGAAGGGTGCAAGGCAAGTAGAAAAATAATAAGAGGACAAAAACATGCATGGAGTTGATTTATTTTTTTGGTGGTATACTGGTTCCATTTCTAGTTGTAGATGGTAAAACCTGAGTTTAAATGCATTTTCAATCTTTTTGGACGAAGGCATTTTGTATGATTTCATTTGAACTATTTTCTAGAAATCAGCCTCACATGGTGATGTAAACCGAATGGGTATGAGCTTGCCGCCATGAAAGCTGGGGCTAAGTCTTCGGTAGCACAGCAAATAGCTACTGAAAACTTAATTATTTTCAGCATGACATAAGTTGGCTCATGGTTCTAGAACCACAAGACTGATATTTTGGACGTAAGTTAGCTGGTGCATTTCATGCATTAATTATAAATTGCCAAACTATATGCAGACATAGATTTCAGACACATTATTCAGCTGTCGGAAAATATCGGCTTAGAATAAGGTTACATCAATAAGAATATGGTTATATGTCTGCTTGCTTTGACGTGGAAGGTTCTATAACAGACTAAAAAATAAGAAAAGAAGAGCAGATGGATTTGGACCTAAGCAAAGATCAAGTCAGGCTGATGCAACGACCTTCCATATCGTCCATCCAAACAAAATGAAGTTTTTTCACCGTACCACTTGGGTTAGAGAAAGTGTGTTGTTTGGTTGATTGCTTTTCTTGAATGGACGGCAAGAGATTTCCCGAATTTTTATTAGAAGAAAAAGAACCGAAGCGACATACAACCAAGAACGGCCTTACAACTCGGTGACTCCACCCCACCACTTAGGCCGAAAAGAAAAACAAAATAAAGCGCCCAGCGGCTACAAAGAAAACCACTGCAAAAAACTATCAACCAAAATAAAAGAACCTGCACCCGGAACCGAAGCTAGGGGCAACAGCGCCGGGTCTCTGCCACTTAGACCAGCTCTACGAGTTTGTCGTGGCCCCATTGTTCACTACCGCCGTGGCCAACTGATAGGCTTTGATATCATCCCTAATGGAGGCGGTCTCATCCGCTGTTCTTGATTGAAGATTCTTCTGTTTCTTTCTTTCCATATGTTTCACCAAAAATAAATCATGAGACCATCGATTTGCCGTCTGTCTTGTTTTGACGTCCTCATTCTGTATTTTTTCCACCACTTGAACAGGGATCCGGTGGAGCTTCCAATAGGTATAGATGTTGTTTGGTTGATTGTGAACACTAGGCACGGTCTTCAGGACCATGATCCTAGTGATAGATAGATTAGGGGACATTTTCTGCGAGGTACACGGTCCAAGCAAATGCCAAATGGTCTTTAGATTAGACGTGACCCAAAGAATTCTGTTTCTTCAAATAAAAGAACGAGTCAAGAATCAAGATTCGTACTCCATTCGATGCACACGTTGAAATCAAAAGTGTGTGCCTGTTGGAACTAACCACTACGGGAAACCTCACATTTGCCGAGTGTCTGAAACACTCGGCAAAGGGCAAAATACACTCGGCGAAGCTTTTGCCGAGTGTTACACTCGGCAAAGAGCACTCGGCACAGCTCCAGTCGGCAAAGGGGCTCTTTGCCGAGTGTATTATCTCGGGCACTCGGCAAAGGCTTCGCCGAGTGCCTGGGCCCACACTCGGCAAAAATTGCACGTAACGGCCCGGCGGACGGCGCGCCGTCGTTTGCTGACGTCACGCCGACGTGGCGGCGACGGCGGCGGACGGCTGACGGCGGGCCTTCGCCGAGTGCCACCTGGCAACACTCGGCAAAGAGCCAGGCTTTGCCGAGTGTTGCCACGTGGCACTCGGCAAAGCCCCAACCTTTGCCGAGTGTCCAGGGTAACACACTCGACAAAGGTTGACCATAAGGTTGCATTTTGATGCACCTTTGCCGAGTGCCCGAAATAAAACACTCGGCAAAGGCTCGGCACTCGGCAAAGGTGCATCACAATGTGACAGAAATAGCACCTTTGCCGAGTGTATGGTCAAAAACACTCGGCAAAGGGCCTCTTTGCCGAGTGTACACTCGGCAAAGGTGCCAAATTGCCCCTGTTTCATTTGTTTGCTCAGGTATAACGTGCCCCCACTGAAAATACATCACAGGCAGTTCATATAGATATATATACATATTATAGACAGTTGATATAGATAAAATCCACAACCATAAATCCACAATAACCATAGCAAATAGTATCTCATCCACAACCATAAATCCACAATAAGTTCACAACTAACAAGCACAGTAAAGTTTATTCGTTCACAAACACACTAAGTTCATAATCACAAAGTTCATAAGCACAGCATCACTGAGTAGGCCCAGGCGGTGGGCCGAACAGACTGCGGCTGAGGCGTGTCGGCATGTCTTCTTCCGCCGCAGGAGCCTCGTTCGACGCCGCCGCCGATCCAGCAAAGTTCTGCACAAGTTTTAGGACAGAAACAAAGTAGAGCTAAGTTTTCTAAGCTACGGTTGTGAATCTAAGTTTTCTAAGGTTGTCATTGATCGAAATGAAATTATAAAGTTTCAGCGGTGACTCACAGGAGAATATGACGGAGGTGGCATCACTGGCGGGGCGAAAGTCATCGGAGGCGGAGGCGGAGATCGGCCCATGTCCCTCGCCATGCCGTTGAACCAGTTGTACCACTCGGTCATCTGCTGCATGCGGAGCCGCTCGGCCTCGTCCCGCTGCCTTTGCTCCTCGTCCCGCCGCCTTTGCTCTTCCTCCCGCCACTGCCGCTCTTCATCCAGCCGGGCCTCTAGCATGGTCGTTCTCCTCCTCTCCTCCTCTAGCTGGGCCTGCAATATTCCATCAAAGCGTTAGAATTCAACGGTAAGGAAAAATGAACTAAAGTGTAATAAAGCAGAAATAACCTGGATTAGTTGCATGTTGAAGTGGCTAGCGGTCTGCGGCTGGCGTATGTCGGGGTTAGCGCTACCGGCTTTGATCTGGGAGAGAGTGGGGGTACTGGCCGTGTCGATCGTGCTGTCGCCGACGGCGTACCTGCCATGCCTCTTGCCTCCTGCCATCCTCATGATGACTTCACCATCAAGCGGCGCGGCGGCCGGATCCCACTCAGGCCCATGCTTTTGGCGTCCCATCTCCGAGTAGGTGGTGAGGCGGGCGTGGACCATGGGATTGCTGTACGCCTCCGGCCCGGCTTCAGGGTTGTAGCGGACTTCGGACGTGGCCCTGCCCATGTGGGACACGGCAATAGCCTGGAAGTCAGTCAGCTCCTCGCCTCCATGTGCCGCCGACTACAAAACACACAAAAAACAATATGATTACAAATATTGCAGAATTGAGCGTTTCAATTATAAAATGAGATGTCATACCCATCTTTGTTTGTACTCGGGGAGGGTAAGGCTGCCCTGGTGGTGTGCTGGACCTGTCATCAGCAAACGGCGCTCCCGGGCAGCCAGGTGTGTCTCCATCCACTCAGGGGAGCACCAGTAGGCCACCCACTTCTCCCAAGCCTGGGGATGCGAGGCACACCACCAGGGAATCACCTACGCAGGATGATGTAGAAGAAGATTAGATTATACGTGCTTAATCATATAAGGAATCGTAATTAAAGTTTTATATTTACCGAGATGTATTGATCGTGGGTCAGGTAAATGGTTCTGGCTTGCTCTTTGGAGTACTTTGTGCCTCTGTCCTTCCAGTAGTCAATGACGGCCTGGATCCGCGCCTCGTAGTACATGTCCTTGACCAGTTTGTGAGCCGCCCTCTTTGCCTGCTCACCCGCCTCCACCTCGTGGCCCGGGGCGCATCTGTAAAAATCCTACATATATATGCGATATAGTGGTGACAAATGTAGAAAGCATGCATATATATATATATGTGTGTGTGTTGAAATATGTATTGCGGGAAACACTTACCCACAGCTCGGCAAGCACCCTCTCGGCCTTGTTGGGGAAGCTCCTGCCCTCCCGGTCCTCTTGGTCGTCCGTGGCGTCGTAGTAGTGGGCGAACGACTCCGCCGGCTCCTAGACTCCTTGGTGCGTAACTATGCCAGGGAAGTTTGCCCTGCACAGAAGACCCAGGATGCCGTTGACCTTCCGGCTGTGAGAAGCACCCCGCTCTACCACGTCCCAACCCCTGCAAAGTGATCAAGATAGATTGTTAGTTTCTATAGTGATATTCAACATATTAAATAAAAATAAAATGATAACATATAAAGTTTATTACCTTGCACCGCTAGGTCGGATCATCGGACGGTGTGCTGGGGGTATCGGCCGCCTCGGGAGTTGGGATGGACCGCGCGCCCATAATCGGGCGTTAGAAGCGGAACCCTCCCCGGACCCCTCCCCCGCATCCCCCCTCTCCTCCTCCGACGACTCCACCTCGCCCTCCACCACCGCGGGAGGAACCTCCTCCTCAGACGAAGACGAGGACGAAGGTACAGGGGTCGGTACCGTGCCCTTCCGTCGACCCCTGCGTCCACCCTTCCCTCGCCCCCTGGCTCCACCGCTCCCAGACCCTGAAGGTGCCTCCTCCTCACGTGACCCCCTCCGGTAAAGGGACTTCACGTTCCTAACTCCGCCCACCATCTGCATTGAAAAAGGCAAAATAAACATAATTAGAAAGATATGCAAAATATAATGAGAAATAGAAGCAAACTGAGCAAAATATATAAAGTAATTAACATGCATGGTATTACAAATAAAAAAATAGCTAGGATTATACATGTATTAGAAATAATCATCGTGATCGAGATTTTCTTCTTGGTTCTCATCATCACTATCACGCATTTCGAGATCCTCATGCCCGTGCTCCTCAGGTTCTTCCATCTCATCATCACTCTCAACGCCTAAAAGCATGTTTTCAAGTAACTGCACGTCCTTCAAGTTAAGAACCACATCTCCATCGTCCACTTGTTCATTCATTTGCTCTACTTCCATTTCGTCCACTTCGGTTAAGTCTATCACAAAACTCCCTTCTAGCCCATCTTCTTGAAAGAACTCTCCGGCATACGTGTTTGGATCGAAGTTGTAATCGTCATTGTTTGGGACTGGTAGTTTTCCGTGTGGTGATACCTTGTACACAACATCCCAACCCTGAAGACGCTTGTCGGTTGTGCACGGATACGAGAGGTAATAAACCTGTGTGGCCTGTTGAGCCACAATATATACATCTTCTCCGGCATAGACGGATGATGGTTGAATTTCAACTAGCCCAACGTTAGGGGTCCGTCTCACAGCTGAGGGATCAAACCAATGGCATTTGAATATGACAGGATGAAGAGGTTTGCATCCACCAAAATTGAGTTCGTATATTTCTTCAATTATTCCATAATACTCAACCCCATCAAGGCTTGGCGTACAAACTCCGGTATTTGTGGTCCTTCGATTGGGCATCTTCTGCTCATGGCTCTTTGTGCGAAAACGATAACCATTCACATCATAACAGCCAAAGGACTTGACCCTATAGGCACAACCATCGGCAACTTGTCTCAACTCGGCACTCATAAACGCATCGGTTTGGGCCTGCAAGTTCGAGCATGATTGTCCGTTATGTTATTGGACGACCAAGTTATAATGTGAAACTAATAGGAGGGAAATTAGAATGAACCTTCCGTTTGAACCAAGAAATAAAATTGGCCTCTCTAAGAAGGGTATCTACTTCGTCCGGTCTAGGTTGCCTCGATTGATGCCAGGATTGTTCAACAAATTCCCTGTACCACCGAGAAAAACGATGGTTGGATGAAGAATATGGGTCAGTAATGGAATAAGTTTGTTGAGAACTTACGGGATGTACGGCTCGACTTCGGAGAGGTTGGTCAACACATATAGCATGATTGTGCGCCACTCTTCGTATTTCAAGGTCTTGGGTGTGCCTTCACTTGCACTTCCGAGTTGCCCTCGAAATATGCTGAGGGTCGTGTCAACTTCACCAGAATTGTAACGAGTTGGTGGATTGTGCACGTTAGGAAGATTGTCAGCATAGTATTTTGAAGTGAAGTTTGAGACCTCCTCCAGAATGTATGCCTCTGCAATGGACGCTTCAATCTTGCATTTATTTTTACATTTCGTTCGAAGAACCTTTTGACATCTTTCAACTGGATAGCACCAACGGTTCTGCACAGGCCCCCCATTCTTGCCTCATACGGGAGGTGCAAAATCATATGCTCCATCGGATTGAAGAAGCCGGGTGGAAAGATCTTCTCCAACTTACAGAGCAACACCGGGGCCAGCCTTTCCATATCTTCCATCACGGTAGGAGATATCTCCTTAGCACAAAGGACGCGAAAGAAATTGCTCAACTCTGCTAGCACTAGCCAGATATGATCAGGTACATACCCGCGAATCATCACCGGAAGGAGCCGCTCAAGCCATATGTGGTAGTCATGGCTCTTGAGCCCGTTGATTCGCAAAGTAGCTAAGTTCACCCCCCTCCTCAGATTCGCTGCATACCCATCAGGGAACTTTAACGTTTGGAACCATTTGAGAACTTCCCTCCTTTGATCCCTCTTCAGGACGTAATCTGCCCTAGACTTCTTCCAACGTCCACCGTCTGTGGGAGGCGGTATGTTCATCTTCGGTCTATCGCATAACAGGCTTTGATCCACTCTAGCCTTCACATTGTCCTTTGTCTTGTCAGCATGGTCCATGACAGTACCAAAAAGAGCCTCGCCAAGATTCTTTTCCGTGTGCATCATATCAATGTTATGCGGTAGAAGAATGTCCTGCATATAGGGGAGCCTCCACAATGGCGAAATATGAGTCCAGGCATGTAGCTCACCATATCCCGCAAAAGTATCCTTCTTTTTGTTGAGCTTCAGAGCTTCTAACTCAGCACGGATCTCGAGACCTGTCATCAGATGTGGTGGAGGGTCTTCAACAACGACACCCTTCGTAAAATTCTTCGTGTCTCGTCTGAATGGATGATCAAGAGGGAGAAATTGACGATGTTTGTCGAAAGAAGAATATTTGCCACCCTTCATCAACCAAATAAACCTCAACATTGCCTTGCATACCGGGCATGCGAATTTCCCATGAACACAGTGTCCGCAGAATAACCCATACGCCGGCGCATCATGCAGGGAGTACATGTACCAAACATGCATTGTGAAGTTTCTCTTCGTAGCTCGGTCGTATGTCAAAACACCTTCCTTCCAAGCACGTTCCAATTCATCAACCAGAGGCTCCATGTACACACCCATTTTTTTCCCCGGGTATCCAGGAATGATTAACGACAAGAAGATGTTCTGTCGTTGAAAGAGGACGCCGAGGGGGAGATTGAGAGGGATAACAAACATGGGCCAACAAGTGTATGCGGCAGCAGACATCCCATACGGATTGAACCCATCGGTTGCCAGGGCAATACGTACATTGCGAGCCTCCAGAGCTTTCTGACTATGAATCTCATCAAATCTTCTCCATGATTCACCATCGGCTGGATGTACCAGCTTCTCAGGATTGTATCGACGACCATTTTTATGCCATGTCATCTGTTTCGCGGACTCCTCGGTCATGTAAAGCCGTTGGATCCTCGGTATGAAAGGAAGGTACCGTAGGATCTTATCGGGAATCGTGGTCTGCCTCTTAGTGCCATCAGCTGATTCTACCTCCACGAACCTGGACGACTTGCACTGTGGACAGTACTTCGCGTTCTCATATTCTTTCCTAAATAAGACGCATCCATTCGGACAAGCATGTATCTGCTCATACGGCATCTTAAGTGCGCGAAGAAGTTTCTGTGCCTCATACATGCTCTTGGGCAGAATGTGACCATCCGGAAGCAAACTGCCAAATACTGTCAACATGACATCGAAGGCTTCTCGACTGTGGCTAAACTGAGACTTCACGGCCATCAGACGGGCAATGGCATCCAGTTGCGAGACCATGGTATGCTGGTGAAGGGGTTTCTGTGCCGCAGCCAACATCTCATAATAAGCCTTCGCACTGGCCTCTGGCTCTTCCTCCGTAGAACCTTCATGTATCTGTGCTTCATCGAAGTCATTCAACATGTTTCCGACCCCGGCATCATCATCAAATTCCTCGATGCGTTGTCTCACGACTTCGTCTCTCACACGCTGGGCCTCACCATGGCAAATCCACCGAGTATAGTCCGGCGTAAATCCATGCTTGATGAGATGTTTGCTCATGTCCGTCTTTGTTTGTCGTTTACGGTTTGCACATTTGACACATGGACAAAAAGCCCGTGTACTCTTGGCAAATGCAAACGCTTTGTTCACGAAATCTTCAGTCTTGGTCAACCATTCAGCAGTCTTCTGAGCAAAGCCCGTGTACATCCACTCACGGTCCTCCATCCTCTAATAGATCATCGAGCGATATCAAACTAACTTTTACATCTACCGGAATGTCTATCATTCTCTACTAGGTATAGATAGGTCCTAATCCCACCTGAGGATGTGTAGATTGGGTTAGTTTTCATGCTCTACTCCTATCTGAGCCAGAATTTCAGCAGCACCTACCCGCTGTTCTCCAAATACACGTCCTACAAAGGAGATTGTGTATCCGGAGAACAACGGGGAGGTGATGCCGAAATTCTGACTCAGATAAGAGTAGACCATGAAAACTAAACCCATCTACACATCCTCGGGCTGTCCAAAAAACGTGGACAATTCGAAACAGATACGGTCACACATATGCAAAAATCTGCATATGTCCAACCGTATCTCTTTCGAACGGGAGACGCCTATGGTTACGTGAACAATGAACAAGAAAGGAAAAGAGAGCATGTTTGTCTCACCGTGTAAAGTCGGCGGGGTGTAGGCCGGTCTCGATGTAGGGGACACTCGTCTGCCCAAAAAAAAGAAAAAAGAGTGTTAAAAATTGAAAATTTCGGCAGCACCTCCCCTGCAAAGGGAGGTTTCCAAACCCTGCAATTCAAAAAGCGGCACGATGGCCGAGCACATTCAACAACTAACTGTCATTCCACATCCAACATTCCATATCCAAATTCAAAATTCAACATCATTAACTAAGAAAGACACTAAGAAATTCTAACTCCTGTAATTCTAACTCTAAAAATTCTAACTAAAATATTTTCTAACTCTGACATTTCAAACTATAACATTTCTAACTCTAACAATTCAAAATCTATGAATTTTAACTATAATAATTGAAACTACAAAAGTAAACGATGAAAGACTTACAATTGGCGCGGCGCGGGGACTGCCGGCGTGGCGGTGGGCGCCGGCGAGGAGGGCTCTGCAGTGGGTGGCGGTGGCGGGGGGCGCTGCGGCCCGTGGTGGGGTGGGGGGCTGTCCTGCGACCCGGGGAAAGGGCCGGGGTTTCGCGGCACCGGCGGGTTCACTGGCGCCCGG
>CM014270.1:13057800-13126364 GCA_004135705.1 Alloteropsis semialata | reverse complement strand
ATTGCAACATAGGGTACACTGTATCATACTTGAATCAACAAAAAAGGATTGGAAGCATTTACATGAAATATGGAGCCACGATTTGCCGAGTGCCAGATAATACACTCGGCAAAAGGGATCTTTGCCGAGTGCTAACCCTAGGGCACTCGGCAAAGTCCCCGACCGTTAGCCGCCGTCCAGACAGCGTGACGGCGGCTGCCTGACAAGTGGGGCCGGGCAGACGTTTGCCGAGTGCTCTTGGTCTGGCACTCGGCAAACAGGTCGACCGTTAGCCGCCGTCCGGACCGCGCGACGGCGGCGGCCTGGCAGGTGGGCCATGTTGCGCTTTGCCGAGTGCCAGGTTGCGGGCACTCGGCAAAGCCTTCTTTGCCGTGTGCTCCGGGTTTGACACTCGGCAAAGGTTGGGTTTGCCGAGTGTAAACTTTTCGCCGAGTGTGTTGTTTCCTACACCCGGCATATCCCGTATTTGCCGAGTGCCCGAAATTTTGCACTCGGTGAAGTGTTAGACACTCGGCAAATGCGGGGTTTCCCGTAGTGAACCTAAACGAGTGGATTAGAGGCTACGTACGTACGGCATGTACGTACCGTCAAGCTAGTTCAAAAAATGTGCCACGTATATTCAGGTGCATGTTGACCTGTTCAGTTCTTCATTGACGCTATTCGTACGGTGGCGCGCGCACGCACGCACGGAGGGGTGTTCAATAATGTGCAGCCGCTGCTTGCTGGTCACGGCGCCCAAACTCGCTCGTACGTCAAGGATGAGAACGTGCTCTAGCAGCCGCTTATACAAGCTGAACATCGTAGGTTGTACTGCATTGAGCCTCGAAAGCCTCGAAAGCCAATATATAGGATACACGACTAACTTGGAGGCAAGAAGTCTTCTTAAAATATTTTCTATATTACCAAATATACTGACACTTATTGACACCCATTTTCTTGTTGTCAAGGGACTTCCCCGGCGATGCTTCTAAAGCCGGCAACATTGAGGCGAATTCCCATCCAAAACCTTCAATTTCCTATATATCTTAAACCGTAAATTTCATAATCCCAATCCTAATTTCTATTGAGTTTGGTGAGCAAGATCTCAGCTGCTTGCTGACGAGTAAATCTCCTAAACAAAATAATGGCTCATGGATGGACATAATTTAGGTATCTAGAAAAAGGTATCAAACGGTACCAGATTAGGTGGAAGCTGTACCAAAATATAAAAGTACCTCCTGGTACCTAACCAAAATAGAAAAGTTACCCCCGGTACCTCTTGGTAGCTTTCCAAACGATTGTAACACACCTCTAAATTATAATAAATATAGCATTTTGTAGAAGGATTTTGTGTGGCCTTGTTGTTCACGGGAAGGACCAGGTGGGCTAAGCAGTGATCTTCATCTTGGAACTTTCTGCTTCCTCCTAACTATTGTGATTAAAAAAACCTTTCACGATTATCAGCATACTAAATCTCTGATCCAAAATCTGAACTAAATCACCCATTTACACTTTTTTGAATTTTAGGTTATGGTATTCGGCTTGCAACAACTAGACATTGCACGCATGGAATATGGCCCAACCATCAACAAACAAGGGCCCAGTCACCACGTGAAGGCATCATATGCTCTCTGCTCCGCCCATTGTTTCACCACTACCACATGAGCACACAAAACTGATGGCTTTAATTTGGTGATGCCAACTTGGCACGCATGGCCAGAGATGAATGGGTTGACATCGACTTCTTTGAAAAACTGCAAACCTAGCCGACAACAGCAGAGAATGAAAGGGGCACAAAATGTCAATGGGAAATGCACATGCATGCATGGCTCTTCAATTCGCTTGACTCTTAAGGATGGCTAGAACACCATGCTAGAATTGTTCAAGCACACCCTATTCAATTGTCACGCTCAGGTGCTGATTCATCTCCCTGCTCTTGATCCATTCGTGGTGAGTGGTGACTGGAGAGGCATGGAACGTGTGAGCTGGTCTATTATAATTTTATTAATTTGCAGGTTTTTTCGTTTTTCGGTGCAGTGGTGACTCGAGGCATGGACCGTGTGAGCTTGTGTATTATAATTTAATCTGCAGGCTTTTTTCATTTGTCGGCGCAGAGATTAAATACATGAATGGCGCTCTAGAAAAACATTATATTCTTAGAATCATCAACGATCATTTGTCCTAATTTATATATGTTTGTGCTAGGCTTCGGATTCTCTCTCTCTCTCTCTCTCTCTTTTTTTTTGCTACCGGAAAACCCATCGGCCTTTTTTCTGCCTAAAGGAAAGTAGCCTAGAATTGAGCTGGTCGGTTTTCGCAATGCAGTGTTTTTATTTTCATCAGCATTTTGATGGAGAATTCTCATCCACGACGTATTGACCTACAGCAGCAAAGTGTGCCCAGTTCCCACAAACTGGGTACCACCTGTCAAATTTGATTAATTTCGGCGTTGCTAAGTAATATTCTTGGTTCTGCACTGAAAATTATATTGTGTAAAATGTGCAATGGTACTATTTAGTGCCAAATATTATTAGGTGCCAAATATGATGTTGTATTTGTATGTGCCAAAAAATAAATAAGAGAGAATGAAGTTTTGTTTACTAAAGGGTGTCCCAGTCTTCTAGATAGCCAAAAGAAGAGATAATTAAGCTGGGTGATGTCAATGAGTATTACTCAGAAGCTGGGTGTTGTCGGTTAGGTAGATAGCCATGCCTGCTTCTAGAACGAAATATTGTTTACCTAATGGAATAACCTACATCAAGCTAATAACGTTCAAAACCTAGCCTCTCCTTCCTATACAAGCAGTACACGTGACTACGAAACTACACCTGTATAGGCTGTACCTGCAACCAAATTCACAGTCAGAATGGTGATGACATTTAGAGTTATTCCCTACTAGATTTTTCAACATGTTTTGAGTGTTCTTTATAAATAAAATGGGCAGTGGTTTTATGGATCTATTTTTTGAAACTTTTAAATAGCAAAGGGTTTTTTCTATTCTAATAAGGCATTTCCAAAAGTTATTTACTAGCCGATGCTTTTGTTATTTCAAAAAACTTTTTGGCTGGAAATTCTTGATTGCTAAATTATTTCCTACTAGGATTGTCCAAATTAGGCTAAAAAACTCTCGGCAAATTGGGAAAATTTATAAAAAAGAATAATAAACCACCTTAAAATATGTATTGAATATGTTGTACAAAGAACTAAACTAAAAATCCATTTACTCTGCGCTACAATCCACCTAACCCGATCCACTTCCAATTGCGACACACACAGACTCCATAAATTGACGTAAACTTTTGGCATGCAAAGAGTTGGATTTCAGCTGTGGTTTAGACTATCTCCAACAAAGAGACCTAAAATATAAGACCTATTTTCCATTTGCATAGCGCTACAGTCAAAAAGTTCCATATCCAGTTTTGGTATTCTCCAACAATAAGGCCCAAAAGAGAACCCTCTCTACGAATGGGTCTTCAGGAGAGAGGATACTAAGATTTGGGTTGTGTCTCTCCCGGAAACCCATTTTGGGTTTGGGTATAGGTACTCTGTTAGAGACTGAAACAGTACCATCGTAGACCCATTTTGGGTTTAGGTCTCCTTTTGGGTAGACTGTTGGAGACAGTCTTAGAAGCGCAGCGTGATGTACACCGTTCAAAACTAAGGCCCCGTATTGGTAGAGCTCTGAGAGCTGATTCTCGGCTGGATCTAGCAAGAGGTTTGCCAAATAGTTTTTAAGAGAGAAATGGTTCTCTGCTGATTCTGTGAAGTGATTCTCTGAAATGAACTAAGAGGCTGGGAGCTAAAAAAAAAGTGGCTTCTCCTGATTCTGTGAAGTGATTCTCCATCCTGATTTTGAGATTTATGCTAGAAAATGAAAGTGAATCACTTTCAGCCACATAATCACTTCTCTCGAAGAATCAGCTCTCATAGAGAATCTGAATCAGATGGAGCTCTACCAAACAGACCAATATGATCACCAATAGCCGGCTGCAGTTAGCTAAGGTAGGCTTGAATCCTCAGTTGGAAAGTCATCGTCCACTTGACAATGCAAGAATATACAATGTAGCAACCGCCTGTCCTTTTCTCCCTCCATGATCAGCGTCTGATTTTGGGCACTAAGAGTATAGGGCAATATTGTCTCTTAATTAAGTAGCTAGCTTAGCTGTCTCTTAATTAAGTAGCTAGCTTAGCTATTGGCAAGCTGGAATAGATTTTTTTTTTGCAGTACAGACACAGACGCTCACACACGCACGCACACTCACCCCTATGAATACACGTACGCAAACCCTACCCATATGAGCACCTCCGAGAGACTGGGCCGGCTGTTCCGATCTTGAGATTAACGAAGTTACCACAGGTGCCTCGCTATCGATGGGCTACCACTGAAAGAAAAACGCCGGTTAAATCCTAGAATAAATTCAGAAAAATGTGACACCCGTGTTAACCACCTGTTGGCCAGATATTTTCCATGTCATGGGCTGATCAATCCTTGGCAGTTTGTCGTATGGATGCATTGTTTGTTCTGAAATATAACGTTAGTTGAGATGTGTTGTGCCCACAGAAATGGACATTTCCTTTTCCTTCTCTTTGTAGTTGGAAACAGTACTATCTTTGTTGATATGAGCATTTTTCTATAATTAAAAGGTTGAATCTTTGTTGTACTTGTACATGTATACATATACTCCCTCTGTCCTGAAATAAAGAGCATTTTGGGTTTGTCCTAAGTCAAACTTTTGAAAGTTTGACCAAATTTATAGAGAAAAATATTAGCATTTAGAAAATCAAATAAGTAAAATATAAAACCATATCTCACAATGAATCTATTTATGCTCATTGGATGTCATAAATGTTATTATTCTTTTCTAAAAAGTTGGTCAAAGTTTATCTAGTTTGACTTAGGACAAAACTAGAATGTCTTATATTTCAGGACGGAGGGAGTATTTTTTTAGTACGTGTATTATGCACAGTAGTTAATTTCTAAAATCTTCTGTGCCGACATAGAGCATTCGTACCTTTGGAACATAACGGCAAAAAGAATGCAACACTCGCTTCCCGAGGAATCAAACAACTTTCATTTTGACTAGATTTGTACAAAATAATACTAACATTTATATTACAAAATAAGTATCAATAGATTAGTTATGGAATATATCCTCATACTAGATTTATTTAAAAATATAAATATCAATAATCTTTTGTATAAATCTGGTCAAACTTTAAATTTTTTGACTTCTCGAAAAGCGAGAGTTGCATTCTTTTTTGGACGGAGGGAGTAGAAGCGGAGCCTCCACCAAAGGTCTTGTAGGAACTTTCAAGAAATTCCCCTAGTTTGTTTATGGGTGGAGCTACTGCTACTGTTTTACCGATCATAATCAGTTGATGTACCTATCCAACCACCCGGATTTATTTGGAACGTGAGGAACAGGGTAAAAGGAGAAACTTCTAGGCTCAACTCAACTGTATGCATGTAGAAATATATTGTAAGGCTCAGGATCGACCTATTCCTATTCAGGTTGTGTGTTTGCAGCCACAGAAAAACAACAACATACTCGATCGATGCTGACTGTTTGAGTTGCTTTACACGCCTCCAAGATTTTGTGTCCTGAAATATAGGGTGTGCAAGTGGATTAGTGGCCCATGGTAAACTTAGGGAAGACGGAGTTTAGGGTCTGGAATTCTCCGTCGGCCGGAGCCAGAGGAAGGCATAATCGCTGCCGGACCGACTCTTTTATTTCTTGGCGGCTCATTAGTGTTGCGGTGAGGCGACATCGACATAGATTGTAGGTGGGCTATGGGTAATACCATCGGCGGAGGGCAGACGCGGCGGAGTGAGCGGCCATAAAATGGAAGAACGGGTTACTAGATTAACTCATTCGCGGATTAGTTAGTCCATTGAAATGTCTGGATAAACTTGACACAAAAGAAAGGACGAAGACAATACTAGATCGTCCAAGGATCTTTAAGGGGAAAAAACCTGAGCACTTGTGGCAGGAACAGTAGCCAGGAATAGGTGGTGTGGAAGTGGAACAGTGGAAGGTGAACGATGTGTTTCCGCCCATGTTTTTGTGAGGGCTTTGCGGGCCGAATGGGCCCTGCGTCCAGCAGCTCGCGCATTCGGCCTGGCCTGGTTGCTAAGGCCGTGGGGCCCACCTCTCTGTCCCTTCTCATTCTAAATGCTCGGTGGGCTTAATACTGGCTGGCTGGCTTACCAGGCCACAACTCCAAGCTCTTAATTTGCTTTCCTCTTCAACCTTCATGGACCACAAAACTGTTTCCCTGTTTCTCCAAAAAAAAAAAACAAAACTGTTTCCCTCTCCTGTCCTGATGGAGAAATGCTTCGTCGCCTGGCCCCAGCACCAGCAGTCGTCGACTCCAGCCGATCGAGCCGGGCCGGTGCGGAACGTACGGCGCTTGTTGCTGCCGTACGTGATCCCGTGCCCGTGCAGCGGCGCCCTCGAGCTCGTCTTCAGCGCATCCCCTCGTCCTGCCATGGAAGCATCATGTGCTTGCTTGCTTGGCAAGCATGATCATCGACGATGAATCGATTGATGCATGATCACCGGTGAGTGCCCGGAGACAGGCCAGCAGGCGGCGGTGGGCATCGCCGACCCATCTCTTTCCCTCCTCCACCCGGTCGCGCTAGCTTAGCTAGCGCCGCCCCCACCCGTCGCATGGACGACGACCTATCAGGCTATCACTCAGCGGCGCGCCCTCTCTCACCTGATCCTTTACGACCCAGATGGTCAGCTCTCTCGCCAGCGATATATGGCCGGCCGCCCGCTTTCCAAGTTCCATCCCTCGGTGCTGGCGAAAATCGGCCATCGATTCGATCGGTACACTGTCGCAGTCTCGCAGAGGACGAGATGCCTATAGCTAGCCCTCATCACCACATGGGACTTCTTTTTCTCCTCCTCGATCGATCTCACCCGTACAAAACAAAGAAACACCACCTCCATCGATCGGCCTTCTTCTCTCTTTAACCTGGAACAGTGCAGGCACAAGGAGATGCGCCCAAAAACAGGGACAACCACAGCCTCTACACAGGCTCCAACCACACAGACACACAGCCGTTGACTTGTGGATGATGCGTGGCAGGTTCAGTTCAATTGGTGTCCACCCATGTTGCAGCGTGACCCATAGCCAAAACGGAAGGTCCCTGTCCGTCCCGATTAAGGCGTAGGAGTAGAGAGTAGGCCGCCTTGCATTTGGGTAGGGCGCTGTGCAGTGCCTCCGGATCGGGGTTGACCCCCCACGCCACCACGCCCCGACCAGGTGTATCTGCCATTAGGTACTAGGCCTCCCCTTCACAATCCGTATCGTAATCATGGCATGGTTCAGATATATGGCTTACGCTTCTAATTGTTCCTGGCATCCGTCATGGTCGTTACTCATCAGCCCGTGCCCCGCGCGTCCAATGGCGTACAGAATATGCATTGACCTGCCATCACCCACTCGCTAGCTAGAGATCAGGGAGAGAGATGGAACGACGTCGACTGATTCCATCAAGGGACGACCGCTTCTGATGATCCCATCCTGTCAGTCATGCATTGATCGAGCTTCTTCAGTTCAACAAGGGCATCAATCGTTGGCAGGTTAGAGCAACTCCAGTGGAGGACCCTAAATGAGCCCCTACTCTAAATTTTAGGGTCTTCCTCCAAAAAATCAACTCCAGCAGGGCCCCTAAATAAACATGCATTTTTCATGCCCACCCAAATTCCAGCTCCAAGCCCCCATTCCCAGGGGCCTCCAATTCACCCCCCATAGCGTGGGTCCCACCATTTCCGGTCGCTCATTTTCCTTTTCTTTCTTTTCTTCCGCATCCGCATCCCCATCTTCCCCGCAGCGCGTGTCGCGCCGCCGCTCCCGCCGGCCCCGGGGCGCCGCCTCGGCCACCGCTTCCTGCTGCCACGAAGAGGACCGACGGCGCCGGATCTACGCCATGACCTCAAGCTCGTCGCCGTTCCCAAGCTCCGCGGCGGGGCCCCGCGGCATCTCCAGCGGCGCGCGCCCTCCCCGACCGACGCCGCCTCTTGCTTCGAAGAAGAAGCATCGTCCAGTCGCTGCACCGCCTCCCCGACCTACAGCGTCTCCTCCCGCCGGCTTGCCGCCTCTCCGTCCTACAGCGCCTCTGCCTGCCGTCTTCCCGCCTCCCCGGCCTACGGCGCCTCCTCCCGGCGACGGCCTGCGTCATCGCCAAGAAGGACGTTCTTCCAGCGCCAATCTGCCTCGTCGGCTACCCAACGCCGTGCTCCTTCCCGGCGGCCCGCCTCCATGCGGCTCTCACGCATCGAGCTTCATGGACACGCCGTACCAGAGCTCACCATTCGGTGCCGCCGCTGCCTGGGACGCTCGTAGCTCTGCGTCATCACCACAACTCGGCTACGACGACGACTTCATCTCCACGCCAATGCCGGTATTCGAATGAATGCCTGACTCCTCTGCAAATGTAATGATTGGTGACATTTTTCTCCATTTGCTTCAATACTTGTTACCTAGATCCTTGTTTGATGAAATGTCAATGCAAGATATGCCACATTTGTTTTGTTAAGGATTTTAGGATGTAGGATTAGACTCTGGTGTAGCTTGGGGTGTACTCTGACTTTGTTCAGTAATTTCATGGAAGATTAGACGGTGCTCTACATTCATTAGTCTTCAAAAATTGAGTCCAAGACACACACCGTGCTAGAAGGCAGTTTTTAGAAAACCACCTAAATAAGTTATTTGAGCAGAAAATGGAAATATTCACCAAAGTTGAATACACACAGGTGATCACTTGGAATTACCAATTTTGCTTCTCCTTTTAGAAGTAAAAAGTTGTGGTTCTGTACTTTTATGTTTTAGTTCATCTTTAGTTCGTTAGATATTTTGACTAGGAGCAAAATAACTCATAGAAAAATAACTCAATGTATCCCATACATGCTTCTAAGTTGTCCACTTACGTTGTTACTAATGTATGCACAAAAAAACACTACTCAGCTTTTTTTTATATATGTTGAACAATGCCAATTTCTGAATTTTGTATGTCTGGCTCTTTGTTTTTCTTTGTGATGGTGAAATTCAATGCAATTCTGTGGCTGTCAATTTTGTGGAGCAATTGGCTCTTTCATTCAGTTATGTCAGGTTTTTTGGCTCATGCAATTGTCAGGTTATCTGATTTGGGCCTTATTTTTTGGCTGGCAAGGATGATAATATATCACACTATATAAGCTGAATACTTATGTCAGGTTACTTTCAGATACAGCTTTCACAAGCTGATTCATGTTCCAGGCTTGCCAAAATCTAGGGCCATAGCCTACTGCTGACATGTCCTCAGGGTGAATGCTGTTGCTGCCAGCCTGAATGCAGTGAGAATCATGTAGTATATGACCTCTCAACTCTCATTCGGGGAAAATATGTTCTGGTATTTTCTTTCTGAAAAGTGAAGCAAATTTAGTGGTTCAAATCCTAAACTGATCCACAACCTAGTTTGTGACATTCTGCATTAGAATGAGTGCACCATCAATCTCCATACTCACAGCATGGACTGATTGGTCATGCAAGTTCAGTACAATTCACGGTGAAGTCACTCAATCCTACCAGCCAACTGAAGTAGTGAAGTGGAGCTGTTGCTGCTGCTGGCCATTATGGGGAGCTGAAACACCTCACTGAACTATTCATGCTGATGGAGCTTAGCTGTGCCACTCACTGAACTAAGTCACTGAACTATCTCTACCAGCAATAGCAAGCAGCCACTATGTTGAACTATGTTGCCAGGTTCAGCAAGCAGCCAGCAAGCAGCCAAAATCTGGCATATTTCACTGATCACTGGACAAGAGCTCCAGTTTTTCACTCCAGTTCACAATGTTCACAGGCATGGTAAAAAAAGTGCATAGCTCCAGTATACATAAATACAGGTCACAAAAGCATGTGCATCTCAGAAATATTTTCACCAAAAATATAAAACAAGTGGAGGTCAAATTACATAAATAGAAAATACATCATCTAGAACTATGGATTGCCCATAAGTGCTCTACAAGATCATCATGAAGTCGCTCATGTGACGACTTATCCTTGATCTCCTCATGTATCTTCAGGAATTTCTCGATCAAAATAGTATCACGACGTTCATAGTCCTTTGGTTTCAACACAGGAATACCGTTGCGATCTTGATGGTAATTGAGATCATCTTCCTCCTCTCGCTCATCCTCAATTATCATGTTATGCAACACCACACAAGCCTGCATTATGTACCACAATTGCTCCTTGCTCCACAATCTCGCAGGACCCCGCACTATTGCAAAGCGAGCCTGGAGTACCCCGAACGCTCTTTCCACATCTTTTCTTGCTGATTCTTGGACCATTTTGAAGTGGGTTTTCTTGTTGCTCTGTGGATTTTGAAAAGCTTTCACAAATGTTGCCCAGGCTGGGTATATCCCGTCGGCAAGATAGTACCCCATGGTGTACTTGTTTCCATTAATCATGTACTCCAGTTGTGGTGCCGTCCCAGAAGTTAGACTGTCAAAAAGTGGAGATGGCAGGAAGACATTGATATCATTTAGAGAACCATGAAGACCAAAGAAGGAATGCCATATCCATAGATCTTGAGATGCAACGGCCTCAAGGATCATGGTAGGCCCATCCTTATGCCCTATGTAGGCACCTCTCCACGCTGTTGGGCACTTATCCCATTTCCAATGCATGCAATCGACGGAACCAAGCATTCCTGGGAACCCTCTTGCACTATTGATGGCCATCAACCTCTCCGTGTCCTGGGCATTGGGGCCCTCAAGTATTCTTCACCAAAGACATTGACAACAACCTCCACAAAATGTGTGAGACACTCAATGATGGTGCTCTCGCCCATCCTGACATAATCATCCAAGAAGTCGGCCGAACAGCCGTAGGCAAGCATCCGAACGGCAGCAACAACCTTCTGGATGGGAGAGGCGCCAAGAACTCCAAGGGCATTGGGCTTTTGATGGAAGTAGTCGTCATGAGCCTCCACTTCAGCAACTATACGCAGAAAGAGTGAATTGTACATCTGAAGTCTTCTTCTGAAATGCTTCTCAGATAGACACACTGGCCGGCAAAGTAGTCCAGGTAGATGCGTTCATGACCTCCTAAAATGCCCCTTGGCAAGTTGTTGCGACCTGGCAATGAACCTTGATACTTTTTCTTGCGCTTGCTCCTCCTCGAACCCTCACGAAGACCAGCAATGATCAAGAGGTCGTCAACATCGGAATCGTCCTCTTCATTCCACCAACGAACATTTTGAAATTGAGAACTTGACATCTGCCATAGCAACAAAATCAAACGATTCGAGTTAATATAGCAACAAAATAGTACAGTACAAGGGAGCATGTAAATGAAACCATATAACAAAAATTAAACAATACTAGGAGATTTTGGTAAAGATTTGGCATAGTCTTCAGTGCTAAAAAATTATCAAACAACAGATATTCAAACATCCATGTGACTTACTGACCTCACCAAAAATATTCTTTAGTTTCAATTCATATAATGGAAATGTTGACGTCCAAAAAGTCAGGCGTTGACTCTCGGAAATTAACACTGTGGCCTGAAAGATTTGCTTCACTTTAGTGCAGGTCCAAAATCTTGAGGTTGGTGGCGTGCCAGTCAATTTGACCTGAAATTGACAAGGTAGAGTTTAATCAGTAAGCAACAAGGAACTCATCGGCCAAGGCCCCGATTCGTTCCAGAAATCGGATCAGCGTAAAGGAAGTCCGATTTCAATAACATGAACCATCGGCCTTGAGTCCGATTCGTGAGAATATAACATGTATTGAAATAGACCATCGGCTATGAAAACCGAATCGGAGATAGATCTAATCTAAACTCATTCTTTAATATGCATCTTTTCAAAGGTGATGAACAAACTAAATCTCGTGTCACTAACAATCGGATCAATTTCGAGACAGCATTGCTAGCAGGGCACCGATTAGCTTGCTTACTTCGATAGATCAATATACATCAAAGAACTTGTTTAAATCAGATCTATTTGTAACTTGCTTATTAAATCTAAATCAGCTATATAAACAATATAAAAAGATCTATTATGAGACTTGAATAACAATACGAAATAGATCTTTTCTGATAGATGTAAGTCGATAAGATAAAATCAACAAGATACGGTAAAGGGTGAGCGATCTAAATGAAGAAGGGCGATACCCCTCAATCTAAAGCCTAGAACAACTCGATAAATTGATGAATTAACTAAACGAAGAAGGGCGATACGCCTCAATCTAAAGCCTAGATTAATTCGATAGGGTGTCGGACTTACAGACAAACCGGAGGTCAAGATGATGCAGCCCTGCTTGCTGAAGAACTCGACGAAAAAGGGTTGTTGGCACGTGAGGCCGAAAGTTGTGTTTGATTGATTGGTTGTGTGAACATTTTTTACAATGGCGCAGGGTTTATATTTATACCCTGAAAATCTAGCTAAAACTTGCCGGCTACGACAATATCTCTAATTTATTTAAAGCAATCTAATCTTAAACTACCAAAACTATTACAAATCTTGACGCGCAATTAGGCCCTGAAGAAGCTTCCGGACGCGTCTTCCCTCAGAAGTCGTACGTGCTCCGGCCTTCTCCTTTCTGTGTCCAATCGGGACTCTATCGGACGTACTCCGATCGGAATCGGAGGCTGACTCAGAATCGGATTCGGCCCCTGCTTAACTCTATCACGCACATACCTAACCGAGTCAAAATCTGGTGTCAACAGGAAACCACAGAAATTCTAACATTAATATGATGTACAACAATGGATCAAATTCAGTCAAACTAACGCATAAATGGATGATTGCACAGTGCATAGCCACTCGGACCACAATCACATTTTCATATGCGGACCAACAAAAATGAGAATTCTTCAGTTGTAAATGGGGGCACCTGGATGGGGAAATCTCCGATCCCTTTCTAGAGAGTGCACCTGCCGGCGGCTCGGCCTCACTCTGGTTCCCTGCTCCCGTCTATGTGGGAATCAAGCCAGGTGGACGACAAATCGGCCACCGGCCAGGCAGAAGCGTGAGGACGAAGGCGTCGATCAGCTGCGCCCGCACACCACACGGGGGAGGGACCAGGTGGGCAGGAGCACCACAGGAATGATTAGCCAAGAAACGCCGGCCAGGAGGGAGCGGCGACGCGGTTGGGCGGTTGGGCGGCCAGGCGGGAGCGGCGGCGCAGGAGCGAAGGCGCTCGAGCTGTCGAGCAGAATGATTTGTATCGCTGACAGAGGGGGTCCACAGAAAAATAGGGCTTGGGCTGATTTCCCAATGGAGTTGAGAGGTAACTTTGAGCCTCTATTTTTTACAATCCGGCCTGCAAATGGATTTTGAGGGCTTCAATTTGCAGGCCTCCACTGGAGTTGCTCTTGGTACGTTAGTTATACGCACCAATCTTGAGACTCTCAACACTCGCCAAGGGCACAGCGTCACTGTTGTTGTTTTTTCTTTCCTTTCCTTTTCATTTCTTTTCTTTTTCTGAGAAAACGAAGGACAGCGCAGCTTCACACATCATAGGGTCCTACTCCTGCGTTATGTATTTAACAATGGTTTGATGTAATATAAATACAGAAACTGATTCATCGCTCTTTCCAGAATCTGGTTCTACACATACCAATTCATCGCTCTTTCCACCTCTCTCCTTTTGGGTGCAGATTAAGGCTATACTAAATGCAAACCACAGTCTTGATGGCGACATATGAGCCAAAGTTCGGCAGAAAGATTAACTACTAAATTGGCAAGTGGTAGTAGTGACGCTAAGAGAGTGATACGTACGCCAATTTGTTGTAGCACTGAACCAACTTAACGATGAAGGAAGTCAAATTTTGCATGATTTCGATGGCAATCCGGCATAACCAGAGGCCCCATTTATAACAAATGGAAAGTAACAAGGAACTGGATTATGTAATTGTGTGTGTCATCACGGATGTGACCTATACAGATATATCATATATGGATTGCTGGAGGATTTTTAAGCAGAAAACTTGCATATGTGTGGACCCAATGCCATCCTGTCTGTTGAGAAGTTGACCAATTGCCATTCTCAGGCTTGGCCCAAAATCGATCAGGATATGGTCTGCAAGATATCGCCTACTATACTAATGTTTCCAAGTGCATATTACTTGTGCGTCCTGAAATAGACAACTCTACACGCACGACGAGTGTGGTCAACGTCGTGCTAAAAATATTCGAGAAAAAAGTGGTGGGCATGCACAAGCAATAAGTCAGAGATCGAGTATCAAATATCCCCTCTTTTTTCACCACTTTTATCATTATGAACTGATGAAGCGATTAACATTTTTTTTTCAAAAATGTATTGAGAGGCATCATCCTGCTGCCATCCACAAGAAAATATTCGTTCTCGCACATCTGATTTTCCGGTCTAATAAGTGAGGATATATCATATGTACGTTGATAGGTAGTGGGGACCCATGCCTAGTATGAAACCTAGTACATGACTACACGGCCTAGCTAGACGCCTAATATACCCGTTCTTGAGTACACAACTGGCCACACACATCACTCTACAATCGCTACAGCTATACACCCATTGCTATTATCTTTAGAAAATGGTGTCCATCCGCAGTTAAGGCGCAAGGGAAAAGGTCGATTCGAGAAAACGATGCACAACAAATGAAGGGCAGAGTAGTACTGTTTCGCAATTCGAATTCACTGAATCGAACTTCGAAAGGTAACCATGTATACTGTATGGATAACCTTACAGTGTAGGATGAGAAAGAGAAAGATGAGAAAAAGTGCAAGAAGGCGAGTTGGAGATTGGTTCTGACTGTAATGAAAGGGGCGGGATCGATGTCGATGAAAGAAAACGACTAATGTTTTTTGCCAGTAGGGAGCAAGAACTGATTGATGAATGGTATTAGAGCGCACAAGTCAAAAAAGTTCGCCAAGTGGTACAAAAATCCAAATAGATTCAGAAAGGAACTCATGTCGGATGGATAACGTTACAGTGTTGGATGGGCGAGTCGAAGACAATAGGGCATAAGAAGACGAGTTCGGATTGGTGTTAACCCTTAGGAATGGGACATTGTTCATCGACAAATGGTGTGACCAGTAGCAGCCTAGCACAAAGTCAGAAAAGTTCGCCAAGTGGCGGAAAAATCCTACAATTTTTACTCCACGAGAAATTGAACAAAAACCTGCTTGATGTTTTTGAAAGGAACTCATACTGGATGGATAACCTTGTTGTGTTGGATGACAAAGAAAACTACAGAAGAGCATAAGAAGGTGAGTGTTAGATAGGTGGTTGATTAGAAACTAGGCAAGGTGAATGAAAAAGAATCACTGGAAATTCTGTTTCCAGCAGTAGCAGGGGTGAAAAACTTGTCGGCAAATGGCGAGTCCAAGATTGTTGTGAAGTATTAGAGACAGACCAAAGTGGAAGAAAAAGAATGACTCACAGTTCACTTCTCTCACTAATGCGAAGAACTCGTTGACTAATGATTTCATTGACTTATTGGTAGCATACTACTACCTAGATTCTTAAATATATGACACCATTGACTTTTTTCCTTTGTTTGACTATTCGTCTTTTCTACAAATATTTATGCAAAAACATAGATCTGTGAGTTAAATCCAAAGTATTATTGATATTAGATGTATTGGTACCTATTTTACTTTATTTAATAAACTAACTAATGAAATATTATTGGTCAAAGTCGAAATAAAAAGTCAACAATGTCATATATTCAAGAACAGAGGGGAGTAGGTCATATATAGAAAGTGCACTGAGTAGTTATCCGGCCGAATTCAAATACTTTTTTTCGCGAACGTGCCTTAGCACGTATTTCATTAAGAAGAAAGCAGTTACAGACATTACTTGGCATAGGCCAAACAGAGGTTGACCTCTCCAAGTACACAAAGGACTAAAAGAAGAGAAAAAACCGAAAAAAAGGCCCACAAACAAAAGGCCAGCAAACTGACAGAACAACGACCACGACTACCGAGAAGAGATGGAGCTCCACACAACCCAAGCAAACAACCCCAAGCATCTGGGTCTACACAAGGACTAACACCACCAAGATCGCCGACTGTGACTATCGAAACAACAAGAAGGTGGCCAAGCATCCACCAGAAGAAGCGGCGTAACGACGGCAAAGCATCCGCCGGAGACGACCAACAGGCATCACGACAGTGACGGTAGCAACAGGGCGGCAAAGCATCCGCCAGACGATCGTAGCAAGGGCGGCAAAGCATCCGCCAGCGGCACGGCGGCAAAGCATCCGCCAATATAGTCACAGCACCAGCAACCACGATGACGAAGTGACAAGGGAGCACAGGTAGGCCCAGGAGAGCACGACCACCACATGACCGGCCGGAGAAGACCAGAGACGGTGTACAGCAACAGCCCCAGCATTGGCGATAGAGCTCGCAGAGCCTCCAAAACGACGCCTCCAGGGAGGGAGACGACGCCAATGGCGCCGTCGTCGTCAGACCAATAAGGTCAAGGTTTTCACCCGGAGAGCTCGCCGGAGAGGATGGAAGAGGGAAAAGACGCCTTCAAGAAGGTGAGCGGCGCCCGCAGGCGTCGCCGTCATTGGCTTTCGCCTTCCCCCGTTCCCTCCACCGGAAACCACTGCCACCATGCACACGGGACTGTCGGCGCCGCCAGAAGGTCCGACCCCCCGCAGCCGACGACCGGCCACTGCCCCGGCACCGGGCCAGAAGAGCGCAGATCCGGGACCCAGTGGCCGGCGGAGCACGACCTCTCGGCGCACCCGTGGCAGGGGTGCAGGCGAGCGAAGCACGGGCGCACGGGGGAGCCCCACCGCCCACACGGGCGCCCCCACCACCACCCCCGCTAGGTAGCCAGGGCAGCAGAGAGCGCGTCGCGTGCGTGCAGAGGAAACCCGCTGTGCCCGTCAGCCGTTGCTGCGCAGCGTGGCGCGCTCCACCACACCCGCGGATCCGCGCCACCAGAGGCCAAGGCCAAGGGGACCTGCCGCTCCCCGCCGGCCACGGGAAAGGGCCGCCGCGACCCCCCGCCGGCGCGTGGTGAGGAGGCGCCAGGCCCGGGCCCAGGGAGGCAGCGGAGAGGGGGTGGGGAGGACGGCGCGCCGAGCCAAGGAGGAGATCCGTGTCAGCGGCAGCCCAGGGGCGGCGGCAGCCACCCCAACACCATCCGAGCCGAAGCGCCCCATCCCTGCCGGAATCCCACATGGAGGGGGCAGTTCCGGCAGCAAGAAGACCGGATCCGGAGGGGGGGAGGCGAGAGGAGCACTAGAGCTGCAGCACAGGGCTCAGAAAATCATCTCCACGATAGCCTGAAAGGGGAAGAGAGGATGGGCTAGGGCTAGAGAGAAAGGTTGAGCTGCGGACGGAGCCGACTTCGGCGCCGCCGCTGGCCGCCACCGCTACGACGACAGGCAGCGGCGGCGGCCGGAGATGAGCTGCAATGGGGGGGTTTTTTGGTTGGGGGCGGCGGTCGCCCCTCCCGTCGCCCCGGGAGACGACGCGGAGGGGTACGGGGTTAGATTTTAGAAGTAAACAATGCTGATGATCCCGAATTCAAATACTGAGGCGCGGACTTTGAAAGGAACTCATACTGATACTGGATGGATAAACCTTGCATTGGATGAGAGGTGGAGAGAGCAAAAGTATAAAGAAGAAAAGCACAAGAAGGCAAGTTCAAGATTGCTGTTAAGTGGTACAAATAAAAGGGCATAATAATGCATGAAAGGAAATTATCTAAATTATTCTTTCAGTTGAGGGTGAAGAACTCTTCATAGCATTAACATCAGCAGAACAAAATCCATAGAAATTTGCCAAGTAGTTGTTCACTGATCTATATTCATAGAATTCAGCTTCGAAAGGAACTCATACGAGATGGATGACATTATAACGCCGGATGAGACGGTCATAAAATACATAAAAAGCACATGTTAGGAATAATTGCAAGGATAGATGAAACGGGTTGAGATTCCTAGCTTCTCTCACCATGGATGAATTATCTGATGAGACATGTCATTATCCTTTTTTTTATGAAAGACATATATGTCATTATCCTTGGTGCACAAATCATAGAAGTGCAATGAACAACTGTTGGGATGAGAGACTGAAATATTTCAAAAGCACAAGAAGAAGTTGCGTCCATATACATCGATTAGTGTTACCCATTAGCAACGGGGCAGAGGAAGTTATCAAAGAAAATGACTCGAAATTCGTTTTCCACTGTTGGTGAACACTGAAGAACTCATCGAGGAATGGCGCTGTCAATCAACAGCACGCATGTCACAGAAGTTAAGCTCGCCGATTGTGCAAGCAACAAATCGGCAGAGAAGGGGACCAATGCTGATGGCTTATGAGTTATGAGTAGCAAGCAAAGCCAACCGTCAGTGAACAAGTGTACTAGCTTAAACCTTTTTCGTGTGGACTTCAGTTCAACCACGCAGGCAAAATGAAACTGATGGGAGCACGCACTGAAAGTCTGAAACTACTCTGCAAAGCGTGGAGTAGAAGCACGCAACAATTAGTGGAGAACGAACAATCTTTTTTGCTTGTGCAAATCTAAAAAAGACGGCGAATAATTCGCTCCGATTAGTGCTGAAAGAACTTGTGCTGATACCAAGCTCCTGATCTAATGGAGATTTTTTTTTTGGAGAGAGAGGATCTATTGGAGAGTTGACCGTATATTTATAGCCCACAAAAAATTTGTTCTGTCCGACTGGATCCAATTATCTGAAGAAAAGAAGAAGAAATTGGAACTCAGAGAAAACTCCACACCACCAACTGGCAGTTCATGTTACGTGGTTGTGATTCAATAGGAGGGGAGTACAATGGCGTTGCCAGGGAGAATCCGGCATGGGTGCGTGGCCCCATCCCATTGGCTGGACGTGTCTGCCTTTTTCATAACACATTCAACAAGGCTTCAATGAGAAGAAGAGGACCAGTCGACCAGACACTTACCACACAACCTGTTCAAAAACTTGGTCTTTTGCATCAAAGGCTAGAAGTGACAGATGAAGAAGATGAAGTGATACACGAACCTGTATCAGTAGTAATGTACAAAATCTTATTCTATATATGTATAGTACCTAAATTACATAAGCCAGAGATATTGCTAGGTAGTAAGTACACTGGAAAGATGATATCTGTACAAGAAGGACAAACACATGCTGGAGCATTCTCTTGGAATCTTGTCATCCCAACAACCAAGCCACCACCCACCCCTACCCTCCCTCACAAAAGCACCAAGAGAATCTCTCCACTGTTCATCCTACACATGGCACCAAATCGATCTCCTAAAAATTCAAATCAAATCCTAAATCCGAGTCTAAGGACGATGACAGCATGCATGCTCCAAGAAATGCTCAACTCATAGGTAAGGTAGTAACACTCTGGACTGGATGATCGATCTCGCTCTCTACCAGGACGGACGACCAGGAGATCAGGTGGAGATCGATCGATCCGGGCATGGCGCGGCGGCGTGGGGAGGAAGAGACCGGCGTCGACGATGGAGATGGGCGGACGACGGGCCGGCCGGCCGATCGATCGATCACCACCAGGCGTACACGACGCGGGAGCACTTGCCCTTGATCCAGCTGACGCTGCGGCGCACCGACTCCCGGACCTTCCCCTCGACGTCGTACGTCTTGTACACCACCAGCCGCTTCCTCCGCTGCAGCTCGGCGTCGTCCAGCGCCGCCTTCTTGGCCGCCGGGACCGCGGCGGGGGCGGCGGCCGTGTCGTCGAGCGCGGCGAAGGACGGGGTGTACCCGCGGAGGTTGACGGAGCGGCGGTTGGCGGAGGACCAGTTGGTGACGCTGCCGGAGCGCCTCAGCTGGCCGCCGCCGCCGTCCGCCGCGACGGTGGGCCCGTAGGAGGCCGCGTAGGACGCGCTGTAGGACCGCAGGTTCAGCCCCGGGGTCGGGCGGGCCCCACCCCCACCGCCGGAGACGCTCTTGATGCTCCCGCTCCGCTGCACGTGCGCCGGCGCCGGGCGCGTCCACGAGCTCACGCTCCGCGCGCGCTTCACCCTCGTCGACGGCTGCGCCGCCGGCCGCGCGTACGACGCGCTGTAGCTCCGGAGGTCCGCCGCGCCGCCGTACTTGCTGCCCCTCTCCGCGCACGACACCGACCTCTCCATTGGCATCTCTCTCTCGCGCGCGCTCGCTCTCTCTGCTTCTCTCTTCTCTCCCTCAGCGTGCTCTGCTCTGCGACAAGCAATGGCGAGGCCGCTGGCGCGGGAGGCTGCGCTTCTTATGGCCAGTGCCGAGGGGTGTGGGGGATGCTCGGATCCGCTGCGGCCGCAGCACTGTGGGGCCAGCTGTGGCCGTTGAGCAACCCGTGCGGTTTCCTCAGCCGTTGGATCTTGGAGATTGACGGGTGGTATCGATCAGTCCATGGAAGCTGTCGCCTGTCGGATTTGAGAACTGACAGCTGAGATCGGTGAGGGGAAGCTGCTGCTCAAATTTCTTCCTTGCATTAATTGTGACCTTAAGGCTGTCAATTTGGGATCAAGGCCTTGTTTAGGCCTTGTTTACATTGGTTGAATTCAATCGAATTCAATGATTGAAGGTGCATTGAGAATTGAAAAGTAGAGAGGAGGCACGTAGTTCAATGCGTTGCTTTTGATTGAATTGGTGCTTTTTTTGACCAAACTAAACAGGGCCTTAGTTCGCTCGAAAGAGCACCAATTCGACCAAAAGCAACGCATTGAACTACGTGCCCTCTCTCTACTTTTTCAATTCCCAAGGGAATCTGCTACAGTCAATTCGATCGAATTCGCGCGAACTAAACAAGCCCCTTTGCGCGAACTAAACAAGCCCCAAAGAGAGCTTGATGTGTATGGTGTGGTTCAACAGCAATGGACAACAAGGTTGGGGTTGATTGTGATTCAAGGATGAGATGTGTGGAATGGTTGGCGGCGAGATCACTGATTGAGGAAGGTACGGTAGCAAATCCGTATGTATCTTTTTTTTTTTTGCGAAAGACCAGTACAGACGCAGACGCTCACACACGCACGCACACTCACCCCTATGAATACACGCACGCAAACCCTACCCCTATGAGCACCTCCGAGAGACTGGGCCGGCTGTTCCGATCTTGAGATTGACGAAGTCACCACAGGCACCTCGCTATCGACGGGCACGTCGCCTACCACTGACTGTACGTTATTGGCGAAAGACAAATGGGCATTTAATTCACTTATTGTGTTGTCTTGCTCCCCTGTGTGGTTACATTCAAGCCCCAACATTCACAAAAGGGGGCTTCCTTCTCTCGGTGCTCTTTTGGCTGCTGAATATAAGACATGCTAAGTTTGTTCTAAATCAAACTAGAAAAATTTTGACCAACGTTTAAAAAATAATAATATTTATGACATCCAATGAGCACCACTAAAGCAATAAATTCATTATGAAATATATTTTGATTTTACTTATTTATTTGATAAATGTTAATATGTTTCTCTATAAGCTTGATCAAACTTTAAAAAATTTGAATTAGGACAAACTCATAATACCCCAGGACAGAGGGAGTATTTGTCTAATTCACTAATTCAGTTTGAGTTCCATTTTGCGGGTTGGAAAGCCCTATAGAATGTATCAACGTTTCAAATGGAAAAGAATCCAACACCCCACTACATGATGAATATATGAATACCTAGCAGGTTTTGAATCGTGATATAAAACTAAGTCGCTGGTAGATTTTTAAATCCCTGACAAGTTGCAACGTGACAGTTTCTGTAAATTTATCTTATTTATATTGTCTAATTATGGTTATAGTTTAGGCCAACAATCATAGTCAATAAGAACGAGGCTTTAGGTCTTTGGGGAGTAAGAGGTTGTGGTGGTTGCGAGCTTGCTTTCTTTCTTCTGTTGGTAGCCTTTTAGCCTAATTCACTACATGGAACTGGAAGGATGAGATTTGCTTTGTTGGTGACTTAGTCAAAAGGCCTAAAGAATGTATATATGGCATCATTCTTACTATATATCTCCATCTAGTGCACGTGTTCGTCTCTGATCAGATATTCAGATTCAGTGCTGGATGAAATACAAAGGGGAGGGGAACTTTTGACATCAATGACTTTCATTTCTGTTTGCAAAGGAGAAGGTAAAAATATCTCTCAACAGTACATTGCCTTGTGAAAACAGCCTCAGAGAAGAAAGGGTTGCCTTTTATCTGATGTGTCGTTTTAAGCTAAAGTGTGATAAATTTGTCTGGAAGAAAAAGTGTGACAAATTTAGCTGAGAACTGTGGAGAAAGCAGAGACAAGACAGTCACATACCAATCCTTCCTACGCCTCTACCTGGTAAGCCCCAACCGTAAGCTTCTTCCGACGTACATGTCCTCTGATCTAGTGATGGATCAGAAAAGGGGAAAGGCAGAAAGGAGCTTCACAGTGTTTTATAATCTGCAAAACCGATGATGGTAAACCTCTGAAAATGGCCTTACAGAAGATATGAGTTGTCTTGGAATGTCGTTTTGAGCTACAGATAACAAATTTCGCGAAAACGAAGCAACTGCTTGCTTGAAAAATACAATTGGAGTACTGTACTACACTTTTGACAAATGCATATATAGTTTCCAATCTTCTGCTTGAGTGTTATCTTTTTTTATTTAGATACAATTTGTAGTATTGTGGGCGTTCATGGTATTTGTTAAAAAAATTACTAAGCATTATTTTGTAGCACATTATATGATTCATCTCACGATATAAATGATAATTATCAACCAACGAAATCGATCAGTATGGGCAAGAGGAACGTCATGAAATTTATTTATTTTACTAGTCTAATAACCCGTGCTTCTGCACGGGATAATAATTTGAAAGACATGAATATTAAAAATTTATATAAAAAAATCCATACCCGTATATAATAATAAAAATTATTTAGCTTGCGCTCTAATCTTATTTATTAAATATTTTTTTGCTTTACACCACATTTCTATATGTGTTTTTATTGAATCCTCAATTTAAGCTACACAATTAACATGGATTCTTCCATACATGTATACATAGTCTATGTGACGGAACACATCATGTAACGTTGCATGTATATACATTAATAAGTTAGCATTTTACAAATTAATAATAAAAAAATTAGATAGTGAATTATCTGTTGGTGCACTTTAGAATTTTTAAATGACATATGTGGATAATTTTAATGCAAGTTTAGAGTTTAAGTTACGTATCGGAGATGGAAATCTGTATTTTTATCGTTTCTTATATACATTTATATATGACCTACATGATGAGATACATCATGCATACACACCCTAAGGTTTTTCTATATTAACAACTCATAAAAAAATATGTAATTTATAATCATATATTGATGTACTTTGGAATTTTTTTTACACTGACATGTATTTTTTTTACACTGACATGTTGGTTTTTTTAATAATTTAGACACAAAGTTAGGGTGTTACTATAAGTTATTTTTATAATGGCATAGTGAGTAATTTAGATGAATATTAGGGGGTTACTATAAGTTATTTTTATAATGGCATAGGTGAGTAGTTTAGATGAATATTAGTGGGTTACTTTAGTTTATTTTTTCATAGGTCCTTTGATCTAGTGATGGATCAGAAAAGGGGAAAGGAAGAAAGGAGCTTCACAGCGTGCTATAATCTGCAGAACTGATGATGGTAAACCTCTGAAAATGGCCTCACAGAAGATATGAGTTGTCGTTTTGAGCTACAGTTAACAAATTTGGCGAAAACGAAGCAACTGCTTGCTTGAAAAATACAATTGGAGTACTGTACTGCACTTTTGACAAATAAAAGCATATTTTTCAATCTTCTGCTAAAAGTGTTATCCTTTTTTTTTATTTCGATACAATTTGTAGTTTTGTGCGTGTTCATGGTAGTTGTTAAAAAAATATAATTGGGAACGTCGTGAAATATATTTATTTTATGATAATATAAGTAGGTGGTAGTTTTGTATACCCTTTTTCAGTGATACATGTTGGCATTTAAGTTACATATTTTTATAGAGATTTACGGGGTTAATACCCATAATGGCGAAGTTAGGTAGTTTGAATACAAATTTGTGGTTTACTTGAGGTTACTTTTTTTTTGTAATAACAGAGGTGGTGAAAGCCACTTGAAGATATAGGAATGGTGGAAAAGAAAATAGAATGTGAAAAACACCGAGTCCCATGCGAGGTTAGTTTCAGCATGAAAAGTTCTGCCCTCCCACGGTCAGAAATAACGGGTGAAATGCAAAATTTGAACTTAAAACTCCTTTTGTGCGTATAGAAAAAAATCTTGACGTAGTTATAGGATTAAAAAAAAAACTTCAGAAGTTAACCGGACTTTTATCGGCCGCACCTGAGGGGGCAATCTGGAATTTTTCCTTAGTGAAATAGTTGTCCCTGCCCCTACCAGTGAAGAACTTGGCTAGCTTCAGCCGGTAGTAGTATGGCAGATATATATAGTTGGGAAAATATGTACATTTCCCTGTTGATCTAAACCGGGCCCAAACAAAGATATAGAGCCGGCCGGCACGGCAAAAGCTAGGCTTTGGTTGCCGGTTCACGAGATGTCGCATCGCACCGGGGGCCGGGGCCGTGGCGTGGTCCAGCGCTCTGCACCGGCCACCACGCGCGCGCCGGCCGGCCGTGGCGTGGGCGTGTCGAGAGGCATTGAACACGCAAAAGGGAAAGGAAAGGAGATGCGGATGCCGGCGGGCCCGGTGGAAAGCTACAGCCCACGATGGATGGAGAATGGATTCTCGTGGCGACGCCCAAGCCGTCTCGCCGGCACCAAGGTAACAAATAGAAATAGCGAATAGCGGGTTGGTAGCGGATTGGTGACAGGGTAGCGGATAGCAGATAACGGGCGCTATTGCGGACGCTAAGTTCCAATAGCGGAATTTAAATATGACTCATAAATTTGAGCGTATATGTCATGAAACATCACTTCTAACACATTAAAAATCTACTAAAAGATAAAATACTAACATATCAATACACATATGACTTAATAGTTAAAATAGCCATCTAATTGCTTTTAAATACTGCATGCATCAAGCAAAATATAGCTGTCAATTTATAAATTAGTCTATAAAATATCATCAAATGTATGCCATTACTGCAATTGCGCCCTGCAATAGCGGACGCTAACCCAAATAGCGGGCGTTAAGTTCCAACCCGCTATCTTGAGGCCGCTACCTCATAGCGGTAGCGGTAACTGGCCGCTACCGCTATTGCGGCCGCTATAGCTGCCGCTACCAACGCTATTTGTTACCTTGGCCGGCACCCGGCCGGGGCCTGTCACGTTGTGTTGCGTTGGGGCAAAGCGAACATATCCCGTGGCGGCGCGGGGCACGGCGATCATCGTGATCGGAACTGTGTCGTGCTCGTGCCAGGATCGATCGGAACGTGCCGCTGCAGTGCCGGGCGGGGCGCCGGATCCTCGGATTTCGTGCGTGGTGAATAATGCTGTTAAGCCAACGCCGTCCATCGGAAAAAGGATATGGGGTTTTTGGGATCTATCGGCAACGGATAGTTGTGGGTGATAATATTTTTCGTAAGGCTGTTCGTTTGGCTTATCAGCCATCAGCCAGCAGTACTTCAATCTCATAACAAATCAGCATTAGCCACCAGCCACCAGCCAACCAGCAGTACTTCAGTCTCACAACAAATCAGCCACCAGCCACCAGCCAACCGAACAGGCTTCACTGGCCATCTCAGGCAGCCATACGTGAAGCATTTTTCTTGCAGCTAGGTGGCGTCCTATTCTTCACTGCAATGTTTAACAATCCGTTTCATTCAAAACTTTATAATGTATATATATGGAAAGATAAATCATACGTAAATAGGTTTCATGATAAAAATAAGTTGCAAATAATACAAATGATATTTCAATAATTTTTTAAAGTGATTGTTTAGTTCCTACAACAAACTTCACTATTCATCCAACTTCACTATTCATCAAAGGGAATCTTACATGCATGGAGTATTAAACGTGAGTTAATGACAAAACCCATTCCATAACCCTCCTAACTTTGCGAGACGAATCTAATGAGTCTAATTTGGCCATGATTAGACAACGTCGTGCTACAGTAAACAATCTCTAATTTTGCGAGACGAATCTAATGAGCCTAATTTGGCCATGATTAGACAACGTCGTGCTACAGTAAACAATCTCTAATGACGGATTAATTAGGCTTAATAGATTCGTTTCGCGATTTCCCGTCCATCCGTGTAATTAGTTTTATAATTAGATCGTGTTTACTCCTCCTAATCTTCAATTTAGTTTTGCTACAGTAAAATTGCAACCCAAGTTGCGCGAACTAAACAAGGCCTGAGTCAACAGTCACTGAATTAAACGAGCCCTCGATCTCGAGCCTCTGCTCCATGAACCTGAGCGTTCGCAAAGAAACACGAGTCGTGTGCCACAATCGCACCTAGGATGCGTCGATCGGAAATTTCAGACCGAAGCGACACAACACAACCACATATCTGCCGTTTGCGGCAAAGGCAACGCATCCACTCTCAGTCACGCAACAAAAAAAAAAAAGATAGTACCACAGAAAGGGAGGGATTTGGAAGAAGAGAAAACTGAATTGTTAGTAAAAAAAAAGTGATAGATACTGAACTTTTATTTGATAAATAAATTTGTGCGTCCCACATGTGCATTTATGCTAGTAAAAAAAGAGAGGGAAAAATTTGTCATGAATTTCACAGTCGCCCAAAGGCTAGGCCATGCATATATACCATGTTGTTTCAAGTGAGCACGTGAGATTCCTGGTTGCAGGGTCGCTGTGTACAACGCAATCGTCCTTTTTTCCGATAAGAGAAATTTTGTTAACTTTTAGAACATTACACCAGTTGATACAAATAACCTAGTATATCTCAACTTCTCAACAAGTATTTCTTTCTCTTTCTTTCGAAGGGATGGAGTTCCTTAGCATCAGTACATTGTCCAGTCTCTCCCAACCACACTACATACGGAGAGTGCATGCCTGAAACTCGAGAGATCGCATATATAGAAACGGGAGGCGTACGTGTACCACTAGGTCCTAACCACGTATTATATACGTGTGCCGATTGCAACTCCGGAATTAACTTCCCTTTCAGCTGCATCGTAGCGGTTCAAGCTGAAAACTGAACTGACACAACAAAAAGATACCGGAGAGAAAGTGAGGGATAAGAGCTCCACCTCCTCTGCAGAGTAGCACGTCACCTATAGATCAAACAAATCAAAGTATCAAACGCTCTCTTCTTCTTCTTCTACTACTACGAGCACGACACCGTGGCCATTTCTAAATTGTACTGAGCCTGCTTTCTGCCAAGATCTGCGACGTGAGAGAGGATAAGATCCGGCCCGGCGGGGAGATACAGACTGCACAGTGCTAGTGCCCGTAGCTTTCGCTCGCGAGGAGACGAGCCAGCACCCAGCACCAGCAGCGTATAAACACGCCTCTGCCTGCCTGCCTGCTCTAGCTCTGCTTTGCTTTGCGAGCCTGAAAGCGACGAAAGCAACCACAGATTCTCATCTCCTCTTCTTTCCTCAGCCGAGGGCGACAGTGGCTCCCAAAGCCATCAATGATTGATGCCTTGATGGTAACTATGATGGTAATGGCCACGGCTCGGCTCGGCTCGGCTCCAATCAGCTCCAGACCACATCGGCGGCGGCAGCGATCCGGAAGAAACCAGCAGGGCCGACGATCGAGCCGCGCCGGTGGTGACCGTACCGTACCTGTCGGCCGAGCAGTGGATAGCGTGGTGGGGTCTGTGCCGTGGTGACCGTTGTTATCAAGTGGGCTGGCCCAACGGCAGCCCATTAACCCCTTAATCGCGCCCTGATCGGGGGCGCCTAACCCTAATGGTTAGTGGGCCCCCGTCGCACTGCGCTATATTAAGAGGGGTGGGGGCTGGCAGGCTCTGTTCACGAGGTTCGCCGCAGCCGTACTCCCCACCCCGACAAACCCTAGCTCTCCGATCAGAGAGGCGCAGCAGCGGCGGGATTGCTCCACCGACGGCTTCACTGCGACCTCTTCCTCCTGCGACGCCGCTGCCATCGCCATGGCGAACAACGCCGCTGGGAACCCCGCCGCCACCGCCGATGGTCGATCTCTAAGACTCTCTGTTCCTCTCCGTTATTGTTAATAGTTCTTGTATAGGATCTCTATACTGTTGTTTATCCCTTGTACCCGAATCGATCTACTGCTAGTTGTAATTGCAAGATCTATCAATGGTATCAGACGGGATCTAGCGAGTAGATCGAGTTTTGGGTTTTCCGAATCCTAGAACAAGAAAGACAGGAGGCCGCCGAGCGACATGTTTTGAGCATCGTCCCGGGCTTCACACACAGTACAGGTGGCCGCCGAGCGACATACCTTGAGTATCGTCCCGGGTCACAATCACAGCAAGATCATAGAAATCTCAAGCAAATCCCTAACCCTAACCTTCACAGCAAGAGGACACAGCACACAGGAGCTTACCTGGGGCGCACACACGCGCGAGCTAGGTCGCCGTCGCAACGCCGTTCGACGGCGGCGCGCACAGCCATAGGCGAACGCGCACACCGGCGAAGGGCACCGCGGTGGCAACCTGTACAGCACCGCGTGTGGCTGCGCCGTCAGTCGGCCGCCGGAGCTAGCGCGGGGGCGGAAGAGCGAGGGTTCCGGTGTTGCGGTTTCGTCGATTTTTATGCGAGCGAACCGGCCGGACAGCCGTTGGATCGGCAGCACGAGGTCGGATGGCCGAGATCGAATGCCCGTTAGGGTTCTGGCCGACCTGGGCCGCGCCGTCGCTACTGGGCCGCGCCGCTGGAGACGAGCGGGAGCGCGCTGCTGGGCTGTGCGCGCAAGTGGGCCGCGCCAGTGGGCCGCGTGCCAGGCCGAGCAGGAGGACGAGCTGGGCCGCGCTAGAAATTGAATATTGCTTTCGAATTTTCAGCAGCAGTTAGACTAATTAATTTACACCAACGTGTTTATTTTTTAGAGAGCGAGATCAGCAAATTATGTTTCTGAAAATAGCAAGTTATTTTTTATTATTCCGCTGCGCAAGTTATTATAGTTATTCTCTTATTAAATTGAACCAACGGAATATTTAATTTGAGAAGCCTAGATTTTTTCAGCACAAGTATTTTGGTAATGTTGTTATTTTTTGACCAACGTTAATAATAGCAATATTACTGATCCATGTTTTACCAGTATTTATTCTATTCTGCCCAACGGTGATTAGAATAAGTGAAGCAAGTTATTTGTATATCTTGATTTTGACCAACGTTAAATTAAGATGTGCAATTATTATGTTCTCACAAATGTGTCATGTTTCATTTCAGAGCAAACAGCAAATGCTATACACTTAATCAGTGCAATCCCCAAGTTAACTGGCCAGAATTATGTTGCATGGCGTGAGGAGCTTGATTCAGCGCTAGCACTTGCAGAGATAGATTTGGCTCTCACTGAGCCACAACCCACTGAGCCAGAAGAGCCCGTGAGGGCTGAGAATGAGTCCGAGGCAGATTTTGCTACTCGGCAGTGGGATCATGCTCCCATAAGAGCAAAGTATGACCTAGACAAGCACAAGTGGGACAAATCAAACCGCAAGTGCAAAATTATCATCAGAAAGACAATTACAGAAAGCTTAAGGGGTGCCATCCCAGAGTGTGACACAGCTACAGAATATCTAGAGAAAGTGAAGAGCCAGTTTACTGGTTCAACCAAAGCTCATGCTTCCAACCTGATTCAGAAACTCACAACGATGAAATTTACTGGTGGAAGTGTGAGAGATCACATTCTGAGCATGGGTACTATGGCATCCAAGTTAGACAAGCTGAAGATGCCACTGGCAGATGGGTTCCTCATTCACTTGGCCCTGAACTCACTCCCAAAAGAGTATGAGACATTTGTTGTTAATTACAACACAAAGTCAGAGGAGTGGGACCTACAAAAGGTCATTGCCATGTGTGTACAAGAAGAAGAAAGGCTAAAGAAAGCAAAAGGAGAGGATACTCTCAATTTTGTGAAGGGCAAGCAACAGAACAAGAAGCAATTCTTCAACAAGAAAGCTCCAGATGCCTCTACTTCTCAGTATAAGGGAGGCAACTCTTCACAGTTCAGAGCACCCTCTAGACCAGCCGTCCAGCAGAAGGATGTGAACAAAGATCAGTGCAAGTGGTGTGAAGAAACTGGGCATTGGAAGCATGACTGCCCCAAGTTCATGAGGCACTGCCTGGAGAAAGGTGAGGACATTATTACATTTGTTGATGAGTCCTTATACATAAGTTATGACAGTTCCACATGGTGGATTGACTCAGGTGCAACTGTTCATGTTGCTAACTCTTTGCAGGGATTCCATGGAGGGAGAACCCTACAAAGAAGAGAAAGATAAATTAAGGTGGCCACTGGCGTTGCAGCAGAAGTTGAAGCCATAGGAAATCTTTCTCTAGTTCTAGCTAGTGGCTTCAAGCTTCAGTTACATGATGTCCTTTATGTTCCCTCATTAGCTAGAAATTTGATATCTGTTTCATGTTTGTCAGACTATGGTATAGATTGCCATTTTTCTAAGAATGAGTGTAAGCTACAGTTTAATAATAAATGTGTGGGTCTTGCCTTCCGACAAGACAAACTTTATTTATTATCTATGTCTGAGAATGTGAATGATGTAAGCAATAAGCATGAGAAAGTATTATCATTAGATGCAAGCAAGAAAAGAAAGAGAATTGATTCCTCATCGAAATTATGGCACTGTCGTTTAGGCCATATTTCGAGGGGGAGAATAGAACGCTTAGTTAAAGAATCAATCCTCCCACCACTAGAATTTTCAGAGTTAGAGCAATGCGTTGATTGCATCAAAGGCAAGTTTGCAAAGATTATAAAGAAAGGAGCTAAGCGAAGCGGGGGAGTTTTGGAATTGATCCACACGGACATCTGTGGACCTTTTCCAGTAAAGTCTGTGGATGGTTTTGATTCATTCATCACATTCACAGATGACTACTCTCATTATGGATATATTTATCCAATCAAAGAACGTTCGGAAGCGTTAGACAAGTTTAAGATATTTAAAGCTGAAGTAGAAAATCAACTCGAAAGAAAAATAAAGGTAGTAAGATCCGATCGTGGAGGGGAGTACTACGGTCGACATACCCCTTATGGACAAGTTCCTGGACCTTTTGCAAGGTTCCTACAGGAAAATGGCATAGTAGCCCAGTATTCAATGCCGGGCGAGCCTCAGCAAAATGGAGTAGCAGAAAGGCGCAATCGTACCCTTATGGATATGGTGCGCAGCATGATGAGCTATTCCACATTACCATTGAGTTTGTGGATGGAGGCCTTAAAAACCGCCATTCATATTCTCAATAGAGTTCCAAGCAAGTCGGTGATGAAAACACCGTATGAGTTATGGACAGGGAGAAAACCTTCACTCAACCATTTGCGTGTGTGGGGGAGTCCTGCTGAAGCCAAAGTATTTAACCCAAACATAGGAAAGCTAGATCCCAAGACAGTCAGTTGCCATCTTATTGGCTACCCAGAAAAATCGAAAGGTTATCGTTTCTACTGCTCTAGTGGGCACACAAAGTTTGTGGAAACGAGACACGCTAGATTCCTAGAGGAAGAGATGATCAGGGGGAGCAAGGTAGTGCGAGAGATTGACCTTGAGGAAAAACGGGTGTTTGTGCCCATCCCGATAGAGCAAGAGCCTTACTTCACACTACCTGTTGTCACTGGCCCCACAATAGAGCCAGCGCCTGCTGTTCCTTTGCCTTTACCTAGTAACCCGGAACCTGTCCTTCAGGAGCCGGTTGAGCCAGTGGCAGAGCAACAGCAGCCTCAAAATGAACAACCACAAGTAGAGGAAGTGCCAGCTGCGGAGCCTTCTAGCAGACCGCAAAGAGTTAGAAAATCTCCAATTTCAGATGACTACATAGTCTATGAATGCGAAGAAGTTCAGATGGAGGGTGATCCCGCTTCATTTGAAGAAGCCATGAGAAGCGCTGAAGCATCTAAGTGGCAAGAAGCCATGGAAGATGAGTTGAGATCCATGAGTGCAAACAAAGTCTGGGAGCTAGAAGAAATTCCTAATGGAGCCAAAACAGTAGGCTGCAAATGGGTCTACAAGGTGAAACGTGAAAGATATAAGGCGCGACTTGTGGCAAAGGGTTTTACCCAAAGAGAAGGGATAGATTATAATGAGACATTTTCTCCCGTCTCGAGCAAGGATTCTTTCAGAATCATAATGGCCTTGGTAGCACATTTTGATCTAGAATTGCATCAAATGGATGTAAAGACAGCATTCCTAAATGGAGACTTAGAAGAAAGAGTTTATATGGCACAACCGAAAGGTTTTGTCGAGAAAGGTAAAGAAAGAATGGGATGTCGTCTAAAGAAATCTATCTATGGCCTAAAGCAAGCATCTAGGCAATGGAATCTAAAGTTTGATCAGACAATCAAAAGATTTGGGTTTAAAGAGAATGTTGAGGACAATTGCGTGTATGCAAAGTTTAAGAATGGGAAATACATTTTCCTAATACTGTATGTGGATGACATTCTACTGGCAAGTAGTGATGTTGGTCTGCTGCAGGAAACCAAGAAGTTTTTGTCCTCAAATTTTGATATGAAAGACATAGGTGAAGCCTCATTTGTTTTGGGCATAAAGATTCACCGAGATAGAAGCAAAGGGGTATTGGGATTGTCCCAAGAAGCATATATAGAGAAAGTTCTGAAGAAATTCAATATGCATAAGTGCAGTCCTTCACCTGCTCCTATAGTTAAAGGTGACAAGTATGGGGCGCATCAGTGTCCCAAGAATAAGTTTGAAAGCGATCGCATGAAAGTTGTTCCATACGCCTCAGCTGTAGGAAGTCTGCAGTATGCTCAAGTGTGCACACGCCCAGATCTAGCATTTGTAACCGGGTTGCTTGGCAGATATCAAAGTAATCCTGGTATGGAACACTGGAATTTGATAAAGAAAGCCTTAAGATATTTGCAAGGTACAAAAGGTCTAATGTTGACATATAGAAGAACTGATGACCTACAGATAGTAGGGTATTCAGATTCTGACTATGCAGGAGATGAAAGAAAGTCCACGTCAGGGTATATATTTACCCTTGCTCAAGGAGCTATTTCGTGGAAAAGCCAGAAACAAACAATTAACACTGCGTCATCGACGATGTATGCTGAGTTTATTGCTTGCTATGAAGCATCAGGGCAGGTGAACTGGCTTAAGAAATTCATACCCGGTTTGAAGGTGGTTGATAGCATCAACAAACCACTAAAGTTGTATTGTGACAACGAGCCAGCTGTATTATACGCTCACAACAATAAGTCTAGCAATGCCGCCAAGCACATTGACATCAAGTATTATGTTGTGAAGGATAAAATCCGGGATCACGCCATCAGTCTAGAACATATAAGCACAGAAAAGATGCTAGCGGATCCGCTTACGAAAGGCTTACCGCCCAACGTGTTCAGAGGACATGTAGCCGGCATGGGTTTAAGGGAAAGCCTGTGATACCTGGATAGCAAGGGGGCCCAAGGCAAGAATTCGTCTCTAAACAGAAAAGGGTTTGTGGCTGTCGAGTCTAACGGTAATGACTGTGATGACGGAACATGCTCAATACTCTGATTTGTGATGGGGTGAGTTGGAAAAGCACAAGGCGATAGAAGAGATCAAGGGGGAGAATGTTAGATTGATCTCAAGTGGGCTGGCCCAACGGCAGCCCATTAACCCCTTAATCGCGCCCTGATCGGGGGCGCCTAACCCTAATGGTTAGTGGGCCCCCGTCGCACTGCGCTATATTAAGAGGGGTGGGGGCTGGCAGGCTCAGTTCACGAGGTTCGCCGCAGCCGTACTCCCCACCCCGACAAACCCTAGCTCTCCGATCAGAGAGGCGCAGCAGCGGCGGGATTGCTCCACCGACGGCTTCACTGCGACCTCTTCCTCCTGCGACGCCGCTGCCATCGCCATGGCGAACAACGCCGCTGGGAACCCCGCCGCCACCGCCGATGGTCGATCTCTAAGACTCACTGTTCCTCTCCGTTATTGTTAATAGTTCTTGTATAGGATCTCTATACTGTTGTTTATCCCTTGTACCCGAATCGATCTACTGCTAGTTGTAATTGCAAGATCTATCAACCGTGAGGAGATCGACGCCGCCGGCGAGTGGTCGTGGAGCAGCTCGCGGACAAGATGGACTTGACCGACGACTTCCCTGCCAGAGTGCCATGTCCTTGTTCGATCTCCGCTGCCGACCTGCTCCGCTGGGCACGGACAAATCAGAACCGGCCGCCGGGGACAGTAGCAAGGAGCGGGAACTGATCACCAGACCGCACACAGATTCAGAGCGCGCCTGTCTATCTTTTGCATGCCATAACAAATTGCAAGGATCGATGGCCCAAGAGCGTGGGGGGGTGAACTGGGATTTTTTCAATTTCTATGAAAAATAACCTTAGCCTACTATACTAGTGTTGCCCAAACCTAGAATCTTATGGAATGCCAAGAGCACACTAAGCCGAGTCCTTAACCAAGCAAGAACAAAAAATAACAACTTATGTAAATGCTTGAAAGGAAATGCGGGAAATGAAAGAGAGAGGGCACAAAGACAACCGGATTTTTTTTCCCGTGGTATTGAGGAGTTGACCCTCCCCCTTAATCCACGTTGGAGCACTCACTAAGAGTATTGCTCCATCTTGATTCACCAAGAACTAAGTGCTTCATTAAGAATATCCCTTCTCCATCTCCAGAACGGCGGGTTTCAATCACTGTGAACAACCTTGTATCTTGGGCTCCCACAATCTCCAAGAGCTCACCAAGAACTTCTTCAATCACCAAGACCGGCTAGGTGCTCATCATCATTATTTCCTTCCTTGTTCTTGTTCTTTCGCTTGTCGGGCTTTGGACAATCGTATGAGAGATGATTGTACTCTGCACAATTATAGCACTTCTTCTATCCCTTGAACGACACTTGTTCTTCTTGGTGTCATAGTTGTAGCCCTTCTTGTTTAGCTCGGAGAGAAGCTTTGTTGTCTTTCTCATGATGAGAGCTGGCTTGATGTCTTCTTCTTCGTCATCATCTTTTTCACTCTTACTTGATGATTCTTGGACAAGAACCAGCCCTTCTTCTTGCTAGATGATTCCTTCCTGGCTTTGAGGACAAGATCCTTGTTGGTGGAGGAGGGTTCAACCATACCCACACCCATCATGAATATTTCATGAGAACGAGTTTTGCCAATCACCTCCGCCACTTCAATCTTGTCAAGATCATTCTCAAAGAGTAGAGAAGTGATGATGTTGTAGTCGGGCTTATGTAGAGCATGCAACAAGTTCCAGATGATTGTACCTTTGGACAAATTAGCAATATCAAGTGAATTTATGTCCTCAATGATTACATTCATCCTAGTAAACATTTGTTCTATATTCTCTTTAGGAAGCATGGTGAACTTCTTGAGTTTCTCACAAAGAAATTGGTACTTTTTCCACGGGTTTTCTTAGAGCCGACATTCGTCTTCTCTAGAGCATCCCACACTTCATGGGCGGTTTTCTTGCCACGAACTTGAGAAAAGATGTCTTCGGATAAACACTCAAAGATGGAGTTCTTTGTTGTGGCATTCCATGAAGCTTGATCTAAGATAGGAGATTCGGGTAAAGGCATAAGGGCGTCCGCCAAGGCCACAGGAGAAAGTGCCTCCAAATAGCACTCCATGCGAATTTTCCAATGAGGGTAGTTTCTCCCATCGAACCTAGACGGGCCATTGCTACCTCTCGGAGCTATTCTCTAAGCTTTTAAGCCTATAAAAGAGAGTCTACGCTCTGACACCACTTGTAAGGATCGATGGCCCAAGAGGGGGGGGGTGAATTGAGACTTTTTCAATTTCTATGAAAAACAACCTTAGCCTACTGTACTAGTGTTGCCCAAACCTAGAATCTTATGGAATGCCAAGAGCACACTAAGCTGAGTCATTAACCAAGCAAGAACAAGAAATGACAACTTCAATGTAAATGCTTGAAAGGAAATGCGGGAAAGTAAAGAGAGAGGGCACGAAGACAACCGGGTTTTTTCCCGTGGTATCGAGGAGTTGACGCTCTTCCCTAATCCACGTTGGAGCACTCACTGAGAGTATTGCTCCATCTTGATTCACTAAGAACCAAGTACTTCACTAAGAATACTCCTTCTCCATCTTCGGAACGGCGGGTTTCAATCACCACGAACAACCTTGTATCTTGGGGCTCCCACAATCTCCAAGAGCTCACCAAGAACTTCTTCAATCACCAAGACCGGCTAGGTGCCGTCAAACACCAAGGGTAACAAGCCACTAAGTCTTCACTTGATCAACACTAAGCCCAACTCAAGCTAGTTGCACACTAAGCGGATGAACTAGCTCAAATTCACTCTAGATCTTGCCCTATGCACTCAAGAGGCTCCTTGCAACTCTCATGGGATGTATCAGCTTGCCAGAGGTCCAAAGAGCAGCCATGAACTTGACCAAGGGGGTATATATAGGCTAGGCACCAAGAACTAGCCGTTGTTCAACCACTCCCCAGAAAACTGCGAACGGTGTGTGTTCCGCCATATGCAAAAAGTACATCGGCGTTTCATACGGCGCCTGCAATTCAAACGGTCGAAAACTTTTTTCAACGGCCACTAGTACTTGGCGTATGATCTGCCGTTTCACCAAGAACTTTTGAACTTGCTGACTCATCCAAATATATACGCCGACGCCCAGCGTATAATATGGCGTAGGCGCGTAGCATATTCCCCAACTCTGGCTTGACATGCTCGCTGTGTAACATGTACGCCGTTGCTCCACCGACCCACGGCGTATAGTACGGCGTGTAGGGTTTTCAACACCCAACTTGAACTGTCGCATGCCACTAACGTCGTATGTTCCGCCCTTTAACAACACAATAACAGCGGAACAAACGCAGTTGGCTTTCTTCGGAATCTTCTGCACACCGTAGCCTTCTTGAATTGTACGCCGCTGCACAGCGTATCATACGCTGTTCACTGAGTTTGCAAAACTCGTCCAATTCAAGTCCTTTGAGTTTTGGCTTTGCTTCAAACTTGATAAGTGAAGTATTTGAGATGTTTTGGGCTAGGTTTTGGGATGTGTGCATCTAACTCAAGTATTGACCTAGCTTTGATCAAGCTACTAACTTAGCAACCCCCTTAATAGTACGGTCTATCTACAAAACTAGAAAACCTATCTACACTAAGTGTCCTTCGTCTCCTTGTGACACTTAGTTCTAAAAAAGTCCTTAGCCTTCATGAATAGCCCGATTAGATTCCAATTGAGGGGTCTTCTTTCATACACTCCATGTGACATAAGTATTAATATAATTAATCCTTCAAAGCAACCGTTAGTCACATAGATGGTATTGTCATTTATCACCAAAACTCGCCATCTAAGATGGCCTAGATGCTTCACAAATATCTTAACCACAACGGTACTAATAACTAAAAGGCGATAATGTTTCCAATTTCTGCTCTTTTCTTTCTACTGCTGCGCACCATAGCATCCATGACACATTAGAAGCATGGCGTTGCTCATCTTATCTTACTATTACTAATTGGAGGCTAATTCTAAGCCTCAACATTAATCCTCATCATGAGAAGTGCAAGAGAAAAGATGTATCTTAAAAATTTTCATAAAAATCAGGAACATCGGCCCATCGCGTAGCTCTAATTATCATACCCATTGGATCTATTATGTTTTTTATGAAAAACTATTTTTATTATAAAATAGTCTAAAGTAACCCCCTAAGTCTACATGTGAATTACCCATCTCTGCCGCCTTTAATATTCATGTAAAATACCCACCTATGCTATTATAAAATAATTTAAAGTAATCCCTAAATTTGCATCCAAAGTACCTACATCAGCCATTATTAAAAATAAAGAACATGTCATTATAAAAATATCCCAAAGTACACCAATATATGATAACAAATCACATATTTTTTCTATTAGTTGTTATAATATAGAAAATATTAACTTAAGGCGTGTATGCATGACGTGTCTCACCATAAAGTTACATGATGATGTGTCTCACGAGAAAAGATATATCTTAAATTTTTAATAAAAATCTGGAACATCAGTCCATCACATAGCTTCTAACTATCATACACATTGGATCTATAAAAGTATATATGCAATGTTATACGATGTGCATCACCATGTAGATTATGTATGCATGTATATCTCAAATTGAGGACTCAATCAAACACATCGAGAAGTGCGATGCAAAGTGAAAAAATATTAATAAATAAGAGAGAACACAAGGTAAATAATTTTTAATATTGATATGGATTTAGATTTTTTTATAGAATTTTAATATTTATGTCTCGTAAATTAGTAGCCTGTGCTAGATCACGGGTTGATAGACTAGTGTTTCTCCATTGGTGGACCTTATACTTGTCAATACTGTTTGTCTGACAAAATAACACTACCTGTTCATTGAAATTTTCCACTGAAAAAGTACTACTCCTATTTGTCTGCAATTAATGAAGGATAAGCTAGTCCAATGCTTGTGGGTCTAAACACCCTTGGTTAAAATTTACTAGCTGGCTAGCTAAAGAAAATTCTTAGCTATTGCTCCCTCCGTTTTTGTTTGTAAGGTGTGCGCGCATAAAATATTCAAATTTTACATCTTTTGTCCAATAGTTTAGCTAATAATATTTTATTTTATAATATAAACTTTATATGGTTGGATCATAATCAAATATACTCTATAACGATTATAATTTTATAATCATAAATAACATAATACAAGTTAAATTTATTGTCAAAATGGAATTTAGAAGACCGTGCCAAATTATATTATGACTTGTAAAATAAAAAATGGAGGGAGTAGCTAGCTAAATTTTAGTTGGAAGAATCTAAACTGAACCTAGATAGCGGGAAAAATAGTAAAGTTAAGGTGAACTATATTGTGAGTTCGTCCACTGAACTTTTCTTTGCGAGTGCATCAAGTCAAAATCTGATTCCGATCAATCTTATTAGTTTATCTTCTCTTGCTGTTTTTGCCGCATTAATTAATAATATAGTAATTATTAAGAGGATTATCCCACCGCATGAGCAGACGACGGAGAGGGTAAGAAAAGATGTTGACATATGACTAAATACAGATCCCTTCAGCTGTCAGATACATCGTGTCCGGTGAAACGACGAAGAGGCCTACGAGTGTTGTTTCCCTCGATCCCTTGTTCTCTCTCGTTTTTGGCGGCGAGCTTGCCGGCGTTCTTCTCCGATCCCGACCCGTCGTCCTTTTGCTGCCGACTTGGGCTTCCACAAGACAAGACCGGTGAGCAGCAGGAGGAGAGCGATCAGCGAGCAGCCAGTCCGTGGGCAGAGCGCGTGCCTGCCGTCGTTTCCCCGGACCGGCCGGACGGAGAGCAAGCTGTTTCCGGGAACCACTTTCCTGTGCGCTGAAAACGAGCGAGGCGATCGATCGGTCCAACTGAAGCAGACACTCCGTTCGTCGTCGTCTCCAACTGCAATGCCCAACAGCATGGGTGGTACAGTACAGTGTTACTACCAGACGTACGGATCATTTCGAGGCTAACTAACGAGGCCATGAAATATCTTGGCACATTTATTGATCATAAACTCATCAGGCCCCGCCATGGGCTAGTGCTGATTTGTTGTGAAGAGAAAAGTACTGCTGGCTGGCTGGTGGCTGGTGGCTGGTGCTGATTTGTTGTGAGAGAAAACTACTGCCGGCTGGTGGCTGATAAGCCAAGCGAACAGGCTGTAGGACGACGATCTGTGTTCTCCAACCATGCGCCATCCTTCACGCGCACGCATGTCTCCCGTACACACTGAAAATAAAGGCTAGAACAGCAAGCGAGCTACTGGCAGCTCACATCCATGGCGGACGCCCGGCCGGCCGGCCGGGCGCTAGCTAGCTAGCTACCCCGGTGATGTCAGGGCACCGACCGTCGGACCGTGCACGACGGTGACGTGCGTCGAGTCGTCGATAGATATTTCAACGGCGATACGTCCGTGGATCGTACACAACTCACAAGTCCCATGGATGGATGATTAGCACGTTAATTAGCACGTCCGGCTGATCTATGGATGGAGTGGATTATCGGTCCTGTTATGAGACAAGGCCCGGCCCGATCGTTGGCGCGGGAGCAATGTCGTACGTATCCGTGATTGGAAAGCGGAAATCCTCGAGGCGCCTCCTACCGACAAGTTTCGGATTCTTGGATATTTGCAACGGCCGGAGGGCAAGTGTGGAACTAATCCTACGAGGAAAGTAAGTAGTGGGCAAACTTTTCAATAGTTTGGAGATCACATCGCCGTATCTTTATTTAAAAAACGCACGAAATGGGAGTAGCAAATTTGATTTAATGCACGATTGCATCAGGCTGTGGCGCCAAGGTCCCCTCTCCCCTTCCCCCCTCCCCGGCAGCCGTGTCCTCTGCTGCCTTGTGCTCGATCGCCAGCCCTTCTCCTTTCTTCTCCGATGGCCGGCGGCTCGTGCCGCACCGCCACACATCCGCCCGCCGCATCTTTTTCCTAGCCCTCCCCAAACCACCATATGGCGGCACGCCCTGACCTCTGACCCCACCTACTTGCCTCCTGCCGCTCACGGATCTCACTGTCTCGCCGCATCGCTAGCCCTCGGCCTACGGCCATCACCACCAAACCCCCTTCTATGGCTCCGTCGTCCGTCGGTGACCGGAGCTCCACCAGAAACTCTGAAACCCTAATTCTGATCCGGCCAGGACGGCTTCTTCTCCGGTGGCAGCATGCAACCCCACGCACGATAAACTCAACATACACTATATCATTTGATACGATCTCGAAGCCTTAAATTATTGCCTTGCCGCCTAGTTTTGTTTCGTGCGAGTCGCGGTTTGCTCACCAATCAGCACTATTCAACCAAACGTCCACCACGTCCATCAGTTGGGGTTCATATACAGGGCCAGGAAAATATCTTAGCATGATTTAATATACGGGCCCCACACACGATCCGAACGTACGGGTGTACCCATGCAAGTACGGACGAACCATGGCGTCTCCTCGATCGCTTGTAGGGATGGATTCAGATCAGATACGCATAGAATCGAATTCGGATATCATTTTTACCATATTTTAATTTGAACATGAATCGAATACGAATCTTGTCGGATACGAATACGAATACGAATATTGTTCATTCTTGTCGGATACGAATACAAAACGAATACATCGAATACGAATTCGCATTCGGATAGATGGCTTCATCACGTGTTAATTCTTCACGGATACGGATAATATCGGACATTCCACATTTTATTCGAATACGAATATGTATTCGGATAGAGAAAAGTAACAAAAAACGAATTCGGATATTTCCATTTAACATCCACATTAAAAATAAATATGAATACGGATATCCATATTAACGTTTTAGTCGAATACTAATACGGATAATTCGGATGTCTGAACATCCGAATCCATCCCTAATCGCTTGGAGCCTTGGGGCTTGTTTAGTTGGTGGAGGAAAGTTTGCGAACTTTACTGTAGCAATTTTAAACCGAAGATTAGGAGAACTAAATATAATCTAATTATAAAACTAATTACACGGATGAACGAAAAATCGCGAGACGAATCTATTAAGCCTAATTAATCCATCATTATAGATTGTTTACTATAGCACGATGTTGTCTAATCATGGCCTAATTAGGCTCATTAAATTCGTCTTGCGAAGTTACCCGGGGTTATGGAATGAGTTTTATCATTAATCTACTTTTAATACTCTTAATTAGTGTCCTAACATGCAGGCCTAGCTGACTGCAGGCCACACAGAAATCTTTGCTCCTGTCGTCCACTGCAGACGCCGGACGGCCGGACGGGTGCCATTGCGGTGATGTCAGTCTGCCACCGTGCATGCAGGAAGGCGACCTGAATTGATGCTTCATCCGTGAATTGCATGTCCAAGGCATGGTCACCTTCTTATTACTCACAGTGGTTAGCAGGTCCAATCTTTTCTTTTTCCTTTTTTTTCTTGGAGGGAGAGAGGAGTGGCGCCTTTTCCTGAATCCTTGATTAGCGAAATGGACTATTGCTTGATTCGTTCGTGATAGGCCGGGTCATTTTTTTTCTAAGACCTTCTTTGCATGTGCCCGGCTACCTTTGCTTGCATGGAGGAATTGAGTAATTGACCCATTCGAGCACCGCAACCAGCTGGCTGGTTTGCTGCGCTCATTAGGGCTTTGGGTACGAGAGAGAGTATTTAAAGTGGATTAGAAGGATCACAGTTAGGCTGGGTGTGGTCGCAGAGGCCAGAATATTTTCTATTTTTTAAAAAAGTACAGGATTATAGTGGAGCAATTTTCACAGTAAGTCAAAGTCACACTAAAACCTTTCTAATCGTCCTCAATACACTACAGAAAATCCTTTGATAGGTGACGTTTTATTCATGTCACAAAAGTCAAAATTTCGTCATGTTTTGTATTTGGTGACGCTCGCGTGACGAAAATAAAAATATTCTATGACGAATACCTATTTTTTCGTCATAAAATTTATGATGATTCCTTCATCGTCACTAATTTGTGACGCTCAATTTTTGTCATTATTGGATCCAGAAATTTTACAAAATATCGTATGGCCCAACAAACCTCACAAGCCGAGAATAGCCAATTCTAAAGTTTAGCCTAGCCATAGGGCCAGTTAATTTTTGCTTGGCCCGTGCCTAGAAAAAAATACCATAGCTTCTTTTAGGCCCAATTTATTTTTGGCCTGGTTTATTTCTGAATGGACCTAATAGTTTATGGGTCTAGCCATTTTTTTTCCTAATTCGCATTTCCAATTATATTTTGGGCCAAACAAATTACATAACAGGAAGCATAAAACATTACTAAAAGGACCCAAAAACAAAATGCTTTTCTTAGTAAGAGTATCCAAATAAAGTTAGCAAAACATTGTTTTCGAATTGTCACTGCTATCAAATATGTTACAGTATAGCCACTCGTATCTACAAATGTGTTTCCTGCCTCTTCCCTACTTCTCTACACTCCTCTTCCCAAACAAAGCATCAGGGGAATGCATCCAACAGGCACCCGGCTCCTATTTCCTTTTATTTCGTAGTATGTGTTAGAAGATGTTGTATGAGGTAGCACAGTCTCTAAACTAGGTCAGCTGATTAACTCTCTAGATTGGTTTGGTTTCATGAAGCTCCTGAGTTTATCCAGGGCTCCTTTCTCTAAACACCATCGCTTGGTTGAATAAAAAGCTACCTTGTTCCCTTAAAAAAGGTTATGCAGATACTTTCATGTGCTTGTGCAGGTGATTTCTTGATTGGCTGAATGGAAATGCCTTCCAAAGTCCAAACCACTGTTAATGTTTTGTTCCTAAATGGTATAGTTTGGAGCTCAGTGTTGTCAAACTTGGATCTCCAATTAAAATTGGAAATGTTTCTTGCAGTGGTTGTCAAATGATTGCCCTGTTCGGAATGTCGTTGGAAATTTTCAGCAATGTTTATGACCTTCTATTGAGCTTTAATTTGTTCCGATGTATTCAAAATGTTGTTGAACTATTGTCCATAATGACTGCAACCTGCCAACCATTAGAATACGAAAATGGCTAAACTGTCATGTATGGATCAAATCAGCTTAATTATTTTTACCAAATTATCTTGTTTCTGAAATTAACTAATTATCAATCAAACAAATGTAAATTAAGAACAACTAACTAACTAAACAACAGGTGGTACGCGCAAAGTCGGAGTGTTCTGTGTCCATGCAACGACGACACGAGTAGCCAAGTACGCCACCACTCCACCACCACCGGATCGCCGATCATGCTACAGTGTCCTAGCAATCGCGCCAAGCTGATGCATCCCAGTGTACCGTCAAGGGAAGCTTGCCTAATCCTATTCAGATGCGTCGGTGTACAGTCAAGGGGAACTTGCCTAATCCTATTCAATTCTCTTGGTAGGTGTCGATTTGCAGATGTTATTGGTTACTGCATCCTCCGCCCCTGCCTGCCCATATAGCATGCTTGTTTGTTTTGCTCCAACATCCCACAACAAACCACAATATTAGTTGGTAACTCGTTACAATTTACAACCATCAGGTTTGAGAAACCATGCATGGCCTCAACAAAAACAAATATTTGGTATTGGCTCCACCAGGCCAGCAGCTATTTGTTTATTTATATTGTGGCAGTCATCGAGACTTTGCCTTTCAGTCATGCATTTATTACTGTTGTTTCACATAGTTATGTTCCTCATGTTTTCTATTGACCATATCACATTTTGTGTGAAGCAATAAGCAATAGCATGCGTGTTGTTCTCCTCACCTTTTGTGTGAAGGAATAAGCAAAAACAAACCACAACATGCTTGTTTGTTTTGTTCCAAGATCCGAGAACAACGCCAAATTATTTGTTGGGTAACCAACTACTACCAATGGTTTGAAGAAACGTATGGCTTGAACAAGGGGGTGTCTAGATCCTTGGGCTAAAGTTTAGCCCTTGTCACCTTGAATGTTTGGATGCTAATTAGGAGGACTAAACATAAGCTAATTATAAAACTAATTGCAGAAACCCTGAGCTAATTCACGAGACGAATCTAATAAGTCTAATTAATCCATCATTAGCAAATGGCTGTAGCACCACATTGTCAAATCATGGACTAATTAGGCTTAATAGATTCGTCTCGTGAATTAGTCTCAATTGGTACAATTAATTTTATAATTAGTCCATATTTAATACTCTTAATTAGTATCAAAATAACTGATCTGACAGGGCTAAACTTTAGCCCTGCCGGATCCAAATAGGCCCAAGAATAAAAATACTTGTGCAGCTTCACCGGCTGTTTGTTTATTATATTAGACATCAGTCGAGAATTTACTTTTGCATTCATGAATGTATCACATCAATATGTCTCGTGACTTTTATTTGACCATATCACATAATTGTGCTATTTGGTTCTTCAACTTCGGAGCCGTATCAGTTCACGCGGCTAACAGATCCCATTAAATGTTGTTTGTTTCGTATCGACCACAATCAGATTTCGAGTAAACGGTTATCATCCTGTAGAAAGCTGATACCGCTCAATACCTGGGCATTATCCGATTCCAAGACGTCCCCCTGATTTGTTTTCTTCCCCCAAATTCGATATATTCTTCCCTGAAGCTTGGCGGCAACGAATCGGAAGTGAGAAGAAGGAAAAGGGAGATGCGCCGCGAACACCAACCTCAAGGCAGAAATTTGCAAAGGCCCTCTCCAATGTTGCCAGAACCCCGGTTCTATACAGCTTAGGAGCTGGTTCTAAACATTAAGGCATCTCTCCTATGCAGAAAAAATGAAGGACCGGTACCATGCAAAGGACCTGCTCCCAGGAAATAAAAAAACTCGTTTTCTCTCTCACAGCCTCCACTCTCTACCTTTAGGTTGCCTCCCAAAAGATAAAAAATCATCTTCTTTTTTGCTTTTGGGTCCCACAACTAGAGCCACCCGTGGTTCCAAACATTGGCCGGTTTGCAACAACACAAATCAAATCAATGCAGGCCTTGTTCGGAGTTTCATTGGAAATTTTCAGAAATGTTTGTGACCTTTTGTTGAGCTTTGGTGACATGAGGGCTTACTCTGTTCCGATATATATAAAATGTTGTTGAACTATTATCCGTAATGACTACAACCTGCAAACCATTAGAATGCCAAAATGGTTAAATCGTCATGTATGAACAAAATCAGCTTAACTATTTTCACCAAATCAGCTTGTTTCCAAAATTAACTAACCAATTATCAATCAAACAAATGTAACTTAAGAACAACTAACTAACTAAACAGAAGGTCGGACGTGCGACGTCAGAGTGTTCTGTGCCCACTACATGCGACAGCGACACAAGTATTCAAGTATGCCACCACAGCGCCACACTACCGGATCGCCGATCATGCTATAGCGTACTGGCAATCGCGCCAAGCTGATGCATCCTAGTGTACCATCAAAGGGAACTAGATGGTCTAGGAGCCGAGTATTGCCTAATCCTATTCAGTGGCGTTGATTTTAGGGGTTATACCTTATCGCATCCTCCGCCGCTGCCTGCCCACATAGCATGCTTTTTTGTTTTACTCCAACATCCCACAACAAACCACAGCATTGGTTGGTAACCCATTACAACCATCTGGCTTGAGAAACCATGCATAGCCTCAACAAGAAAAATATTTGGTAGCTCCACCAGCTGTTTGTTTATTTATATTGTAGCAGTCATTGAGATTTTTCCTTTCAGTCATGCATTTATTACTGTTGTTTCACATAGTTATGTTCCTCATATTTTCTATTGACTAGATAACGTTTTGTGTGAAGCAATAAGCAAAGAGCATGCACGGGTTCTCTTCACCTTTTGTGTGAAGGAGTAAGCAAAAAACAAAGCACAGCATTCTTGTTTGTTTGGTTCTAAGGTCCATAACAATGCCAAATTATTTGTTGGAACCCACTACAACCATCAGTTTGGAGAAACACATGGCTTGAACAAGCTAGAACAAAATACTTCTGCAGCTTCACCGGCTGTTTGTTTATTATATTGGAGATCAGTCGAGAATTTACTTTTGCAGTCATGCATGTATCGCATCAGTGTGTTTCATGACTTTTATTTGACCATATCACATTTGTGTGAATGAATAATAAGCAAGAATGTGTGTGGTGTCATGTCGGTAGTTGTGGAATAACCGATTGTTTTTGTCATAAACCATGTTTCCTATGTGGGTGGCGCACATTCCATTTGCTTGCACCAGAGTGATCATCAATAATCTATGAAAATTTTAAAAGAAGGTGATCATCAAAATATCTCCTAGGATTTAATTATGTACTTGCTCCTCTTCAACCATCACCGACTTTTGACACCAGAAAAGAGAAACGGAATTGGTTGGATACATGAATAGACACACCATTGGTCTTCTTCTTTTTTTGGATGACTGGCCCAGTCAAGCGGAGGAATTTGGCCATTATACAGAAACAAAAAGCGGGTTGATCCCTTTAGCACCAAAATAGAGAAAAACAGAATTGGTTGGATACACGAACAGACACACCATTGGTCTTCTTTGGCCGAATGGTGCAGTCATTATCGCTCTTGCGAGCGTAATAGATTGCTTGTTTTGCTCCACCATCCCACCACACCACCACATTAGTTGGGTAACCCAGTTCATCCATCAGGATGGAGGAACAAAATGACATCGAACAATCATTCATGTAAGCTACTATAGTTTCACCTGTTTAGTTATATATATCAGCTAGCTCATCCAGAATTGCCCCCACAATCATGCATGTATTGTTTGTTTATCACATCTGCCACATGATTTTCATCTTGATCAGGTCTCCTTTTGCATGAAGTTAAGAAAAAACAACATATGTGATACGTCAGCCTCTTCAAGAATTGCCGCACTGTCAGAGAGCATAGGAGAGTCCCCAACCCTTGCTCACACTATTGAGACAAGCATCTGTACTCTGATCCCTACTATTGTCGTGTAGCGACCTGTTGTGTCCACAAACATGGGTCATCATTCATGACAATGTCTTTATACTACTCATAATGGAAAAACAATCACCCACTCCAACAGCTCCCAAAAATTGATTCCTAAATTAAATAAATTTAAATGCTGCCACATCATCATCCGTACGCCTAGCGCATGATGTTTTTCCATGGCAATTACCCTGGGCCCTCGACAAACCTCACCAAGAGCCTGAGGTTCCATAAAACAAAACAAATCGCCTTGACCAAACGTTGTGCTCCAGTAAAAGAAAAAAAGGACATTGTGCGCCTTTGCCGGTCTGTTTCTCCATCGGCTAGACAAAAACTACATGCACCTGGATTTTGCAGTGGTTGATCTTGCATGAAACTGAAAACATAGCATCCATCATCTCTCAGACCTTGAAAATGGAATGCTAGCTTCTGTTGTCTTGTCTTACTACTCCATCATGATTCTGAGTTAATTCCCTTTAAAGAAAATACATGTACAGTTCTATGCATACGGGTCATACTGACTAACACATAGCAAACAAACTCATCAGAAGCTTAGTCTGATAATGCTAGTTCAATGAATCATAAAACTGGTCAATATCAACTGGAATTCAGCACCCATTGTTGCTTCAGTACAATCTGATATTGCAGGAGCAAATAATCAGCAGTCAACCAAGAACACTCTGTCACGTATCTATGCTAATCTGATCTGAATACTCCTCGACAATTTTGATCAGACTTAGTGTACAGTAATTGGGATCATAGGCATCATTTAGCAAACGTGCATCTTCCACACAGGAATTACCAGATCAGGTAGTATCACAGTAATTGGGAAGTTCATGTGGCAGTGGAAACTCAATGGTGGGGCCACAAGGGAACACTTACAGATGGAGGCACGGCTCGCAGGGTGGTAATTCATCATGGCCCTTATGTCTCCTTCATAATTTAACTTGGCCCTAATTAATTTAGTTCAAAAATGTATAGTATTTTAGTCCGGCCCTTATCCAGCCCTATCCTTAAAACTAGTAGGCTAAATTTTTATGCCCTTTACCATCCCTACCAGTCCCCGTGCCATCGCCGCCTCTCAAGCCTTGCACCGGGTCGCCTGTGGAGGAAAGAGAGGACTGCCGGTGGAGAGGCCGTCGCCGCCTGCAGGAGAATGAGGGATGGGCGCAGGGAGGAGAGCTAGATGGTACTGAGAGACGAGGGCGAAATGGCGCGAACGGGACTGGCCGATGTGGGAGGAAAAAATTTTCGCGATTGGGAGAAGGGAGCAACGGCGGAAATATGGCTCTGGATGCCTCCGATTTTGGGCGTGCAGAAAAATTGGACAGTGGATTGGCCCACTGTTGGAGCGGGTTTTCTGAAATTGTTCTCAAAATAGTGGTTTTAGGAATTTGTTTTAGACACTCTTGGAGATGCTCTAAGAGTGCTATCTATTGGTCACGTTATTTTAATTTCAACAGCCCATAGAACACGAATTATTCACTTGATGGCTTACCTGAAACTAGAACTGTTTTAGAGAAAACAAAACTACGTGCAGCGGCTCTCCACGCCATTTGTTTTTAGCAACTTAACTCTTAGACTTCTACATAGGCTCAATGCATACAAGTATCCTTCTATGAAATTTGTTACTATAATGTATGGAGTTCTCCATTCTGCACGATATCGAGTTTGGTTAGGGAAGATCCACGGGCCAACATGCTGTTGGTTTATGTTGCGGGCATGGTGCACTGCTTGGGGTTCCTGTAGACCCAGTAGGCTTGTTTGTTTTGCTCCAACATCTGATAGAAGCATCATATTATTAGTTGGATATCCCCATTGCACTAGTTAACAACCATCAGAATGGCAAAAATTGTCTGATGAACAAGGAACACCGTGTCTCTCTATAGCTTCACCAGTTCTTTACCTATTTATACCAACCATCTAATCAGAGGATTTGGCATACAGTCACTCATGTGTAAATTACTGTTCTATCATATGTGTCTCATTTCGGCTTGGCCAACATTATAGGTGAAGGAAGCATGCCATGCATTTATTTGTGGTGGCTTTCTTCATGTCTCAAGGAATGACCTTTCCATAATCATGCCCACGGCGTCACAGGTATTTGTTCTAGGCCATCATGGCCCCGTAGTTCGTTAGCTCATACATGCCTCTCCGGTAAACCTTGCTCCGGATGAAGGTTAGTAAAGAGAACCCCTAGTTTCCCTACTATAATGAAACAAGAGTTCTAGCAAAGGAAGCCCATTTTTCTGCAATAATATTCAAATACACATATGTACTATGAAAAAATGATAAGATGATCTTATAAAACTTAATTTAATCAAGCAAATTGATCAGTTCATGACCTCGCCGGAGGCTTTTCTGTAGATAGCCCAAACCCAGCTAGACAAGACCTTGCATGGATGAATTGGCCCATGTTTCATATCTTTTGCGTGTTTTGGTAGCGGGCGAGCCAAAACCTTTGTGCCGTTTGTTGTGTTTTATGAGGTTATCATGTAAGCAATTTTTTTAATAGCATAATGGGCATGGTTTGCATAGAACCACTAATGTTGTTCCTAGCTGGTTTAGCTTACAGCTTAATGCTGGTCCAACTTTGGTCCCTAGTTCAAATTGAGATGGAAATATTGCGCACAGTCGTAGCTATCAGATGACCAATGTGGGAATACGATACTCTCTCCATTCAATTGTAAATCATTTTGGCTTTTCTAGGTACATATATTTTGTTATTTATCTAGGTTATGCCTCTATATACATAGTACGAACTATGTATTTAGAAAAAGTCAAAAAGAATAATTTTGAGAAGCGATGTTTGTAAACTTTTTTCCTAAATATTTCTGATATTTAAATTGTGTCCCTAATAAGGCCTTGTCCAATGGTCCAGCTTATAGCTAACTAAATTAATTTTGTAATCAATAAACATTGCAAAAAGTGAAGAGCTAACTCTAGAACAAGAGATAGTCTCGCACATCTCTCTCACTGCACGTCTTTCAATGCTATCTACTGCTCCTGTTTTTCATCTCTCTCCTCCAGCTTACACCCAACTCCTGACTTATACCATTGGACAAGGCCTAAAAAGATTTTGAGGTGTCCAACCATGGCCCAACCATTAATTGCACCGATCAAATGAAGAGCTGGCCCGACTAGTGGAAAACTTTTCCTTCCTTCTTAGGGCTTGTTAGGAATTTTTGGCTTTGGCTTCATTAGTTTTTCTTAAGCCGAGGTATATTGGAGCAAACTGTGACGGAAATAAATTGGAAGCTAGATGAAGTTATTTTTTTTCTTCACCTGCTTTAGCTTCAATGATGAAACTGTTTTGGGAGAAACTCTCACAAACAATCCCTTATATTAAATTGTACTTAAATTCCTAAAGGTCTTTATATTTAGGGACAGATAGGAGTACACATTTGACAACTGTAGATCTATATGACCCGTCTCTTATGTTTTACAATGTTGTTAAAGTTGTGCCATTATTTTTGTTTCATAGATGTGTACGTACATTTTCTTTTGGTTACATGTTAGGCACGAGGGGATCTGTTTTAGCCCTTATTTGGAAGCTGCTACTACTATCAACAATGTACTCAATAGTGTACTCCACACTTAATCGTTGGATGCATGGACAGCCACACCATGGATCTTTTTTGCCAGCAAGATGCACTGCTTGTTGCTGTTGTGGATATAAGAGGGTTGTTTGATTTGCTTCACCATTCCACAACAGCACCCCAGCATTAGTTGGGTAACATATCAGGATTTAGGAACACATGGTTTTAAACAAGAATAAGACTTGCTTAAAATCTGGAATAATGGCAAGCTAAGCTAGCTCACATCCATGCCCCGCCGGACTGGTGCTAGCTATCATTACGGCAGCGGGCGTGCATAATTGCGACGTGTATTATTATCATATTTCAGATGAACTTTTTTTAGAAAATAACTTTGTTGATATGACACAATTGGTGATACAATCATACTAGTACAATGCAAATAATGTACATAAGACATATTGGTAATTCAGCGAACCAACAATATGTTGCACATCCATCACACCAATGCTAGTACATAGATCAGGCAGGGTGTGACTCTAGGCATGCTAGCCACTGTTGATGACATCTTCGAAGTTTGTCTGGTACACGGTGGGAGAACACTTGGATTGACAACTTGAGCACTCAACTAATTTATACACAACCACAAATGTAATTCCTAGAACTCAGAATACCTAGAATATAAGCCATCATGGGACAAAAAAAAGTTCCACGCCTCATGAAAAATTCTACTACTCTCAAGTCTCAATTAATTATTCCACACACTACTAGTTGGATACATGAACGGACACTCCATTGGTCTTCATTACAAGAATGATGCACTCCTTGTCGTTCTTGAGGACTTAATAGAATTGTTTGTTTTTCTCCACCATCTCATGACCCGCAACACCACCGCATTAGTTAGGTAACCCAGTTCAGCAATCAGGAGAGATGAGGACCACATTGCTTTGAATAAGCCGCTATAGTTTCACCTACTTATTTATATCACCTAGCTAATCCAGAATTGCCCCACAAATCATGCATGTATTGTTTGTTTATCTCACATCTGTCACATGCCTTTCATCTCGATCAGGTCACGTTTTGCAAGCACAACATATGTGGTAGATTTTGACAGCCTCTTCAAGAATTGTTGTACTGTCAGTGAGGATAGGACAGTCCCCAAACCTTGCTCAGACTAATGAGACAAGTGTTTGTACTCCAATCCCTACCGTTGTTGTCCAGATCATATTATAAGCTTGTCAGAAAAAACATTCACCATATTGGCCAAGGAACATATGCAGAATTTGTATCCTCTTGGCGTCATCGTTCTGCACGGGCAAGTGGTGTGGTATCTTTGAGAGCATGCCACGAGATTCCACGTCAATGGCATGGCACAGTTGTACGCTGAGCGCAAAAACTTCATTTTTCCACCTCAAGAAACTCCATTTTTCCACCTCAAGGTCAATTCCAGAAGGCGCAAAAACTTCATTCAGAGGCTGCGCAGGGATAGGGGATGGGCGGTCACACATGTAGAAAAAATGGAGGTAGCTGAGGAGCACTTCGACAAATTCATGAGCGGCCCGACAGAAGACTTCAACTGGTCGGAATTGGACATTCAACAACATGATTTGGCTTCACAATCCGAGCCATTCACACAAGAGGAGTTGCACAAAGTGATCAAAATGATGTCGCCCGACAAGGCGCCTGGCCCGGATGGTTTCACAGGGGCCTTCTACAAGTCATGTTAGGGAATTATCAAAAGCGATATTCTCTGTGCAGTGCAACATTTCTATGATCATCGAACCAACAGCATGGCTCTCCTAAACTCGGCCAACATTGTGCTAATCCCGAAGAAGGAGGGTGCTGAAGAAATTGGAGATTACTGCCCCATCAGCCTGATACATGGTGTTGCCAAATTAATTACAAAGATGTTGGCCACAAGACTGCAACCCCATATGAAGTCCCTGGTCTCCATAAACCAAAGCGCTTTCATCAAGTCGAGGGCTATACACGATAATTTCATGTACGTGAGAAACATTGTGTGAGCTTTCCACCGGAACAAGGTACCAGTGTTGCTTTTCTAGACATTGCAAAGGCATTCAACACAATGAGGTGGGACTTTACTAGAGCTCATGCGACGATGTGGCTTTCCACAGAAATGGTGTGATTGGTTGGCATCCATATGGGCTTCATCTTCATCCAGAGTTCTGATCAATGGCGCACCAGGGCCGTCGATTCAACATGGGCAAGGATTACGACAGGGTGATCCACTGTCTCCCCTACTTTTCGCTATCGCAATTGATCCTATTGTCAACATCCTAAATCGGGCAATGGCAAATGGCCGCCTCTCCAAACTTCGTGGAAGACAAGCACGCTTCCGCATCTCCCTCTACACGGATGATGCGGCTGTTTTTATAGCGCCGACTGCACGAGATGTCAGCACCTTGCGAAGCATCCTACGCCTGTTCGGGGGGACCATGGGCAGGGGCGAAGCTAGAGTGAAAATGGATGGGGTGCACCGCTTTACTGTACAAGCATTGTACAAAGATGATTTTTTTCATCGGGTAATGGTAACATATGCAATAGTAATCTACAATGAAAACAAAGTAGAGGTAAAACTATAAAAGTGATAATCAAAAATAAAAAAAACTATATAATGATGTTTATGGTATTGCAACAGGGAAGGATAAAACACAATTTAATGTATTTTTTATGAGGCTATGGCCAGACGTTGGCCTGAATATTCATTGAAATGCGAAAAATTGGGGATCAAGTTTTTCGAATGGAGGGCTGAGAGGGAAGCTAACGAGCAATCCTGTTTTACATATTTTGTTCCTCCACTCATTCAAGAGAAAGGGATTCCGGGGCTCTTCTAGTCTTAAGTTTTGGATCATCTTTCCCCTAATTTGCACATTCAATTCACTAAAAACCCCATTTGAAACTTTAATAATAGTCTTGGTAAACAAAAAAAACTCCCACGTTCATATAGTTAAAATTCTATAGCTTTCAAATTTAGGTGATATTGCTTTGCTCGAAAGAAATTATAGAACTAGAGGAACAGCAAGAAGCATCTGTCTAGGTTGCTCCTTATCCTTAATCGATATGTCGCAGTGCCGGTTGGACGGGTCTTGACGCCACCACGCCAGGCGACCTTGGCCACTTTTAGTCATCTTCGTCTGTTGTAGACTCAGAAATGAAATGAGGATATTAGTCATTAGGTGGAAGACGCACGTACACATACAAACTGAGTAGAGTGTAGATCGACTCATCGAGGCACAAAATTACGGCAGCATCAATCCTTGCTTATGCTGCCCACCTGCTCGGTCTCTGTCCGGTAAATGCACTAGAGGCCTTAGACTGTGGCCTGTGGGTGCATCAGCTTGATCTGAGTGGGTGCTCTAGTGGTGAAAAACTAGAGGTTAGCATTGAATTTTATTTTTGGCGTGGGTGCATCGGCACCCACCACGGTCAACACAGCTTCGCCCCTGACCATGGGCATGACTACAAATGTGGAGAAATGCACAGTCGCCGCAATTCGCTGTGAGGGAGTTGACCTAAACTCCATCCTAAGCACATTCCCTTCAAAGAGAGTGGGATTCCCCTTCAAGTACTTGGGCCTGCCGTTGACTGTTCATTGGCTGCAGAGGGTCGACTTCCAACATCTAATTGGCAAAGTGGCGGGTTGTCTCAGTTTCTGGCAAGGGAGAATGATGACAATGGCAGGACACAACACACTGGTCAAATCCATGCTTACTTCCCAGCCTATCTATTTCCTCTCCACCTTGCGTGCGCCAGACGAGGTTTTGGAGGAGCTAGACTCGAGAAGAAGGCGTTTTCTCTGGGCAGGAGCTGAACAGGTGTCCGGGAGGGGGGAGTGCAAGGTAAACTGGCGCAGAGTAAACAGATTGACGAAGCTAGGTGGCTTGGGAATCCTGGACCTACGCAAATTTGCTCGGGCCCTGCGGTTGAGATGGTTGTGGCACTTCTGGAAAGATGACGGCAAATCGTGGACGGGAACAGAACTACCGTGTGATGAGGTGGATCGACAATTATTCAATGCTGCTACGACGATCACCATCGGAAATGGGGACAGGGCACAATTTTGGTAGTCGGCATGGCTAGAAGGCCAAGCTCCCAAAGATTTGGCTCCAAAGTTGTACATGGCCAGCAAGAGGAAGAAGATATCGGTACGTGCTGCCCTGCATGATGATGCCTGGATCCAAAACATTAGCATTCCGCTGCTCGGTTCCGCCCAACACTTCGCTGAGTTTACTGCTTTGTGGGCAAAAGTGCAACGGGTTGAGCTGCGTCCACTGTAAGGAAAATGGACCTAGTGCTAGGCCATTTGTGATTTTGGTGATTGTATGACAACATAACCATTGGGACGTGTACATTTGAAGGTATTTTAGGTCCCAAGGATGAAATTCAAACCACGATATTCAACTCATGGTATCCAAGTGACAGTTCAAAAACAGACTAAGTCATACAAGACATGGTGTTGACAAAGCCCCGAGAAGAACCCGCAAAGAAATGAAGCAAAATACAAAGAACCAGGGGCACCGCAACAATGGGTGCGTGAGCACCGCAACAGTTGGTGACCATAGGATTTCGGTGGGAGATTTCAAAAGGAAGCACAGCAAGTTGCGGTCCAAGAGGAGCTGCAGCACCGCAACAATTGGTGCTAGGGCAGAAGTGGAAAACAGCTACTGGATTGACAGACTATTGCGGTCGTCGCCAGGAATGAAGGAACGCAACAGTCGGTCGACTACAGCAGGTGCAAGACTTGGGCAGGCAGCAGTAGCAGCACCGACTATTGCAGTGCTAGCTCGAAGACCCACCTCAATAGTCGGTGGTGGTCAGGACAAGTGCAGTTCGGCTCTGGTTTGACGGACTGTTGTGGTCCTCACTTTACATCAAGCACCGCAACAGTCGGTGGTCGCAGTGGACCCATTGTCAGAATCACAACGGCTATGTGTACGGTGGAGATCAGGAAGTTGCGGTGCTACACCAAAAGAGCACCGCAACAGTCGGTCCTTTACAGACAAGCACCAACAGCTAGTTCTTCATTTTGGGGCTATATATACCCCTCCACCTAGCCATTTGAAGTGTGTTAGAGCTTGGGGAAGTTGTTGGGTGTTGAAGTTCACCAATTCATGTGCTCTATCCACCAAAGTGCGTAAGAGAAGATTAGGCAATTAGCAACAAGGCTTAAGCTTTGATTAATGATAGTTTAGGCCGCTTAGCTCTTTGCTTTAGGCTTTAGTCTAGAGTTTAGTGAGGTTTGCATACCTCTTTGCTATGTTGCTTGCAAGCACCAAATGTTGTAAATCTGGGGTGTTGTAGTCTTGCGAGACTCTCCAACAAAGCTTTGTGGAGAGGCCGCCGGTGATTATGCAAGGGAGGAGAGGCCCTTGGCGGTTTGCCGAAGCTCTACCATAGTGAAGACGGCGGAGGTCACCGGCGAGAGGCCAAGCGGAGACCCACTCGTGTTGTGGGTAGTCCCGTTGACTATCACGGAGTTTTCCCGTCACCGGAGCATTGCCCTAAGGAAGGGGCATTTCCCAAGAAGGGGCTCCATCGAGGACTAGGGGGAGTTAGCTAACTCCCCGACACCTCAGGAAAAATAGTCGTGCCGAGAGTTTGCATTCTCTACCTTTTACGCTTCCGCATTTACATTGTGCCTTTTACATTCTGCATTTACCTTTCCTAGAATTGCCTTGTGTAGTTGATAGGATTGGAACCTAGGATGCAAAACTCTTTTACGGTAGAGATAGCAATTCATAGAAAAACCTAGTGCACATCTAAATAGAAATTAGAATAGATTTTTATATGTGCTTGGAGCCTTAGTTTTTAGAACACCTAATTCACCCCCCCTCTTAGGGTGTCACAGTCCCTTCAGTCCACAAATACCGGACCAAATCATTTGGAAATTCAGCGCAACTAGGGAATACTCCACAAAATCGGCCTACACAGCAAGTTCTTGGGGGCAGCCCACACCAAACTGAACGACCTTGTATGGAAGGTCTGGGCACTGCCAAAGTGCAAATTCTTCGGGTGGCTCGCTTATCAGGATCGACTATGGACAGCTGATCGCCTAGCTGGCACGATGCCACTACACAAAAAGGGTGTGGCGTGAGTTAGGAAAGTGGCTGGTAGCCTCTATTTTTGATACCGAAGCATGGAACACTTGCGACAATGTACCATAATGGTGGGAGCTCGCAAGCGCTGCAGGGAGTCTACCGCAGAAAACAACAAGATCGCTCTTGTTGCTTGTCTCTTGGGAGATTTGGAAAGAAAGGAATGCGAGAACCTTCCGTAACAAAAGAGTGTTCCATCCAAAGCACAGTGGGGAAAATCAAAGATGAGATCAGAGTGTGGGGCCTTGCTGGAGCCCGCTGTCTGCGAGAGTTGTCCCCCAATCTGTAGCTATTTGCATATGAGCTTTTTGGTTCTTTTTTCTGTTGGCTTAGGCCGTTTTTTCTTGTGAACTTTGCTCCACTGCTCTATCAATATATGAAACGGAAGAACTCCTGCTTGTTTCCGGTTAAAAAAAAAAAGTTGTACGCTGGGACAGCCACATGTCGCACTTCACCACATGATGGCTTCAAATCCGTTGGATTATTTTCCTGAGTAACTTAATTAAAAAGCACTCGCATGGAAATTGCACAAATCCTAAAGCAGCCTGGTCATTTAGCACACTGGGTCGTGTTTGGGCACAGCCCTACCCGCGCCCATATGGAACCCAGCCCGTGCCCATTCAGCGTCTGCTCGATCCGTTCTTCTGGCAGCGCAATTCCTCGATGCCCATTCCTTCCGCAGTTATCATCAGCGCACGAGGGCAGAAGGTGGCAACCAATCCAATGTCGCCGGCTCACCGAAGCAGCGGTGGCTCCCTTGCGAGTTGCGACCCTCAACCTGATTTCATCATTGCGCGCAGGGACTCCATCTCTCCTTCGCCATTCCTCTTCAATGCGCCGATCACTGGCGGACGATTGGCGGCAGCTCCCATGCGTGTCGCCCCTGATCCGATTCCGTTGGCGCCAGGGGTCAGCTCCCTATCTCCTTCATAGTTTCAGCCGCTTCCTGATTCGTTCTTGGCCTGTTATGTCATGGTGAGCTCAAGATGCTGCTAGGTTTGGGCCTACGAGGAGGCCGGTGAGGTCGGCGGAGCCGGAAGGAAGTGTACCAGGGAGGCATCGACATCTTTGGTAAATATCCCCACTGCTTGTTCGCAAATCGATCCATTGTTGATTCTAGTGTCTAAAGTTGTATTGCTGAATAATTTAGACAGTTCATTTATGGTGGCTAAGATGTACACATGTGTGACTTGTGGCCTAAATCATTAAGAGTAGATGCATCATTTTCACTTCGATTGCAGTCGAAAGTTTCATCGTGATGGTAGTAGGCAGAAGTATGACAATATGATGTCTTTCATGGGTGGTGGCCTTATTTGAATTTGAAATGCATAAGCATCCTCTGTCAGTTTACTCTACTGATGGAGACATGGGTTCATGTGAATTCCAGCCTGAATTTGGAGATTTAGGAACCGGCAAGGAAGTAGATAACAAGATGTGTATTGGAGCATTTTTCAAGTCTTTTCCTCAATTAATTATGAACCTCTGACCAACACTGATTGCTTGATTTTTTTAGATAAATTTTGTTAGTGAAATAGAGCCTGCTATGAAGAAAGAACTTATCTTTTTTACATTTCACTTCTTATGGTGCTGATATTAACATTGCATATTTTCATTCAGTTGATCTCCTTGAAATTTCGCTGCTTATGGTGCTGTTTATGTGTGGTTCAGAGTTCAGAAAATAACATCAATGCATATTTTTATTCAGTTTCAGAATGAGGTGATTGCTTCTCAATTTGGACATGTTAGAGAAGTAAGATCGCAAGGATCGTATCTTTCACCATCTCGATGGACTGGTTATAGAGGGAGCTTGATAGCATTCAGGTGGAGCTGCTGCAAACTATTGAGTATTGACCTTACCACTACCAAAGCATGCCAGAAGAGAAGCTTTATTGCTTCTATCATCCCACTAACTATAGTGCCTTTGTGTTCAGTAGCCCTTTGCATATACATGTAAATGTGTAATATGAGTTTGTTTGTACTGCATATGGTCTTTCATGACGCCTAATGTATGCTTCCCACAAGTGAATTTGCCTTAATTTATTGTGGAACTAAAAGTATCACCAGGCAGGCATTCAACAAACCTTTCCGGCATTCGTAACTTGGCTGTCATCTACCCCATAACCTTCCGTCCTCTTCATTTCACCTCTTAAGATTCTAGAGTTGAAGCAATTTTGCTTCTAACAGATTCCATAAACTATTTTTTCTTTTCAAAATCATTTGTGGAACCTATTTCCACTAGTCCAGCAGGTAGAACCTTATGAAAATCATTTTCTTCTGGACATGAATCATTGACGATATAAAGTATACATAGCAGAGCAGGCATTCAGAGACACAAATATTAAAATAACTGACAGACGCTTAAATAAAAATGGGAATGAGAGAGGCAGCCGCGCGCCACTGCTGAACGAGAGAGGCAGCCGCCACTGCTTTCTGCGGAAAAATTGGATCGTGGGCGGTGGCGTGATGGAGTTGAAGGGATTCCAAGCCGAAGGGAATGAAACGGCGGAATGGAACGGCATCGACAAAATGCGACAGGGCGGAATGGATCTCGCTGTTCCGAATCGGGCATAGGCCGGGTTGCACTTGGGCGCGGGTAGGGCCGGGCCTAAACGCAACCTAGAATGATAATAAATAAAATAAATGACCAGACTGCTTTAGAATTCGTGCAATTAGCATGTGAGGGACCACCGGAGCAATTCTCGGGAGAAGAAGGAAAATGTTTCATGCACGCCCGACAGTTTGTGTGGCCAACGTGTACGGCCAAGTGCTGCTGTTAGTCTCTCCCTGCTTCTGCGTCACACATGTACATGAGGGCCATATGCCAGTCAGAGAGATCAGCCGTACATATAGCAAGATTGGAGAAGGAATATGATAACTCTTTAGTTGTCACTGGTTCATTTGGTCACAAGTTACAACATATCTGTGCTCAAATGGAAACCGTTTGTTTCTCACCACCATCTCATTACAACAGTAATAGTAGTATCTCACCATTTATACCAGAGAGCACACAGGTCATCTGATTTCCACCTTACGATCATGCATGTGTTTACAGTGATGTGCCTTATTTGTTCATTAGGTTTAGAGGAAGGGTCGGCAGTGCCATGCTAGGTGGGTGGTGCTTCCAACCTCCTAAAATCAGTGCCATCAACCTCGAAACTTATTTGAATGAATGTATTTGTACAGCCTAGTTCTTGTTTTCTTTTCAGTCTAAACATGCAAAATCTATCAAAGTTGAACTTTATAAAAGAGCAGCTGATATGCATAAAAAGCCTCACATGACACTAAGCACCTATCTTCATCGGGTAGCGGAAATCATGAGATATCTCTTAACCTACTGCAATCCTCACCGTTCTTTTTGCATGAAGTTAACATTTTTGTCCTTAGAGTGCTAGATGTACTGGCTTTGAGTAGCACAATGGCCCCAACTTGACACCAGTTTATAACATGTCTGAAGCATAATTTCTCTAAGATATGTTGTTATTATGGATCAAGTAAACTAATGACATCTAGCTTGATGAATGATGGCAAACGGCACACTTCTGGCCTCTATCGCCAGTAACATATGCACTCCATGCTGTTCAGACCTGGCTGATTGTTTCTCTCCAGTACCTCAGTACAACAATAATACTCTAATATTAATCAGTTGTGAAACACATGGCGACCATATGCATTAGACGCAGTGAACACATGGCCAGAGTAATTTATATACCAGAGAGCACACAGATCATCCAATTTCTGCCTTGCGGTCAATCCAGTTATGCATGTGTGAGGAGCCGAGGAACCATAGTATGAATGGGGCGAAGGAGCAAGAGAGGAGGGGCCGCGGCTGCATCCTATTTGTGCTGCAGTCATGGAACATGTATCATTTGAATCAGTTGTCTCATATATACATTGCTGCTTTGGTTCTGAAGGACCCGGATGGTGAGTAAAGGGGGTGAATAGGAGCGTCATAAATTCTCATCGAGAATCTCGGCCTAAATCCTAAATTAATCCAAGCTTCACTCTTCTAGTGAGATCAAACCAAAATAGCTATGGAGTATCTACCGAACCAAGGGGTCGCGCTAGGAACCCGAGAGACTAGTGAAACCAAACATGGCAAAAAAAATCGAACCCAAACAGCGACTGGCAGAGGCAGACTGTCCACGTGCAGATGCAGACCGTCCACTAGCCAACAGAAACTTTGCGAGTTTCTAGACACAATGCGAGCACTACCAGGCGTGGACCGTCCGCCGGTCGCATTCCAGAAACAGAACGGAAGTTGTTCTTGATGAACTCAAGAACCAAAACTTGAGATCCGCCCAAACGAGCTCCAAATAAATCCGATGAAACTTTGTGCACACACTATAGCAGCCAGGCGGATCATCATTTTAGGCTCTGCTGTATTATTGCACTTGCACATCTATCGTCTCATTCTGCTTTTTACAAAATCACTTATTGCATGAAGGAATTAGCACAGTTTGCCTGTTCACTAGTTATACACAATTGTGGTATCTTTCTCTTCGAACAGCGGGTTATGGTTAGTTTAACCATTCCACCCTCTTCACACGATAACGTTGGAACAATTCATCTAGTGTTGTTCTTTCACATCTAATCCATGATTTTCATCTTTCACCAGATCACCTTTTCCATTACATGGTTAGTACCACCATATGAGAGAATAACATCACCTTCACAAAAACAATAGCTTGTGCCTTGTACACCCAAACCATAAATGGCATACTTCTTGATAAAAACAGTATGCAATTTTTCTCCTATTCACTGAAGTACATGAACACTTTTTTTCTTATGCGTGGTTGGTAGAAAAGGTCCTTACCTGAGAAGGTTTGCTACATTACCTGAGAAGGACTGTTACAATTGTTCAGATTTGCCTTTTTCCCAATTTCCATAGTGGAACTCTGGAACTGGAATATGGTCCAAATGATGGAATATATGGCTTTCATTTATATTCACCTACAATGTGCATCCGATTTTGTTGTGGTTTTGAAATCAAGCATGTAGGGGTAGATCTGAGAGTTGGCTGTGTTTATGGCATTGTTGGGAGACATATGTTTGGTTTTGCTTAGCGGTTGTGTTGGTTTGCTTCTAATTAGCTTGTGGTATGTATACTACCCACCACTCAATGATAATGACACAGATGCAAAAGTGCAAAGTAATTTACAAATAAAAATAATGAGAAGATTACCGCAACTGGTGGACCGAACAGAACTGGAAATTTAATGTGATGACCTCGTAATGAATTTAGAACTCTTACTCTCCAAATTGGGAAGTTTGCTCAACAGATCAAAATGGATCTTGCATCTTAATTAACCTGCGTTGTTATTATAAGCCATTTTCTACTCTTTGATTCGAACACCCCGAAGCAAATATTCGCGGTCCATTTTTTCTACAATTTATTTTGTGCACTGGAGCTCTTCTGTTTCCAACTACTCACATATTGATACTTCTCTTCAAAATCTACAAGTTGCAATCAAATACGCTCCTAATCTTGAAACCAATTTACTCTCAAGTAGATTCGATAGATGGATCCATAGACCCCTGCCCCCTTCCTCAACTGTATTGTGATCCCTAACTGCCAGTGTCAATACAGAAGGATTATTTGTTTTGCTCCAATGCCCCACGGCGGCGTCTAGCACAGTAGTTACTAGTTAGCCAGCATTGTGACCTCGCTGCTTGAACCAATACAGTAGGTTTATTTGTTTTGATCCGATGGACCCATGGCAGCTCTAGCATAGTTAGATGGCTAAGGGTTAATTGCTTGTGTGGTAACTGATAGCTTCAACAAGAACTGCATGTTTGTAAGCCTCGGTTCTTTAGTTATATATACCAGCCAGCTGTAAGCTGTTACAGTATTTGCCCTGCGGTCATGCATACATTGTTGTTCTTTTACATCTTTCTCATGATATTTTTATGTGTGTGGAGGTAGCAGCAGTTGTGTGCCTGATCACGAGCCCCGCAGAGGCCACTGTCAAATTTAAGAGAGCTAAACCGACTTAATTGATGACATAATATAATTAAGTGGCAATAATCATAAAACCCTTACGGGCGTGCCCCATGGGCTCAGACGAGCCATCAACTTCAGCACCGTAAACCTGGCCATATTCGCATGTACGTCTTTGCAGTGGGCACTACCAAAAAACGCTATATCCGTCCACCCACATTGGCCACGGGTGGACTGGACCCGGTATCAATGCTTGCATTGGTACTGGGTCCAACGGTCACAAATTTTTCGCGCTCATAGGTACCGGTTGGTGGCACCAACCGGTACCTATGAGCCCACATTGGTACCGGTTGGTGTCACCAACCGGTACCAATGAGCCTCGGGGCCTTTGGTATCGGTTGGTGACACCAACCGGTACCAATGTGAGCCTCTTTGGTACGGTTGGTGCCACCAATCGGTACCAAAGGGGCTCTGCGTATAAAGGCCCTTCTTCCTCCCACAGCCCGAGCCATGCCTCATTTCTTCATCCTCTATTGAGCTCGGGTTGGGGGAGGTCATGCCCAAGTTTTTCATAACTTTTGGAGATTTTGCAAACCAAGTCCGCTAGAAGGTTAGCAACTTCATTCTCTCTCTTTTGACGGTTAGTATGGTCTATTTCATGCTCTATGTTTTGAGTAATTTGTGTTTTATGAAATGGATTGAAATAAGAGATTTTAGATTTAATCTTTATTTTTATTATGAATTTGTAATAGAGAATCACTATATAGTTAGTTGTTGCATGTGTAGAGATGATGCACAATTTTTTAGACATTGTTTAGATTTTTAGATTATTTGTAGAAACTTTAAATAATTTTCATATTTATGCTTATTATAATTTTTAGATATTATAAATGGTATTCATATTTAGGGTTATTAGAATTTTTAGAGATTATAAATGATATTCTTATTGAGGCTTATTATGAACTTTAGAAATATATTTTTTTAGAGGCTTCAAATGATGTTGATATTTAGGGTTATTAGGATTTTTAGAGATTATAAATGATATTCTTATTTAAGCTTATTAAGAACTTTAGAAATACATCTTTTTAGAGGCGTCAAATGATGTTGATATTTAGGGTTATTTGGATTTTTAGAGATTATAAATGATATTCTTATTTAGGCTTATTACGAACTTTAGAAATACATCTTTTTAGAGGTTTCAAATGATGTTGATATTTAGTGTTATTAGGATTTTTAGAGATTATAAAAGATACTCTTATTAAGGCTTATTATAAACTTTAGAAATACATCTTTTTGGTGGCATCAAATGATGCTGATATTTAGGGTTATTAGGATTTTTAGAGATTATAAAAGATATTCTTATTAAGGCTTATTATGAACTTTAGAAATACATCTTTTTGGTGGCATCAAATGATGTTGATATTTAGGGTTATTAGGATTTTTAGAGATTATAAATGATATTCTTATTTAGGTTTATTACAAACTTTAAAAATTCATATGGGGGGCTGAATTTTTTATTGTATTTTGTGAATAGATGAATCGGCAATGGATGTACAACGTGGATAGACGCTCATCTGACTTCATTAATGGTGTTCATCAATTCCTCGACGCGGCAGAGGCTAACTCGACCTCGGGTTTTATATGCTGTCCATGCAAGGTCTGTGAGCATGAGAAGGATTATCACATCTCGAAGAAGGTGGTTCACACACACTTGCTTAGGAGTGGTTTCATGCCTAACTATATCTGTTGGACCAAACACGGCGAAGCGGGGATATTCTTAGAAGAAGGTGATGACAACATCCCGGACTTTGCACAATACGGTGCCTTTGCAGATGATATAGCAATGGACGAGGGTGAAGCAGTTGCAGAAGATGAGGATGATGATACCTTAGGTGACATGATCTGTGATGAAGAGAAAGACTACGAAAGTGCGAAAGAGTGTGAGAAGATGAAGCGTTTGTTAGAGGACCACAAAACATTGTTGTACCCAGATTGCAAAGAGGACCAGAAAAAGTTGGATACCACACTGGAACTGTTGCAATAGAAGGCAACTAATGGCTTCTCTGACAAAGGTTTTGGAGAGATATTGAAAATGATAAAGAAGATGCTTCCAGAGGGCAACACATTGCCCGAAACAACATAGGAAGCAAGAAAAATCATTTGCCTTCTAGGACCGGAAGTACAAAAGATACACGCATGTCCCAATGATTGTATCCTTTATTGGGGTAACGTGTATGAATCTTTGGATGCCTGTCCGGCTTGCAATTGTTCGCGGTATAAAATCAGGCGAGACGACTCTGGTGATGTTGAGGGAGAGCCCCCCAAGAAGAGTCCCTGCTAAGGTGATGTGGTATTTCCCTATAATACAACGTCTGAAGCACTTGTTTAGAAACAAAGAGCATGCTAAATTGATGCGGTGGCACAAAGAGGATCGGAGGGAAGACAATATGTTGAGACACCCCGCTGATGGGTCCCAATAGAGAAAAATCAACAGAGCATTCCCAGACTTCACAAAAGATGCAAGGAACATAAGATTTGATTTGAGTACGGATGGCATGAATCCTTTCGGTGATATGAGTAGTAGCCACAGCACTTGGCCCGTGACTCTTTGTATGTACAACCTTCCTCCGTGGATGTGCATGAAGCGGAAGTTCATTATGATGCCAGTGCTAATCCAAGGGCCAAAGCAGCCTGGCAACGACATTGATGTGTATCTAAGGCCACTGATTGAGGACCTTTTGTTGTTGTGGGGCAAAGATGGTGTAAAGGCGTGGGATGAGCACAAGCAAGAGGAATTTAACCTATGAGCATTACTGTTCGTGACCATCAATGATTGGCCTGCACTTGGTAACATGTCGGGACAGTCAAACAAGGGATACAAAGCATGCACACGTTGCCTAGAACACACCGACTGCATTTACCTGACACATTGTAGAAAGTGTGTGTATATGGGCCATCATCGATTCCTTTCTGAGAAACATCCGCTAAGAAAGAAAGGAAAGCATTTTGAGGCGGAAATTCGTAGCAAACCAAGACATCGGGATGGAAAATATGTATTTGCTATGGTAAAAGATGTGAAAGTGGTCTTTGGGAAGGGACCTGGCAGCCAGCCAACGGCAAGTGAAAATGGAAAGGCACCCATGTGGAAGAAAAAGTCAATATTCTGGGACCTACCATATTGGGAGGTCTTAGATGTTCGCCACGCAATTCATGTGATACACCTGACCAAAAATCTTTGCATAAACATGCTAGGGTTCCTTGGTACTTACAGAAAGTCAAAAGATACGCTATAAGCACGACAGGACCTGAAACGTATGAAACAACGAGATCCCCTCCATCCCGAGAAAAGAGAAAAAGGGCATTGGAACTTATGTCCTGCTAGCTACACTCTAAGCAAGGAGGAGAAGACCAGCATGTTTGATTGCTTGAACAGTATTAAGGTCCCGTCCGGCTACTCATCGAATGTAAAGAGTCTAAGAAATATGAAAGAGAAGAAATTTGTACACCTCAAGCCTCATGACTGCCATGTGCTGCTCATACAATTGCTTCTGGTGGCGCTAAGGGGAATTCTACCCGTTAATGTCCGAACAACTATTGTGAAGCTATGTGCCTTCCTCAATGCAATCGACCAGAAGGCAATCGATCCCAGTAATCTAGCAAGCTGCAGGATGATGTGGCCCAAAGCCTTGTCAGCCTTGAGATGATATTTTCTCCGTCTTTCTTTAATATTATGATGCATCTCCTGGTCCATGTTGTCAAAGAGATTGGTATTCTTGGTCCCGTATTCCTACACAATATGTATCCTTTTGAGAGGCTCATGGCTATTCTAAAGAAATATGTTCATAACCATTCTCTTCCAGAAGGATGCATCGCCAAGGGATACAGAACAGAGGAGGTCATTAAATTCTGTGTTGACTATACCCCCGAACTGAAACCGATTGGGCTATCTGAGTCACACCATGAGAGGAGACTACAAGGAAAGGGCACATTAGAAAGGAAACAAACAAGGTGTAGCGACTACGATTTATTCATGAAAGCCCATTACACTGTATTGCAGTCATCAACCATGGTGGCTCCTTAAATCGAGGAGCACAAGACTATAATATGCTATCAAAATCCAAGAAAGTCTGACAAGTGGATTACACGCCATCACATAGAAACTTTCGCTGGTTGGTTGCGACAAAAGCTCATGGGTAACGAGACAATACATACACAGCTGGCGTATTTGGCAAGAGGACCATCATCCTCATTCTTGATGTTCCAAGACTATGACATAAATGGGTATACATTTTACACGAGAGCCCAAGACAACAAAAGCACCAACCAAAATAGTGGTGTCTGTATAGATGCCTATGACAACAAAGGGAACAGGGACTCATATTATGGCCAGGTAGAGGAGATCTAGGAACTAGATTATGGACCTTTGAAAATACCTCTTTTTCGGTGCAAATGGGTGAAACTTACAAGTGGAGGTGTTAATATAGACCGCTACGTCATGACAACTGTGGATCTCAACAAAATTATGTAGACGAACCATTCGTGCTCGCCAAGGATGTGCATCAAGTGTTTTATGTGAAGGACATGTCTACCAAACCCCAGATGGGGAGTCTGCAAACAAACAACTCCGAACTTAATCCAAAACGACACATTGTTCTCATGGGGAATAGAAAAATCATGGTGTCGAGGACGTCACCGATGAAGATGATTATAATAGGTGTGACGAGGTGTCTCCGTTCAGTGTGGAGGTTGACAGAAGCATCATATTGGGCAATGAAGATGCTCCTTACGCTCGCAACGATCATAACGAAGGCACTCTTGTAAAGAAAACATTTATTGCCGTTCAAGCATAATATTGTACTTATGTTGAAGCATGATGCTATGTAATTCTAATTATGATGAACTATTATGGTATGTAATATAGTACTTATGTTGAATTTGTAATTCAAATTATGTTGAAGCGTTATGGTATGTAATGTAAAGGAGTTAATATATATTACTAAATAGTAATATGAATCTAGAATAGTAAAGGAGTTAATATATATTACTAAAATCAAAGGAGTTAATATATATTACTAATACCAAATAAATATACATAGAAATATAAATCTAGATTTATATTATTTCATATATCATTATAAGAAAAATAATACTTATTAGTTGATGTATACTTTGTTATTTCATGTATAGGAAATTGAAAGATTATTATAAGAAATTAACACTTGTTAGCTGATGTATACTTTGTTATTTCATGCAAAGGAAATTCATAGATTATTATAAGAAAAAATATACCAAAGATAAATAGAAAAAACAATTTAGGAACAGGGATGGCAGGAAAGAAAATTGGGACCCCTTTGGTACCGGATGATTACACCACCTGGTACCTAAGGGCTGTGAATTGGCGCCGGAATTGGCGCCCTCACACCCTTTGGTACCGAGTGGTGTCATCACCAGGTACCAAAGGGCCTTTGGCACCGGGTGGTGACATCACCTGGTACCAAAGGGTGAAAGATTTGGTACCGGGTGATGTCACCACCCGGTACCAAAGGGTGGGGCATATAAAGGGTCAGGCGCCCCCGCCCTTCTTCCTCTTCCCGATCTGAACTCAGCCGCACCCCGCCCCGCGC
>CM014270.1:13035614-13057750 GCA_004135705.1 Alloteropsis semialata | reverse complement strand
TGCCCTCATGCGCGCCCGTGCCCCGCGCCCGCCGTCGTCCCCCGGCCGTCGCCGCTCTGTGTACGTGGGTGATCGAAGTCTGTGTGCATGTGTGTGCTGTGTGTGCGTTGTGTGTGGTGTGCATTTTTTTTAATTTTCATTGTAGGAAACTTGATGATTAGTGTGCATAGAAATTAGATTATTAGTGTATATGAAAATGTGATTATTAGTATATATAGAAATTAGATTATTAGTGTATATGGAAAATAGATTATTAGTGTATATGGAAATTAGATTATTAGTATGGAAATATTAGTGTATATGGAAATTAGATTATTAGTGTATATAGAAATTAGATTATTAGTGTATATGGAAATTAGATTATTAGTGTATATGGAAATAAGATTATTAGTGTATATAGAAATTGGATTATTAGTGTATATGGAAATTAGATTATTATTGTATTCATAATATCTATTATGAATATATTTATTATACTTTGTTATTTCATGTATACTTTGTTATTTCATGAATATACTTATTTCATGTACTTTGTTATACAAATTATGAATATATTTATTATACTTTGTTATTTCATGTATACTTTGTTACTTGTTTAGAAATAATTATTAGTTATTGTTTAGAAATGATTATTAGTTATTGTTTACAAATGACTGTTAGTTATTCTTTCTTATAAATTATGATTAGATGAAAAATTATTTTTTATATGAATGAATGTGTTAGGAAAATTTATGATTATATGTATGCATGTGTGAGGACAATATATGATTATATGAAAAAATTTATTTGTTATACGAATGAATGTGTAAGAAAAATTTATGAATCATCGAATTTGATAGAAATTCATCAAAATAGTTGTGGTGATGAATCATACTATATTGATTATTGTAAGAATAATACTCTGTTGTTATAAGAGAGAATAGTTGATTATTACTTTGTTATTAGATCTACAAATAGTTGATTCAGTTCAGGGTCTCGAGCAAAGGGTCCGACTTTGGTTGAATATTGTTCAGCAATTCACATGTAAACGTTGATCGAATTTGATAGAATTTGATCAAATTTTATCAAATTTGATAGAATTTGATAGAATTTGATAGAATGTGATAGAATTTGATGGAATTTGATCAAATTTGATAGAATTTGATCGAATTTGATAGAAATTCATTGAAATTGTCTTATCAGTAGTGTAATTTCATAGAATAAGATAGAATTTGATACAATTTTAGGTGCCAAGATGATGAAGGAAGACGAAATGAATGAAATGTTTATGTTGGACGCAATCGCAAAAGGCAGTGCACGTGCCACTAACCTCCTCGACGTCGAGGAGGAGGCAGGTGGTGACGATGGCAGCCAATTCCTCAATATGTCTGGTGATGGCATGGAAGAACCTGCTGCAAATGTTCACACAGAGGAGGTATAAATGTATACATATTGTCAATATCAATGATATATATATGTATATGTTCAAGCATGAAATCTTGATACATTTCTTTCTCGTACATGTAGCCCTCAGGCTCACAGCCTTCTGGGTCCCCACGAAACGTAGCCCGACCAAAAAGTTAGAGGGCAGACTTATAATCACAGATATGGCAGAAGATGGTCAGCCAGTTGCGCCAGATAAAGCTGCTACAAAGATGGCCAACCAGTGTGGTGTTCTAGTGAGAGACCACGTGCCCATCAGCTTGCAAAGGTGGAAACCCAGCGATGATCATTCATACGTGCCGCAATCAGAGAAAGAAATGCTATGGGCTAGTCTGAAAGAACGTTTCATAGTGCCTAAAGGTTCAGAGGAAAGAGTAAAAAATTGGGCTCTAAGGACGATGTGTACTTCATTTCAAACATGGAAGAAGAACTTGTACAAGAAATATGGCGAGAAGAACCTGACATCCAACTTTGATGATTACCCAAAGCTGAGGGGTCATTGGGATTCTTTCGTGCAATACAGGTCGGCCGACCGAGCCGCGCGCCCAAATCGCCACCGCCTTCACCAGCAACTTTCAATCGCCACCAGGAGTTCATCCATGCCGTGTATCATCAACGTCGGTGAATCTGATGGTCGGCCGATCCCCCCTAGTCGGCCGACCTGGGCCCATCTCCGGGCCGCCTCAACCGCTGCAAACCTACTCCAAACCGCCTTTCCAAGCTATAAATAGCTGGACTCGGGGCAGGACTAATGATCATCGAGCAGAAGTGAAGATCCAAGGCGAAGCCCTCCTCATACCCAGAGTAGAAATAGGGAGAGAGTGAGGGAGAGTCTGGAGGAGTCCCGGCCTGTCGGCGACCCTCCACCTGTACCTCGACGGATGCAAGCTACTCAGTAAGTATCCGGGATTCAACTAGTAATTAAGTCTGAGTTATAGATAAGTTAAGTCTCTATTGTGCTTGTGGATTCGTTGCTTTATTTATAAAGTATTCTAATCTTTGATCAAGGTTAGGATAGCTGATATTATCTTAGGCGTGGTGCTTAGGTGTATATCTGCCCTCGTTTGCCTCGTAGCCCCACGGATTAGTAGAGGTAGGCGGCAGGTGGTGACAGCCCTGTCCGTCCTTTGTAATCCTTCACGTACGGGTACGGCGTAGAGCTGTTGGCCGGCAATTTCCTAGAGGCCTAGGATACCCCGGTGCCTAAAGCAAGCATAGGAGAATTCTCTTAACTATAATCAGAGCCTTAGTGCTAAGTTATCCTCTCTACCCAGCCTTTATATACACTCGATCGATCCGGCTCAGCTTTAGTGATTAGATACACTTTTACGTTCCCTGTGGATTCGATACCTGGTTTACTCACGGGTGAAAGCTACTTCGACAGCCGTGCGCTTGCGGACTTTCTGTTTGCCACCGCTGGTGTCAACAAGCTTTCTGGCGCCGTTGCCAGGAACGGTAGCTGTTATCTAAGATCTAAGGTTGCCCGTATATCTTTTATTTTATATTTCTTTTTTATTAACCATGAATTCCACCCAAATTCATGAGTTCTCTGCTCCAAAGGTCAAATTATTAGAGCCGCACCCCTCGTCAAATCCTATTTTAACCGATAGCTATGAACTTCGCCCTGCCTTCATAGCTATGGTCCAGGACATATCCTTCTCTGGAGGTGATGGTGAAAACCCATACCATCACTTGCACGAATTCGAGTTGCTTTGCTCGTGTCTGGTCATATCAAGCATGACGCAAGCAACGATTAGATGGAAGCTCTTCCCGTTCTCTCTCAAAGAGAGAGCAAGGAAGTGGTACGACCACACCGTTGCGCTAACGAACGGTGAATGGGAAAAGTTACGGGACAAGTTTTGTCTTGAATACTTTCCTGTTCACCGGATCTGTGCACTTCGGAAGGAGATCATTAACTTCCAGCAACGAGAGAAGGAAACAAACGCCAAAGCATGGGACCAATTCCAGGACTCATGTCTAACTGGAACAGATCTAGGCTTCCCAGACTACATGCTCATGCAGTATTTTCGGTCTGGGTTGAATAGTGAAGATGCCCGGTACATAGACATAGCAGCCGGGGGTTCATTCCTACACATAACCCCGGCCAGAGCAAAAGAAGTCCTAGCGGCCATCCAAGAGAGCTCTCCTGCAGACGCGACCGAGACTGAGCAAGAAGACTCACAGATAGAACCCATAGACTTGCCCAGTCCAACTCCTGAGACCCCATCCGTTGAGGAAGAGGAAACTCAACCTCTCGGATTACCATTTGAGTTTGAAGAAGATCTTTTTGAAGACTTTGGGAATACCTTGAACTACTCAATACAGAAGAAGCCTACGGTAAAGACCCCCTCCATCTATATGGAGAAAGAAATTTTGAACGAAACCGTGAGGGAGCTGATCGCCATCCTAAACACGAAATGGTCGAACGAATCTGAGTCTTCTTCCGAATTCATTCAGATTAACTCACCTTCGCAGACCATTCGAGGTTTCATAAGCAAGGTGGCCGTAGACATTCTGTACAACCCGACCGTTGGGGCAAACATCATGTCCAGTTCTTTCACGTACATCCTTGGACGTCGTAAAAAGATGGCCCCAACGTCAAGACTTCTTAGAACACCCTCAGGTCGTATTCTCAAGAGTCTCGGCCTAGTACGAGATTTTCTCCTCTCTCACCACGGGATTGAGATACCTCTGGACTTTTATGTCTTTGAGACATCAGATTTCGACCTCCTTATAGGACATCCTATCGAGGGCCTGCTCCAGGATGTAACCTCGGAAGGAAACCCTCCTAGCTAAGGTAGGAAGGAATCTTCTCACTATACCATTAGCTAGGGTTAAGAACTCCATAGTTGAACCTTTGACAGAACCTAACCCGGCTGAGGAAGTGAAATCCCTACAACATAGTGACCCATTTGAGTCATTCCTCGAAGAGAATGTTCACAACTTTATAGAGGAAGAGGATGACGCTTCTGAGCCGCTTGAAACCGAGGAGCCACCTAAGACGCACGTAGAGCTAAAACCCTTGCCTGCTGGCCTTCGCTATGTCTTCTTAAATGAAGACCGGGACACCCCTGTCATCATTAGTGACAAGCTATCGCAGGACGAGAGTGATAGACTCATAAAGGTGCTTGAGAAACACCGCTCGGCGTTCGTGTACTCCCTCAAGGACTTGAAGGGAGTAAGCCCTGCACTCTGTACCCATCGCATTCCCATAGATCCAGCTTCTACACCTTCTAGGGAGCCTCAGCGTAGGCTAAATAATGCAATGAGGGAAGTCATAAAGAAGGAAGTTTTGAAACTTCTACACGCCGGGATCATCTATCCCGTCCCTCATAGTGAATGGGTCAGCCCTGTCCAAGTAGTACCCAAGAAGGGAGGTATGACCATCGTAAGTAACGAGAAAAACGAGCTGATTCCTCAGCGTACCGTTACTGGGTGGCGGATGTGCATCGACTACCGCCGACTTAACAAGGCAACAAAGAAGGATCACTTCTCGCTCCCCTTCATCAATGAGATGTTGGAGAGACTCGTGAACCACTCCTTCTTCTATTTTCTTGACGGGTATTTCGGCTATCACCAGATTCCCATCCACCCCGATGATCAAGAAAAGACCACCTTCACTTGCCCCTATGGAACGTATGCATATCATAGGATGTCCTTCGGATTATGCAATGCGCCAGCATCGTTCCAAAGGTGCATGATGTCCATTTTCTCAGACATGATTGAAGAGATCATGGAAGTTTTCATGGATGATTTTTCAGTCTATGGAAAGACTTTCGACCATTGTCTGCAGAACTTAGACAAGGTACTACAAAGATGCCGAGACAAGGACCTGGTGCTAAACTGGGAAAAGTGCCATTTCATGGTCCGAGAGGGAATAGTGTTGGGACACTTAGTGTCCGAACGGGGAATAGAGGTGAATAGAGCAAAAATAGAAGTCATAAAAAAGCTTCCACCTCCCACCAATGTTAAAGGGATCCGCAGCTTCTTAGGTCATGCGGGGTTTTACCGGCGCTTTATCAGAGATTTTTCCCAGATAGCCAGGCCCCTCACTAGCCTTTTAGCCAACGACGTGCCCTTTGACTTCGATGATGAGTTTTTACATGCTTTCACCATTTTAAAGAACGCTCTCATCTCAGCACCAGTCATTCAACCCCCTGACTGGACGCTACCCTTTGAGATTATGTGTGATGCCAGTGATTATGCTATTGATGTTGTCCTTGGACAGACCAAAAATAAGAATCATCATGCTATCTCATATGCTAGTAAAACTTTGACAGGAGCTCAACTTAACTATGCTACCACTGAAAAAGAGCTCTTGGCAGTAGTTTTTGCTATAGACAAGTTTAGATCTTACTTGGTAGGAGCTAAGGTGATTGTCTACACCGATCACGCTGCCTTGAAATATTTGCTTACCAAGAAAGATGCTAAACCATGCCTTATCCACTGGATTCTCTTACTCCAAGAATTTGATTTAGAAATTAAAGATAAAAAGGGAGTAGAGAATTCAGTAGCAGATCATTTGTCGCGTATGCAGTTTACTGACATGCAGGATCTACCGATAAATGATTTTCTACGCGACGACACCCTACTCAAGGTGACCGCCTCCGACCCCTGGTATGTAAATATTGTGAACTTTATGGTTGCAGGATATGTACCGCCAGGGGAGAACAAGAGAAGGCTGATCTACGAGAGTAGACTCCATCTATGGGACGAACCATACCTATACAGGGCATGTTCAGATGGCATGCTCAGGCGATGTGTACCAACAAATGAAGCAAGTAAGATCCTTGAGCAGTGCCATGCAGCCCCATATGGAGGTCACTACGGGGCATTCAGGACAAGGTCAAAGATCTGGCAGAGTGGATTCTACTGGCCCACAATGTATGAGGATACAAAAGAGTTCATTCGACGATGCCAGCAGTGCCAGAAACATGGAGGGATCACCGCAAGAGATGCAATGCCACTCACAAACAACTTACAAGTTGAGCTGTTTGATGTGTGGGGCATTGATTTCATGGGACCCTTTGTCAAATTCTATGACAGTGAGTACATCCTGGTGGCAGTGGACTATGTCTTGAAGTGGGTTGAAGCAATGCCATGTCGAGCCGCTGACTCCAAACACGCGCGAAAGATGTTCCATGAGATCATGTTTCCACGTTTTGGAACCCCCAGGATGGTGATCAGTGATGGAGGGTCACACTTCATCGACAAGACCTTCCGGAAATTTCTGGCAGAACTGGGGGCAAAGCACAATATAGCTACACCGTACCACCCCCAGACAAGCGGTCAAGCAGAAACATCAAACAAACAGATCAAGAACATTCTGCAGAAGACCGTGACAGAAATGGGCAAAGGATGGAAGAGCAAGTTACCAGATGCTCTATGGGCTTACCGAACGGCGTACAAAACGCCAATCGGGATGTCCCCATACCAGCTGGTTTACGGCAAGACTTGCCATTTACAGTTGAGCTAGAGCATCGAGCGCACTTGGCTATAAGAAAGTGGAACATGGATTTGCCCGTAGCCCAGCAGATGAGAAGGATGCAATTATCGAAATTGGAAGAGTGGAGAGACAAAACGTACCACAGTGCCAGAATCTACAAGGACAGAACCAAGAGATGGCACGACAAGAGGATCAAGGTCAAGGAGTTCCACCCCGGGGATAAGGTATTACTCTTTAATTCCAGGGTGAAGCTCTTTGGACATGGAAAACTTCGGAGTAAATGGGAAGGACCATTCGTTGTGGTGGAGACTTCGTCGCACGGGGCAATCACACTCCAAGATGATGAAGGTAACCTCTTCAAGGTAAATGGTCAACGTTTAAAAGTTTTCCTTGAACCTGATAAAGTAGATGAGGAATTTGATGTGATCAATTTGGTCATGGATGATTCCCATTTATAATTACACCTTATGTTAAATCCTTAACCCTTAGAACATGAATGCACGCATTTTGGGGTTTAGTGGACCTGTCACGTAGTGCACAAAGAAGAAGAGGGCGACCCGGCTCAAGGCCAGGTCGGCCGACCTGACCAGGTCGGCCGACTTGATCCTAAGCACAATCGGCCCTATCTTTTGCCAACGTTCTACTCTAACGTCTCTGAAGCCGTTCTGGGTGGACGAGCGATTCTAACTCTGATGGATCTGAGAAGAGGGTTAGCCTATCTTTAAATTTTCACCCATCCTCTTCTTCCCTCTCATCTGAGTTCTTCCTCGCCCCCATTCTGAAATCACCAAGCCACACCTCCCAATTCTCCATCAATGGCCGGAAAAAGCCACCCCAAATCCCGATCAACCTTTGATCTGGATGGAGAGCCCACTCCGGCCAATCAATTGGTGCCCACCAACCTGGAGCAAGCCATGGCCGTGGTTGTCACCCCACTGGCCAGCCTCCCGCTAGAGGAGGACACGAGAGGCCGCACCAGGGGGTCAGTCCGATGTGCCTGGTCGGCCGACCGGCCCTGGTGGCCCCTCACGTTCTCGCTCGGCGGCGCGGTCTCAGTCTCCGAGGAGGACCCAGAGGCGCGATGCATGGGCATCAAGCCCATACAGAAGGCCGACGACGGGGCAATTAACCCCAAAGAAGACACCGGCGGCCGCTCCGATCAAGGGGGATGGACTCCCCAAGCTTCAACCAGGGGAGAAGTTGAAGGAGGTGGTCAGGAACAAGTGGGAGGACGTCGTGGCGTATCACTATACGTCCGATGTGTCCATCTACTCTCCTGCCAGTACCCCGGAGCCACGTTTCCGGATCTTCGGGGAAAGGAAACCCGGAGGTGGCTATGGTAAGGGGCTGTTCCCTCCCCTCACACCTGAGGAGAGGAAGGAGTTGGAGGAGTCAGTGGAATCTTCACCCGCCGGCAAGATCAAGAGGCATATCAAGCCTCCTCCAATTCGCAGGCCTAGGGGCCAATATGAGAGTGATGATGATGAGAAGACCCCCAAGGCTCCCTCCAACGCTGAGTTGCTAGAGTTGATTAATCAACTCGGTCGCGACTATGCAAAGTTAGAGAAGAAGTTCGCTGAAGAGCGACTTGAGCGCATAAGCCTTCAAGACGACTTTGATATGCTTCGTAGATCAACAGCCGTGAAACTTAAGCGCTATGCCAAGGCTGCTGGGGATGAAAATCTCTATAATGCACCCTAGATACCCTAGGCTTTGGATTAGGATAGGCACATTAGTTTCCCTTCTATTCAATTATTTCATTTGTTTCTTTTGATTATCTTGTAATGTGCCTCTGAATTGATGAATAAAATAAAATGTTTAGTGTATTAGGATTGTGTTTTCTTTTTGTTTCCACTTGTTTTGAGTGAAAGGTACAAGTGTGGGGGAAAATCGCAACGGGAAACAGAGCGATCCAATACGAAACAGAGAATATCAGAACGCAACAGAGCAGCACGAGAAAGATCTGAACCAGGGGAGTCACCCCCAGGTCGCCCGACCCCACCAGATCGGCCGACCTGGCCTGGATCCCACCTGACCTCTGCTTCCTCCTGCACGCTGGTTTGGTCATCCTAAACCCTGTTTCAGTTGAATATTTGCAGAACCTGATCAAGGAATTCAAAAACTTAGTAGAATCAACCCTTTGCATCTCACCATCACATGGAAGTTCTTATTAACTTACATATATTTTATTCCCTGTACTTTTTGGCTTGTGAAAATCCTCATATTTATAGGAACTCATGTCATCTAGGTTATTGCATTTTGAGATATGGCTTTAATATGAAAGATACCTTTACTATTTGAGTACTTGGAATTTATGAAAAGTTTTAAAACTTTGTACATTGCTATGCTCCTCATGGGTTTGAGAGACAAACACTTACAAATATGATCAAACTTTACCTTTGAGCTTTGAGTTGTTTCAAGTCTTGTGACCCGTATTAGAGATATTTCATGTTTTTAAAGTCAAGATCACGTACACTCCACCATAAAAGCTAAATCCTTACACTGAGGATGAAGCAAAACATGCCTTTGTCTCATGTTCATGAAATAAATACTCCTGAAAAATGACCCTTCTTCCCAAAATTAAGATGAAAAGAAGATATGGGCTAAATGCATAGAAAAATAAAGAGAAGAAAGAGACTCATGCAAAGAGCATTGAGTAAGAAAAAAAGAGAAAAAGAAGTGCAATAGCCCATATCCAAAAGAAAAGAGAAGGGGAAGAAAGGCCAAGACAAAGGAGTATCATTACATGTCCATCTCATATCACACACTTGCACATCTTGACTTGATTACATGACTTGTCTCTGATTTGGATCCAATCCTTGGAATGACAAAATAAGTGAGAAAAGGTATGTATCTTGAGAGCTCCATACAAAAAGTTCTATTTTGGAGAGTATGAGTGTTGTCTAACCACCATAATTATCCAGAGAGGAACTCTTTGAGGAGCAAGGCATAGGTTTTCTTTGCAAAATTTCAAAACCCCAAGTACTTGAGAGTGAAGTGTATCATGACATAGAAAAGGTTGTTCCTTCCTGCAATAACTCAAAAAGACATGATAGCCACCCATATACTTCCACTAAGCCTGGACGTTTGGGAATAACCTATATGTTTGTTAATGATCTCCATGATGAAGCTTAGACTTTACTCGAGGGCGAGTAAAGGATAAGTGTGGGGGAGCTTGTTGGCGATTCTTAATGACAACTTATTACTGCCAACAAAGATATAAAACATGATAAAACAAATAGACATAGGGTTGTTTACTAATGAATTCCATGAGTTTTGGTGCATATGTGCTTACAGGAATAAAGTGGCAAAAGAAGAGCTAAAATGGGCTTAGGGCCAGGTCGCCCGACCTTCCCTGGTCAGCCGACCTGGGTCCAGTCATGATGAGGTCCATCTTCAGCCCACCAACAAGAAGCACACTCAGGAGTGATCAGACACGTTGATATCAAGACGGTGAAAATGAAGAGTAGGGATTCGGCCACGTGGCAAGCACATGGATTCATGGGCCCACATCCCTAACTCAACTGACACATCTTCGCTATTACCCACCGAAAACCGACCAAAGGATCCACTGGAGAGTGACACTGACGAAGTGGGGCCGAGGGGCCACAGCCCTGGGTCGGCCGACCTAGCCAGGTCGGCCGACCGAGCCGCGCGCCCAAATTGCCACCGCCTTCACCAGCAACTGTCAATCGCCACCAGGAGTTCATCCATGCCGTGTATCATCAACGTCGGTGAATCTGATGGTCGGCCGATCCCCCCTAGTCGGCCGACCTGGGCCCATCTCTGGACCGCCTCAACCGCTGCAAACCGACTCCAAACCGCCTCTCCAAGCTATAAATAGCTGGACTCGGGGCAGGGCTAATGATCATCGAGCAGAAGTGAAGATCCAAGGCGAAGCCCTCCTCATACCCAGAGTAGAAATAGGGAGAGAGTGAGGGAGAGTCTGGAGGAGTCCCGGCCTGTCGGCGACCCTCCACCTGTACCTCGACGGATGCGAGCTACTCAGTAAGTATCCAGGATTCAACTAGTAATTAAGTCTGAGTTATAGATAAGTTAAGTCTCTATTGTGCTTGTGGATTCGTTGCTTTATTTATAAAGTATTCTAATCTTTGATCAAGGTTAGGATAGCTGATATTATCTTAGGCGTGGTGCTTAGGTGTATATCTGCCCTCGTTTGCCTCGTAGCCCCACGGATTAGTAGAGATAGGCGGCAGGTGGTGACAGCCCTGTCCGTCCTTTGTAATCCTCCACGTACGGGTACGGCGTAGAGCTGTTGGCTGGCAATTTCCTAGAGGCCTAGGATACCCCGGTGCCTAAAGCAAGCATAGGAGAATTCTCTTAACTATAATTAGAGCCTTAGTGCTAAGTTATCCTCTCTACCCAGCCTTTATATACACTCGATCGATCCGGCTCAGCTTTAGTGATTAGATACACTTTTACGTTCCCTGTGGATTCGATACCTGGTTTACTCACGGGTGAAAGCTACTTCGACAGCCGTGCGCTTGCGGACTTTCTGTTTGCCACCGATGGTGTTAACATTGGACTCAATGCGGAAACCACAAGAGGATTACCAACCAGTTTTAGATCTTATTGACATGGCATGGACACGTTTCCGTGCAAATGTTCGAGGAAATTTCAAACAAAAATTGGATGTGAAGATGGACTTTCCGGTATGTGACTGGAGTACCCGCATATCTCGTAAAATCACACTAATATATAGTTGTTACGTCTAACTTTATTCTTCTCCACTTTTAGTGTGCCAGACAGGAACAAGGGACGAATCTATGCGGATACTACGTCTGCCAGTGGATCCATACCTTTATTTCTCCCAAAAAAGCGACTAACGAAGAACTCATGGTATGAATTAAAACAATTCATACTTACATATGACTTGTTCGATTAAAATGTTGTCATTTGTGATTAATGCAGAGGATGTTTTACAATGAAGAGCTCCCAATGACAGAAAAAGCAAAAGCTATTGTGGACCAACTATTTGGATTCATTATGGACCAAGTTATAAATCCAAACAGAGAGTACCACCATGACGGACGCGATATCTCTCAATATCGCTCCCTTTCCGCTCCTTCTTCCAGTTCTGCTCGTCAATTGTAAACAACTTTTAATTGCTCTAGCTTTTGTATTGGCTGATCTCAATGTTTATATGTGAATGTTCGAGAAAAATGCAATCAAAATCGGGTCAAAATCAATTGACAATTGCGACGACCTCAATCTTATTGCGTGAAAGATCGTGTACGACATACGACATATGACGCATAGACACGTAGACGTGTAGACATGTAGACGAATTGCATATAACTAACCCAAATAGCAAACATTTAAAAAATAACCAAAACACCCTTTGGTAAGGGCCTCCCCGTAGCATACGTGGGAGGGCCCTTTGGTACCGGTTGGTGTTATCAACCGGTACCAAAGGCCCTCTTTGGTACCGGTTCTGGACCCGGTACCAAAGACCGAGCCCTTTAGTCTAGGTTGTGCGGTACCGGTTCTGGAACCGGTACCAGAACCGGTACCGAAGGGCCTTATGACCAGGTATCAACGAGGGGTTCTCTGATAGTGAGGCCACTGATAAGTCATGTCATGGTGGATGGTGTTGAAGCGGTGAGTTTCCCAGAGGCCAGAGCAACATTGCAATAGCCAGGTCCCACTGTAATAGCTAATGGAAATAAAACAATAAACTGTAAACAATGCAATGATAGCTTGTGTGCCAAAATCACAAATCATCAGTGAATATTACATGAGACAAGATTTAGTTCATTGCTATATGCTTCCAGTGTAGCTCCTCCCTCGCCTGACATTTGGAAAAGTTATTTCAGATAAAGCATTCAGTGTACAAGGTTGGGACTTGAAACCATCCCCATAATAGATGAGCAATATTTAGCTGACCTGGATAATTAGCTACAGTTATGCCAAAATAATCAAATATTTGGCTAGCTTCCTTTGCGCATCTGCCAGTGCACCTTGAAGTACGTGTGCATTCTTCTCTTCAGCCATTGCTTCCTTGCGCTCACTTCGAGACCAGTGTTAAAGAGCTTCAGGTCTATGATCAACAAGCCTGCCAGTGAAACATCAGTTACCATGGGAGATCAAAACTTAGCATGTCAATTACATGATACACTGACACTAAAAGGGACGGTTAACATCACAATTACTAAGATCTCCAACGCACTAGTCGTCATAGAATTTTCTCAGACAATGCATTGCAAGGTATCATTTCCTGAACCAATTGGGAAGCTTGTCACATAAGAGCATCTCCAACAGCATGTGTAAAATTGAAGACCTAAAACAAGTTTTAGGTTTTAGGAGAGAGAACATTTCTTGAAGATTATATGCTCTTCTCCAATAGCATACCTAAAAACTGGAGACCTAAACTATGTTACAGATTTCTAATCTTTTCGAGGGTTTATATGTAAAAGACACAAGACACATGAAATTTTATAAAATTTACATGTTTCCTTAGGGACTTCTTTGCAAATTGTTTCCTTATCCTTTCCCTCTCCACGCGTGACGGAGGAGGACCGTCGGTGCCTGCTTCCCCGCGAGGCGAAGCACGCCCGCCGGTGCCGATGCGCAGAGGAGCTCCCCCGCCGCCGCCTCCTCCCTCTCCCTTCTCTTCTCCCACCCCCACTCTCGCCACTCAGCCGCGAGCACCTGGGCGCGCCGGCAGCCTGGCTTCGCGGCGGCGCGGCGCCTGGCCTGGGCCGCGCAGTGGCGCGGTGCACGCCCGATCTCCCGCACACCCGCCCTCTCGCCTGACTTGAGGGCCGCGGCGGTGCGGTGCCCCGCCTGCCCGCGCCGGCCTGGGCCGCGCGGTGGCGCACTGCCTCGCTCGACCTCCCGCACGCCTTGAGGGCCACGGCGGCGCAGCGCCCCGTCTGCCCGCGTGCCTGCCTGGGCTGCGCGGCGACGCGGTGCCCTGCCCGACCCCCGCCTGGGCCGCGCCCTCCACCCCCTCGCCCGCCGGAGTTCCGCGCGGCGTGGAAACTTCCCCACTCGGGAAACAGTTGGATGACGTGGACATATTTAGGCTAGGACCTATTTTGCTGGGTTGGATTGGTATATTTGGATCTTGGAGGAAGAAGTTTAGGTTGTAGCCTAAAAATTTTAGGTATAGCAATCCATATAGCAATGCTGTTGGAGCAATATTTTTAGGCTTTTAGTAGTTTTTAGGTATAGCAATCCAATATAGCAATGCTCTTGGAGATGCTTAACCATTTCTACAGACATGCATGGATACCCACATGCACCTAAAACTAAAAGTTACAAGCACATGATGGGTGTCGCCATGCTCTTACATACACCTAAAAGCTAAGAGCGCTGAAGTTATGTGAACAATTGTACATACTGAACTTCTCAAACTGAATTGGGTACATGTGCAAACCTGTTGGCAATTTTTTGGAAATCGTTTCTAACTTTGCAATGATCTCCTCAATGACAGAACCATCAACAGATACTATTAACCTTCTCATCTATCTCTATCTTAACCCCTTGTCAACAGCTTCAGCCAAATAAAAAAAAAAGGAGTACCAGAGCTTGCCATTGCCTTGTCAGCTGCTTCACACGCACTGGTAGAGAAAGGCTAGAATCGTCCTAGTACCGGGTGGTTTCTCTGCCCGGTACTAATGCCTCTGCATATATCAGTATACCGGGTGGATTCTGGCCTTTAGTACCGTGTAGTTTATCCGCCCGGTACTAATTTGCCTTCGTCATTGTACCCGGTAAAATGCTTATCTGGATGCTGATGTCTTGCTGTAAACTGCAGCTTGTTTTTAGATTACATTCTTACCTTGCATACAGGGCCTTAACCCTCCTTACCCTGTTTTATTTCCTTCCTAAAAGTTATCTGTGTAGCCTCTAAAACTTGTGCAAAGTCACAAATTCTTCATTCATTGAAAAAAAAACCAATAACAATTGCATAAAAGAAGGCTTTGAACATCAAACCCGCTAATTCATTAATCTCATAACTTATTTCTACACGAATTCTGGTCATAAAATACACCACAAGATGATGAATTTGGACATATCTGGGAACAATCACGCACAGAGATAATAAGAAATTGGAGTTCAATTAGCTAATACTGAAACTGAGCCAGAGAGGATAATGCTGTTGGGCCGTCCGCATCACCCATGGGAGACTGACCCAGGGTGCTCTTGCTTCTTCTCAACGCCGCGAAATTAACAAGGCACCGCACGTCTTCATGGCGCCTGCGAGGGTCGACGGGCATGCGGCAGGAGGCCTCGCCGCCGATCCGCTTGTGTGCGGAGTCGTCTGAGGACGGCCGCCTGCGCAGAGCCTCGTTGATGCTCCGGCCTGGCCATCACCGCCGAGATACTCGATGGCAATGACCCCGCCACCGCGGACCCTGCGCCTTGGCCTACTAGCAGTGGCAGGTACCTAACGACGGCCGCCGGCGGATGGGGATCCTCGGTGCCGCCCGCGGCGACGAACGATGGCGTGGTGGCGGACCACAGCGCGCAACTTGTTCTTTGACTTCGACAAAATACGAATAGGTCATTTCTGATTTGCTCACAAATTTAGTTCCTTTACCTGGTTCTTTATAAGTGGTTTTTTTAATCTTTTAACCATCGGATCTGGACCATCAGCAGCTCCTAAAATTTTCGCATAGGAAAAATCTTATCTATTTATCAAGTATATGTAGAATCATGCAAAAATTGATTTATTTATTTGAACAGAATTACACACATCCTCTTTGTTTTGAACAGCCAAATTGTTGGACTTCTATCCGGACTCCATTCACATAATTTCTCTTATTCCATATCTTCTAAAACTGCCAATTAAATAATCCGCCGGTTGTAAACTCGACCTCAACATGGTTGAAGCCACCCAATGGCACAAGTATCCAGTGGTTTGTGCTATTGGCATGCTGGCTCCTCACTGCTCATGGGGGCAGAACAGACTTGTTTGTTTTGCTCCAACGTTCCACGGTAATGTCATATATTGTATTAGTTTTGTAACCATCAGACTCGAGGAAATCAATGCTTGAACAAGGACTGCAGTAGTTTCATCAGTTCTTGTATTCATATGAACCAGCTCATAGAGAATTTGCCCTGCAGCCATGCAGTTGTTATTGTTCTTTCTCGCACCAGTCAGATGACTATTTTTTTTTCTTGACCAGACATCGCCTTTTCCGTGAAGGTAGCTGAACATGAGCCGACTTCTTCGTGAGTTCCTCTTTGACATCCACAGCGGACGGTTTCTAACCATGGATGCATCATGCATGGCCCATCTAAACCTTAACCTGTGTTGACTGCAGCAATCTAATTTTCATTGCCACACAATCCATTGTTTGGTATATTCCATAACCAGTGATCTTCGGTAGTATGATTTTTCCCTTGAGTTTTTGTTGGAGGCGTGGCCCTGATGAAATGTCAATATTTGAATATATATCCCCATCCCCCTACGTCGGGCAAGTTTGGATTTAGGAAACATGAAACTTCGTAACTTCTGGTTAACAATTAGTATAATTATTGAGATTTTATATATCTTTAATATGATTTTTGTAACAGCTGATAATGTATTCAACAAGAAATTAGGTAGTACCTACAATCATTTTTACCAATAGATTCATTTCTTTAACAATTTTACATATTTTTTGAATGCTAATACGCCTAACATACATGAAGAAAATGAGGGAGCACCTACTTGCTCTAATAAAAAAAGGTAAGTCCATTAGGGCATTAAAACAGTCTAAATGGGATAGTTTGTCCAATATTATATATAAAAATATTCTATTTCATATCAAAAGAGTTATATATTACAAAAGTGGATTTATAATGAATCTAGTTTTTTTCAACATCACAATGTGGATCTATATACAATTTTAGATATTTATTATTATGGTAGGTAAAAAGGTTTCATTCAGGAAAAACATAGATAAACTTATGTTTCCCATCAGGAAGTAGATTACAAGGGGAAATGCATGACTTGTATAGTAATAAGTAAGATTACAATGTAATCCTTAAAAAATAATCGCCATTTATGTGATGGATCATGACATAATTAAACATTAATCAGGTTATGATATGCTTCCTACATTACAAATTATTGGTCACTTTAGTTTTGTTTTAAGTTAAACTTTTTAACTTTAACCATGTTTCTAAAAAAACACCAATGCTAACAATTTTTAATTAGTTTCATTAAATCCAAGATTAAATTGTGTACAGATGTAAATATATTTTTCAAAAAAATGGTCACAGTTAGAGCAACTTGACTTAGAACGAAGCTAAATTGGCAAATAATTCAAAACAAAGGTTGTACAAAAGAGCTGTCTGTAATAGCCAAATGGCGACAAAATTGAAATCGAAAAAACTAGATAGGAGCAGTGTTGGAAGAAAGTAACACAGCCCGATGTTTTATTTTGTCAAAAACCACCGTCGCGAATTGTAAAACCCTTAATTGTATTGTCTTCTTCATCAACAAGGGTATGTTGTTTTTCTCCTATCACATGCATGCATCAATCGATTTATTTACTATTTGTTTCAAAGATAAATCTTGTACATATATGCTACTTCTACATGTGACGAAACAAATCTGTGCACTCTCATTAACAAAGTAACAATTAATGGCCAACAAGATCTGGCATGTACTTGACCGCTGCTCATTGTATACCTCAAGTTTAGCTTCCCTGGCTAATATATGATGTCACCATGGATCAAGTAAACTACTGGCCCTAGCTCGATGTAGGACCGCGCATGAACTATGTTGAATGTAAATGTACTCGAGAGACAGCGAGAGACAAATGACAAGAGTGAATGGATGATTGTATTGATTCAAGTGTTTGATTACATATATATACATGTTGAGGGGACACGTTGGAAAGGTGTCTATCTATTCAGGAGGTGCCTCTTCGGAATGGGTGTCTTTCCAATGTGTCTATTCACCAAGGGACACACCCCTTGGATGTGTCTACAACTATCTATTGTATGCCTTGATTGGTTGGATGAGATCATCTTGAGGAGGTGTCTCTATGAAGAGACATCTATTCACAACACTCCCCCTTGATCGAATCCTGTCGTGTAATCGATGTATAGATATATTCCTCTAAAAACCCAGTGGGAGAAAATGAGGAATATGCATGTAGATATACTAGGTAAAATTCTCAAAACCCGGTGGGAAAAATAAGAATAAAACCCATAGTATATCATTGTTTTATTTGGACTTCTATGTGAATCTCAAAGTGTAGTCCAAATAAAATGGTATGTCTGTGGCCATCATTTCTAAAAAACCCCCGTGGGGAAAATAAATGATGAGACATATATTTTAGCATGATATTTCTCCAAGATAATCTTGTAGGAAAATCTGAGAAATATATAGCTATATCGGGTAAACTCCTCAAAAACCCAATGGGAAAAATAAGGAGATGAATCACGATATAGTGTTGTTCTATTTGAACCCTTGTGAGATAAACTCATAGTCTAGTTCAAAGAACAACATTTATGTCATAATGTATCATCCTCAAAAACCCCTGCAGGGGAAAATAGATGATACGACATAAGACCTTGTGTCGATGTAGCCTCATTAAAAACTTTGAATGAGAAACTCAAAAGAGAAAAACTCAAACAAAGAAAAGAGTGCAACATGATGTAAAAACAAGTTATGGATCAAAAGAGGAACTCCCCTGATACCTGCAAATCTCTAAGTTATCTCATACCAATCTCATCAACACATTTAAAAATGTGGAGTAAGGTAGAGACTGTAAATAATCTGTAGGATTATCACAATACTTAGTTTGCGAAATGCACAGTAATATTGCACCTTGCATAACTTGTATCCATCTGAACAACACAAAGTGACATTATCTTTATAGATAATAATTAGTGATTAATAGAACCACAATCACCATATAACCTAAGTATATGGTTCATTATTCTGTAAAGCCACATATGTTGCTATAGAATAGCTGGTTAAGTGACCACTAATGTCTGTTAAAAGACTTCCATGAAATAGCAGGTCCAACTTAAAGTAAATAAAGTATGTCATTGATCTGGCACTCTGGGGATCTCATATAGATAGCCGAATCAGTATATCCAACCATAACTAGATCATGGGTTCTATTAGAAGAACATGCCAAGATCACATGTGCCATTAGCTAGCAAATCATCGCAAAAACGATAACCGGCTGGATGCTCTTGCAAGATATATTAGCACTCAATAGCACCAAGATAATAGACCTCTTGTCTAATATCTCATCTAAATCTCTCTATGGTCGGAATAATACAACCATAAGAGATAAACATATGATTCTCACATATAAAATTTCTTCGATATGTTCAGGATATAGACAACTTCTTATCCAAAATTCTTGAGAGAAGATATTTTGAATTGAAAATCTCAAAAGGAGATTCGGTTCAATTTGTGTCCTCCATCTCAGACTCCATCGATAAATAATGTATGTTCAGAAACGTGCAATAGGCAGATGCACTAAAACATACAATTCTTCATGTATCCCTTCTAAAGAAGGAATTGATTAGGTCGATGGTACCATATTCGACCAAGTTGCTTTTAAGTCATATCGTGACTTTCTAAGCATTACACAATATCTGTTGCATTTTTCTGTTTAGAGATTAGGTATTTGGATTCCTTTAGAACTCAACAAATACACCAGAATCCAGTGACTACATAGGTGCATGAAGTCACCACATCTATCAACTGTATAGATAGATGATTTTCACTACCAACAAGTATAATATCGGAAATTTATGACATCCAGTACCAGAGAATCAGTTGCATTAAAATCAATGCATGGGTTTTGCGTAAAACCCCTCCTTGCTACGAGCCATGCTCCATATCACCACCTAGTGTTTTTCAATCCATTTCTGGATGAAAACACACTTGTATCCCACAGTAAAGATACCATGAGGTATTGACATTGCTGTCCAAAATACCTCCTTCTGGTGAGCAAAGCTATCTTTGCTTGTATTTCATCACTCTACAAGTTCCAAATCAAATGCTTGAGAGCACTCAGCCATGGCCATGGTCTTATGGATCACTTGGAATGTTATATGCAATTACTCAGAGAAGAATGTGTCGACACGTGTAGCCCTGTAATCATCAATTCTCTATATGATACGATGTTCAAATATCACTTGTACCCTATGACTCATCGTGACTTCCCAAAACGAGAATCAGGGTTTCCGATATCCCAGCCTCAGCAATGTGCACCGCTAGGCTAGGTTGTGGATGCTTCCATCCATAGGATAATCACAATCCTAAAGGTGTCTACCAACAACAATGTTGGCCTACATTTACTATCTTAGAAGGTTTTCTCCTTCAGTGCTTGCAAGTAGCATAATCCTAATCAATGACCATACTTCTCCCCCTCTTATTTACAACACTCGTTGCAATAGGGAGTTGAGTGGATTTTCATGGTACCACATTCCATATAGGATCAATAAATTTATGACACCAAATAGTAAATGCATATGGTAGTGGATTTGCGATTCGTTGCAAATCATTGAACCAAAAAGGGTTCAGATGCTTTAGTACGGAATCTTGAGCCTGAAATGCTTAATGCAATTCAATTTCTTTCCTGGCATTATTTCTGGTACTTGAAATCTCCCCCTAATGCCTGGAAATGCTCATGATTAAATACAGCCAGCGTACAGGGCATAAATAGATCCTTACAAAGAGGTTCTATACTTAATGATCGACGGAGAGTGAAATCTCACATAGATCCCCAGTTTCCTGTGTACCCATACATGTACGCTGTGGTGGTGATATTGGGATGTTTTAACAGAAAACATGCCAAATATACGCAAATAGGAAATACTTCATAGATTCCCACGTACTCAAAGCATAGGGGAATTGATACATGCAGTTAATCATAAGTCAGGAGCGTGTAAAACTACCTGACTCCAACATAGAGTTGGAAAATTGCAATTCACTTTAGCGGAATCCGGCCCAGCCCGCTATCCTCACAGGTTGGCGCCCCATCAAGCCCTGGTCCACCAGAGCCGACAACAATAAGGCCTTGGGCATAACTCAACCCAAAACACTAGCCTGATGGGTGAGGACTGCCCCACCTTATATGTTGTGCTCCCCCACTATCAACTTTTGATGTGGGACTAAAACTAACAATCTCCCCTGTCACATGTCGGACCCAACTCTTCCATCACACACCACATGTGATCTCCGAGAAGACGTTATCCCAGGCCCTCGAGCCCAACTCTCTAGTCACACACACCCTGTGTGACCCTACGGAGACATTCACGGGCTCCTTGTCACCATGTGACCCCGGAGATGTTCCAGGTGTCCGACCATCGGCTCTGATACCACTTGTTAGGTCATGTGATGATACTGATTGTCTAATTCAAAGGTTTATTATATCCAGTGAGGATATAATTCTAAATCCATATGCCATATCCGTTGTTGTCATCTTGTGTTACCACATATGATACAAAATCGTACGGATATCTCTACCAAAGTGTGGTGAGCCGCGGGACAGTTTGTGCAGGTCAAGCTTCGCCTCCGAAAGAGAAGAAGCTAACTAGTGAAGTGGGGAAAGGGGTTGAGAGCGACCCGGCTTCTTTGGAAGCACCCAACGGAGATGTAGGATTCGCCCTGGGTGAATCTGAACTTCGGGAAACAAATCTTTGCGTCTCGTCACTGGTTTGCTTACATTTGCATTGCACTTGAATTCATAGCTTGATCGTGTGATTTTGGTTGATCTATTCGGGTGTCAGTGTTTGTGCAGTGCAGGTGCCTTGTGAACCTGCTAAGATACATCCTATGAGCATACACTCTGATCTGGATTGATCTCGAGCTCAGTTTGCAACTCACAGGTTTGGGGGTTCTGTGTGCCCAACCCAAAACCGGAGGTTCCGGTTTTGGAAACCGGAAGTTCAGGTTTTTGTGGCTGAGTGTCTTTCCGCTGCTTAAGGCGTGGGTTTCCATATTCGGAGACTCCGGAGATTTTTCTGGAGACTCCGAAAGTCACTGATAAATTTGTTTTAAGTGGCGACATTTTCAGGTTACGCCTATTCACCCCCCTCTAGGCGACATCAAGATCCTTTCAATTGGTATCAGAGCTTGGACTCACATCAAAGCTTAACCGCCGTGAGAAAAGATGTCGTCATCGGGTGAGGTATCTTTTGAGTCACTCGCCATCGATGGCTCAAATTACGCTTCTTGGTCCGCTCATATTCTGAATGCTATAAAGGACAGTGGTCCTACTGCTGAGCGTATTTTAGTTGAGAGCATCGTCCCTATAAACTTCGATTGGCACAA
>CM014270.1:13001062-13029353 GCA_004135705.1 Alloteropsis semialata | reverse complement strand
GCCTAGGTCTCCACTACCCTGTGCTTGACAAAATTTCAAAAATAAAATTGGTAATCACCGTTAAGGTGTAGACCAAAATCAAATCTCCAAAATATTTACTTAGGAGAACACTTGTGGGTAATCATCATAAGATGTAGACCTTTCAGTGATGGGCAAATGTTTGCTGCAATAAATATAGTCTCTAGACTAATATTTTCATAGTGAAAATATTGCAGCCAATGTTTAAGCCTCCATCACGTTGTGCTCCATCCCAAATTCTTTCCAAGATATGTATATGTTATTTTGCATCAGAATTCTTTGTTAATTAAGTGATACTTAATTAAAAGAATTCCACATGTTAAAATACAATTTATAGATTAAATTGCCAAATTAACAAGGCCGAACTTAGCAGTTATACTAGACATCAATGACATTGAAATCTAAAAAATTCGGCAGTGCACAGCTTGGGCCGCCCAGCGGCGCCCGGTTGGCCCAATCGGTGGCGCTCATTTAGGCCGGTAGCCAGCGCCCGGCTGGGCTGCGTATCGGCGCCTGTCTGGGCCGCTCACCTGCATTTGCCTAGGCGCTGCTCGCGAGGCGAGACAAAAACCGCTTAGCGCTTGGCCAAGCCACACGCGTAGCAACTGCTACTCACAGACTGCAGCAGCCGTCGCCGCATGTCGCCTGATACCGGTCCCGTAGGTACGGCCGGGGCTTCTATTTGAGCAGAAGCCCTTGCAGTCGCGGGTGCATCAGCGCCGCCGCGGAACATACTCATGCGACGTAGTTGCAGACGCATCAATGCCAGTACGCCACCGCAGACCGCGGTCGTTTGACATTATGGTGTCGCACCACCATCGCTTGCCAATCCACGACCAGTCAATCGAAAAGTAATAATCGTTTTCTTGTTGAAAATCTAATTCCGTTACTTATCTGCTGATGTTGATGTCTCCTTCTGATGGATGCACCACCAGCAATCGAAGACATGGTGAAGTGGAAGAACACGAACGTTGCCGTGCCTGCTAGTCAATACGTCACCGACATCGATCGTCTTCCATTCATGGACCGCCGGCGGGGACCAATCTCTTTCCGTCTCTCAAAATTGCAGAGCAAAGTTGCTGGTGGTCGTGGAAGAAGACGATGCATCACCGGCATGGACATCCTCGTCAATCCTTCGATGTTCTTTCCTGCTATGGCCGCCGAAGCATTCTCTTGTTTCTTCTCTCTTGCGCAGTTGCGCTCAATGGAGAGAGGCAAAGTGCTTGTAACAGATGAGGCAAGTTTTCTTCTCCTTCTCTCTACAACGCTCAGTGTAGAGCGTGCTGATAACGTGTTGAATGTAAATGTACTCGAGAGACAGCGAGAGACAAATGACAAGAGTGAATGGATGATTGTATTGATTCAAGTGTTTGATTACATATATATACATGTTGAGGGGACACGTTGGAAAGGTGTCTATCTATTCAGGAGGTGCCTCTTCGGAATGGGTGTCTTTCCAATGTGTCTATTCACCAAGGGACACACCCCTTGGATGTGTCTACAACTATCTAGTGTATGCCTTGATTGGTTGGATGAGATCATCTTGAGGAGGTGTCTCTATGAAGAGACATCTATTCACAACAAACTACACTTCACCCAAAAGCAAACTGTTTGTTTCTCTCCAGTATCTAAATATATATCTAATAAGACACAATAGTAGCCTAAAGCGCATTGTCATCAGGCTCAGGGAACAAATGAACTGAACAAGAGATCGATCGTCTGTGTAACTTCTGCATCACAATAGGCTTCACCACATTTATATCAGAAAGCTGCAGCATTATGTTACCACACAAACAGATCATCCGATTTCCGTCTTGCATTCATGCATGTATTTACTGTACTTGTGTATCTTGTGTTCATGAGTTTTGGAGCTGGTCTAGATCAGATAAACCATAATCCTATATTTATACCCACACGTTTCGTTTTGAAGGCTTCTCATTTAGATTGTTTCCATTTGACATGTCTTCAATGTGTTAGTTTGACTGCCAATATCAACTTATGCGTGATTGATGCAGGAAATCAACCTGTATTCTCAATCACTATGAAATATTGCATATCGATGGACAAAACTAAAAAAAAGATTGACTTAGGAAATCTAAATAGACTCACATTTATGATAGGATGAAATAGTATTTTGAAGAGGAAACATGGCTGTTAATTAAACAATTGGACTGTCATGTAGTTTCAAGAGAGAAAATTTCTGTATTTTTAGCTACTTAGGGCCTGTTTGGATCCATCTTATCTTACTATTACTAATTGGAGGCTCCTTTTGAAGCCTCCAGATGAAGCCACCTAGGATCCTAGGTGGACACTCTAGAAAAAGAGAGAAATCCAAGAAATGCTCACAAAAAAACAAAACATCTGGCCATTAATTAGAACACTCAAATCATCATAGCCATTAGATCTATTATATTTTCTAAAAAATTACCCACATATGCCATTATAAAAATAGCTTAAAGTAACCCCCTAAATCTATATCAAAATTACTCACCTCTGCCATTATATAAAATAAACCAAAATAACCCCCTAATCTTCATCAAAATTACCCACTATGCCATTATAAACAATATTTAAAATAACCTCATAAATTTGCAACTAAATTACCCACTATGAATACCTAAAAATAACTTAAATTAACTGTTTTACATCTATATTATCCACATATGTAACTGTTAAAAATAACATGAGGTAATTCTGCATTGGAATCCAAATCATCTTAATTAAAAATATACACCAATATAAGATTCTAAATCGTATATTTCATACTATTGGTATATTATAGTGATTAAGTTATATATGCATAATGTGCGTTGTCATTTATAAATATATAGAAGAAGTGACGTGATATAGAATTCTATGTTAAAATTATAGTTCAAACTTACGGTTTATTAAATAAATTCAAGACATACATGTGATGCAAAGTGAAAATTTAAAGATTATAATTGTGTATGAAAACATTATAGAGTAATTACTAACAAAGATCTATCACAATCAGATGAAAATAATAAGTATATATCTATATAGATATGTGTTCGAATATTTAAACAAATAAGAGATAGCTCATAATAGTTTGGTAGAAATGTAGCCTTAATTTTTTTTAAGACTCCACATTAGTTATCACGAGACACGCTAGAAAAAAGACAAAATCCTAGAAATTCTCACAAAAATCAGAAACGTCAATCATGTAAATTCTAATAACCATAGTCATTGGTCTATTATATTTTTTAAAAAGTTACCCACCACTATCATTATAAAAGTATTCTAAAATAAATCCTAAAAATGTATCTAAATTATCGAGCTATGCCATTACAAAAAAATATTAAAATTAACCGCATAATTTTATCTAATTTACTCATGCATATCATTATAAAGGATAACTTAAAATGACATTCAAAATTTGTATCTAAGTTGCCCACGTATGTTGTTACTAAAGATAACCTAAACTAAACACCTAAATCTTAATCTAATTACGTTCATGTGTATTCTACCAAAAAGTCCAAAAGTAAACTGATATATGACTCTAAAGTATGGTAATTTATCATTGTTAACATAGAAATAATAAGTTAAGGTATATACGCATCATGAGTGTCACCATATAGACCATTTATATATGTACTAGCAACCTTGCCTGTGTGTTGCTATGGATGAGGACCGTTATATCGTTTTTCTAAGCAAGTTAAAGTAATTAACTTGCTTTTTCTAATCTGATTGCGGTATACAATGGAATACTAATCTGATCAGAGGGCAAGATGAAGTATGTCTAATCCGATCGTGAGACGTATATGATAGACTGTTGAAACGTTCCTTCCTTTAGAAATAGGTAAAGATATATATATAGATAGAGATAGAGAGGTTGGAGATAAAGATTGATGTGTTCAGTTAGGACTCTAATCCAATTAGAAAACCGATGCCGATAGTTACAACCATGATTATAGTTCGTCGCAATAGGTGGGACCCACCTGCCAGGATGGACAAAAAAGTAAGAAGCAATCCTCACTTTAGAAATAGGTAAAGATATGTGAGAAAGTAATGAAAAATATTGATTTTTATGTTAAATATAATGTATGGAAGCGTAATATAAAGTGTAAGAATTGTGAATGTGGATGAAAAAATGTATAGAGTAATTACTAATTAAAAATCAATTTCAAATAGAAAATGATAACTAAACATATTTACGAGCATTATGTTGAATTATTGACAAAAATGAAAGAGTAGTATGTAAACCATTTTGATTATTAGGTAGGAGTTTAATTTTTGAATAATTTTAAATATAATATCTTTTAAAAATATTAGTTCGTGCGGGAGCACGGGTTGATGGACTAGTTAGAACTAATGGTTAATAGCTAAAATTAGCATCTAGAGACCTAAACGGGCCTGCTAATTATTAGCACTTTATCCTGCTAATAATTAGTTCATTAGCTAGTTGGAGGGTGCTAATAGTACAAAACCAACTATCAACTATCTATTAGAAGGTGGATTCAAACAACGTCCTGCTAATAATTAGCTAGCTAATCTTACTATTACTAATTGGAGGCTCCTTTTGAAGCCTCCAGATGAAGCCACCTAGGATTCTAGGTGGACACTCTAGAAAAAGAGAGAAATCCTAGAAATTCTCACGAAAAAGCAAAACATCTAGCCAACAATTGGAACACTAAAATCATCATAAATCTAATATATTTTCTAAAAAATTACCCACCTATGCCATTATGAAAAAAATACTTAAAGTAACCCCCTAAATCTATATCAAAATTACCTACCTCTGCCATTATATAAAACAAACCAAAGTAACCCCCTAATCTTCATCAAAATTACCCACTATGCCACTATAAACAATATTTAAAATAACCTCATAAATTTGCAACTAAATTACCCACTAAGAATACCTAAAAATAACTTAAAGTAACCCCTTAACTTTATATCTATATTACCCATATATGTCATTATTAAAATAACATTAGGTAATCATACATTGGAATCCATGTCACCTTTATTAAAATATACACCAATATAAGATTCTAAATTATGTATTTTATACACTATTGATATATTATATAGTGATTAAGATATATATGCATAATGTGCGTTTTAAATATATAGGGGAAGTGGCAATAATATAGAACTCTATGTTAAAATTATAGTTTAAGCTTAGGGTTCATTAAATAAATTCAAATCATACATGTGATGCAAAGTGAAAATGTAAAGATTATAATTGTGTATAATAACATTATAGAGTAATTACTAATAAAGATCCATCACAATTGGATGAAAATAATAAGTATTATATATCTATATAGGTACTGTGTTCGAATAGTTAAACAAATGTGAGATAGCTCATAATAGTTTGGTAGAAATGTAGCCTTAATTCTTTAATTGGAGACTCCATATTAGTTCTCACGAGGCACGCTAGAAAAAAGACAAATTCTAAAAATTCTCATAACAATCAGAAATATCAATCATGTAAACTCTAATAACCATAGTCATTGGTCTATTATATTTTTAAAAAATTTACCCACCACTATCATTATAAAAATATTCTAAAACAAATCCTAAAAATATATCTATATTATTGGGCTATGCCATTATAAAAAATAATTTAAATTAACTCATTTACTCATTCATATCATTATAAAGGATAACTTAAAATGACATTCAAGATTTGTATCTAAGTTATCCACATATGTTGTTATTAAAGATAACCTAAACTAAACATCTAAATATTAATCTAATTATCTTCATGTGCATCCTACCGTAAAGTCCAAAAGTAAACTGATATATGATTCTAAATTACGGTAATTTATCATTGTTAACAGAGAAATAAAAGTTAAGGTATATACGCATCATGAGTGTCACCATGTAGACCATTTATACATGTACTAGCAACCTTGCCCGTGCGTGTTGCTACGAATGAAGATCGTTATATCATTTTTCTAAGCAAGTTAAAGTAATTAACTTGCTTTTTCTAATCTGATTGCAGTATACAATAGACTACGCCTAATCCGATCAGTGGACAAGATAAAGCATGTCAAATCCAATCGTGAGACGTATATGACAGACCGCTGAAATATTCCTTCTTTTAAAAATAGGTATATATATATATATATATATATATATATATATGTATATATATATATATATATATATATATATATATATATATATATATATATATATATATATCTAATCCAATTAGAAAATCGATGTCGACAGTTAGAACCGTGGTTACAGTTCGTCGCAATAGGTGGGACCCACCTGTCAGAACTAAAAAAAGAAAGAAGCAAGCCTATCTTTAGAAATAGGTAAAGATATATAAGGAAGTAATGAAAAATATTTATTATGTTAAGTATAATGTATGGAGTCACGATACAAAATGTAAGAAGTGTGAATCTAGATGAAAAAGTGTATAGAGTAATTACTAATTAAAAATCAATCACAAATAAAAAAGATAAGTACACACACACACACACACACACACATATATATATATATATATATATATGAGTATTGTGTTGAAGTATTGACAAAAATAAAAGAGTAGTATGTAAACAATTTTGATTATTAGGTAGGAGTTTAATTTTTGAATAATTTTAATTACAATAGTTTTTAAAAATATTAGCCCATGCGGGAGCACGGGTTGATGGACTAGTAATTAATAATCATTAACTCTTAGCTAGCTAATTATTAGTTCTAAAGATCAAAACAAGCCCTTATACGGAGCAGGCCGAGCATGACTTGTGATTGTGCCTGTTCCGGTTATTGAGTTCGGACTGGCCATTCGGCGCTGCTCACGTAGTTGGAAGAGGGCTGGCCTGACAAGTGGGCCCGTTCCTTCAGTGTGATTGCTCCCTTCTCGCTTTCTCTTACTTGGTGACGTTTTTACGGGTTTAGCCCTCTGTGTTATTCTCCGTTGCCTGGGCCATCGCCGTCGATTGAAAGGGAAAAGGAGCCAGAGCTCCTCTCTCTGCCATACCTGCGCGGCTGCGGCACCCCCTTCCTTGGCCCTTGTGTCAGGGGGTGTTCAATTGGGTAAAAAAATTTTAGTGAAAATTTTTGCAAGAGAATCTTACCATTTAGGAGTACTAAATGTAGACTAATAATTAATAAAACTAATTATAGATCTCGCCTGAAAATCGTGAGACAAATCTAATGATGGTAATTAATCTATGATTAGTGGATGTTTAGCGGATGGTTACTGTAGCATCACTGTTGCAAATCATGGCCTAATTAGGCTCATTAGATTCGTCTCGAAAAGTTACCTGGGGTTATGGAATGGGTTTTGTCATTAACACATGTTAATACTCCATACATATAAGATTCCCTTGAAAAAAATTTTGGTGAAAAATTTTTGGGGAATTACACCCGTCAGTCGGAGCGTTAGCCCTCCACAGCGTGTGCTTGGAGTGATGCCTGAAATAGAGAGAAGGTTTAAGCGCTACTTCTCACACTGCAGCATGCGGTGCCCGTGCCAAGAAAACCAAGAGCGGAGCAACTACTTGCTCCGGTGCTTGCTGATTAGAATATTGCGAGTGAGCAGAGATGGAGAGAGAAACAACTGTGCGCATGAGAGAAAGGACGGGATGAGTGGCTTATGGTTTCTTTTTTCTATTTTTAGTGTGGGTCCCAACCACTTAGATAGCATCGGTGCCCTTTTTTTTCACGTTGCAGCTTAGCTAGCGCGATGCCTATTTTCTCACCGTGGCACTCTGAACAGTATTGAGCTTCACTCACGTTGTGGAGGGCCTATTCGGTGCTTCAACGTTGGAAGAGGTGCGAATAAATTTCTTCAAATATACATCGTTGTTTTGGTGCCGTAAACGCACTTATGCAGCAAATCCCTTTTGTGTAAATAGAGTTCAGTTTAGACTTTAGACTGACAGTCTTGTGCTGAGAAATGGGAGCCTTTTTCTCTTTAAAAAAAGTAAGAAAGAAAAAGGAGCCTCGTCTGCACTCTGCATAGCCTCTAGAGCAAAGGAAGAAACTTTACAGTATTAGCACTTGACCAATTCCTTTCTTTTATTTCCTGATAGTAGCTGAGCAGTTATATATATTTTAGTGAATTGCTTGTTTCAGATTCAGAGGAGGTTATTTGCTCGGGTCTTGTGGCGAGTAATATTCAGTACCATTTCTTTTCTCTTTATAGAATATGGGAATTACTATCATATCCCACTCAGAAACTGTAAGCCTCCTACGAACCTAACTTGGCATATTGCGCATCCTTACTGATTAAAAGAATCTGTATGACCATATGATCTCCTGATCCATACTGGCATAGTACGATAACCTAACCGTTCGATAGGTAGTTTGTGATTGCATATGCATTTGCATGCATTATGTTGACATAAAAATATAGACCATATTCAAACAGTGCAGGGGGACTGGTAGACACTAGACAGCTAGTTGAAACAAAAGAAAAGTAGAATCAAACACACTATCTGCATTCATAGGTTCCCATAATTCTCTTACTTCATCGACTGTAAGCCTGTTGCTTGTCTTCTAGGACTCGAGAAGTGCCATCTCTTCAGAGGCAGCATGCTGTAGGCTTCCTCCCTCGGATCTATGATCAAATCGGAGAAGTGCATGAAGAACATCCTTCATGGATGGTCGCGTTGAAGGTTGTCCCCCAGTACAAATCACAGCTAGTGTGAAAACTGCCAGCATATCTTCATTGTGCTCTGGGTCTTGAATCTCCTCATCTAGAAGATGAACTGACAAGCCTTTTTCTTGATATTGTCGCCATGCCCATTGTGCCAAGCAGTACTCTGCACCACCACCGTTTGCCACCCGTCCAGTTGTGAGTTCCAACAGGACCACCCCGAAGCTGTAAACATCGACCTTCTCATTCGCCCTCCTCTGATATCCATACTCTGTAGAAGAAGTCTCACATTAGCACATGATACAAGTTTCTGTTAATTTATTTTACTTGTTTGCTAATTTTCAATTTGCATTTGTAGTTCTACCTGGAGGAATGTAGCCAAAAGTTCCACCCATGGCAGAAACTGACTCTGGTTCTCCAGCTTTAAGAAGAATCCGAGCAAGCCCAAAGTCAGCTACCTTTGCTCTGAATTCTGAATCCAGCAGAATGTTGGCAGACTTGACATCTCGGTGCACAATGCCGGGTGAGCAGCCATGGTGCATGTAGCAGAGGCCCTTTGCTGAGTCGATGGCTATTTGCAACCTTGTGGGCCAATCCAAAGGTGCAGGTGCACCGATTCTTTCTCTCTGGTGCAGCCACCTATCTAGGCTGCCATTTTCCATGTATTCGTAGACAAGAAGCTTTGCTTCTGAGCTTGAGATGCAGCAGAGCAGCTTGACAACATTTGTGTGTCGAATCTTACCCAATATCTGGACCTCGGCAAGGAAGTCCTTCTCCAGATTCTCACCAAGATTTTTCAAGCTCCATATCTTTTTCACGGCCACCATACCACTGGCACCTGCTCCATCTGCAACATGAACACGGTATACCTTGCCAGACCTACCACTTCCAATCCAGTTCTGCTCACAGAGCCCAGAAAGAATATCATGCTCTGTGAAATGCAATGCATGGAATGGGGTCAGCTTCCATGGTAGGGGGTCTTGTCTGTGTTGTAGCCTCCTCAAGATCAAGAATCCGCCCACAGCTATACCCATAAACATGACAGTGGCAAGAACAGAAAATAGGATTATAAGCCTCCTGGAGAGGTCATTGCTGGAGTTTGATCTTGCCCTACAAATCGGGAAATTATTGGTGGAACTATTTGGTGAGATATGGGTGGAACTATGTGATGGAACACAGAGACCTGGATTGAAGCGGAGGTCATATGCTTCATTTTGCAAAGACGTTGGGATTTCACCTGATAGCTGATTCATGGATAGGTTCAGAAAGCTCAGCCTTAACTTATTGAATTCCTTTGGGATCTCTCCAGATAGTGCATTCGATGAGAGATCCAGGATGGTTAGCACTGACATAAACCCAAATGCTGCAGGTATGTTACCAGATATCTGATTTCCACTTATGTTAAGTGCATTAAGCCACTTCAGCACTCCAATTGTCATGGGTATAGGGCCAGTAATTTGATTCCCAGAAAGGTCCAAATCTGTTACCTGTGAAATGCCTGTCAAATCCCAGGGAATTTCACCTGAAAGCATGTTGTTTGCTGCTCTGAATACTTTCATTCTGCCTGCCAATGTTGGAACAGGACCAGAGAATCTATTGTTGCTGATGTCAAGCCGTGTAAAATTCCACGGCAGCTGGGTAGGGAATGTGCCTGAGAAATTGTTGTTTTGGATCATAACTACACTGAGCTGATTCGTTACAACCGACCAGAGGCTCTTGGGAAACTCTCCCGTGAAATGGTTATTGTACATCATTAAATTGTTCAACAAATGACAGCCATCTAGTGATTCTGGAAGCTTACCAGAAAAGTTATTGTTGAACACAACTATATCATATAGCTTCCTGTTGGAGCAAAGGCCCTCTGGCAGTTCACCAGAGAGGTTATTTTTGGAGACCTCAAGGTTGCCCAGCGGGGAGTGCTTACCAAGCTCTGGTGGGAGGGCACCTGAGAGCTTGTTAGTGAAAAGCCGGATATCCTGGAGATTTGGCAGCAATCCAATGTTCGGTGGAATTGGTCCACATAGTTGGTTTTCGTAGAGAAACAGTAGGGTAAGGTAAGTAAGCTTACCAAAGTCACCTGGTATTGTCCTGGTTAATTCGTTTGAAGACAAGTCGATCTGTACCAAATCCAATGCTGTGATATTATCTGCAATTGCACCTGTGAAATTATTATCGTACAGATACAAGTATTGAAGCTTCTTAAGCTGCCAGATCCACATCGGAATTGTCCCTTGCATCGGGTTCTCATACAAGGCCAAGGTCTGGAGCTTTGTGAGGTTTGACAGGCTATCAGGGATCTCACCAGTAATGTTCATAGAGCTCTTTTACAATGCCTTATACTACTGTAAAGATGGACCAGTATGGAATAAAAAAGGACCAATATGAAAGGATCGGACGGCTCAGAATTTTTATATACTGGTAAAAACTTGACCTGTAGTACAGTGGTATGGGTGGGTAGTATAGTCTAGTATGGATATTTAGGAAAAAAATTATAATGGCACAAATGTAATTTTTTGAAGAAATTTTATTTGTACAAATATAATATTATTAAAAATATTGTAATGGCATAACTGTAAATATTTTTAACAATCTATGTGACGACAATATAGTCACTGCATTCTCACTCCCCACCTGTCATCTCCGGCACCTTGTCTGCCTTTCTTCTCATCACCACATCTCTCTCGTATCTCACTCCCCACCTCTCATCTCCGGCGACAAGCGTCTTGCCGGACTCGTTGCGGATGCGGATGGAGAAGGGCGCCTGCATGCGGTGGTTGGTGTCCATGCGCCAGATGGAGCCCCAGGACTCGCGCATCGGGGTCCACCTCCCCGTCGGCGGGCCGTGCGCCATCTTCGACTCCATCAGGTCCACCTGCACCACATCGCTGTCGCGGGATCTGCGGGGATGGACGGCGAGGGTCGGCGGGTGGGCGGTCCATGGCCCGGGATCTGCGGGGTCGGCGTGCGGCGGCCTGCGCCGGCGAGGGATGGAAACAGAGGAGGGGCTTGCTGCGCCGGCATCCAGCCAGGAGATTCACGGCGAGGGAGGCATCCGAATGAGAGGACGCGGAAAGGGACGACCGGCGGCGGCAGGAGTTCTTCCGTAGCAAATGTGCTCTCCGTAGGAAATTACAGGGAGAAAAAAAGAATTCGAACCTAGGACGCAGAAAGAGAAAAATTCTCAACAGAAGGAGGTTACTAAAATGCTTTTTTTCTATACTCTATACTACATGAGTAGTAGTATAGGGCACTGTAAAAGAGCTCTGTTCATATTGGATAGCCACAAATGGGTGAGGTGCATCAACTTGCCAAACTCCCACGGCACTGGAGCTGAAGCAAACGGATTATCTGCTAGAGTGAGAATCTCAAGATTGGTAAGATTACTGATTACCTCTGCTGGATAATTTCCATCAAACCCATTGGTGTCGAGGAGCAACGACTTGAGCCTTGGGAACCATCCAATTGATGGTGGAATTCGGCCGGTGAAGTGATTAGTTGATAAGTTGAGATGCTCAAGCTGTGCGGATAAACTGTTTATGTCATCTGGGAGGTTCCCAACAAAGAAATTGTTGGAAAGATCTAGGTGATTCAGTTTGGAGCAACTGTAGAGTGTGATGGGGAATGATGAGGAGAAATTGTTGTACGAGAGGTCCAAGCTGGTAAGGTCCTTGAGGAGGCAAAGGGAGGCCGGGATTGGCTTGATAAAGGATTGGTTTGATAGGGATATGGCAGTCACCACACCATTTTTGCAGGTAACTCCTCCCCAATTGCAGTGAGCTTCAGAACTGGAGTTCCATCTGCTGAGCGCTGGTGAATACCTCCCCCAGTGTTGCTTGAGTTCAAGAAGGATTTGGTGGTCCTCGTTAGACCGATTTGTGGACTGGGCGTAGGATTTAGGCATGAGAGAAAGCAGTTATAGAATGAACAGAAAGAGGCCAATATAACAGTTGTTAGGCATGTCTGCTGAATCTTTGGTGGATGATTTCTTGCTAAGAGAGGGAGGGAAAATTTCTGGGGGAGTTTTGCCATCTCCAGTGGAACTAAATATAGGCTGTGCAGAATTATGTTAAATGGGAACTGAACCCTTTTTTTTTAGTACTCCGTTGACCAGTAAGTCTCCTCCCAACTAGCCAAAAATTCTTCTCTACAAACGAGTGGAGTTCCTTGAAGCTCTGCAGCCATGCAAGGACATGAAAGAGACACGGCTCCACAGTGATGCCAGATGGAATGAAAATCATTTTTCAGAAATCCTACCAACTGCGGAGAGGAATAATAGAGGAAAGATTAGGCTTTTGCTGTGTAAGCTATTCGAGAAATCTATGTTGTCTTTGTTGCATATGAAACCTTCCTAATTAAGAAAAATGATAAGGTGATCTAACTTTGTCCCAACTCCCAAGAAACAAATATTTCCTCCAAATTATGTTATTCGTTGTCGTCAGTCTTCGTGCAATTTTTTTTCGAGTAAAGAGATCTATTTTAGGGGTGTTTAGTTCATTCCCTTATGCATAAAGTTTGCATAATGCACGCAGCTCAATGCATTCCTTCTCTCTGTGCACGCGGTCCAATGCATAAACTTTTCAATCTTTTCACCCATCTAAACACGCCCTTAGTTGCTCATAGAAGAGTTACAATCTTGAGCAATCAAATGCTCTATACACATGGGAAAACAGTAGCTCATTAGCAACCGCATTCATTTCTCTCTTTACATGATTTAACTCAAACCTGGGATATTGTGCAATTAACGTGCAATAGGCCGATATTTTACAGCTTGTATTTATCAGCTATTGTGGAGGTGATTATATATTGGTACTCTCCAATATTACAAATATAGGGGATAGCTATATTCAGGAGTAGTAGTATCTCACAAATATAGTAAATCACTACGTTAACAATACAGTACCTTCTAACATTTCTTTCATGCTTGCTCCTCTTAATTCTTGGGTTAATATATGAGCTAAGGAAAGAAAAGAATACGAATATATGATAGATAAAGAAAGCACTGTCATGCGATCCAACTCTTATTCGTAAAAAGGTTGTATTTGTGATCGGATGGAGTAAAGACTAAAATGATTGATATTGCTTTTGGCTGTGGTTTTCGTTTCTGCCAATCTCTACCACAATTTAGGAGAAACGAAACACTGAGGGGATGTTTAGTTCCACCCTTTTGCCATCCATTTTGCAAAATACGTGTTTCCCAATGCATTTTTTCTCTCTGTGCACGCGGCCCAATATGCCCTCATTTTGCAAAACGGCGGGAACTAAACACCCCCTGACTGTCTCAATTGAAGAGAGTGGCCTCTAGAGATGCCAGTCTATAGATGATAACGTGGCAGCTGCAAGGCCAATGCCTTTTGAGTCCGACTGAGTGGCACCGTAATTTGGCATTGAAATGACTCATCGCCGTCTGATCTGCAAAGAATGGCCAAGATCAACTTGCACAACCCTTGGAGTCGTACTAGCCAAACAATCTCGATGCAATCCTTCAAATGAATCAGCTTGGGGCCAGCGATCTACTATGTGGGAGCCCACAAAGGCCCATGAAGGCGAGCGATCTTCCCTCTGGCTGATTAGAAAATTTTTATTTTTTATTTTATGATTTTTCAAAAATAAATATCATCGAAAAATTTGCGGATCTATACACATGCCGCCATTTGAAACGGCTTTAGCCAAATGAATCGACGGTAAGTGCACTGTAACAACCTTACCATCAGTTGAACCAGCGGAATTTCTCTTATCTAGAAAGCATATTTTTAAAAAAAATCATAACTAATTTATATAAACTCATATGGAGATGCACTTGAAAATTGTAGTTCTCGACGAGATCTACAACTTTGTTGTTCAAACCATTTTCATTCGGATGCATCAAGATGCTCAAATAATTGACACAAGCTTCAGATTTAAAATTTAATTGATGGGGTCACACCATGAAGGTCATTCGTTTTTATCCTCTGTAGTCATGCATTTGCTGACATATAAATTGGGATGCAACAGCATGTATCACTGTCTTCTCATTTTGCGTGAAGGAAGCAAAACAATGTCACTTTTTTTTCTTTGATTTCTTTAACAAACAATGTCATTTATAAACATAGTTGACAGTGATTGCATTTTAGTTGACAGAGTTAGTGGATATGTCCATCTCTAGTGGGTGTAGTGGCTAGAAGTTATAGTCCCTAGTCCCTGTATAAAGAGAAACGATATTTTTTGTCGATAAACTTTTTTTTATACAAATCAATCAGATTTGCAATGTTCCTGCACAAGAAAAAAATATTCCAGGTAGTGAAATAAAATGTTTCATGTTGGGAAATAAACTGTTCTATATAATCAGGATTAGTAGATTTATTAATGAAAATCTATCAGAACCAGATAAAATGTCAGTCTAAGAAAAAAATATTTTGATAGTGAAATAAAATGTTTCAGTTAAAAAATAATATTCCGATTTTAACCCGCTTTTTCTGTCATGGAAGGGTGAATATGAACTATTGGATATCAATCCAAAATTGTTAAAAGTCGATAGATTTATGAGTAAAAATCTGCCGTGACAAATGGTCTCACATGTTAAAAAAAATGATCATGTCTTTTTAATCGGAAACCACTTTTTACATGACGGAAGCAGTGTCTCGTCATAGTTTTATTGAACGGTGGATAAGAACTACATGTAATATGGGCTAGCTCTTGACATATATAAGATGGCAAGAACAGGCGAATAGAAATACAATGACAGAGAAGCAACTCTCTAATTGGATGAGGACGTTGCTTCAATATCTTGAAAACTGGTACTGAACCCTACGTATTTGGGTCAAAATTTCAACTTTCCAAAGAGGACAGAAGGTACAGAATTAACTAGACTTACAAGGCCAAAGACAGTCCTGCAGAACCAGTACAGCCACAAGTAGTACAGCTACATTGCATATATTACAATGATCAATCTCCGACCATTCCAAACTCCAAAGGTTGCATCTCAGACGTATTCAGAGATGTACATTTACTATGACCGCAATTGGATTTGCATCAAGATTGATGCAAATTTTCAAATTGTTAGCTGTCATATTGCTTCTATTTCAGATCTTTGCGTGCATAATATTCCAATATGTATCAGATGAACCAGAAATGGTAAAAAAATGGGGAAAATAATGATTTTTTGCTTTCTTTGATATTGAATTATATATAGGTGTCAAGAACAATATTGCTCAATCTACGGGTTTAAAAAATGTGGGCATGCAAATATCGCTCCCTGAGTCTATGCATAAAGAAAAGTGGCAAGCTGTTGGTGTATGATAAGTTGACAGCAAGTCCATGCTTCAGCAATGGAACTAATCACAGCAATTAATTGCATTTCCTTTTGATAAAAAGGTAAAAAGATACATTTCCTGGTTTTATGTAATACATTTCCTGGTTTTATGTAACTTACAAAGGTACTCCTTACAACTTATAAGCCACTAACTCAGACTACAATTAACACGAAATCATGCAAGGTAGACTGTAGGACACTAGGACAGCATTGCACTTGGGGATCAGCCGTATGCTGCAATTACCTCAACCTGAACATTCAGACGGCCATGTTGATGTTCACACATTCCTCTTTTACCTGCGCAAAGAGTTCCGAGTTCAGGTACCTCTCCCCCCCGCTGGAAAACATTGTCACGATCATCTTGCCCTTGTTCTCCTCTCTTGCCGCAACCTGCAAAGTAGTACAGAAATCAGATGACCATGCAACAAGCAGCTATGGATGACTGCTGAATTTGCACAAAAACAAAGAGTGACGAGCATGCCTTTAAGCAGGCGGCTGCATTTGCCCCTGAAGATATGCCAACAAGTAATCCTTCTTCCCTTGCCAACCTTCTTGCCATGTCCATGGCTTCTTGGGTAGTAACTGTTACAATTTCATCTATTTGTGACATGTCTAGTATTTCTGGGACAAAACCAGGCCCTATCCCTTGTATGTTATGATACGCTGGCTCACCACCTGCAAGTGAGAATAATACACAAAGATAAAGATCTTGCTTACTAAGCAACGCAGAAAATGAAGAACAGCCACAGCGTAGAATGACAACAAAGATAGGGGGGGTCACAAGTTGCACCTGAAATTACCGCACTTTCAGCTGGTTCAACGCAAATTAGCTTTACAGATGGATTCTTCATCTTCAGATACCTCCCTGTGCCTGTCAAGGTGCCTCCTGAACCAGAAGCAGCAACAAATATGTCCACTTTGCCTTCCGTATCCTTCCAAATCTCAGGTCCTATTGACAAAGTTTAGTAAGTTTCAGGAACAGAGTAATAATTTACCGATGTTCATAATCAAGACTGAGTAGTTGGTACTTCATAGACAATTTCGTGGAAACATGTATTCATGTAAAAGACTTGGTACTATGCCATGCTTTAACTAATTTCAGAAGTTCTTTTTTCGAACAATAATTTCAGAAGTTTAGGGCACTCAGTTATGTTTTCATGTGGAACTCTTAGGATGCAATTGACTACAGGGTAAAATATTATAACAGCATGGTTTCAGGAAGAATCAAACATCTAACATTACTCCAAAAATAATACTATCAAATCCAATTTACTTTGCAGAGGTCATGTTACCAGTCCATCTGAAGTGTGCATCAGGATTCGCAGGATTTGTGAACTGGTCTACAACATAAACATTTTCCCTTTCATTCTTCAGCTGTTCTACTCTATCAAGTAGCCCCTTGAATCCATTAATTGCAGGATCTGCAAGAGACAACTAGGTTCCCATCAGAAAGAGTTACTCAACTGTTATGAAGGACATGGCGCATAGCTTCTTACCAACTAATATCACTTCAACGCCCAAGTATCTCAACAGTGTCTGCTTATCTATTGCGTGTTTTGCAGGCATAACAGAAATGAAATTATAGCCTTTCTGGGCAGCAACAAATGCTACACCAATACCAAGATTACCGCTCGTGACTGCCACTAGTGTTGATATGCCAGGTGAGATCAGGTTTTTTTCCTCTGCATCTTCGATCAACCTGCAAATTGAGTTGTATTTATGTGCAAACTCACAAACAGATGTGCGTTATATCGAAGAAAAGAAATATGCATTAAGGAAGGAATCAAGCCTCATATGTACCAGTTAAGTCATGCACCATTACCAGTCATTTTGTATGATCAACATTTTTCTGCTACTAGAACTATATTTAACTCTGGCTTGCAATGAAAGCTTTACCTCATCAATGAGATAAGTGCTAGAACCAAACAGACACGAGACAAGATCAGAGTTCACGAGAGTGTTGACACATTGGCACTTTAGATATCCTAAAATAGCTTTACCATGTTACATCTAAATTATTGCATGAACAATATTATGTCATCTCAAGTAGAGCTGTTACCTGAGAGCACTTCGGTCCTTGACAGAAGAAAGGGGCTGGTACGGCTCAATCTTCCCAATCAGACGAGCGTTTATGCCATCCTTCTTGGCAATATTTTTCAGTTCTATCAGGGGCGTCCAACCAATTAGCTGAAAGGCATAGAGTTTACTCAAAAGAAAATCAGCAAGCATCAACAGCAAAAATAACAGACTTCACGACACTTTCATGTATTCCTAGAAAGAATGATAAGGCACGAAGAGAATATAGCCACCTGTGTGATGTTGGATGCAATGCACTCCCCCTGTGAGGAGAGCAGAGATGGTATCCCTTTCCTTCCTTCCTGCATATCCATTTCTGTGATGCTTAATTTACAACAAAGCCAACTAGAAGTCTAGAACTAGAACAATTCTTGAACAAATGAATGGGTATAAGCGGAGGGGCTCCAACGCGGCTATATATATGAGTCCCTGGTAGGTTGCCAACAAAGACATGGATACTGGATATAGAGCAGGTAGCATCCAAGAAGCTTCCCTTCAGCCAATCTTTCAAAAAACTTTGTTGTCACATGTATTTTTAAATCAAAATTAAAGCATGTTAACATGTCAGACAATGTGCACATTACATGAAAGGGAAATTATGTCAAATATAGAAGCCACTAGTTGACTGAACTCCAGACCACATCAATTCTTAAAAATGTTTTGCTACTTGGAGTGCAAGCCACTCAAATCACGCTGCGCAAACAGTGAGAAGGAACACTGTTTGTCTGTTTGTGTTTGTCACAAGTCACAACCTGTAACCAATACCCCCATATTAGAGCAATTGCTGTGAAAGCCCCAGCTGAGATGTGCACGAGTTGAACTGTGCCATGGGTGTGTAAGCAATGAACCAAATGGCATAGATAACGCAACGCTATTTCTGGACTATGCAAGAATCAAATCTTTTGGCACTCTTGATGCCAGCAAAACTTTTGATACCTTTGAGGCTTTGGGACTCGATGACTTGCCCCCATTTCCACCGGCTTGAGCTCCGGAAGCCACATTGCACAATCCAGCTTTGAACCATCTATCTGCGCTTAGGTCTTCATCCCTCTTTGAAATGAAGGCATAAATAATTCTAGAGACGAAACAGTGTAAACTGGGAAGTTCAGTTACAAGATTGGTGCGAAATTAATCGCGAGATGGTCAGGTGCGTGGGTGCTTCCGGATCGGAGAGTCAGGGACGGAGGCGAGGCTACGCCTCGCAACGGCATTCGCCGGCGGTCGGCTAGGGATGTGCAGGGGGGCCGAGCCGCCGCCGGAGCCGAGGGTGGAAAGGAACTGGACCCCAGCAAGAGAACATTATCTCCCTGACGAGTGGGCCCTGATGACAGTGGATGAGTCATTTTTTTCCGTTTTACCCCTCCCTATTCTCCTCTTTTACATCAACAACGCCTTCGCCCGGCTCGCCGGCGACGGCGGTTTCCGCCTCGTCGGCCGCGGGAGTTGCCTCATGTCGGAGGTAGCTTCGGCTAAGGCCGTCCCAAGAGGCGGTGAAGGTGGAGCGCCGTCGTCGTCGCTGCCGTTGCCGCTCCCGTACACTCGCCGTCGCATCCTGCTGCAATGCGGCATCAAATTGTGAGTCCCCTGGTTTGAATTCCTCTTGTCCCTTTTTAATTATATGTTGTATTCCGACTCTCTTGAATTCAAACAACAAATTGGTCACGCATCTTGCGCGAAATTGCAAGTGCTGTTCCTGTGTTAAAATTGGGGAATTTGTTTGCAAAGCCTCGCTCTTCACGCATAAGGTCAAATTGTATGAAATACTACTGTTTTCTTAGTTTGTCTTTGCATAGAGGTAGTGTATTTACTGGAAGGAGGTGGAACAAACTTTGATACCTAAGAACCTGTTGCAGCTTTGATTGTTACATGCTCTGTCTACATATTCGAGAACAAGTGACTGCATCTACATTTCACACGTCTTACTTAAAAAATTGTAATTCCTTGTAAAGAAAATTAGCGTAATTTGCATCTAGGATGCAAACAGACTGCGCTATCTGCAGGAAGCCATAGATTGCAACCATTTTCTAGAGAGATCGTTTAATGTTTTTTCATGGCGAGAGAGACCTTGGCAGGAACATAATTGTCCCATAATAAGGAACAAAAAATCTGATAAGAGTTGATATCCAGTTTTCACTGAAATTCATACACTTTTACAGTGCTTGAAATTTACTGTTATGTATGATTAACTAAAAGTTGAATTAGAGACACACTGACCATTGTAGTCAAATCAAGCACTCGTAGCCAGCCAGCATACGGATGCCACTACTTTGTGAGGAACTGAGGACCTAGATCAGTAGCATTTTGACCTAATGCGTGATTCTCCTGTGACCTTTTGTCTGTTAATGCCTGTCACTGACACCCTATGAACTCGAGAATAGTTAGGCAAAGGCAAATCCAAAGGCCAAAAAGGACCTCCGTAACATAGGAGACCTCATATAGTCATATGTGCACAAGCACCTGCCATGTAAAGTATGAATAGAGCCAAAGGAAAGTACTCTTGCCAGATTGATGCCCAGCAGTGGTGGCTGGTGGGGAAACAGTAAAGCACTTATTGGCTATGAGCCTGTTAGACTTTACCTGTTTAATGCTCTGTTAAGATAGGAGATGCTACGCTATCTCGAAGAATAGGAGATTTTGGGTTTATGTAATATTTTGCTTTTCCTGTCCAATTGGGGAATGGGGTACTGTTCTCCTACAAGATATTAGATACCCAATGAATTATTGAAAGGTAACTGATTGTCATTGTTTCCTGTCTCAATCTGAACTGCCCAATTCCTGTTCAGATGGTCCAGTACCGCTTTTAGAATGGAGCATTCTTGCGCGATCTGGAGAGATTATGCTGTTACTTGTAAAATTCTGAGAAGACCCCAAATGGTTGACTTTAACAATTGCTCCATGGCATCACCTTCACTTTTTGAATCTGAATCTACAAACTTGAATACCTGGTGGTGAACAACGATTCAGGACTGGCCCAACAGATGCTGATGTGAGTGTCGTGACACAAAGTAATGAGACTGCTTCACTTTCAGTTATCAACCCTCAATCCTTGGTATCCACATAAAGTGTGCAAACCCCACCCAGCTACCTTCCTACTGAGATGCACCCATTGACCCATCCTATACAGGTTGAATCGGCCCAGACAACCATCTCCAAACACTGAGCCATCAAGTTGCACGTCCGAAAATGAGAGTTTCTCGGCTTTCTGCATATCATTGTCAGAAAAGGGGAGAGGCAGAATTCAAGAATAAAGAATGCACATCACACACCAAACACCATGCAAAAGAGCAACAGCAGCAGTTCAAACCCCCTGGTACAATAATTGGCCAGCTAGGGTTTGTCCTGTTAGTTATTTTTCTCTCACAGTGTTATTGACCCCGATCTTGCAAGGAAGGGGGGCCCTCAAAACTGATGAGCAAAAGTCACGGTTCTTTAGTCCTTTGTAGTGGGACACAAAAAGACTAATCATCCAATCAAAAGATTTGCGCTACAGCTTTACTGATGTAGCATATTGTGCTGGTGCAATATATTGTTGAAACCACTATAGAATCAAAGGCTCCAGAACTAGTGCGCTGCAATATAGCCGTGTGAAGTTTGTTTCAATAATTGTGAATCACTAACTCCACTCAGTTCTGAAACCAGGTATCACGCCACAACAACCAGGATAATTTCACACTCCAGTGGTACATAATCAGGAGGTGCTCACAAGACGCTATGACTAGGCTCTGTATCTAATATGATTATCATTGTCATTGTGGTGCGTTTCAAGTTGGCCCAAAAAGTGACAGGTCTCACAGTCACCTTTGGTGGTTCATGTATCGTTCACTCACATTTTCCCAATGCGATAAGCTGTGTAGCTGGGGTACATTTTTGACTTTGGCATGTCCAAGAATATTCAAGGTTATTGGACAGTCTATCAGCCTATGAGATATCTTCTGTCAGGGTTTCCACTATCAGTTATGGTAACTGATGCATTCCATCTGTCATCAAAATTAAACCAGACTGAAATTATAATAACAATATATAAAGGATCCTCCCATTTGATTCATTCACGTGTGCATCATGTAAAGTTTCTTGGTTCATAATTACCTAGAAAAATGAGAAGGGAAGGAAGGGTGTAGCAGGTTCTGAAGGTGCTCTTTCAGTGCTAGATTTATCTTATTCTTCTCCATCTTTCTTTGCTTTACTAGATAGTTCCGCACTTAACCCCAAATGTACCTATACTCTGTTTTGTCAAACCTTATATTTGGATGGTTTCTGAAAGTTATGAAACATTGCCTTGATGCAAACTAATAAAGCAGAGAGTAACTATATAATAAATAAGCTCACAATAATGAACCAAGAATTTGAAGGTATTGGGAAAAGGAGCTTCTATCTTTTTGCAACCATAAAGCTGAAAATGTTTATTTGGAAACAACAAAATCAAATCAACTTTTAGAATCTGATGGATCTTAGCAAAATATAAATGAAAAGAAAGAAGACACGATGATAAATATATGAACCCTGTCTAGTGAAAAATCAAAACACTAAGTCTAAAGACTGACATCCATAAAAAAGTGTACATGTACCCTGTCCAAGCACGACCCTTCTAGGTTGGAAAGATCAGTTCAGAAGGACCATGCCACTGTAAGATGTCATGGATTCATCTCGCTAACAGCCATGGAAGAAGGTTCCTCACAGAAGAATATTTCCAAGCTGTGCAACAAGAGAAATAATGTCAACCCTGCAAGCAATATCCAAGAATGTGGACCATCCTTTCTGAAATTGCAGTCCACGTTGAAGAAATTTTGATTTTGGATTCACCTAACTTAACAGTGCTTCTATTACAGTATTTTCATTCATCATAATCATCAGGATGATTTTAAAGCCTAGTGTTAAACTGTTAATAGAACATACTGATTCATTGAAAACTAGCGGTCATTTAGTATAGTTTTGACTTTTGACTTTTAGTTCAAAGGAAATTTATCTTCATGATTATGAAAAACAGTCAGTCACAAGTTTACAGATATTAACTGTTCAGATGATAGATTAGGAACTGAGTAGTCTATAAATACATAGTAAGGAAAAAAAAGATTGAAAGATACGTGCCAGTCTAGGATGGTGCCATGGTGGTGTCAATTCTGTTTTGTCAGAATCATAGTGTCAATACTAGCCCACATGGAATCTGGAGATCCTTAGAAAGTTTATTCTATTCATACAGTGATTGTAATTGGCCAAGATCCCACACATGTCTTCTTATTAATATATTGATACGCAACTCTCCTTCGTCTTCGAGAAAAAAAGATCCCACACATGAAATAGATGGTGCGAATTTCTTGCCCACATTACAGTGCCCACATCAGTGCATTGGTCTAGTCCATTCAGTTCTTCTTTCCAATACGATTTGTTATTGTCGCCATCATGTCACCGATGTCATCACAACATGTGCTTTACAATATGTATGAAGGCAACCTGTGACTTGTCTGTTACCAGACCCAATTCCATGAGAAACTGGTGTGAGAGGAACAACTTGGAACTTAGTTCTTCCTTCCATTGTGCTGTCGTGCTAGTGCTGGCTGCAGGTTGATATATTTTAATAGAATTCGATTTGTATGTCCCACTTAGGTAATTTGAATCTTAAAACAAATCAAGGATTTGTGTACCGACACATGCATACATTTTGCACTTTTTTGTTTCTTCGCATACAATTCATTAATATTATTCGGTTATAAAAGTATAATAAAATGGTGAGAAATTTCTCTGCTAACCTAGGTAGCTGCAGCTGCAGTTGCTCCTGTGAATCTATGATCCATTCAGACTAACAGTATGTGCAGTAAAAATCCATTTTCTAATTCCCTGCTATGTATAGTGCAAGGGAACTGTGTATATATGAACTGAATTAGAAGAATAAACTAATTAAGCAAGCATTGGCAAAGATACAGGAACTGATCAGGAAAAACATTAGCCATCGTATGTAAATAGTTGCCAGTAGGCAATCTGTGGTTGGTAACACCTTGTAGAATTAGTCACAGGAATGAAAATTCAGAAAATAATAAGATCAATTGAGATATTTTTACTAAACCTTTGGATTGGTAACTGCTGATGTGTCGCCAATATGTTGCCTGCGATTCCTCTTATTATTGATCATATGCCACAGATCGACTAGCTCAGCAGAATTCTGACGACTACAAACATAAGGACAGCACCGGATGCTATTTACCTCACCCTTTATAAATTGGCAGGAGCAGCACCAGTTGAACACCAGAACTCTGCAGCTAGGCAGCTCCTCTCTTCCACGTGCTAGTGTCAAGCTTCTCCCATGGAGTCTGCAACCAGTTGCAATGGTGCACTCGAAGCTGGCCCTATTGCGAACCAAAGTGCACCCGTTCTGGTGCTCATATCTTTTGTATCTCTGTTCAGCATATTCCTGATATACTTCTATGCACCCTTCTGGAGTGTGAGGAGAGTTCCGGGGCCTCCAGCCAGGTTTCCCGTAGGCCATCTTCATCTTCTTGCAAAGAATGGACCAGATGTCTTCCGTGCAATAGCGAAGGAGTATGGTCCGATATTCAGGTAACCTTTTATGATTTGAAGGTTCTGCAGATTTAGCAATAATGAGTAGTAATTCTGAGTGAATGGAGAAGAAAACAGAATTGGTTACCATGCGTAGGTTTCACATGGGAAGGCAGCCACTCGTGATTGTGGCCAATGCCGAGCTGTGCAAAGAGGTTGGCATCAAGAAGTTCAAGGACATCCGCAACCGGAGCACCCCGCCGCCGACCGTCGGCTCCCTGCACCAGGACGCCCTCTTCCTCACCAGGTACTACCGTACTAGTGTTTTCTACTAGCTGAATGAACTCACAGGTAGTTTGAAACATTGGCTGGATGGAGGTAGACTGGAACGTTCAGAGAAGGCATGGGAACATTTGTTGTCTGAAATTTGTTTGAGTGAGGCAGTGAGCTTAACATAGTGTGTTCATGCAATGTCAGAGACTCGACCTGGTCGGCGATGAGGAACACGGTGGTCCCGCTCTACCAGCCGGCGCGGCTTGCGGGGTTGATACCGGTGATGCAGTCGTACGTGGATGCGCTGGTGGCTAACATCGCCGGCTGCCCAGATCAGGACTGCATCCCTTTCTGCCAGCTCTCGCTGCGGATGGCCATCGACATCATCGGCAAGACGGCCTTCGGCATCGAGTTCGGCCTGTCAAAGAATTCCGCGGACGGCGGCTGCGGCAGCGAGACCGGCGGCGGCGAGGGTGACGACGACGACGTCAGGGAGTTCCTGAAGGAGTACAAGCGGGCCATGGAGTTCATCAAGATGGACCTGTCGAGCTCGCTGTCCACCATCCTCGGGCTCTTCCTCCCGTGCGTCCAGACGCCGTGCAGGCGGGTGCTGCGGCGGGTGCCCGGCACGGCGGACTACAAGATGGACGAGAACGAGCGCCGGCTGTGCCGCCGCATCAACGCGATCATAGCCGGCCGGCGGCGGGACCGTGCCGCGCGCCAGCGTGGCGGTGACGGCAACGGCGCCGACGGCGAAGCCCCTCGGTCCGCCCCGCTGGACTTCATCGCGGCGCTGCTGGATGCGATGGAGAACGGCGGGAAGGACTTCGCGCTGGAGGACCGGCACGTCCGCGCGCTGGCGTACGAGCACCTCATCGCCGGGACGAAGACGACGGCGTTCACGCTGTCGTCGGTGGTGTACCTGGTGTCGTGCCACCCGCGCGTGGAGGAGAAGCTGCTCCGGGAGCTGGACGGCTTCGCGCCACCGCACGGCCGGCGTGCGCCGAACGCCGACGAGCTCCAAAACAGGCTCCCCTACCTCGACCAGGTCATCAAGGAGGCCATGCGGTTCCACCTCGTGTCGCCGCTCATCGCCAGGCAGACCTCCGAGCGCGTGGAGATCGGCGGCTACGTCCTTCCAAAGGTACGGCAACGCGCACGGCGCCGCCGGCGAGCTGATTCTCAAGAACTTCTCATGCTCTCAACCAGTTCACCTGCAACAAACAAACGTAACGAGGCGTGGTGTGTCACGGCAGGGCGCGTACGTGTGGCTGGCGCCGGGGGTGCTGGCCCGGGACGCGGCGCAGTTCCCGGACCCGGAGGAGTTCCGGCCGGAGCGGTTCGCAGCGGAGGCGGAGGAGGAGCGGGCGCGGCACCCGTACGCACACATCCCGTTCGGCGTCGGGCCGAGGGCGTGCATCGGGCACAAGTTCGCCCTGCAGCAGGTGAAGCTCGCCGTGGTGGAGCTCTACCGCCGGTACGTGTTCCGGCACTCGCCGGCCATGGAGTCGCCCATCCAGTTCGACTTCGACCTCGTCCTCGCCTTCCGCCACGGCGTCAAGCTCAGGGCCATCAGGAGGGAGTGACCGAGACTGGCTTAGCTTGGGGTCACTTTTGGAACTGCTCCGTGATCATGCTATGGTGTCTTCTTGTGTGTAAATTGTATCCGTATATCAATAGCATATAGGCTGAAATTGTATTACGTAGAAAATACCTGAAGAAGCTTGCAACGCATGTAACTATTGATAAATGTGTTGCAGATACAACTTCCGTACAAGAGAATGTGTATAATAAGGGGTTTCTCCACTTCCTAGTGCTATGTTGTACCGACTCAAACATGAATTTGACCAACTTATACGAGATTTGCAAGATCTTTGCAGAATTGCAGATGGTGTTCAGGTTCAGGAAGGCCAGTCATGGCTCACAGTAACACCTTCCTGGTGTTGTTTGGTTTACAAATTGTGGTTCTTGAACAAGAAGCTACTTTGTATCAAAAAAAATGAAAGAACGCGAACTAACTGACATCCTCACCATACAAATGATTAAAAACAAACTAGAAAAGGTTATAAAGACTACAAAAGAACACAGCCTCTAGAACAGCTGCATGAGGAAACATGTTTGCATTGTACATGAAATCACCTGCCAACAAACAAAAATAGCAAGGTTATAAATATTTGAGGCTTAAAACTGAAAAGTAGGTCAAGTGATCTACCATCAAATGTGCTTGCAGCCCGTGATCAAAATCAGACCAACCATGGAATTGATCTATTCACAGCAGTGCGTAACAAAGTGTTCTGATGTCCAGAGGTGGCGATTCGGCAAAGCTTTGTGTGGCTACAATACACAAAGTTGGGAACATATGAATGTTGGTAAATGCAGGAAGCAGAAAAGAGTGCAAGCTTCTGCCCTTACTTGCTTAAGGAACTAACGGAGCTCATCGTGAAACCCATAATCATTTTCTGTGAACAAAGCATTGTAGAAGACATAGGGGTTCTCAATCATCTCTTCCATGCTCAACTGTCCATCTTTATTCGTGTCAGCCTGCATTGGAGAATAGGGTTACTAGATGGCAAAAGTAAACAAGTCTACCCAGAGAAACATAATGTGCTACATGATGCCTCTTTCAGCATAATTGAAGCTTTAGATAAATAAGGGCAAGCTGTTCCCAAACACAATTTAAGCCCAAAATCCATAGTACATACTTCTAGTGGCACTAGAGATGAAGCAAACCAACTTATCTTGAAAGTAAAGCAAGATGCAGCCTACTCTTACCTGCGATATTACGTAGTCTGCTTGTTGCTTGGCATAGAAGTGTTCTGATGGATGGAGATTACCAATTATAGGCTTTATTTCATCTGCTGATAACAGCCTTCAAAATGAGCAAAACCTACTATGTCAGTCGGAAAAATTTTACGCTGACAAATGCACAGAAACAATTCAAAACAACCAAAAGTTGTAATATTTACCCATCATTATCCAGATCAAGGTGCGAAAATGACTTTTTAGCTGGTGCATCAGAGCCACCGGTGTCATCTGTCAAGCCTTCATCATCATAATGTCGAATGGAGTAAAATAGTCCACTGAAGAACTCTTGAAAATTGAGCTTTCCATCATTGTCTTTATCTCTTTCCCTGAATAGTCAACACAAATTCATCTTTAAAATGATGATATCTTAGAGAAGACAGCTGCAAAGCTCAAATAGGAACCTGGCTCAGGCAGCATTAATAAAACCATTTCAGTCAGGATAACCAGTATTCGTACGACATTGCAAATAATTTGGACAATCCAAAAGTGAGGTATGAAGTAGCTAGGTTTTGATAGGATTCAAGTGTAGCTTGGTGGACTTCATGATTCTTCAAAAACCGAAATCAACCACATCTTCAGTAGCATTGAACTTACTGCACTTACATCCACAAATGTGGAACCCAGCAAGAATCAGCATAGATCATGGGGGGAAAAACCTAACCCAAGCATACCTTCCATTAAGCCCCAGAGCTAGTTTGACTATTAGGAATATCCAAATAAGGATCATGGCATTAAGGAGCCATTTGACATAG
>CM014270.1:12942812-13000062 GCA_004135705.1 Alloteropsis semialata | reverse complement strand
CAATGCGATGGGGTATGCTAAAAAAGTGAGAGTTGGGCTCAACCACCTCATCCAAAATATTCACCCCGCACATTATGATCTACAGATTGTTTTGATTTTGTAATAAGGCCATGGAAAAGATAGGGCATGTTGTTTAACCCATGTAGTTGCAAGACGGCTTGTGTGTTGTCTACAAATAGTTGCAGACTTGTGTGTTGATGCATACGTGGTGGTAGGTGACCATCGGAGTTTCGTCTACTATATATCAACTCCACTGTAACTAACCGCCAGAGAGGTTTCCATGGATTGAACTATTTCTATAGTCTTACACCAACAATGATTCCTCCACGACATGATCTGCACTAGTTTTGGAGACGTCCATGACATGTATCTCCACTAGTTTCAGAGGTTTTGGTGGACTTGGAAGCAATGAGGTCGATAAGGTCTAAACCCTTGGTAGGAGGCTGAGCTCGAGCCGGCTAGTAGGTCCTCGTCATCATTGGTGCCATGTGCCTTGCCGTCTTTTGTAGATTTTTCTGGCACATTCATATCCTAAAGACGCCAAATGCCACTATGCTCCTTCTTTGCATGCTCATGGAACGATTCCATGTTTTTCATGGTGTTCCTCTTCTCTCATGAGTTCAACCTGTCATTTCTCTCAATTTGAGCCAAACCATTATGTAGATAAGCAAAAAGTAACCATCATTGTAAGGATATAACTACATAGGCTACTATACCATGTTATTGTTGATGTAAATAATTCATTATATATGGGGAGGGAACTAAATGGAGATGATGTGTTATTCAACCATTAATATAATATATTATGATACCTCTAGCACTGCAACATTGATGCTACTTTCATCATCCTCATCAAACAAAGTCACATTAAACACTTTTCCGGTTACTTGCTCTTCTTGCTTAGCTCCCACACCACCATGCTCTTCAACTATTGCTTTGAACTCTCTCTCATTATCAAGCAAGGTCATGCTTAGATACATTGTTGTTTGTACACCTAGGCCATCCATTAGGTTAGGAATTGTGATGAATGCAAGACGGAATAACTTGGCTAATGGAGGATCAAAGAAGTAGACTGATTTGCGGGTGCAGGTCTCAAGCAACTGTAAGTAACTATTTCTTGGTTTCCATAGTCAATATAAAGTTCTTGAAACTCTCTCTCCATGGGTCCTTGATGTTCACGAACAATCAGCAAAAGGGGAAAATAAAAATAACACAAATATAGCTTTTTTTTGCTATAAGTACAAAATGTGAGCAAAGCTAGAGAATTATTGGTTTTCTTATAAATATAGAAAAGGCTTTTACCGTACCATGGCTCTATTCCAAGTATTGTCAAGACTAAATTGGGCTAGTACCACATCTCCCTTGGTTGGATTAAATTGAACAACATCAGATGGATCATCAGATGACAAATTGGCAGCTCGCGGATTATCTAATGGAACTTTATCTTTCAAAGTATCTAATTTATCTTTAAACAAACTAGACCACATAGAACAAAGAGGGACCACATGGAATTTTGGGTCAACTTGAACTTCTAAAATATTTGATGGCGTAAGCTTTGGTTGGTCTTGAAAGATATAATAAATGATAAAGTATTTGAGGAATCTTTAGCAATCGAAGTTTCTGATATATCATTAAAGTTCATATAAGAAAGCTCATGTTGGATGATGGCCAAGCGACGATAACCAACTATCTAGGAATAGAATTTTTCACTGCCAATGACTTCAGTTACAACAACATTAAAAGTGAAGAAAATTAATTAAAAATTTTGTATTCCATATGTCTCTTAGCTCTACAACAAATATTTTCTAGAGTAGGCAAACCTTGGAAGTTTCATTTCCATTTTATCTGGTCAACGATCCGTGGGGAATTACTTCTTCTTCTTCATTGTAGCTCTCCCACACATAGAAAATAGAATTTTTATAAAGACCTAATATTTTCTCAATTTGTACTATAAAAAGAAAAACACTTTACATTCAATTTCTTCTATCATGCAGAATTTTCTGCCCTTACGAGAGATTGAGCATCTGAGATTCTATCAAGGCCAAATGAACTGAGCTTGGCTATGCCGGCTTCAAGAAGAACATAAGCCATGTTGTTCTTGATTCCCATAAGGAACCTAAGAATGTCCCACTCCTATCAATAGCTTCAATCTCAAATTACATAAGCCCTATACCAAAATGTCCCCTTTTGGACAAGTATATAGGAAAAGTGTTCCAAGCAACAGTCTATTTAATGCCCGTGAAACTTCCACTGAGAATGGCCTTAGTACAGAGGTATTGATGGTGGTAATGACCTGGTGGGGGTCCACGGTGCTAGTAGTTTTGGGGTTCGGAACATAAAAATCGGAAGGGACCGCGACAGTTGAGCTTCGGAAAAAATCAGAACATGATTTAGTTGTTTCACTATTCAAAGTATTTATTTTTTTCATTAAAATTGTTTAGAATTTGATGGAGACTTGGAGATTTGACACTCATAGAGAAGATAGTGGCATGAAGAATAAGGGGATATAGAGGGATGCCAAGCAATTTAAAAGTGAAAACACACTGCTTCTTTGTTTGTAGGCTAGGCGTTTCAAGGCGAGAGAGGCACAAACAGACATAGGATCAATGTTTTACACATTTTTATACTTAGGGCAACATATAGATCTATATCGATCCTTGAGATGATAATAGAAGTCTAATTTAGATGAAATTTCAGTTTCATTTTGGTCCTCACCAAAATGGGTGAATTCACCGAAGTTCAGTTATTTCAGACCGAATACTATAACCCTATAGGGCTAGTAGGCCTTCCTGGTCCAATTTTTTGTTCGATAGGGCTTGCAATATGGGGCAGGCTGTTTTCTCCCTTTTCACAAGTGTCTCGTTTCGGACAAGTATACGAGACACATTTTTTTCATCTCCACCAACTTGTTGACTAGTAGATTCTACTTCTCATTGACTAGACGTCGTATATATGAAAAGTGTTCCAAGCGACAATATCATTTGTTTCAGCAACTTTTTTATTATGTCATATGTTGTTTCTACTTTTGGCTTATTAGTGAAAATAAGCAAGAATCACATCAAACGCTCCGTTTATTCTCACATCTATGACAAGCCGCTTCAAAAATTTGAACTACAAGAAATGAAAAGCAAGAAGCAAGAAAAATTTTCGTTTAGCTTGTGTTGACGGCCCTTAGACGCGTCAATCGTGAACCACAAGCGCACGGATCAGTTGAAGCTCTTCCCTTAGAGTACTCCCCCAAGGTTTATCAATCCGTGGAACTAAAGACATAAGAAATAATCTAACTAGCATTGAAAGCCTTTTGTCTTGAAGAGGGGTTGTAAAACCAAATAGATCTAATCTACTAAAACCCAAACACCGGAGGTAGCAAGAGAAAGTTAGAGATAACCAATCTAGATTGCCTAGATCATGCATATGTTGAAGCTCCGAGCCAAATAGAGTGAAGAAAGATAGACGTGAATCTCAATAAAAAGCATCTTTAAATCATGACCTCCGATCAAACTCCCGAAAGTACCCACCGTACACGAGATCACACCCTGTCACGATGCTCTCTTTCGGTGTGAGTAACTTAAGGACACGTTCACAAGTGAACGTGTCAAACCACTTGGTAGATCCGGTATGATTCCCTAGCCACCATGGCTACAAGAACACCCCGAGCAATCTATCTCGAGAATAGATTGAAGAAGAAGCAAACCCAAGCAAGAACGACATCATAGAAGAGGCACTTGATCGCTAGAAATTCGAAAACACATATAACTTCGCCATGAATGTAAGTACATCACAAGATCACCACCGGGATCCTACCTTGATCTTGATGATCCTAGCTCCAGAACTCCGACGTGGTCTTCTTCGCAAGGTTCCCACGTCGGCTAGGGATGAACCCTAGACAACTAGCTCGACCCTCAGCTCTCCGAAAGGTGTCCCTCTAGCTTCTCTGCTCCTCGGCGGCGAATGACGAATTGATTGATACATGGCACAATGGCACAGGGGCTATTTATACCTTGAGAAAACCCTAGGTCGAAGGGAGGGGGGCGAACCGCCACAGGAAAGGCCTGGGCCGGCCGGCCCAGGGAGGTTCAGGCCGGCCGGCCTAGGGCTTTCTTTGGCCGTCTTGTCTCCATCTTTCTCTCCAAGTCTTCTGGAAGCTTCAGTAGTTGTTCCACCTATGCATGTGGGCCATTGGACGTCGTTTGCTTCGAGATATCTTCGAGATAAGAATGGGAAGTGATAAACTTTCAAATCCTCCGATTGAGTTGCCTTGACCCCGAAGTCTCTTGACCTTATCTTGAAGCACTTGCCTTTCAAATACTCTTGGAGGTTGGTTCACCAAAGTTGAGCACGAACGAAGGTTGGAACCACCTAGGCCGGCCGGCCTAGCCATGTGGGGCCGGCCGGCCTGCCCTGTTCTTCGGGCTGCTGGCCTTCATCTTTCACCGTGTCGTCCTTGGTTCCATGCCTTGTCCATATGTGCTCCATTTTAGCCCAAAAAACTGCGTAAACACAATTCCTCCAAAAACACATACATATGCGAAAACGTCCCAGTTATAGAGTATGATCATTAGTTTAGATATCAAATTCATGCCATTATTGAAGATAAATAGGGGTAAAAGTGTGTCACTAAGGAGCGTCAACAGCTTGTAATCCAATCATGGTTGAGAGAAGAGGATGCAAACCGTGGTTTAGACATGTGCACACAGTGGTACACAATCACACATTCACAGCACACTTGCACATCCGCGAATATGGATCTTATCACACATGTATAAATTATAAAAAAAAGAGTAAAATGCACCACGGGCCCCTAAACTTGTCCCGCATGTTCATCTAGGTCCCAAAACTCTCAAAACGTGTATCTGGGTCCCCAAACTCTGTAAAGGGGTCCATCGTAAGTCCCGAACGTGCCACACAACCTTTTGATGCCGACGTGGCATGCCACACTGGATCCATTTGATTCCTCGCAAAAGATCCCCTAACATTTTCTACTTAATACCCTGGAGATCTAATTGCTTCGCAAGGAGGTCCTTCTTCAACCTCACAGACTCATCGAGCTAGCAAGGATAGGTTCGGCCGCCGCCGGCCGGGGTTTGGCCCATGGCCAAGGCTGGGAGGCGCGCGGGCCTAGGGGCGGTTCGGGGCCTGTGACGCGCCTGGGGCACGCGTGGCCCGTGGCTAGGGCCGCCCTAGGCGCGGCTCAGTGCGCACACGCCTTGCTCGGCTGGTGGCCGACGTGCAGCAGCAACGGGCTGGCCCGGTGGTGGGGGAACAGAAGGGGCATAGGGTGCAGGAGCATCAAGGAATCAAAGGGATTCTCACCAAGGGGTCGATTGGAGAGGAGGAGGCCGGGAAGGTGCTCGTCGACGGAGGGGCGGCTCGACGAGTAGAACGGCGACCGGAGGCCGGAAACACTCCGATTCCCGGTGAGATGAAGGTTGGCTCGGGCTCGGAGTGGCTCAAACAGATTGCGTGCGAGGTGGGGAGGCCATTGGTGCGAGGAATCAAAGGGGGATGTAGTGGATCACTGGCAATTTTGGCCGGAGCTGAGCTCGGCAATTTTGGCTTCCCTCTCCTCCACGGCGAGCTCCATCGATTCGGACCCACGAGCTCCTCCGGCATGCCGCTTCTCGGGCAGCGCGTGCAGCCCGTTTCTGTTGGCACCGCGTGTAGTTGCGTCACACTTCTTCCTACTAGTCCTACAGCAGCAACGGAACGTGCCGGTGGTGGTGGCCTCCTGTTCGATGATCTTGTGCTCTGCGGTGGCGACGAGGTCAAGAAAAGGGCCGACGCGGACAACGACGGTGACACATCGGCCGAGAAGCTCCTGTGGCTGAGGTCGCAGATCATCGGTGTGGAAGCAGAGTTCGCGTCGCCGTTCGGGACCACACCGTGTCCGGCCGCTGCTCTTCTGCGGCACGGGCTGCACCGCGTCCGGCCGCTGCTCTTCTGTGGCACGGGCTGCACCGCGGCCATCAGGCACCTGCAGGAGGTGACGGGCATGGCCGTGCCCTCCATGCTGTGCGCGGTTGCGCTCGCCGCGCTGCCGCCGGCCGACCGGTGGGTGGTCTTCGTGGGGCTCGACGAGCACCACTCCAACCTGCTCACCTGGCTGGAGCCTCGCGGAGGTGGTGGAGATCGTGCTCGCCCGGAGGACGGCCCGCCCCTGCCTGGCGGTGCTGGCAGCGCGCGCGCGAGCCCCTAGCCCGCCAAGCCGGCCGCCGGCCAGCGGCATCACCGACTCGAGGTTGAAGAAGCCCTTCTTTGCGACGTCAATAGAAGTTCAACGCTTTTTTACAGATGTCGAGGGGCTTATGTGCGAAGCTTTCAGATCTACCAGGGATCTATCCGCGAAACCATTTTATGTTTTATTTAATTCTTATTTAAATCGACTGAAAACGGTATATTTTCGCCAGCGTGGCAATGCCACATCAGCATCAGGAGCTCGCGTGGGGTGTTTGGGACCTGAGATGAACCCCTTTACATAGTTTAGGTACCCAGATACACGTTTTGAGAGTTTATGGACCTAGATGAACTTGCGGGACAAGTTTAGGGACCTAGGGTGCATTTTACTCTAAAAAAAATTTACGTGCGTGTAATTTGAACCAACGTATGTGAAATCATGCTACTACAAGTCTACAACTGTACCTTATCATTACAAAAGTGGTTTTCAAACATGTTATTCCCATGGCCACGGATNTTGGAGGTTGGTTCACCAAAGTTGAGCACGAACGAAGGTTGGAACCACCTAGGCCGGCCGGCCTAGCCATGTGGGGCCGGCCGGCCTGCCCTGTTCTTCGGGCTGCTGGCCTTCATCTTTCACCGTGTCGTCCTTGGTTCCATGCCTTGTCCATATGTGCTCCATTTTAGCCCAAAAAACTACGTAAACACAATTCCTCCAAAAACACATGCATATGCGAAAACGTCCCAGTTATAGAGTATGATCATTAGTTTAGATATCAAATTCATGCCATTATTGAAGATAAATAGGGGTAAAAGTGTGTCACTAAGGAGCGTCAACAGCTTGTAATCCAATCATGGTTGAGAGAAGAGGATGCAAACCGTGGTTTAGACATGTGCACACAGTGGTACACAATCACACATTCACAGCACACTTGCACATCCGCGAATATGGATCTTATCACACATGTATAAATTATAAAAAAAATGAGTAAAATGCACCACGGGCCCCTAAACTTGTCCCGCATGTTCATCTAGGTCCCAAAACTCTCAAAACGTGTATCTGGGTCCCCAAACTCTGTAAAGGGGTCCATCGAAGGTCCCGAACGTGCCACACAACCTTTTGATGCCGACGTGGCATGCCACACTGGATCCATTTGATTCCTCGCAAAAGAGCCCCTAACATTTTCTACTTAATACCCTGGAGATCTAATTGCTTCGCAAGGAGGTCCTTCTTCAACCTCACAGACTCATCGAGCTAGCAAGGATAGGTTCGGCCGCCGCCGGGCGAGGCTTGGCCCATGGCCAAGGCTGGGGGGCACGCCGGCCTGGGGGCGGTTCGGGGCCTGCGACGCGCCTGGGGCACGCGTGGCCCGCGGCTAGGGCCGCCCTAGGCGCGGCTCAGTGTGACGGAACAGCCCTACTTAAACTGACTCAGGTGTGATCTGTAGTGTGAAACACTAACACGTCACACACCTGGGTCAGCATAAGTCCGAGGTTCCATCGAGTTCTCACTATCAGCTGTTCTCATCACCAATACTCAGGATCCCAACACCAGAGGAAGCATCACAGATATTGCACAGGTAAATTATACAACACAGACAGGTAAGATTTATACAAACCAGAGTAGCTCAATTTAAGTTTTACACACAGGTTCTAGGTTCAGCAACAGTTTAACAAGGTAATTAAACAACTATCATCAGACCATGTCGTGCCCTGACATGTCTGAATCCACGGACCTCCTCGGCGCCAGCAACAGCCTACTCCTCAGGCTCAACTGCAACAAGGGTAAAAGAACCCTGAGTACAAAGGTACTCAGCGAGACTTACCCGACAGACTACTCTAAAGGGATCACAAGGACATGCAAAGCTGTGAAGTTTAACAGAAATAAACCAACTAGCAAGCTTAGCTTAAGTAGTTACAAATCTAATTACCAAATTTTTAGATGTACAAGCTAAAACTTGTTTAGCTAGGTGAACTGACCACTACTGCCAAACAGTAGGAATAAACAAGGCATAAGAGCTGAACAGTACATAAACATGCAATAAAGTATCTGGCAGGATCAAGCATGTATCAAAACCGTGACACTCGGCGATTCGAATCGATTTCAAACCCTGCAGGGGTAAACCTGGAACACACGCCGCGTGCACGCCCCCGGAAGGCCACACGAAGCTACCTTTCCCGCTGCGGCCACCATTGCCTGAACTGTGCCCACATAGCCCGGGGTCGCATCCCCAATTCCCTACACATTGCCCGGGCAAAGGCATGTGGGTTACTGACTACGACCCCGCCAACATTCCTCGCCAGACACGGTGAGTCACAGTTCAACCGTTAGTACCACAGAAGTACATCAGTTTCCCGGCTCCCTATACCGGTATGTGCCCAGTACGTTTAAAGCTTGACCACAGGCAAGCAACTTCTATTCTTTTCCAGTGGGCAGGACCAACTCAAGTTACCCAAAACGTCCAACATATTACTGAATTACCAACCAAACGTCCTGCCCAACACTTTCAAAGACTTACTAAACAGATTTAGCTCTCTAAGCCAACATTACCTAGTGGCAGGTGATTGGGATAACACCTGACTTACTAATGTGAGCAGGTCTAAACAACTCTAATCTATCTTTTTAAAAAGGTGGCAGAGATGCTCTAAACAAGGATGGTAATGCATCAAAAGTAGGATTCACTCTGTCCTACACTAATGAACAAACATGGGCTCAATCATAACGACAGAAAACATGTTAGTACTGGGACGGAAATGCTCCGGAGCTTGCCTGGCTCACAGATCCCCGGCTCTGCAGCAACAGGGGCTTCTGGAGCTTGCGGAACGGCTTCGGTCTCCGCCTCGAACACCACCTCGTCCCCCTCCTGGACGTCGTCGGGGACCTCCACCAACTCCGGCTGCAACGGGTCCTGGTCTACACGAGATGATGCAAAACATGGAATAATTAAATTAGAGACCCTCAAGCCCACCTAAACTTGATCAAACACCTAATTAACATCAAGGAATTAATTAGCTTATTCAAGGATTATAATAAAGAAATAACTAATTAGAAATCCATTTCTTGATTAAATAATCCCTTAAACTCCATCCTAAAATCAAGGATAATAATTACTAAAGCATCTAATATACTAAGCAATAATCTAAATGCATAAAGGAAAATGCAACTATTGTAATAAAATTTATTTCATTAATTTTAGAGGTTCCTACAAAAAGATATGCATTTCTAAATATTATTCCTAATTGAAATGCATTTCTAAAACATTAAAAACCTAAAACTCCCTATTTTGTAGAAAATCACCTGGCCTTTTTCCTTAATACAACCCGCAGTCCAAAATTCTCCTAATGGGCCGGCCCCTCTCTTTTTCTTTTTCTTCCTTTTCCCTTCTCTTTTTTCCCACTGGCCGGCCCAGCCCGCTTCGCCCTCTCCTCTTTCTCTTTTACCGACCGGCCCTGCCCACTCCGCTCTCCCTTTCTTCTTTTCCACACGGCCTGGCTCCCGGCCCAGCCGCGCTAAGCGGCAGCTGGCCCAGCCCAGCACCGCCCTCCTCTCCATCTCCGCGCCAGCGCTCGCGCGCGACCGACACCGGCGACCCAGGCCGGTGACGGCGAACGGCGAGGGCTCTGGTAGATCTCCAACAAACCCCGGAACCCCACGTTCCGGACCACGGCGAACCTATCCCCGGCCAGACCCTCGACTGCGGATGACCGACATGACCGCGGCGGCGGCACACCAAGACCACGGCGGCACAACGGTGTTCCGGCCAAACTAGGCACCGAACAGGACCACACGTTCCACGACGAGCTGCGCAAGAACCTCAGGAACCTATCTAGGAGATTGGACGGCAACGAGAACGGGCGGAAGGTGTAGCTCACCGCGGGCTCGATAGAAAAGGGCCGGCGGCGGTCGTAGAACTCGGTGAAAGACGGCTGCGGACGAAGAACCTGGGCGTGAGCAAGCTGGAGCGGTAGAGGCGATCCTAGAACGCTCGCTTGCGAACGGAATCGAACAGGGGGCGGTGATGGCGGCGCGGTCAGAACGGCGACGAGAACACAACGGGCGAGGACAGGGACGTAATTGGTTTGGCTCGGCTTTCTCCTATCCACGGACGGCGCAAAAGCCAGCAGCTACCTGTTGCTCAAGCGCTGTGCTTCGCCCATGCCGGCGCGTGGCACGCGCAAACTTTGGCGCGCGGCCAAGAGCGGCGGGGCGGCGGCAACAGCCGAAGCTCGTCGAGCTTCAGCGCAAGGATCGGCCTGCACCCGCGCCTAAAACTTCTCTTGATCTCCTCATCCACTTGCCATCCGTAGGATCACCCAAAAAGGAACTTGTAGAGGGCACATCCATCTTCAAATCCCCTTGTATGATCTTGCTCCATCTCTCAACCAAAATGGAGATTTTTAGCTCTGAAGATCGATCCGATAACTGAACACCGACTGCACTCGCGTCAGACCTCTAAAATCCATCCCCAAACCAGCAACTTAGCTCCACTTTTTCTTCAAATTTCATAACTAAACTCTTGAAACTCAAAATATGAAAATTGTAGCCCAAACATCAGGCTACATTTCTCCCAATATGACTTTGGTCTAAATCTCAACCAATTCTGAGATAAGAACCACTGAATTTCGGCCTAAAACCTGCATTTGCTGAAACCCGTGGAAACCAGCAGATTCACACCCATTTTTCTCCCTCTTTTGAATGTAAACATTCAAATCTCCAAATATAAAAGTTGTAGCTTATATAATGACCTTAATTTTCTTCAATATGACCTTGAGCTGATTCGGCTTGGATCATAAGTTAAACTGCACTAAATCTGCCCCTTTTTAACGGCTCATTTTCAGAAAATGTTCAGCTAATTCCCCTTTTAACATAGCCACCATCTAGCCACTTTTTCTCCATTTTTCACATGTAAACTTAAAAAAAACTCCAAATATAACTTTTGTTGCTGATTCATTGATCTTCAATTTCTCTTATACTCTTGCTTGCTAATTTTGTTTAGTTTGAAAACTACAAGGCCTTTACTTTGATCCAAAAATTCAAACTTCAACCTTTCTTCCAATATTCCCCTTTTCCTTTTGATTTAACCTCACTAATCACCAATTAAGCCTCTAAGACTTTGCAAAATCATCCAAACAGTGTTTAGAAACTTAATTAACACAGGAGTGTTACACTTAGTGCGCACACGCCTTGCTCGGCTGGTGGCCGACGTGCAGCAGCAACGGGCTGGCCCGGTGGTGGGGGAACAGAAGGGGCATAGGGTGCAGGAGCATCAAGGAATCAAAGGGATTCTCACCAAGGGGTCGATTGGAGAGGAGGAGGCCGGGAAGGTGCTCGTCGACGGTGAGGGGCGGCTCGACGAGTAGAACGGCGACGGGAGGCCGAAAAAACTCTGATTCCCGGTGAGATGAAGGTCGACTCGCGGAGTGCTTCAAACGGATCGTGTGTGAGGTGGGGAGGCCATTGGTGCGAGGAATCAAAGGGGGATGTGGTGGATCACCGGCAATTTTGGCCAGAGCTGAGCTCGGCAATTTTGGCTTCCCTCTCCTCCACGGCGAGCTCCATCGATTCGGACCCACGAGCTCCTCCGGCATGCCGCTTCTCGTGCAGCGCGTGCAGCCCGTTTCTGTTGGCACCGCGTGTAGTTGCGTCACACTTCTTCCTACTAGTCCTACAGCAGCAACGGAACGTGCCGGTGGTGGTGGCCTCCTGTTCGATGATCTTGTGCTCTGCGGCGGCGACGAGGTCAAGAAAAGGGCCGACGCGGACAACGACGGCGACACATCGGCCGAGAAGCTCTTGTGGCTGAGGTCACAGATCGTCGGCGCGGAAGCAGAGTTCGCGTCACCGATCGGGACCACACCGTGTCCTGCCGCTGCTCTTCAGCGGCACGGGCTGCACCGCGTCCGGCCGCTGCTCTTCTATGGCACGGGCTGCACCGCGGCCATCAGGCACCTGCAGGAGGTGACGGGCATGGCCGTGCTCTCCATGCTGTGCGCGGTTGCGCTCGCCGCGCTGCTGCCGGCCGACCGGTGGGTTGTCTTTGTGGGGCCCGACGAGCACCACTCCAACCTGCTCACCTGGCTGGAGCCTCACGGAGATGGTGGAGATCGTGCTCGCCCGGGGGACGGCCTCCTGGACCTGGCGGCAGGGGCGGGCCCAGGATTTGGGACATGGGTATTCAAATTTTTCAAAAATGGGAAAAAATTTGGCAGCCGAATGTGCACATTCTTAACGCATAATTGAATGTCTTAAAATTGATCATAGCTTAAAATTGTTTAATATATATAAATGATCGATATGGCAAGAGACACCATCTGGAATACATAGGGACAACAAATGACATTGATATAAAGTTTACAAATCAAAGGACAACTTTCTGGTCTTTTATGCTTTGAAATTTAGTGATGTCCCCATCCTTAACTTGCAAGAAAAGTTCCCTTTCAATAAATATAACCAAACAAATATTCAAATCTGTAGCACCACCCCCACTCTTCCTTCTCTTCATTTTCAGACTAAAAAAAATACAAAATCGCTAGTCTCCAAACTTTCTACTCACCACATCATTGTTCTCTCGTCAATAATTCACATTCGCAAATTTATTGGAATCACGGTTCACAAATTATTGGCATACATTCAGAAATTGAAAATTCCTCACCTCAATCCTACAGCTCTTGGAGGGCTCTGGTTGATGCAGAAATCGCCAAATCAAAGAAAAACTTGCGCTTGCGGCTTGCCGCCAACCGTTGGACGCTACCCGCCCGCCAGCCGAGCCCTGCGCCCTTGGCCGCCGGTGGCTACACGCCGGTGGCCGCTGCCAGCGCCTGCCGCCCCGCGCCCCTACCCGCGGACCTGCCGCCCTCCAGGTCGCAGACTGCAGCGCACCGCGGGTGGACCACTGGACGCCTAGGCAGCTGGGCGCACGCCATCCGGTTCCGGCAGGAACAGGCAAACCGCGAACCTGCGAGACCGAGCTCGACTCTAGGAGGAACGACCGAAGGGGCCTTGCCGGCCTTGGTGCAGGGCTGCAGGCGCGGTACTTGGACCTTTTGGGCCGTTGGGGTGGATGAGGGCACGTGGGCTGCTTGGCTTTTTTTGGGCTACATGACTGAAGGCTGTTATTCGTGCTATTTCGTATTTTCTTCAATACATACATATGGTATATACTATATACATGAAATTTTCTCTCCAAAATAATGGGTATTCAATTGAATACCCTTGAATAACACTGGGCCCGCCCCTGCCTGGCGGTGCTGGCAGCGCGCGCGCGAGCCCCTAGCCCGCCAAGCCGGCCGCCGGCCAGCGGCATCACCGACTCAAGGTTGAAGAAGCCCTTCTTTGCGACGTCAATAGAAGTTCAGCGTTTTTTTACAGATGTCGAGGGGCTTATGTGCGAAGCTTTCAGATCTACCTGGGATCTATCCGCGAAACCATTTTATGTTTTATTTAATTCTTATTTGAATCGACTGAAAACGGTATATTTTCGCCAGCGTGGCATGCCACATCAGCATCAGGAGCTCGCGTGGGGTGTTTGGGACCTGAGATGAACCCCTTTACATAGTTTAGGTACCCAGATACACGTTTTGAGAGTTTATGGACCTAGATGAACTTGCGGGACAAGTTTAGGGACCTAGGGTGCATTTTACTCTAAAAAAAATTTACGTGCGTGTAATTTGAACCAACGTATGTGAAATCATGCTACTACAAGTCTACAACTGTACCTTATCATTACAAAAGTGGTTTTCAAACATGTTATTCCCATGGCCACGGATCCTCTCTTCTCGGTGGAAGTAGATATAGTGCAAATCAATACTCCTTAATTGCGCATCTTTATAAATCTAGATCACTTTATGTTTAAGGTGATAATTCTTATAACTATTTTTTGCTGTATGTAGTCTTCACTATCCGTATAAGTAGGAGTAATAGCGGACGACAAAAGACAACAATATGCAAAAGAGCAACAGCCAACACGGACGGTTTCATCAAAATTTTCGCTATACCTATTCAATTTTAGGCCTTGTTTAGTTCGCTCGAAAGAGCACCAATTCGACCAAAAACAATGCATTGAACTACGTGCCCTCTCTCTACTTTTTCAATTCCCAAGAAAATCTGCTACAGTCAATTCGATCGAATTCTCGCGAACTAAACAAGGCCTTAGCTTTGTCTCAGCTTGTTTCCGGTCTCAATAACGTGGTGATGTAGTATGTATTATTCGACTCCTACATACTAAATCACAATGTTGTAGATCTAATTAAAAGGTAGACTTTGCGCTTGATTATTAAGCTTTCTAGTAACAAACCCAAACCCTCTCCGTCTACCAGCCCACACCGCCGCGCACGGCTCATATAAAAGGCCGGGAGCCGCTTGCGCGTTGGACTCTCAAACTAAACCTCGCCGCCGCCTCCGTCTTCTTCTCTCATCCCCTCTCCTCCTATACGGCTATACCCTCCTGCAAATCCCACCTCTCCCTCTAAACCCGCACCCGCAGCGGCGCCTCTAGGGTTTGCTCCGCCCTCGAACCCCGCCCTCCGATCGCTCCGATTTCGAGGTAATCCGCGCTCCCCCCGCCCCCTCTCCCCGCGCCGCAGCTAGGGTTTGCGCGGCTCCCCGTGTTTGCTCAGATTCCGTTGGTCTCGTTCGCAGGCGGCGGCTGCGAGGGAGCTTGCGGCATGGCGGGCTACCCGGAGGACAACCAGCACGCGCTGAACGGGTACGAGGAGGAGGAGGTCGACGAGGAGGACGGCCACCCCGGGAGGCGGGGAGGCCGCGACGGGGGCTCCGTGTACGGCGATGCCGGCGGGGAGGACGGCAGGGGAGCCGGCGGCGACTCGTCGGGGTGAGCGATCTGGGCTCTAGGGTTGCGATTGGTTCTGGATTTCGAAAGATGCGTGGGGCGGGAGAGCTAATACTTGCTTTTCCCTTTTTGCAGGAAGATTTTTGTGGGAGGCGTTGCTTGGGAGACGACTGAAGGTGAATTTCTATGTCATTTTCTACTGATTGGGCGTCCCTGGAGTGCAATTTGTCTAGTTTGGCGTTCTATAGATTTGAATGCGATAATTAAAAAAAACGTAGAAGCATGAATTACAACATGGCGGCAGATTCGTTATTAAGGGGTTATAGAATGTTTGTTACTGTGGAAAGTAGTGTTTCTGTTAGCATGCGTTTGTTACATGCCCAACAGGGTACATGTGTGCGGGCTGTTTTCCTTGATTGGTGCTTGATGTTTTTGGCCATAATAGCTTAATGCTATTCACGTTTTCTGTTTCAACTTTTTGCTTGCCCCGTGGCATTATTTGTTATGTTGCTTGACTTGTGTTTGTAATGGTATGATGGATTGCTGCATGCATGTTTCCAGTATTTTGTTCAGTTTGTAAATTTTTGTAATTCCACGTCATGGGAATAAGATGTGTATATTTTTTGATGTGCCTTATATGGACATGGTCTCTGCTGCCTTCTTTCTGCATGTTTTGAGCTGTTCATCATACTATAGGTAGACTGCACTTAGAACTTCTGTGTTTGTTCATTACTCATTGTACTGCATATTATTATTTTTGTTTGTAACCCACTTAACACCTGGATATAGGGTACACCAGCAAGAAAAGAAGCTGCTCCATCTTGCGCAAACCTTGTACTTGCTTTGTTCTCTTAACAAATTGTTTGTCTCATGATGCACAGTAGGTTGCCAAATTAACACTTCTGATTTGTTGGTGCGTATGTGTGTTATACCTTGATATATTGCCAAAATTAACTGATGTAAGATAAAAAATTGACTAGGGAAATGGTAGGGAGATAGCTTGAACATGACCATGAGCCCCGTTAAATGCTGGAATGTGTACACTAATTTGGTTTGTGCAAGAAGATTCATATATTTTCTTCTTAAAAGGAAGCAGTTCCAGGTGCATGCCATTTGTGAATTAGCTTGCTTTAGACTTGCATTATGTGAAACTTTTCTGACACTTCTTTTTATCCTCGATGGTCGTTGTTCTGCTACTTTTGTGATTCTGTTCTTTTTCCAAATTGACAAATCTGTATGGTTTATTTGTTTGTATGTAGAAACGTTCTCCAAGCATTTTGAGAAGTATGGGGCAATAACTGATTCTGTAATTATGAAGGACAAGCATACTAAGATGCCTCGTGGATTTGGATTTGTTACATTTTCTGATCCATCGGTTATAGACAAGGTTTTGGAGGATGATCACGTTATAGATGGCAGAACGGTAGGACATCTAAATTTAGATCGGCTGTAATGTGGGACCGCAGTTTGCAGTTTACTCTCATTTGCAAACTTCTGCAATTGAATTGAAGTTTATCTTGTGCGGACCCCTATCAACTTCACATTTATGCAGGTTGAAGTCAAGAGGACAGTCCCTAGGGAAGAAATGACCACCAAAGATGGCCCCAAGACAAGAAAGATCTTCATCGGTGGGCTACCACCATCACTAACTGAAGGTAGGTGTTTGAACAATGAAATATTGAACACATTTTGTCGATGATACTGAGAAGGTACAATATTTCAGATGAGTTGAAGGATCACTTTTCCTCTTACGGTAAGGTGGTTGAACATCAGATAATGCTTGATCATAGCACTGGGCGTTCTAGAGGGTTTGGTTTTGTCACTTTCGAAAGCGAGGATTCTGTTGAAAGGGTCATATCAGAGGGGAGAATGCGTGATCTTGGTGGGAAGCAGGTTAGATTTTTATTGTGTTATTGTGAACTCCGCAGTAGTGGTAGTAGTAGCTGTTGTTGAACCTGCAACCAATCCTTTCTCTTCAAATATACTTAATAAGGAATCAGCAAAAAAAGAAATAGATTTATGCTCATATGCTACACAAAGTAAATTCAGATTCTACGGCTTGAGGAGTCATAGTGCCTGATATGCAACTAACTGGCTGCTTTAAAATTCTGAATGGTGCCTATCCCAACTTGCTTGGGACTACAAGACATTGTTCTATAATTCCTCTATAAGCAGCTGTTTTTTTTGCTGCTGTATTCTCATTCATTGGGCATGCTCTCTGTTTTTCTTAACCTCATAGATGTTTGGTTGTTTATGCATATGCATTTCATGTTTTCTACGCATTCACTGGAATTGATCTAAGATGTTTGTACCGATTGCTGAAGATAACAGTACCTCGAGTTGAAGTGATGTTAATTACTTTGTGCAATTTTTGTTTTCAGGTTGAAATAAAGAAGGCTGAACCAAAGAAGCATGGATCTGATCACAGCAGCAACGGTAGATCTAGCCATGGGGGTGGTGGTGGTTACCGTAGTTCTTACCGTAGTGGTGGTGGAGCTGGCGGCGGCAATGGAGGCAGCAGTGGTGGTGGCGGCGGCGGTTATGGGTATGGTGGTGCCTATAATAGGTCTGCTGCTGCAGGTTATGGATATGACGGTGGTGCAGGAGCAGGATATGGCTATGGTAGAGGGTATGGTTATGGAGCCAATGCTGGCTTTGGGTCTGGCTTTGGCGGTGGTTATGGTGGCTCCATGTACGGAGGCGCCTATGGTGCATATGGCGCCTATGGTGGTGGTGCCTACGGAGGTGGCGCCTATGGTGGTGGTGCATATGGAGGTGGCGCCTATGGTGGTGCCCCAGGTGGTTATGGTGCTGGTGGATATGGTGGTTATGGGGGAGCAGGTGGTGCAGGTGGTGCTGCTGGTGGGAGCTCAGGTGCTCGGGGTTCTGGCAGGTATCATCCGTATGGAAAATAAGCGACAAGTTCTGTCTGGACTAGGCCCCTGAGCCTCATAGAAGTTTAGTTTTCATGCGAGATGTCACCTAATCAGCGGCATTGGAACATTGTTGGGTTGAACTGAAGTCGCTATTAGAACAACTCTGTAAGCTTGAGCCTGCCCCGCCTGCCTTTTGTTTGCTGCAGAAGCTACACATGAAACAAAACCTGTGTTGTATTCCTTTAGTTTGGTATGCAGAGAGCTTAGAACCCTGAGAACAAGCGTTTTATGGTAGGACAGAGTATTTGGTGCGGTAGAACTATATTCTGTGCTGTAACATTGCTTTTGCAAGCAATTGTTGCCATCTGTGGTGATTATAATTAGGAACTCATTAAAGGATTTGGTTTAATCTTCTAACTGACTGCTGATTTCCATTCTTGACATGGGAACTATGCGATGTCCTGGAACTATGATGTAAATCTGTGATGTTGGGAATTTGAGATCTCTGTTCTATCTGCAGAGAATTCGCATTCTGGGCGTTCTGACAATGAGTCGTTCTGTTTTGTTTCTATAACGCCTAGCCCAATGAGCCGGCTCGGTTCATTAACAGAAGGAGCAAAAAAAAGGTCCGTTTGGCTCGGTTCGCTAATTGATAGCTTGTTAGGTTTTTTAGGTAGATGTAATTCTTAGATTATCAATATGAAAAAGTACAAATATATAGTAACCACAATGTTCCAAATTTCTAACATTTCCAAATAAACACTCGAGTAGAGTAGCTGAATGGATATAATTTGCGAGTGGCTGGCCGGATAGGACCTTGTTGGGCTGTGACTTCTTTTGTTGTTGGGTTTTTCATCTCATTTGGTTGTGGCTCTTTGTGTTGGGCCTTCTTGCTCGTAAACAGCTCACGATCTAGCTTGTTGATGTAACGAGAAAAATAGCTGCTCGACTCGTTTAAAAATACATCAAGCTGAGATACAACCCAGGTGAGCCAGATCACGGGTTCTGAGCTCTTGGTCCAGCCCTACCCACATTCTATGTATCGGCGCAAGAAATCACCGACGAGTGAATTTAGTGGATTACGTGTTTAGGCGCGGATGGTTCGCGAGAGGACACGGGGATTATACTGGTTCAGGCACGAACGCCCTACGTCCAGTTTAAGGCTTATCGTGTTACTCGCATTGCTCGTAGTAGGGGTTACAAGCGGTCGAGAGAGGGAGAGCTCCCAAGTCTCTGTGAGTGTGTGCATATGAGTGTGTGTTGGGTGAAATCGCGAACCTAGTCCAGTGACTGGCTGGAGGAAGAAGAAGATCGAGAGAGAACGCTCCTGGAGAAAGGAGGAAGAGATTTCGTGCCCCTCACAGGAGGCCTGGCCTCCCCTTTTATAGCTCAAGGGGAGGTCAAAGATGATAAAATAAAATGAGAGAGAGAGTGTGTGTGCAGGTGTTGCTTCTTGCCCATGCAGCGGGCTCCACCGTCCTGAGTTACTATTTGTAGCTGTAGCCATGCCCTGGAGCCATCCTGAGAGGAGTAGGTGGCACAGTATCCCGCACTATGTACTGTACGTATAATGTTGAACTATTGATGTTGTGCAGTCCCGTCATGACAGGGCATAGCTCTATCATGATCTGCACATGATTTAGTTTCGAAGTAGATGGTACGACCGATCCCTGCGTGGGGGTCGGGCGAGACGGATGAGCCAACCTCCGTGCAGGGGTCACGCGAGACGGACACTCCGACCCCTGCACAGGGGTCGGGCGAGACGGATGCTCCGACCCCTGCGCAGGGGTCGGGTGAGCGAGCCGCGCTCTGCTGCTGCCTACTTGCTGCAACTTCTCCAGGCCTGCGCTTCTACTGCTCCCTCTGCTCTTCTGCTGACTCGTGCAGAGAGAGAGAAAGCTGGTGGCATGCATGCATGCATGTACTGGGGTGCTAGTGGATTTGATGGAGACTTGATGGAGAGAGATGGATTGATTGCTTGCCTCATGAGGAGAAAATAAGATGGAGAAAGACATGCATGCATGCACGGAAGAGAGAATTTGGAGAGAGAGGGGGGAGAATTGATAGCCGCTGCTGTTTTGATTGGTGGAGGAAAATCAGAGGAGAGGAAGGAAGGGTGAGACGGCTGCCCTGCGCAGGGGTCGGGCGAGGCGGACACACGGTGTGGCCGTTCGGAGGGCCGTATTTGAACGGCTGTGCCGTCAGGGCTTTTAATTCTTAACTCGCTGTTATTGGGTATCCCTAATATTGATATCCGACAGTAGCCCCCGAGCCTGGGAGCGAGTGGTAGACTCGCTCGTGGTCTTGATTGTCGCTATGTCGAGAATACGGTGGAGTTTCGGGCGGGGGCGTGCGAGTGCACCCGTCGGGTGTAGCCCCCGAGCCTGTGGGCGAGTGGTACCACTCGCTCATAGGATTAGGTATTTGTATATGTATATAGTGATTTGTTGACTTGTCTGTGAGTTCTGCGACCGCGCTGTTGGTCTATGTCTGCGATTCTGACCCCCACGTTCGGTTCCGGGACGCGAACCCGTCCGGACGATTGTTTCAGCTTTGTTACGTTTCCCCCTGCGCTTTCCTTGCGATAGGACAGAGGGTTAGAGACGCATTGCGCTTTGCCACGTAGGCCGAAGCACGGCTCTTGTTGAATTGCAAATGGGTTAGTTCGAGTGAGGCCCCAACGCCCCTTCGGGGGGAGGGGGGGTGTCGACGGATCAGGTTGTGACCGACCTCAAGAAATCCCTGGTGTCCGACTCCATTAGTTCCCGCAGTCGTTCGACCAGCCGCGGGGGCTCGATGCCTCTTTGCGATAAGAAACACGGGTCGGCGCACGCTTGGGCTCGAACGCGGGTCGGGGTGCCCTTGGTGCTCGTGCACCAGGGTATTGGCCGCTAGCGGGCCCACCCGTCTTCGCCCCTCACTCGGGGGACGCCTAGGAGCGGCCGTCGGACCCGTCATGGGCCGGCCTTAGAACTCTCAGGCTGTTGGGGCCTAATCGGGGCGCTCCCGCCCTGGGCCGCTTACCTGTCGGACCCTTGAGGCCGTTGGCGGTGAGCCGTTGCGGACGACGCGGTGGAAAGGCGTGGCGCGAGAAACGAGAAGGGGGAGAGGACGCATGTGCGGGGTGCGGCGCGCTTCCCGGACACGTTCTGGCCCTGCCCTCTTAAAGGAGGGTACAGTCTGCCTTCTTCCCCTCTATGCTCTCATTTTCTCTCTCCTCCATTTCCCATCTAGTCCATGCGTGCGCCGCCGCCTTCCTTCCCCGCTCGCTTTCGCCCACACGCTTCGGTATTTGTCGTGTTGCATGCCGCGGATTCGTCCGCTGGCTTAGGCACCGTTTCGTCGGCTCGTCCTGGACGAACCAGATCGAGCTGACGGAGGCTAGCCAAGCGGTCGCAGCGCCCGTGAGGAGAGCCAGTAGTCCCTAGGGACGCGCCGAGACGTCATGGTGTCCAGCTTACGAGCTGGCAGGGCCGCGGGGGCACACCGAGTAGTCACGACGTCCAGCACGCGGGCTGATAGAGCTAGCCCCGAAGGCGTACCGAGCGGTCAGTCGCAGTATCCAGCCCCCGAATGTAGGAGCCGTATGAGCCGAACTGAGCGCGCCAAAGAGTTACCAAGCTGCAAAAATATTATAATGCAGAACATTTCATAAAGAGAGAAATCGAGGTTTATTTGTTATTAATGAAAGTCGCGTACGACCTGCCTTTGTTAGGCTACGTATTTTCCTGGGTAGTTAGCCTATTACGTTTAAGCACCTAGGCCTGCGTAACCACTGCTCACGGAGAGGATGGCCTGCCCCTGCTACAGAGTTGGGGCTGGCCCGAAGCTCGTGTGAAGGGGGCGCGCAGGACGAGCCCGGGTTTCACAGATAAGGCGTGTGCTACCCAAGTACTCCAGCAACCCTTAAAGGAGGCATACGGGATGCAAAAGGAAATGTATGGGAATACGGAGTCATAGTAAAACTTAAGGAGGCATACGAGATGCAAAAGGAAATGTATGGGAATACGGAGTCATAGTAAAACTTAGCTCGCTCTGTTCCCACGGACACGTCGTTCGCTTAGCGAGTTTGTTGATGATGCTGTTTGGTCGGTCGGAGCCGCTCGTTTGCTCGGTCGAAGTGTTGCGCGCTCGGTCGGGGCGCGCCTCGCCGTGGTGTCCCTGCCTGAGATCATGGAAACAAAAAGCCATCGCCCGAGGGGGTAGTTAGTTTATTCTCGTCGAGTCGCGCGGGCCGTGATGCCCCCAATTCTTTTTTGCTGTTGTTGAACAAGTTCTTAGTTGTTTTTTAGGCGTGGACTGAACCTTTGCTCTGTTAGGATGTCAGCATTTTAAGTCTGCGGTCGACTGAAAGCTAATCGCGTTGGTGAGCGAAGGTCTCGTAGCCGCTGGGGCGTAGATTTCTCGCATTCCGACCAATTTGATTTTGTCTGCCTCATCATAACTCAAAATGAAATCCCACCGTTTCAAAGGGTCGGCTAGGCAAGGTTTTAAAGGCGTATGTACAAGGGATAGAAATTATGAGTTTATGTACAAAACTAGGGAGCTAAAGGTAAAGGTGACTTAGCTATTTTAAGTAGTCTGGGTCATTTGCGGACTCGAGCCGCGGCTGCCACGCACCGGTCGCGGCCGCCTGCGCGCTGGTCGGGGATGCCCNTTGGCGTCGCGGGGCGCGCTGACCGTCGGGGGCCCACCTCGCACCGGGCGCCGGTCGGGGCCACACCGCGTGGTGCGAGGCGAAGTAGAAGAGACTCGCGACGGTGCGGAGCGCGAGTCGGAGATGACGACGAAGTTGAGGTTGGTTGGCCATACGAAGCCTGAAGGAGATTGACGAACACGCAAAGGCCCTTACCTGGCGCGCCAACTGTCGGTGCAAGAAATCACCGATGAGTGAATTTAGTGGATTGCTTGTTTAGACTCGGATGGTTCGCAGGAGGACAGGGGGATTATACTGGTTCAGGCACGAACGCCCTACGTCCAGTTTGAGGCTTCTCTTGTTACTCGCGTTGCTTGTAGTAGGAGTTACAAGCGGTCGAGAGAAGGAACAAGCTCCCAAGTCTCTGTGAGTGTGTGCGTATGAGTATGTGTCGGGTGAAATCACGAACCTAGTCCAGTGACTGGCTGGAGGAAGAAGAAGATTGAGAGAGAACGCTCTTGGAGAAAGGAGGAAGAGATTTCATGCCCCTAACAGGAGGCCTGGCCTCTCCTTTTATAGCTCAAGGGAAGGTCAGAGACGATAAAATAAAATGAGAGAGAGTGTGTGCATGTGTTGCTTCTTACCCATGCCTTATAGCTGTAGCCATGTCCTGAAACCATCCTGGGAGGAGTAGGTGGCACAGTATCCTACACTGTGTATTATGCGCATAGTGTTAAACTATTGATGTTGTGCAGTCCCATCATAGCGGGACATGACTCTATCGTGGTTTGCACGTGATTTAGATTCGGAGTAGATGGTACGACCGATCCCTGTGCAGGTGTCGCGCGAGACGGACGAACCAACCCTCGGTCAGGGGTCGGGCGAGGCGGACGCTCCGACGACCCCTGCGCAGGGGTCAGGCGAGCGAGCCGCGCTCCGTTGCTGCCTGCTTGCTGCAGTTTCTCCAGTCCTGCGCTTCTACTGCTCCCTCTGCTCTTCTGCTGACTCATGCAGAGAGAGAGAGAGATTTCGGGAGAGAGAGAAAGGTGATGGTATGCATGCATGTATGTACGGGGGTGCTGGTGGATTCGATGGACTGACTTGATGGAGAGAGATGGATTGATTGCTTGCCTCGTGAGGAGAAAATAAGATGGAGAAAGGCATGCATCCATGCATGCACACCCGTGCATGCATGCACACTCATGCATACATGCATGCAGGGGAGAGAGAATTTAGAGAGAGAGGGGGAGAGAATTGATTGCCGCCGCTGTTTTGCTTGGTGGAGGAAAATCAGAGGAGAGAAAGGAAGAGTGAGACGGTTGCCCTGCGCAGGGGTCGGGCGAGCTGGACATGCCGATCCTTGCGCAGGGTCGGCCGAGGTATGGCCGTTCGGAGGGCCGTATTTAAACGGCTGTACCATCGGGGCTTTTAATTTTTAACTCGTTGTTATTGGGTACCCCTAATATTAATATCCGACACTATATATATGATTTTTTTTCAAATTGTAAGTTATTTTTTATATGTATCTGGACATTATTTATACCTAGATGTATAACAAATGTAATAAAACGACCTACAATTTAAAAGTATGTTGATAAATCAGCGTGTCAAGCATTCACTGGTGCAGATTCGAGGGTTGAGTGTGTATATGTAGTTTTGTGGCGAATGTACTCCCATGAAGTTATAAGTGGAATGCTCCCTTGGAACAAGTTATGGAGTCCAATATGAATCATTCTAGAATTCCTATTGTCAATGTTCTTTCTCGACGAAAATCGAGGGAAAAACGTAGAGAAATGCATATTACCTCTAAAGGTGTTAAACAGAGATCGCCAATCAATCTAGAACTAGAAGCCAACGATGAAGTTTTATTTTTTTTCTCCCATAATGAATGATGACGAAGTGGTGCTCTACTCCCCATCTTCTTCGCTTTAGGCCATCTCCAACCCTCCATGTCAGCAGGTGTCCATAGCATTAAATAAGGTGCCAACTAAGCAAAAATCTGATCTGACATAGGAGTTAAAGAGGAAAGAGAAGAAAAAAAATGAAGAAACGGTGTACCGGGTTGACGCGACAACCAACGCGCAAGAAACGAGTAAAACACCCGTTGGGCCGCCTCATCGTTTCTTCCTCCCCTGATTTTGCTCGCCATCCTGATCTGATGCGCATGGCTCTTCTCTCCCCTGCAATGCCCACCCCGCCCCGCCCTCTCTCCCTCTACTCCCATCTGCCCATGTTTTCCCCTAATAACATCTCCGATCCTTCTTCTTGCCCTGTTCCAGTCATCTAAATAAATCCCCAAATCCCCAGTTCTTGTGCAATAATAAATATTGAGGATTTGAGGAAGAAGCAATCAGATCCAATCGAGCCGCGGGTACTTCAGCCGGCCTTGCTCCATTCACTGGTGGCGCCGGCAGTGAACGAGATGCAGTTGCTGATGCCGCCAGTAGTCTTCCAAGCCTCTGTGCTCCACTCGTCGGTGGTGCTTCAGTGCTTGTGGACCTGCCCTTGCTCCAGACGCCAATCTTGCTCCAGGAGATGACGCTCCTCCAGCACCTCGCGCTCCGGCCACCAGTCAATGCTGGTCTGCATCTTCTGGTAGTCCAGACTGGTATGACATCTTCTTTGCTACTTCCTTGTTTATTGTTCTCATTGATAAAATGGAATATTGAGACTAGTAGTATTGGCACCACTACTGGAGTATTCGGTCATAGAAGAATGAATGTTAGATTGTTTAATTGTAGAAGTATTTAAGTACTAAATGACACATTGTTTGGTTATTTTTATTTGTGTTAGAAGGGGACTAGTTAGCTTGTCTAATGTCTACCTCAGAAATGTTACATTAGGTTTTCTGATTTTACATTCTATTATTTAGCTTACTATTTTGTTTCTGCCTTACAGATTCTTCCTGCGACATGTCCAAGAATTATTCACTTTCAAGCAAGTTTATATGTTCTGTCATGAGAGACTACCTAAATTAGCATCTATTTAAAAGATGTAATGCATCTGAATCTATTTTTCTATGTTCCAAATGGATGGCACATTGTAATTCGATGTCAGTCAAGTCATATTTGTTTATGCGAGATTTGTTTCATGTCACTAAATTTGTGTTTGTGCATGTGCTGTTTATGTGGATATCAATATATATCATGTGCAGTGATGACTACACAGTAGACTTGCCATAGTTGATCCTTTTGCATGCCGGATGGTAATTAATTCTTCTCATGGAAACTCCTATAGACACTATGGGTTGGGGATGTAGTGTCTATATGTACACTAATTGCTCTCTCTCTCCTCTAGACATCACTCATAGACACCATGGGTTGGAGATGGCCTTAGAGCAACTTCAACAGCTCCCCTTTTTCCTTTCCCTTTAATTTGGTTTTAGGGGAATTCCTTTTCACAATTCCAGGATATTAGGACAAGTGCTGCAGCAGATCCCCTTTCTCTTTTATTTAATTTTCTCTCCCATGGGCCAAAAATTGGCTGAATTGTCCTGCCCGTGGGCCTTCCCCGTGGGCCGAAACTCCTGCCGTGACCTTTCGCTGCTACCTGAAACTGAAATCCCGTGGGCTGAAGCCAAGAACCGATGCCTTCTCCGTCGACAGGAAGCGCCGGCGGACCGTGAGCCGCGCGCCGCCGCCGGACCTGACGAGGTAGCCGCCGGCGCTGGGCGGGAGGGGAAGCCGGCGCCAGACGCGCTCGTCGGTCAAGCTGGCGGGGCGGCACCGAACGCGATGAACGCCGACGCGTGTGGCTGCAGTAAACAAGAGCTTTCGATCATCATTTCCATGAACAGGATAGGCTATATAGAAACTGGTCGAAGAAGCGCCGGAGCGGCTTCTGCGTGGAGGGGGAGGCGGCGGCGGTGGCTGGACGCGGCTTGTCGAGGCTGGTCGGCGTCAAGCGCTGCTGGACGCGGCCACTCGTCGAAGAAGCGCGGACCGCCGAGCCGACCGCCGAGCAACGCAGCGACCATCGAGGGGCACGGCTGCCGGCGGTGGGGGCACGCGGCTGCCGGCGGTGGGGAGGCCCGCCGTGGCCGGAGGGCGGCGGCAGCGGCCTGTTTCTTGCGGCGGCGAGGGAGAGGCTCGTACGCGGACGCGGGGGGAGAGGGGATACAGAAGACAGGAAAGGGGAGAGGGGGAGGCTCTCCTTTCTTTAGGGGATTGGGGAAATAATTAAGAGGATTGAGAAAAAATTATAGAAAAAGGGGATTAAAAAGGTATCTGTTGGAGAGAGTTTTTTTCATCTAAATCTCTTTTAACTGAAAATAAAGGAAAAAGAGATTGATTTTCTCAACCTCTTGAAGATGCTCTTACGCCTTTCCCCTACCGTGTCTACTCGGATGTCCTTATCCACGCGCTGCTACTGTATTTTACTACATCGTTTGCGCCGCTCGTGACCGTCCGTCCGCGCCCGGCGGCCCGTCTGCGCGCGCGCCCCACCGCAGAGAACCATAACATATAGCCGTGTACCCCTTTTCGTCAGCGACTGACCTCGCACCGGCCCGCCACGTTCTCGCTCGCTTCCCGTCGTCTCCTTCCTCCCTCCCACCTCGGCCTCCCATCCCATCTCCATCCCCATGTTCCCCACATGCGCATTTACTTCCTCTTTACCGCCATTAAAACACCTCGCCCCATCTACTAGTCCCCACCCCACGCGGCTTCTCCATTTCGCTCCCACGCCCACCCCATTGCAAAACCAAAACCCCCTGCAAAACCCTGCGGCCGAACAAGACCCGCGGGACGCCGAGGAGGGAAGATGATGCTGGAGGCCGCGCGCGGGTGGCTGACGCCCGCGGTGCTGTTCGTGGTGCTGAACCTCGTCATCGCCACCATCGCCGTCGCGTCCAGGCTGATGGCGCCCGGGGACGAGCGGCGGGGCCTGCTGCGAGCGCCCTCGTTCGCCGCCGTCGACCGCCTCCGCGCGTCCTTCAGCTTCTCCCGCCTCGGCCTCGCCGCCGACCACGCGCCGCTCTTCGACGACCCGCCGGCCCCGGACCCAACGTCCCCGTCCCCCCAGCCCCCGCCGGCGGCAGGGGCCGTTGCCGGGGCGGCGGAGACCGAGCCCGAGGCGGAGCAGCACGTCGAGAGGAGTTGCCGCTCGGAGGCCGCGGCGGAGGCGGCGCCGAACAGCCGGCGCCCGCGGGCGAGGAGGATGCGGAGGGCGGCGACCGAGGAGCCGGCGGCGTTCGCGCACGACGTCGACGTCGCCCCCGCGGCCGGCCGCGACGAGGAGCCGGCGGTGGACGAGCGCGCGGACGACTTCATCCGGCGGTTCCGCGAGCAGCTGCGGCTGCAGCGCCTCGACTCCATCCTCCGCTACCGGGACACGCTCCGCCGCACCGGCACCGCGTAGCTAGGCCCGATTACGAATTACCTTTGCTAGAGGGGGCTACGTGCAAATGTTGCTTGCGTAGAGGTCGAGGGAGTCTCGGGGACGAGGATGTAACGGTAAAAATTTCCAGGATACGCAAATGTAACTTTTTTTTTATTATCTCTGTGTGGGGGCTTTCATTAGCCTAATCTTGCTGGTGGTGAGGTTTGTAATCGCCAGCGAGTGTGTACGTGTTGCTTGGTAACTGGATCGCTCTCGCTGGATCATTTCACGGGACTCGTAGCTGCCTTAAGCCTGCAACGAGCCAATATGGAGCTGCTCAGTTTCTGTCACGATCCACAACACACGGTTAAATTAAACAATGTAAAAAACAGAATGATCCTATCTTGGCGTGATGGCGTCCTTGTATCTTTGCAATTAACCTCGTGTGCCAGAGTCGCCGTCGAACGGCCGGCTACCATACGCTTCACACTGTCCACGTCATAAACTAACATTCATCGATCCCTCTCATCACGTGGTTGTCTGGTTGATATCCTTGTAAAGTCTTGCACTACATAAAGGCTGGGCCTTTGTTTACATTGATCGTCGATGCCGTTGGGTAATGGTATGCTATAGGCTGGTCTGGGTTAGTGACAGGTGACGTAGGAAGTGAGCCTAGCTCAACTAGTTAGGGTGAGAGCTGTTGTGGTCGTGCATCGATCATAACCACTCAAGTTCAAGTTCTCTGTAACTCGAATTTGGGTGCATATTTTCTTCTTTTTAATGAAAAACCATCTAGCTCCTCCTAGGTTGGGTCTCTTTTTTCAGTGATAGGTCACGTCATTCAGAGTGTCACCTTTCGGTGCAGAGTGCCAACTAAGTTAGGGTCAGTTCGCCACTCCATAGGTTATTTGATTTCGAGGTTTCTCTAATAAACTTGTTAATAGACATCAAGACATTAAGAACTATTCTGAGTCTAGTTGTACATCACCATAGTTAGATGGAACCATGGAGTATAATATTAGAACCTCTCTAATTTGGTCTTTAAATGAAGTACTACAGATCCAACTTGAATCTTGGACCCTTTTTTTTGTGACATACTTGAATCTTGGACCTAGAGCTTCGCAAAACAAATCTCAAGTCCACAACCATTGTGGCCTTTTATCAATGTTACATGCTTCTAAGGGGTTATAATCATGACACCGTTTTGGGATTTACCAAAGGAATCACTAACGGGAGTTTAAACGTGTCCATATGAGATTTGTCATTTGCATAAAAACAAAGAAACAGTGCAACGTGGTCAAGAAGTCTAATCCAAACGCGGAACAAACTTATCTAGTTTGGCATGTTGTGGCTTTATACATTGCGGAAATAGACAGAATGTGAACTGAGTCTGGTGTTTTTATTTCATTTGCAACAGCTGAGTAGAGAATGTGAACTTGCAACGAAGTAAACAAATCAAAGACGTATGAATTGGTTTCTCTTTTCTTCCTTTCTCCTTTTCTTTTCTCAATGCTGGTGACTGGTAACCATCAGCGAGCGTCTGTTTGCTTCTTGGCTGGACGTTCGCGGGTTCATTCACTACTACAAAAACAAACTGTAAGAACGCCTCCTTTTTGCAACAGGGGCGGTTCGGGGGCGGACCGTTCTTACAGCGACGGAACAGCCCCAGGAGCTGACCAGCCGTCCCTACAGAATTAACAATAGGGGCGGCTGGAGTTACGAACAGCCCTTACTGTTGTACAGATTAGTAGGGGCGGTTCGTGTCTGAGCCACCCCTACCTACTGTTATAGCTGTAGGGGCGGCTCAATCAGAAACCGCCCCTAATGTGGTCTGTACCAAAAACAACACAGCCCCCTCTTCTTCCTCCTCGGGTTCACTCACTCCAACTCGCAAAAAAAGGTTGGGAGGCCTTGGGCTCCTCCCAAAAATTGCTCTACTAAGGGGAGGAGGTTTTGAGCTCAAATACTTTGGTGGAGAGCTTGTAGAAGGTAAGAAAATGCTATTCCATGCCTTTAATTATTAAAGTTTTAATGGTTGGTTAGTGAGTAATTGTTGTTTGTTCTCTCTCTCATTTATGGTGTTTGAGCTATGAAATTAGCAAACTAAGGCCCTAATTTTGGAGGTACTAGGGTAGATTTGTTAGTGGATCGGATTACACCCTTCTATTAGTCTACATTGCATGATTTTAGTGGACTAGAAAAGCTAGTTGTAGCTAGGGTTCATGGTTGCTTAGGATGAACACGTGTATTTTTTCTTTTTAATTCGTGGCGCAAATTTGTAACTAGTTTATCTCTCTCCTCGAAACTCCAAATGTTATGATTTTTGTTTCGTAAATTTTGTAAAATCATTATCTATTAGTGTATCCATACTAATTGCTATAAATTTTTTCTATATTAATGACTATTTATTTGTAGCTGTTTAAGGTTTGTCATGTATATGTATTTTTTTCTTTTTAATTCGTGGCGCAAATTTGTAACAAGTTTATCTTCCTCCTCGAAACTCCAACTGCTATGATTTTTGTTGCGTAAATTTTGTAAAATCATTATCTATTAGTGCATCCATACTAATTGCTTTAAATTCTTTATATATTAATGACTCTTTATTTGTATCTATTTAGGGTTTGCCATTTGTATGTATTTAGTTATCCGATTAATGGTTTCTTTAATGTACTTTCTTTTAATTGTTGTCCTGAAGGATATGGAGCACAGGAATTCTTGGATGTATGGCGAGTTAAGGTGGAAGCAAAGTTACCGTGACGAGGTGGATAAATTCATTGAAGCCGCTGAGAAGCATGCAGAGACGTTGACAGAAAATAATGATATAATAGTATGTCCGTGTTTTGATTGCAAGAACATACTGGCATGGAGAGACGTAGAGGTCATCAGGGAACATTTGGTTACGCGAGGATTTGTTAAGGACTACACAGTCTGGATTCATCATGGTGAAATTAAAGTTTATGATGATGACATGGAAAATCTGATAGGAGACGACCCCGACACCCAAAAGCTCCTCTCCCAGTATTCAGAACAGCTTGAAGTAAGAATGAACCGCGGATGTCACAATGAATTTGAAGGTGATGATGATTGGGATAGTAACAGCACAGGTGGTGATGACGGTTGCACTGGTAAGGACACAGGTGGTAATGTTGACGTTGGAGCACGTGTCGGGGATGAAGATGATGGTGATTATTTGGAGGAAATGCTTCGGGCCATTGGACCAGAAATAATCCAAAAGAGCGTGAATGGTCTTGAAAACCTAGAGAGGGTAACAAAAGCATCGAAGGAGACTGTCTATGGTGTTGCGAATGGTTGTCCGACACACTGGACATTGCTACGTTTTGTGCTTGAACTACTCATCCTCAAGGCTAAATACGGTTGGTCGGACTGCAGTTTCAATGATCTGCTGGGCCTCCTGTCATGGTTGCTACCAAAGCCAAACTCAGTTCCTGCCAACACCTACCAGGCAAAGAAGGTTGTAAGTCCGTTGACAATGAGTGTTGAAAAAAATCCATGTATGCCCGAACCACTGTATCCTCTTTCGCGGCGACATATTCAAGGATCTAGATAAATGTCCTAGGTGCGGGGCCAGTCGGTACAAGAACAACGATCAGTACTTAGGGAATGAAGCCTCCATAGGGAACAAGAGGAAGAAGGGTGGAAAAAAGGCGGTACAACATTCTCAGGTGCAAGAGGACAGTCCATTAGGCATTGATTCAAAGAAGAGAAAAATTCCCGCCTTGGTAATGTGGCACCTACCAGTGAAGGACCGCTTGAGGCGTATCTTCCTAAACCCCAAAGAAGCCCAACTCATGACATGGTGGGATGATACGCGCCAGATAGATGATGATAGGATTGCACACCTGGCCGATGGTACTCAGTGGCAAAGCTTTGATAAGAAGCACAGAGAATTCAGCGAGGACCCAAGGAATGTATGGTTTGGATTGAGCACTGATGGAATGAATCCCTTCAATGAGAGGACGAGTGACCATAGCACTTGGCCTGTGCTCTTGACCATGTACAACATCCCAACGTACCTGTGTCAGAAGAGGAAGTACCTCTTTCTTACTTGTCTCATTTCTGGTCCTAAACAACCGGGCATTGACATAGACGTGTTTATTGAGCCTGTGATGCAAGAAATGGCAGAATTCTGGAAGGGGGTGCCGATGTATGATGCCTTCCGAAAGGAGGACTTTATATGTCGAGCCATAATCATTGTTACTACCAATGATTATCCCGCGTTGTTTGCCTTGAACGGACAGATCAAAGGAAAGACTGCATGCATAACCTGCTTGGACGTTACTTCATATGTGTATCTGGATGCATCGAAAAAGATAGTTTATATGAGGCACCGACGCTTCTTACAGCAAACTCACAAGTACCGCAGCGTAAGGTTCAAACATTATTACGACAACACTCTAGAGACTGAACCCCCTCCAGAGAGACGCATGAATGGAGAATATGTATACAAAATGGTGAAAAACATAAAAATCGTCTATGGAAAGAAGAATCCAGATGGGACGATCAGAGATAGAAGTAAACCTCCTATCGAAGGCGTACCTTTTAAGAAACAATCCATCTTCTTTCAGTACTTGCCTTATTGGCCAGACTTGGAGGTTCCCCATGCCATTGATGATATGCACTTGAAGAAGAATGTCTTCGAGAGTCTCGCGGCTACATTCATGGACACGCCCAAGACAAAGGATGGTCTGAAATCACGGAAAGACATGGTGCAGCTAAAAGTGAAGCCCGAGCTTCACCCGGTAAAAGGGGCAGATGGAAAATGCACTCTGCCCGCGGCTTGCTTCAACTTCACCGTAGAAGAGAGGAGGGCTATATGCAATTACCTAAGGGGGGTCAAAGTCCCTACTGGGTTTTCGGCAAACGTCAAGAAGCTAGTGTCCATGAAGGACCTGTCAATAACACACTTGAAGGCCCACAATTGTCATGTAATGTTGACAGTGTTCCTACCTATTGTTATCAGGGCTATAAAGCCAGAATTCTTGAAAATGGCTATCACCCGTATGTGCTACTTCTTTTCAAAGATCTCGCAGAAGGTGATTAGCAAGAAAGAGCTGAAGTCACTACATGATTTCGTGGTGGAGACCCAAAACCAGCTAGAGATGTGTATGCCTCCCGCGTTCTTTGATATCATGCCACATCTCATGATTCATATGGTTCATCAGATAGAGGCACTGGGACCTTGCTACTTGTATGAAATGTGGTCCTACGAGCGGTTCATGTCTGTCCTAAGTCGATACGTGCATAATCGATATTACCCAGAGGGCTCCATGATAGAGGGGTACACTACTGAAGAAGTCGTAGAGTGCTGTCAAGAGTATCTAAAAGTACAGAGAGCGATTGGTAAGCCTGAATCTCGTCACAAGGGTAGGTTGGCTGGGAAAGGCACCAGGGGCAAAAAAGTGTTCATTGACGAAGATTACAATGAAGTGAGTCGGGCGCATTACAGTGTCTTAGCGACTACAGAAGTGATGCGACGGTACATTGATGAACACATGGCTATCATAGAGGAGGAGAGAAATGGCCGCTCAAATGAGTGGGTCATGAAACAACACAAGCAACGATTGACTGCATGGTTGAAGGACCAAAACATACCGACTGGACCAACCAAAGATGATATTACCGTCCATAGGTTAGCACTTGGGCCATCGAGACAAGTGACATCTTGGCAAGCTTACGAAATCAATGGGTACACATTCTATACCCATGCAAAGGATAAGACAAGTGTGAACCAAAACAGCGGGGTTCGAACTGAAGCAATCAACCAAAAGGGGCGAAGAATCAATTACTTTGGCATCATTGAAGATATATGGGAACTTGACTATGGAGCGGATATACAAGTGGCCCTGTTTCGTTGCCGCTGGATCAAACAACACGAACTGAATGAGATCGGGTGGACGATGGTTGACCTCGAAAATGTAGGCTACCGAGATGACCCTTGGGTGGTCGCTTCAGATGTGGCACAAGTTTTCTATTTACCTGACCCAGTGTCTAACCTTCCACCAAAGAAGAGGACAAAGCACGTGGTTGTCTCTGGAAAACAGCACATTATCGGAGTTGATGGCGTGGACGATCCTGATGAGTATAATCACTATGCTGAAATGCAGCTATACACAGACTTTACGAAGAAGATCGAAGATGTGGAAAAGAAGCTGCCCAAAGACATATTGCCATGGGAAAGGAAAGGGGTCAAGGGGAGAGTTGTTAGGGATGAATAGCTAGTTGTTGAACGTGATGTGTTCGAGAGACTACCTTTATGTATGTGAGACTATACCTTATGTATGTGTCAGACTTCATTTATGCATGTGATTTCATTTATGTGTGAGACTTCATTTATGTATGTGATTTCATTTATGTATGTGATTCCATTTTCCGTGGTGCGCGAGACAAAATATGGGGCGTTATACATGGAAAACACTTGGGTTATGGAGCGAACTCCACATGGGTATTTTTCCTAGGGCACAGGAGACCTTGTGGAAAATTTTGGCACCAATCCGGATCTTTTTGGGGGTGGTAAGAGGTCCAAAGAGCAGCCAGGAAATCGACCAAGGGGTTATTGTCATTTATCACCAAAACTCGCCATCTAAGATGGCCTAGATGCTTCAATCTCCCCCTTTTTGGTGATAGATGACAACACACCCAATAGAGATATGGAATTAAGTGCAAAGGGTTTGTGGTTTACCAAATCCACTCGCCACTAGGATTGCATAAAGTAAATACGATAAATAAAAGACAATAAGTAGACAAGTATTACTTAAGCACTCCACTCACAAGGTATATAGACATGTCAAACCACAAACAAGCTCAAGATCCAAATTAACATGTCCATACACGAAAAACGCATGAACAAGCAACACACTACTCCCTCCCAAGCTCCCCCTATCTCTATCCCTCCTATCTATCTCCCCCTTTGGCATCTAAGCACCAAAAGGAGGTCCTCAAGGGTCCTGCGCTGGAGGCGAAGAGGCGGGAGGAGTCTCCTGGCGACGAGGCACTCTGGTGTACTGCTCGGTGTCGATGTCCTCGTCGGTGTCGGAGTCGAAAGCAGTGCCGGCGGTCGCGGACTCGGCTGGTAAGGAAGTAGAAGCCGTCGGGAGTCCGGACGAAGTCGAAGCAGCGGGGTCCTCTGCAGCCATCAACTCCTACTCGATCTGTGCGGTCACCGACTGAAGTGTAGAGTCTGGTGTCTCGAAAGGAGAAGCAGTGACCGGCTGGACTGGAGCGGTGGAAACTGGGAGGGTCGGCTGAGGTGACGACTCAAAGAGAAGAAGCCCTGAACTGACTGGAGCCGTCAAAGATCCCAAAGGCCGCGGAGCGTGCTGGTGAGCAACTGAGAACTGGCTCGGGCTCTGGGGAACCTCCTGCTGCTGTGGCTGCTGCTGCTCGGGCACGGGAGTGAGGACTGGACGAGGGAAAGGCCCGGTCTGAATCAGCGGCGAGATCGGGAACGTAGAGATAGGAGTGAACTGATACCCGCCGACTGAAGCTGGCAGAGGAGTAGAAGCACTGACTGGGGGCCGGAGATCGGGCACCACCGGAGCTGGAAGGCCTGCGTGGTTGTAGAGGGTGCCGATCGTCCCGTGCAGCCAGTTGAACATCAGAGCTGAGGAGTACTGCTGCTGCTGGAGGGCTAGAGCGGTGGCCTGCTGCTGCTGTATCATGGTGTTCATCATATCCGTCTGCCTGGACACCTGACGAGCAAGCTCGTTCTGGAGAGCTAGCTGCTCCCTCCGGAACGACTCCTGCTGCTGGACCTGCTGACGCCTCAACTCTGCCTGCTGCTCCTCTAGGCGACGGGGCTGCTCGAGCTGTGCTGCCTGAGTCGCCGCTAGTGACTGAAGAATAGCAGTGAGCTCTGTCGGCTGGGTCACTGCGGCCTCTGAGACAACCGGAGGCGGTGGAGGTGGTGGCGCTGAAGGTCCTGCCTCGGCGTCGTGAGCAAGAGGAGGAGGCGAGAGCGGCGGAAGCTCGAAGTCGCTGTCCTCAGAGCTGTCACTGGAGACCATGAAGTACTGTGGAAGCTGAGCCTCTGCCTGTGCCAGAACTGTGTCCTCCTCGGCTGCCTCTGCTCGCTGCTCTGGAGCCATCTGCTCTGTAGCCTGCCTCATAGCTCTACGGCCCCGGCGTCTGTCATCCGGCTTGGCCGGACCGTAGGTGGCGTAGCGAGAAGGTGTCGACTTGTAGAGCTCTCTGAAGCGGGGAGGTCGGTAGGTCGAGAAGATCCGAGAGAGGATGTGACCATAGACCATCCGACGTCCAGCTGGCAACCCGTCAGAGATGATGTCCTGAATCTCACAAATCAGGAAGTCGGCGATGTCGAACCGGGTCTTCGTGAGCAAAGCTGCCAGAAGCCACTGCTGAACTGACGAGACAGCCTCCCCGTAGCCTGACCTCGGAAGGAGTGAGACTCGAGTAGTGCGGAGAAGGGCGTAGGCCAACTGAGTCAAGGCATCTGGGACTCGAGGGGCTCCAGGGATCAGCGGGCGCGCAAAGAGCATCGCGACCTGCTCGTCGGTAGGGAAGACACCCCCAAACTGACTGCAACGGGGAGGAGTGGCACCAGGGTGAGCCTGCTTGTGAATCCGGTACTTGGACGGCTCCAACCCGTAGAAAGTCCTGATCTGCTGAGCTGTCAGTCTGTGCTTCTCCCCCTCAAACATGAAAATCATGTACTCGCGGTCCGGGGATATCCACACAGTGGAGTAGAAGACTCGGATCCACTCCTCAATGTAGCCATTGTGGCTCAGCAACTCAATCAGCCCTGGTTGTGTAACATCCCTAGTTTGTAATTTTGGTGAATTTAAAATTTTTGTGCAACATATGTGTAAACTCCAAGAATAATACTTCTCTCTCTCAAAAATTTCCTAATAAATATTCATGTGCATTGCATTAGGGTAATTATTATGCTAGAGTGTTTTGGCTTTCTTTGGTTTTATATGAATGCTTGAGTGGAATTCATATTTGAATCCAAACCGTTCAAATATGAATTCAAATCCTAAATAAACTAACAGGCCTAAACTCCCTTTAGCCGGCCCGTTCCCATCTCTTGGCCCAACCCCAAGCTTCCGGCCCAGTCCACAAAGTCCAGCACCGGCCCGAACTTCCCCTTTCCCTTTTCCCCGCGCGCGGCCCACCTCGCAGCCCATCAAGCCCAACACACGCGCGCCGGCCCACTCCGCGCACGGACGCCGCGCCGCTTCTTCCCTCGCCGACATGCGGGTCCCACGGCACCTGTGCTTCTTCTTCCCCGTTCGCCCGCGTGACGCCGCCGCGCAGCCTCGCCCTCTTTCCCGCCCGCGCGCGCGCCAGCCGCTCCGCCCGCCGCGAATCGCGCGAGCCCGCAACCGCCGGCCCCACACCCACGTGCTCCTGTTCCCCGCGCTCCCTTGGCTCCCACGGAAACCCCAACCCCTCGCCCAAGCCGAGCTCGCCTACAAAACCCCCTTCTCCCCCTTTCCTTTCGGCCAATCCCAAATCCCCGGGCGGAGCCCTGCCCTTTTCTTCCCAAGCCACCCCGGTTCGGAACCAAGGAGGAGGAGGAGGAGTGGAGGAGGGGAGCCGCTTGAAGAGGAGGACGCCACGCCGCCCGAGCCGCCCTCGACGCCGTGTCGCCGCCCCACGCCGCCGCGCCAAGGAGAGCGAGAAGGACGCGCCGAGAAGCCGTACCGCGAGCACTACATCCCGTTCGGCCTCACGTTCTTCTTCCAACCCCGCCGTAAGTCCTCACTCTCTTCTCCCCGTCACACGCCATGCCCTGGTCCGCGCCGCCGCGCACGACATCTGTTCCGCTCCGTGTGATGTGTGACCTCCAAATCGCTCCTGTGAATCACTTGCTTGACCGGCCTTCGAGCCGCCACCAAACCCCTGCAGGAACCTCTCCAACCGAGCCCTCCCTTTCCTCTGTCTCCGTTCGCCGCCCGGTGCTCGCCATGAACGGAACACGCCGCGTCGCTCACCGTTCTAGCACACAGACCCCTCTTGATCTTCTCCGAACCCATGTCCTTGTTCCCTTCGCGTGCGCACCGCGGGCAGGAGGCCCGAGTCACGCACGAGGAGCTCCGCCGCCTTGAATCCTTACCGCCGCTCGGCGCTCGCCGTGACCGCCGCGCTCGCCTTTCCCCTGCTTTGCGTCGAGTACTCCTTGAGCCGTCTTGATCACGTTGTGCACCTCGGGCAGGAGGTCCGGGCCGCATACGTGATGATTCCGATGCCCTTGACCGCCGTGCCCCGCGAACCGCCGCCGTGCCGCGCTCTGGAACGCGCCGTGAACGCCGCGGGCAAGCCACACCGGAGACCACACCGAAGCCAAGCCGCAAAACCCACACAGGATCCCGCGCCCCGAACCCCGTCGCTGACCCGCGGGCCCGGTCGCGTGAGTCGCTGCCGGGTGGACCCGCGTCGCCCCTGTTTCGTCCTTCGCCCGCCAAAATGGCCGTGGGCCGCATCCTCGAAGCCCACGAATCCGATCTCAATCTGGACCGAAGCCCGCGAGAGATCCGGCCCGAGAACAGCCCAATCACCGGCCTTTTTCCTTTTTCCCAGCTGACAGCCCGGTCCCACACGTCAGCCTCACCCAGTCACTGACAAGCCGGCCCCACCTGTCATACACAGTAACCCGCTGACCTGTGGACCCCACCGTTGACCGTTGACCGTTGACCGTTGACCGTTGACCGGTCAACGCTGACGTCATCATGACGTCAGCAGTGGCCGACCCCACTGATGACGTCATGCTGACGTCAGCATGCCACGTGGCGCGCTCTGGAACTGACACGTGTCGCTCCCTGGTGCTGCCACGTGTCACTGCCTTTTCTTTTTCTTTTTCGGAATTTCAGAAATAGGATTTAGCTAAGAAAATTCATAATAAATTCACCTTAGCTCAGAAAATTATGAAACCAGTTTCTATAAATTCCTAAAATCATGCTCTACGCGTTAGAACAGGAGTTGAGTGCTTTTGGCTCTTCTTGCTTCTTCTTTGGAGTTTATTTGATTATAGGTCCGATGTATTTTATTTCTCGTGATTAGGATCAGCTGAGGAGGATCCAGGAAGAGACGTCTTCTACCACTTCACCGAGAAACAAGCTGAAGAGTACCACTACTTAACGCAAGGTTCACGCCCATCCGTCTTTGAATCCTATTTAGGCATTGCAACTAGTATACTAGCGCTTTACTTTATCGCATGATGATGATCCTGTCCTATTGCATAGCCTTGTTTAATTACCGTATTCCTTGATGAACCTGCTTTACTTTGATGCGATGCTTGCATGTGTTATGGGATGGTTGTGATAGGATTCTTGGCGTGTGTGGGGCAAAAACCCGGGAAAGGAGTAAGGGGTTTTGGGAACTTTGCGGGGGTGAGCAGATTAACTCGATCTTCGTATCGAGGGCTTGGGGTGTGTGCTTGGGCACATCCTGTGTGGTACCTGTGGCGGGTACATGTTCTTTGTGTTACTTGAGGAGTATGGCGGCAATACCTGTAATGGGTGTGCGATGCGGACCACTGGAGGTGGATACGCTATTTGACGGTGACGCTCACCCCGGCACCAAAAACCGAGTTGGATTGGCAACTGGAGGAAGGAAACCCGTGCCCACCACTTACATCTACTGGGGGGTGTTCCAGCCAGCCTAGTTTAGTGCGGTACCCGGACTGTAGGAGTTAGCGGAAGTGTGTGGGGGAAAAGGCGGAGACCTTTGTCCCCCGAAAGAGGCTCATACCCCGGGATCTGGCCACCGCGGGGGAGGCCATCACAGTTCTCGGGCACCGAGTTGCGTCCTCAGTGTATCCTAGGCCGGGAAAAGCAGGAGGGTACCGTTCACTGGCTAGGGTCTGTGCTGTGGGTTGTGTCTCAGTCGGGTCATGACCGACTTGCAGCCCGAGTGGGTCCAGGGGTACAAACTCTGCAGAGTATAATCTTTACGTAAAGCCGAGTCCACGGTTAAGGACAGCCTTCCCACCTTCCTTTCCGCCATTGTTTTAGGGATTTCTACCTCCCCTCTAGAGTAGGGCCTGCCTCGGGCAGTTGAGATGTGAAGGGTGGGAGCTTTCACATCGCCTAGAGAGTGATGAGTGGAAGATATTGGTGACGGGTACCTGGTGAGCCAGGATTGCTCGTAGGTGATGTGAGAATGGTTTTGGGATGAAGATGCTGCTTGCATAGGATTAACCTTAAGCCTATCCTTGATATTTCTTATACTAGAAATTAGGCCACTTAAAGCTTGCATTACGGATGGTGATGTGGAACTGTTCCATTCCTTGGGAACAGCTTGTGTTGATGCAGGATACGAGAGTGAATAAGACAACCAAGCTGATGGTTGGTACGATTGAGGTTGTTGCCGCGCTCAAGCTGAAGAGCCTGTGGGATGGCCGCCAAGACAGAAGACTAGCTACCGCTTCGCTTAGTATTTCTTTTTGTCGCATTTAGCCCAAGGGGCTTGTAATAAACGTACTTCCAGAGTTATCCACTAATGTAAGACTTTTATGTAATGTTTTATACTTTTATTCGAAGTATGGATGTGATATTCCGCTGGAATGAGTTCTGTACGTGTTAGCTGTTGATCCTGGGACTAACACAATGGTACAGGGATTCGGATTCATAGAAATATGAGTCCGGGTCATTTCAGGTTGTGCCTCAAAGTACGGTCGGACGTCCTCCCCAGCCGCCTCCCGGATACGATCCACGTCAATCCGGCGGTGCTCAAACGGACTAATGCGCCTCTTGTGATAGGACAGATAGAAGCTGTGCTGAATGTATGTCCTGAAGCGCTGATCAACCCCGGGCTCTCTCACAGGAACAAACCAATCAATGTCTAGAGAAAGGCGAAGCCTCTTGATGTGGCCGGCTCTGACATTGGTGAGATCCACCAAACGAAACTGAGCGACCTCTGGGTGCTCTCCTGGCTGAGGGTCCTGTCTGTGTACCTCTGCAAGCTCCTCAAGCTGAGGACTCTACCCTCGACGGCCGCACTCGGTACCGCCACCTCGAGTCCGAGGACCCTGGCGAGTGGCAGTGCTCGGAGTAGTACGAGCGCGGCCGGAGCGTCGTGGCTGGGGCTCTGCTGGCTGCTCTGTCTCTGCCTCTGCTGACCCTGACCCTGCTCCCCCTGCCTGTGATCCTCCTGCCTCCCCCTGACTCGGACTGCCTCCGATCCGGAGAGGACGCTGCTGGTGGGTGTCTGGAACTGCCAGGACTCTCTCAAGCTCGCGCTGCTCGCGAGTCTTCTTCTTCTTGGTCTTTGGGGGCATGATCTCCTTGCCCTTCCTCTTCGTCATCTGCCGAGAAAGATTGGAAAAAGGCTTTAAAGATGATAGATATGAACCTAAGCGAGAAAACAAGGCACTAAGGATTGATCATTGGGGACAGAGAACATGACATTCATGAACTTGAGAGAATGACCACATAAGCATACTTTTACTAAGTAAAAAGCACTGCACTAAGCAAGAGCCACACACTTAGCTAGAGTATACATATATGGTGCTAGGCAGGAAAGCTCATTGATAAGGGTCATGAAAAGCACTATGTAGTACAAGATGTCTAAAGGATATGATAAAGATAGCATCTTGATTAAGTTTGAGCAAAAGAAGACTATATGAAGAATTTACTAAGCAATTTTAGACAATGCACTAAGCAAAAGCTAGAAATTACTTAGCAAAAGACTACATATAGTGCTAGGCACTAGAGATTGATCAAGATTTCAAGAAATTGCCCATGAATTTGTAAGAATTTTGAAATCTAAGGGATAAAGTCCATGGCATTCATTGAATCTCATCACAGGGATCTTGGCATATACATGGATAGATCATGAAGATAACCTAAAACAGAGAGATTTGGGGACGGATGCTCACCACTGCAAAACACGAGGAAGATCCGAATGCAGTGGAGGGACGCGTGCGCGGGGGACACCTTCCCCAAAACCGGCAAGAGCCGGCGACGGCGCACGACGCCGGAGATGGCCGCGGGCGGCGGCGACGGCAGCCGAAGCCCTAGGGCTAGGCCGCGCGCGAAGGGGAGTGCGCGAGGGCCGAAGGCGGCTTGGTGGAGCGGCGGCGGGGCTGCGTGGAGGGGGCTCGGCGGCTCTGGTGGGCGGCGGCGCGCGGAGGGGTGGCCGGCGGCAAAGGATTGGCGGCGCGCATGGTCGAGAGCGGGCGCTGGGCGGCGGCAGTTGTGGAAAGGGGTCAAACGAGAACGCATTGGGTCAACAAACCGAAGGCATATATGACGGATGGGGCCCAGCGAATATTCCAGCGCCGTATGAAACGCCGCTGGCGGCGTATAATCGCCGTAGAAGTTACACCGGGAGCATGTAACTTGGGCCGATTCCTAAAAGCAACGCCGTATGATCCGCCGTAAACGCCGTATCGAATGCCGGAGGTTGAAGCTTTGGAAAACTTGAACGCCGTATTATACGCTGGTACTGTGTGGAACCGAGGCGTATAATACGCCGAGCGGGATGAACAGGAGCTTCGGATTTGTGAACGCCGTATGCTTATGAGATTGTACGCCGTGTACTGTAGAAAGCATACGCCATTCGAAGCATACTCCAGATCTGTTGCAAAAGCAACACGCCGTTTGAAACGCCGTGGGCGGCGTATTATACGGCGATAGGAGAAATTTTCGGCTGAACTAGGATCTCTCATCTAGCCCGACTTTTGAACAACCAACAAGGACAAGCACAAGTTAGGGCTAGTTTTGAGTGACATCCTCACCCCTCAAACACTCATTTGAAAATATCTAAGGTAGCTCAAGAGCTTTACGTAACAATAGATTTTCTAAAGCGAATTAAGAACCAAAGGGGAGGAACTCCAAAAAGAAATGTATGAGCCATGGCCTTTGAACTTAGAGATTGAAACTTTAAGCTCGTTAGGACGTGACTCAATAGGCAAGAAAGCACAACATTGATTTCATCATTCTTATGGAGTTGTTAAGTCACATTGAAAGTGAAATAACTTTCTCACAAGATGATTTCTCCTTTGTGATCTAACGCATGCAAGATGCAATGCAAGACAAATGCATAAAATTAAACATGAGTGCAAGCCTTACATGACAAGAAAGATGCAATAACGGAATTTAAATCTATCTTGTCAAGTTTGAACCCTTCTCAAGCTTGTTCATGATGAGCCAAACTACATGCCTTGAGCGAAAAGGGAACCACCGGCTCAAGCAAGACCCATGCTCATCACTATCTTGACAAGGTTAGACAAGCCCCTAGCATATATACATATGAAATGCATTCTATATGACAAGGCAAACCTACATGACGTTAGAAGCATCTAAGACGTTAATTATTTGCATTCTATATGACACCAGCCCCCACATTTTCCGGACAATTATTTGCATTATTATAATTTTTTCCGTGGTGCGCGAGACAAAATATGGGGCGTTATACATGGAAAACACTTGGGTTATGGAGCGAACTCCACATGGGTATTTTTCCTAGGGCACAGGAGACCTTGTGGAAAATTTTGGCACCAATCCGGATCTTTTTGGGGTGGACCTAGTTCAACGCAGAATTACTCGGGAAAGTCGCGCGGAAATTCAATTAAACTGGAAAAAGTACCAAACGAACTCCAGAAAATCCCAAACTTGGTGGTAGCTTCAATGAAGGCATTTGCAAGCCTAGGAAAAAGTTTGAGGCCAAAACTACAACTTGGACCCCACAATCCCTAAGAACCCTAGTGTAGAGACATGGTTCCATTAAAGGCTCCATATACCCTTGTGAAGCAAGTGCACTCCAACTTTGTTGAAATGGCTTGAGATTTTTGTGGCAGTCATTTATAGCCAAAATATGATCCCACACCAGCCCCCACATTTTCCGGACAATTATTTGCATTATTATAATTTTTCCGTGGTGCGCGAGACAAAATATGGGGCGTTATACATGGAAAACACTTGGGTTATGGTGGTAGCTTCAATGAAGGCTCCACATGTATATTTTTATATTTACATAAGTTTTTTTTATCATTTTGTACCTCAAAAACACTTAATAATGTTGATTTAATAATTTTATTACAAATAAACCAAAAAACAATAGTAGGGGCGGCTGTATCAGAAACCGCCCTTACTATTTATTCTGTAAGGGCGGTTTATATCACCAGCCGCCCCTACTGTGGCCCTCTGGTATATAAGGCAGCCGCGCGTCGAGGGCGAAAATTGGCTAAGTCCTTGGCGCGTTTTTTCCCTCGCGACGCCGTCAGGCTGCCGAAATTTCCCCCCGGCCGAAATTTCCACCGTAGCTGCGCGCCGCCGTCGCCGGAACCCTAACTCCGCCGCGACGCCGCCGCCTCTGCGCGCCGTCGTCGCCTTGAGCTCGCCGCGGTTAGGGTTTGAGGCACCACCTCCCTGGCCCCATCTCCGACACCTCCTTCCTCCGCCCGCGCCCCTCCACGCCGGCCGCTCCTCGTCGCGCGCGCGCCCCTCTAGACACCGACGGCCGGGAGCTCGCCCCTCTGGACAGCGAGGGCCGGGAGCGCGCCGCCGTCGACTTGAGCTCGCCCGGATTCGCCGTCGACTTGAGCTCGGCTCACCCGGATCCGCTGAGGCCCTCGAGCTCCACCGTCTCCTTCCCCACCTCCGTCCTCCGGCCACCACGCCGGAGCTCCGCCGCGGCTACGTTCCCCTACTCATTCGTCCCCGGCTCTTCTTCCTCCCGGAGGTCTGTGATGCTCTACTGCTCTAGTTCGTGATGCTCTGTGATGCTTTACCACTGGTGAATTTTGGATGAAAACTGCTGCCAATGATGCTCTGGGAGTGTTCTTTTGACTGAGCAATGCCACTGCCAATGAAGGTTTTGAGGAATTAATTTCCAATTTTTAACTGAACACTATGAAGCCACTGCCTATGATGCTCTGAGAATTACATAACTGATTGAACAAATTTCAGTTATATTGTGGTGTCCTATCTATGTGTTTGGCAGCTTTCAGCCATGTTTCATTCAGTTTCATTCAGAATTGAATGTTGAATGTTTGGCCGTTTCCTTTTTAGTTTCATTCAGTTTTTTCAATTTTTGCAGCTTCTGTTTGCAGCAATGTTTGCAGCTTCTGTGTTCAGTAGTATTTAGTTCCCAGCAATGTGTTAATGCAGCTTCTGTTTGCAGCAATGAGTTCCTGTCTCTTCGTTTCAGTCAGATTTCAACAGATTTTATTAACATTTGTGTTGTATGAATATCAGAGTAGTGAACATCTTTGTTGAATGAGCACTTTGGTTTTCATTTATCTGGAACATGCATACTGAACATCTATGGCCAGTCTTTTATGGTAAATATATGCCCAGTAGTTGGTCTGTGTACTTCCTCCTTTGCCTGGCCATATATGGTAAATGACACAAGTGTGTGGTAGGTTAGAAACTGATTTCTTACATATTGAATTTTGTTCTTGTGAGTAGTGGCAAATGATATAGTGTGAGGGGATGAGAAATATTAGCTGGTATTTCTGAATTCAACTGATCAGTCAGCAAGGGTACCTATACATCGCAAGTACATAGCTTTATTGATTGCTTCTGTTAAACCCAAATATGCAATGCTATGTCGTGCAAGTGTTTCAGAAGAAAACAATGTCATGTCATTTTTGTCAAGTATAGGAAATAGATGAAAACTTTTCTTTTCCTCAGGAATGAAAACAATGTTGTGTTTGTTATTTTGTTGTCCAAAATTGATGATCATACTATGAGAAAAGTGATATTCTAACATATCTTGTTCCTCTGTCAGAACAATTATGTTCCACTAACTCATACTGATTTGACCTATAATTAAAAAAATAGCTTATGTAAACTGAACTGATACATGAAGACACTGGTTGCATTTTGATCATCTCTTTTTGTTCAAGTACACTGTTCTATTCTGAGTTGGAGCAGTGCATTTTCTCATCTTGGTTTCTTTGGCTTGCTTCAGATTATTTGCTGAGGCAGTGGCATGTGCTATGATGTGAATCTTTTTATGCTGAGGCAGCGGCGATGATGATGAGATGCCCCATATATACTTGAGTGGCTAAACTAGGACGGCTTGTATACCATATATACAAGCAACCAGTTTAGACGCGATTTGATAAGAATTGGGCACTTCTGAGCCAAATATTTAAATGATATATGGTTCCATGCCTGTCTTGATCATGGTTCTTGTTTCTAGTTGCATTGGCAGCCACCAATGACCTATATTGATGATTACCCATATCTTAATCAATAGCTGAGGCCAATGATGTTTTTTTTGCCTACTTTTATAGCAATATCTTTTTTTTTGCTCGATGATACAAAAGGGTGTAGTGAGACAACAGGATAGCCAAGTAGGAGCAATCCTGACAGTCAATCCATGATCACCAAAGAGTGCCTGATGGCTATTTATAGCAGGAGCCCGCTAATTTGAGAGCAACCGACAACTTGGTTTTCTAGGTATTGCTTTTTTATTACAGATATATATATATATATATACACCTTTGGTGAGTCGAAAGCGTGTAGGAGACTCCTGGTGTATCTAAAATACCCTTTGTTTCTTCTGTTAGTACAAATCACAAAATGTCACCGACAAGAGAAGGTGCAACCCCAAGCCCTGAGCACGGGAAAACCTTTGAAGAGGGAGAACCACATGTCATGAGTCAGGAAGAGTTAGCCAAAGATATAGAAGGGTTGCTTAGTCAGAATTTGTTCGAAGATGAAGTAGAAGAGGGAAGACCAGGAGAAAAAGATGGTGATGAGACGACGACGAAGATGATGATGATGATGACGATGACGATGATGATGATGGGGGATATGTATCTCCCGATGATCCTCACCCATTTTTACTGAGGCATAGGCCAACGGAAGATGAGCTGGACAAGGATTTCGACCCTAATGACGAGGTAGAGACTAAGCCTTATGTAAGGAATGTTTGGTAACACTTTTATCGTGTTACAATAACTAACACTTTGGCCTCTTGTGTATATAGGCCACTCCTGAAACTCCTCCTCGTCTGAAAAGACAACGCCGACGTCCGCGACGTCTTGACGGAGAAGACACACCACAGGAACAAAGAGCAGAGGCAGCCGCCACAGAGTTGGACGTTGCCGCCTCTGCACCACAACCTCAGGCCACAAACTCGGAGCCAAAGCCAAAGAAGAAAAGGGGGGTTAGAAAACCAAACCAATATCCTGAGCACAAGATATATGTGATAACAGAGGTGGGGCCACAAGGGGACATCCATCAGCCAACTGAAGTAAGATCAAAATTTCGTAATGCAGTAGGCGCCCTTGTAAGAGATAAGGTGAACCCAGTTGTCAAATCATGGAAAAAAGTATCAAAGGACACCAAAGTAAACCTGTGGGAGAAGTTAAAGAAAAATTTCATCTTTCCAGCCGATAACCAGGCAGCAGCGGAACGTGAAGCGTACAAGATGATGGGGGAGGCATTCCGACGATGGAAGTCGGATCTCAACACGAACTATATCCAAAAGGGCCTCACTCCCTTCCAGAAATATGGAAATATAACCATTGGTCAATGGGAGGACCTTGTGGCTCAAAAGACCTCAGATGAAGCAAAGCGCATCAGTGCCCTTAACGCCGAGATAGCGAAGAAGAACCAACACCGCCCTCGTCTAGGCCCCGGTGGCTACTTTGCCAAGGAAGGGGTTTTCCAGAAGATGGATGAACAGGCCACCGCAGCCGGGCTTAAGGTGGAAAATTGAATAAACGGTCAAGGAATTGGGTATTTGCAAGGAGTACCGAAAAGTCCGGTGCCAGCCTTAAGTTTGATAACCCCGAGACCGAACAGGTAGTATCATCGATGTTGAAATACGCTGAAGACAAGGAGCAGGGCTCATTCAAACCGTCCAGAGAGAGGGACGAGCTTAGCCTAGCCTTGGGAACCGCCGAGCACACAGGCCGCACCAGGGGGCTAGGAAAAAGGACAACCTGGAAGCATGGGTTCGAAGAGGACAGACCAATGTACAAGAAACATGGTAGGGACCGAGCGTCCGATCTTGAAAAGACAGTGAAGGCTCTGGTAGCTAAGGCTCTCGAGGAGCAAATACTGTCTACGGAGCCGCGGAGGATAGTGGAGCCGCCAGGGCAACTTGCAGTAGTCGGGAGCCCTCCGGAGGTCCCTAGCAGCCAAGGTTCCACTTCAGGAACAACCCCGGTCGATCGCATACGAGAACCAACTACCTGCAACTTGTTGGTTGTGATGGGAAGAACCAGGAGCTATACGCCAGAGGTCGCAAAGGGTGTGGCACATCCTCCTGGTGGCTTATGGCACAATCAAAAGGTCCATCAAGACTACACTAGGGTCGAGGTGCATAGCGTGGATCCCAAGTATGTGGATTACATGATAGACTACCCAACTCCCGAGGGAGTGAACCAACTTGGAGATACAGTGGGGCAGTTCATCCTCTGGCACAAAAGGGACATCGTGTTGACTGGTTATTCACCACCTCCGCCAGATCAACGTCTGGCCTCAGTTCTTGAACTTCAGGAAGGAGAAGTGTCACCGACCCGAGGCGGCAATGTGCTTGAGGAAGGAGAGATGCCACACTCTTCTCCGCATGTGGCTGATGAGGCACAAACTTCTTCGCCTCGCAAGGAGCCAATGCCTTGTGAAGAAGTGCCTCCGAAAGAACTGCCTTGTGATGGCCAAGTGCCTCATGATGACCAAGTGCCTCCGGGGCGACTACCTCCGGAGGAACTGCCTCGTGATGACCAAGTGCCTTCGGGGGAACTGCCTCGTGATGAACAAGGGCGTACAGGAAAAGTTGTTGCAGAAGAGGATATTTGGGAGGAGGCAGAGCTTAGAAAAAAGTATCCAGTCAAAATAAGGCCATGCTATAGGGATGTTAAAGGCGCCAAGTCGACGACTCTGTGGTACTCCCATGAACAGTTCAGGCCTGAGAACCAAGTCAAAGAAGTACCAGCAGCGGTTGGGACGAGTAATCGCCGACCGGCAAAGAAGTATCCAAATGTTGACAATGTCAAATGGACAAAGAAAGTCCCCAAAGAATATCAAAGAGGCTGCTCCTTCCTACCAAACGCTATCATTCAAGACCTACCACTTGGAATGAAAAAGTTCCATGATTGGTACTTGCATGCTACAGTGCATAAAGGGATCAATTTCATATCAGCAACCTATCCTCCCGGTACATTCGGAGGCTTCGCGGGGACTATTGGTTGTGGCTTCAACGACATCCAGACAATGTATCACCTTGGACCTATGGACGCGAATCTAGTTGACATGTGGTGCCTGTAAGCCCTTTTCCCTCTTCATATTGTATGATTGCAATATTTCGATATTGTTGCAACTAATGCAAGCCGTGATTCGCAGGTACCAAGCTCACCTTGCAAAACAACTTCCAAGTGTGAAAGTTGGGTACATAGATCCTCAAGTAATATCACAGTCCCTGTTTATATATCCCAAGGGATGGGCACTGGATGGCAAAGAGTTAGCAGATGGAAAGACCACTCAGGAAAAAGAGAAAATCCGGCAGAAGGCACTCAGGGAGGCGGCCATTGGTGTTGTGGCGACTATAGCCATGTGTTTCAAAAATCTCCAACATAACAAAACAATATGGCTACCATACCACTTTGGGTAAGTTCAACTATATACATAGTTTTTTTTATAATACATATTATATGGAAATGAACTAATCGGTTTCCTATGATTGAATTCATGCAGTAACCATTGGATTGCTATAGCCGTTGATCTCAGTCACAGCATGGCGTGGGTCTGTGACTCAGCTGACTTCGACGTGGCGACATACAAAGACTTCATAGCGATTCTTAAGACGTATATCATACTATCCTGTTATATATTTATACATAACCTTCTAACCTCCACCTTTTGATACTAACAAGCTGCTTTTGCGAAATCGTTTCGAACAGGGCGTTCAGGCACTACGTTAAGGAACATAAAGGGATACACCATCCAGAGAGGAAGGATGTCCTTTGTGTCAAAACAAAAGTTTGTGTAAGTATGACCTACTATAATACTGCATTACGAAAATGCTGTTATATGAATTTGCTAATAACACATGTATATGTGATACACACAATGTCCCAAGCAGAGGCCCGGAAGCGTACATTGTGGATATTATGTGTGTAGTCTGATTAGTAACACCAATATCTACCGGAGACACCCAGCCGATGTAAATGCTCAGCCCCCTATCTAAATGCACTCTCTCTCTAAATTTGCTCACAAACTTCATATGCTCACTATCTTTTATATATATATATATATATATATATATATGCTCATTTTGTAGTTTCCAGAAGAGGCAGGTACTGGTAGGCATAGGGACCCTGTTGAAGATGACAAGCTCTTAGAAATCGTCGGCGATCTTTGTAATTTCATATTGGATGAAATTATAAGCAGCAGAGGCGCATTCCATGACCATGCATCCGAGTTGGCGAGTAATCCAACGTTTCAACATCTTCGTGAGTGGGAAAGGCTAGGCTTGGGAAGGTGAACTTTGAGGAATTGTGAATTATTGAACTTGTGACTTTGTGTAATATTGAACTTTGAGAACTTGTGATTATATGTATGTGAATGATCATGTGAATTATTGGACTTTGAATTATATATATGTATGTGAATTATTGGACTTTGAGTTATGTGAATTATATATATTCTGTGGATTATATTATATATTTCTGATTTACTTTTTTTTGGCTGGGAACTGAGATTAGGGGCGGCTAAATAACCAGCCGCCCCTACAGATAACATAGCAGGGGCGGCTATGTCTCCAGCCGCCCTTAATGTTTATGAGCAGCAAGGGCGGCTGGAAATGCGACCGCCCTTAATGTTTATCAGCAGTAAGGGCGGTCATAACTAAAACCGCCCTTATTGATTTATCAGTAAGGGCGGCTGGTTTCCAGTTCTTACCACTGTAAGAACGGTTGATTAAGGGCGGCTCGTAAAACCGCCCCTACAGAGGCTTACGAGCCGCCCCTACTGAAACTTTCTTGTAGTAGTGATTTCAGGCTTTCAACTGCTTTACCTTCACTATATAAAAAATAACCGCTTTACCTTTTGTCACAATAATCCAAAACACACAGGGTTAAATTTAATAATAGAGAATGAACCTATTTACTTCCTCAATCCTAAATTTCATTATATTTTAGTTTTTCTATATTTATATTTTTTTGCTATGTGCATCTAGATAGGTTACGCTATATATATGTACATGCATAGTGAAAACAACGTATCTATAATAGTTCAAATAAATTGCAACTTAGGAAAGATAGCTTGTGAGGGTAGCCATCGAAAGGCCGGCTACTAATTATTGTGCTTAACGCTTCACACTGGCTACGTCATAACTTGGCGTGCAAAAATAAAGAAAAATCAGTAAGGTAACCTTGCCGAATGAGCATGGAAAACAAGTCGTCGATGTAACTCTTTCTTTACAGTTTTTTTTATAGACTTGATTAAAATTAGAAAAATGACGTGGGAATAAATTGAAACTGCCTGCATTTTCCACTAAAAACTCTTAAATCCATTTTAGTGGAAAATGCATTTTAGAAGCTTTGATTTAAGAGTTATCAGTGGAAAAATGCGTAGGGGGCCTTGGTCCCCTGTCTCCTACCAGTAACAAAAGTTTATCGTTCATACACATTGATGTTGTGTCTGGATAATAAAGTTTAGTCCTTGTCACATCGAAAGTTCGAATGATAATTAGAAGGACTAAACACAAGCTAATTATAAAACTAATTGGGCTAATTTCGATACGAATCTATTAAATCTAATTAATCCATCATTAGCAAATAGTTACTTTAGCACCATATTGTCAAATCATGGACTAATTAGACTTAATATATTCAAATCTCATGAATTAGCCTCCATCTATGCAATTAGTTTTGTATTTAGTCTACGTTTAATACTCCTAATTAGTATCAAACATCCGATGTGACAGAGGCTAAAGTTTAGCCCCTAGTATCAAACAGGGTCTTACATGGAGCAGGTAATGGTTTAAAAACCAACCCAAATGCACAACAATCTATTTACTATCTAGATACTGTAGAAACTAATCTAACCATATCTAGTTACTATCTAGATACTGCTATCTCCAAACCAATACAGACCACTTAGACTTTTTCCAAAACAAACAAAATCAGTTCAAATCTATAGTTTTAGTGTGGCTTTGCACATGGGGCCCCAATGTATATATGGCTACACCGATTTGCACAGAGTAGCTGACTGTCGTTCCGAGGCATCTAAATCTTCAATAAATTTTGGTCGAATCCGCTAAAATTTTAAGTGTGAATGTGAGCTTTAAATTTGAGGCATCTCCAACAGATTTCAGTCAAATCCGCTACAATTTTAAGTTATGAATGCGTGCATTTAATTCTAGGGTCCAACTTTGAATGTGGGGCTCACATATAGACATGGCTACACCGATTTGCATGAAGTAGCGGACTGTTATTTTAAGACATCTCCAACAAATTTTAGTCAAATTCACTAAATTTGTTTTGTGTTAACGCGAGCTTTGAATTCGAAGTTCCGGCTTTTAACATAAATTACACTTACACACAGCCATTATAATTGTTAACCGTTCTAAACCATTATAACTATTAAACCGAACCAGACCAATCCATTATATATGTCCTATTATTCACTAAATCAAGCTAGTCCAATTAAAAATCAAACCACTAAAACTAGTTTCAGAACAAACCATTACAAGCTTTATACACGGCTTGGGAAGAAGTTCAAAGGTAAAATTGACAACTGACAGAGAATGTTACTGATGTACAAGCTGAAGCATTTGTTTCTCTATCTTGTTCAGAGGCGCCCTTGGGGCCTCTGCTAAGCATGTGCTTGTGCACGTCACACCTCGATAGGGACAGAGCTTAGCTACGGCCAATAGGGGCCATTGCCCCATGCCAAAGTTTGCAATCCATTCATAAAGGTAGCAAGTACTCACTCCATTACAAATTGTAAGTTATTCTAACTTTCTTAAAAAGTCAAATTATTTTAATTTTAACAAAATTATAGAGAGAAATACAAAGATTTATTGTACCGAAACAATATACTACAAAAATATATTTAAGAGAGAATATAACGGTGCTTATTTGGTGTCATAAATATCGATACTTTATTATATAAAGAGTAAAATACACCGGCGGTCCCTAATCTTGTTTCGATGTGTTATCTAGGTCCCTAAACTCTTAAAATGCATTTTCATATCCCTAAACTTGTTCCAGGGTATCATATAGGTCCCTAATCTCTCAAAATGCATTTATTGGTCCATTAACTTGTCCAGCGCTCTCATGCAGGTCCCTAAACTCTTAATATGGTATTTTAAATTTAATAAAAAAAATATTGTTTTGCTACTTTAAGTTAATGGAAAATGCTTTTGCTAGTTTAAATTTAATTGAAGTGTTATTTTGATTTTAATTGAGAATGGGAACAAATTATCTTAATAAAGTTATACAAAGCGCATGCAAAATATAATTAGTTAGTAGAAAGTATTCGACATTAGCATAGATATTTTCAGTTAAACGAGAAAACTATAATATCCACCGTTGATTTTTTAATGATCTGATGGTCTTAATTAACCAATGACGAGTATGACTAATATGCAGCTAATTCAGAATTAAAATAGTCTTAGCGGTAGATTAAAATGGTCTTACCATCTAAATGAATCGCGTGAAAAAAGTTTAATAAACAATCCGTTCCAAATACAATTAATTAATGGAGACTTTTTTGGGATATGAAAATTCATCTTGATAGTTTAGGGATTTAAATAACGCACTGAGACAAGTTCGGGGACCTAAAGATACATCTTGAGAGTCTAGGGACCCAAATGACACCTCCATACAAGTTTAGCTATCTAAAAATGCATTTTGAGAGTTCAGGGACCTAGATGACGCTTCGGGACAAGTTTGAGGTCCGCCCATGTAGTTTACTCTTATATAAATTTGGTCAAATTTGAGATATTTTGATTTTTCAAGATAGTTGGAATGACCTATAATTTGGAACGGAGGGAATATTAGGTCTAACTGCTAGTTAAGTTAAAATTGGTCCGTCGTATGATTCAATCTTCAATATGTGTTGGCCCTCTCTCGATTTGGATGAAGCTCCGCTACTGCATGTAAAACTGATAATGGTTTGGTCTCAAACCAATTTTTATGATTTGGTTTTTGATCGGATTAGCTTGGTTTGGTGAATAATGGGTTGCAACATATAATTGTTTGATTTGGTTTGGTTTAATAGTTACAACGGTCAAGAATAGTTTACAATTATAATGGTTATGTGTGTAAGTATAAGTTAAATTAAAAGCCGGACCTTAAAATTAACATCTCGCGTTCACACATGAAAGTGTTAACGAATTTGAGTGAAATTTGTTAGAAATGTCTCAGAATGACAATCCACTACTTTGTGCAAATCGGTGTAGCCATATCTATATGTGGGCCCCACGTTCAAAGTTGGACCCTAAAATTAACATCTCACGTTCACACATGAAAATTTTAACAAATTTGACCAAAATTTTAACAAATTTGACCAAAATTTGTTGGAAATGTCTCAAAATGACACTCCTCTACTTCGTGCAAATCGGTGTAGCCATATCTATATGTGAGGGCCCACGTCCAAAGCCGGACCCTAAAGTTAAAAGCCTGCGTTCACACCTTAAAATTTTAGCGGATTTTACCGAAATGTATTGGAGATGTCTCAGAATCACGGTCCGCTACTCTGTGCAAATCAATGTAGCCAAATTTGCATGTGGGCCCCACGTGTAACGTCGGACCCTAGAATTAAAAGCTCGCGTTCACACTTTAAAATTTTAGCAGATTTGACCGAAATTTGTTGGAGGTTTCTCAGAACCACGGTCCGCTACTTTGTGTAAATCGCTGTAGCCATATCAATACGTGGGCCCTACATCTAAAGCCACACCTAATAAAACTATAGAATTGAACCGATTTAGTTTGTTTTGGAAAACTAGTTTAAGTGGGTTGGATTGGTTTGGAGGAAGGAGCAAATGGATAGGGTTGAATTGGTTTATAAAGTGTAGTATAGTTTAAATAGTTTGGTGTGGATTTAGTTTGATTTTTGAACCATTACCGGCTTTAACTGCATGCACCACGAGATGAGTGACCTGATCGATGATGGCTTGATGAGTTGATGTGGTTCCAAAGCAAATGAAAACAAACTAAAGGCGGCCATAATATGCCACCGTGTACATGAATATGTTAACCATCACCAGTGCATGCATGTACTGTACGTCGCCATGTGCGTGTGCCGTCGGCTCTGCATGACGAGGTGGAAAGTACACGCGCATTGCATATACATATACGTGCATATAATAAAGAAAATACTAGTACTCACCGCGTTGCGATTTGAGAACTAGGGCTAGCAGGGCGGGACGGCGTAGCCTTGCCGACCTGATCGACACCGCACACATGACGAAAGCGAAGCACGTCTCGTGTCTGCATGTGCACAACCACCTTGAGGGGGCCAAGCTGTACAAATCTTTACCTATTTCTAAAGAGAGGATTGATTCTTTCCTGTTTTTGTCCGTCATGACAGGTGGGTCCCGTATGATCTAAACCCTACGGCTGGTTTCCGCATTGGGTTAAAGTTCTAATTGAATCCATCAATAATCTATTCCCTAATAATCTACTATTTTAAAACAAGAATTGCTTTTTTTTGTCTGAAGTCCTAACTAAACCCATCAACTGTTATGTATACATGTTGCGTTGTATCATTGTTCCTGCCGACTTGGTTTCCGCATCTTATTTTTACTGCCGGCGAAGTTCTACGGGGAATCAGAGAAGAGAGCTCGTGGTCTATCCAACATGAATTCGGCGTGATTCGAAAGTCTGCCAAAACCCTGTTTGTCCCACCGCGCAGGCGCACCCCGCCTCCATATATGATCGGCCAAACAGCAAGTTGCGATCTAGCGAACTCCATAAGTCCATATAGGCCGATGCTATGCGACGTGCAGCTAGACAGAGAAAAAGCTAAAAGTTCAATTTGAATCCATAAAAAATAAGGAGAGAAAAATCCACACCGTCAGCCGGGGTCCAGGCACTCATGGTGAGCTGGGGCTTCCTCTACGACCCCTCTACGCTCCGCGAGTTCAGCTCAACATCGCCTTCACGCATACTTTGCCTTCGCCTAGATGCCATCCCCATCTACGCACGCATGGCCTGGCACCATGGCGACAGCAGCGGCGCGGTTGGCACTGGGTATATAGGAGTTGGGCGCAAATCGAGCGAGAGAAACAAAGAGAATAGAACGGCGAGCTCAATGCATGAGTGCACGAGTCCATTGGCACAAACACAACGCGTGCTACCATGATCATCACGTCACATACATGATGGCACCTCAAGTCCTTAACTATGCAGTTCATACCGTGAGCGTGAAGTAAATACGTTCTTATGAATGCTTAATGCATGTGAGCATGTTCGATGTTCCAGTCTATCTTTCATCACGTGCCCATGCCAACACCGTTGTCCGCGGGCGCATGTCATAGGTCGCTTGTTTAAGGATAATGAGGCCTTCATTTGTGTAATAAGCAAAGTTTAGTTGATTAGTTTTCTTGTGGTGAATTTGGTCACTTAGGTTTGAGTTTCTGACTTAGAACAAGTGTCGTATTTTTTGGATTTATTTTAGGATTTAACCGGCATTTTTCTTTTAGTGGTAAGCAACGAGCCCATTGATAGCGAGGCACATATGATGACATTGTCAATCTCAAGATCGGAACAGCCGACTCAGTCTCGGAGGTGATCATAGCAGTAGAGTTTGAGTGTGTATATTCACAAGGCTGAGTGTGCAAATGTGTTTGAGCGTCTGTCTCTGTACAGACGTGTCAAAAAAAACGAATCATTCATTCTTTGATGATTCATGTTTTCTTGATTACTATTAGCGATGAGATTCCCTGACCCTTATTATTAGCCCGGTTTGCACACAGATTTGAGGTGCATCGATCTTATAGTTGATGTGGGTCACAATTAAGTTATGGCTTGAGCTGCAAACTAGGTGTGTCTTAGTTGGTTAGAATTCTTATCTTGAAAGCTGCTCATATGAGTTTGAATTCTAGACTCTGCCGGTAACAGTATTATTCTTTCAGAGATGATGTGCTAAAAAAACCACCTAAGACATAAACCATGTTTTATGGGCAAGGCCGTGTGAGGAATTTTTCTTCATTCTCCCGTTGCAACGCACGGACAATTTGCTAGTAAATAAATAGAAAGACCAAAATTAAAATTTTCTTTGATTTCTATGGTAAAAATTTGTGTACAATAGCTGTGTACATGAAGCATAGGGCACAATGTTTCTATCTGCCCCAAATCTTTCTAACTTAACAAATGGGTAATAGTTAGGAGATAATAATAAAAAATTCACTGTAGCTGGTTCAGGAAATATCATCTTGTAGCACTCAAAACATACAAACAAGGGCGTCCCTGTTGATGCCAAATCAGCTACTACAAGGCTGCTTACATCGCCATTTTGCTTAGACAATTCCTTGACACCAGAAAATGACTCAAATCCCTTCTT
>CM014270.1:12870749-12941812 GCA_004135705.1 Alloteropsis semialata | reverse complement strand
GCATCTTCTTCTCTCCTTTACAGCCCCATTCGCTTTTCTTCTCTCGTTTTCGGATTGGAAGATTCAAGATTCTCGTCTCACTTTTTTCCTTTTCTTTATTGACGCGAAGGCAAGACTGCATTCGCATGGCATGATTATTGATTGCATTACCTAGTTTGAGACTAATGACCACCGATTATTGATTGCATTACCTAGTTTGAGACTAATGACCACCGAGTCGCCGGCCACAGTAAGACTTGCATCAAGCGGAGGGAATACTCCCCGTCGCATGGATTCAATATTCGTCCCAAAACAAGTGTGTATCTCGCTTTCCAATGCAACTTTCTCTATCTCTCTTCTTCTCCATCCGTTCTCGTTTCCTGTATGTTCTCTAATTTTTTTATTCTTTTTTAATTCATGTGTCCAACAACAGTTACCAATGCAGCTTCACATGTGACGCCTCGGCGCCAATGCTGCCGGGTTCCTCCTGTTTGATTATCCGAATCCAGCATAGGTCTTGTTTAGTTGGGAAAACTTTTCAAACTTTGGTGCATTGGGAAGCGTGTGCCAAAGTTTGAAAAGTAAGTTGAAGGGGGTGTTTAGTTGAAAGTTGCATTAGAAAGCGTAAAAGTAGAGAGAGGACACGTTTTCCAATGCGTTACTTTTGTAACTTTTCAAATTAGTTGAAGGAGATGTTTAGTAAAAAAATTGTAACTTTTTCAAAAAAATTGGAGAAGTTTGGGGAAATAAACAAGGCCATAGGCTCCTGCCAACAGCTTTTGATGAACAAAAGGCTAAAGCAAGTGGATGTAAATATCTAGGATATTATATTGGCTTTAGTCAAACATCCAAGAGAATCGATAAAGTTTTAGAACGGCGGTAAATCTTTGGTACAATATTTTGCTGTGTTTTCCAGCTTTCATCTCTGCACTCTGCAGGAAACTAACAGAGCAAGCTTCAGCATTTTTTTTTTTGATAAAACGTGTATATATATTAAGATGTAAGGAAACCATACAAATACGCGTACAAAGGATACAGAGGTATCAACCAAATCACATAGAGGCCCCTAGAAACAAGAGGAAAAACAAAAAGCCCTTTGGGGTCTATGCATCCTTCAGGACCACCGCCCATCGCCGGAATCCGCCATCGCCAGAAGAAACCAGAGATGGCAGCCACCCGCCGCAGGCCAAGACACGCGCCATCGCATCGAGGCTTTGAAACTGAGCCGCAAAAGAGGCTCGCCAGAAGCGAGAACCACAACACCGAGCAAGAACATCGGCCGGGGACACACCCGATGAAGGAGCTGCATTGTGCCTTGATATAAGCATGAACGTCACAGGTAATAAAGATGCCGATGATGTTCTGAAATGCAAGGTCTGCAAGTGATTGAGTGACTGATATGATCGGAAGGAAGGAAGAGTCACAGCAATTTTCTGATGCAAGGGTACAGAGAACATTGCAGCTCCTTGACAGCAAACATCAGCTGAAATTCTGCTAAGAGAATATAGCTTCTTCACATGACAAGGAGCAATTACAAAGGCTAGTACCATGCTGCAGACTGTGGGCTTGGAGTAATACGTTTTCCTGCAAGTGAGCTGTGAGCATTGGCTTCGAACTTGCTGCTAGAATTGGGAAAAGAGTGCTGAAAGTGGATGTGGATAATCAGAAAAGGGCGGTGGGAAAGGAATTAAGAGCAAGAGTAATGATTTCCTTGAAAGAGCCTTTGCCACGAGGTGTATCCGTGTTTTCATCTAGGAGACAGAGAAAGGAATGGTATGATGTAGTATATGAAAGGGTCCCTTTCTTTTGTTTCTCATGTGGTATTATTGGCCATTCGGAAATTGAATGCCCCACGCCAGCCATTCGTGATGAAAAAGGCTACCTGCCATATAGTGAAAAACTTCGGGCACCGGAGGAGAAGAGAGTGAGGAATCAATTTGAATGGCATGCTCAAGGGGAAAGCTCACCTAGAAGAATCAACTCTTCAGGACCACAAGGTAGTTCCGATTCTAAAAAGTCTGCTACTGTAAGAGCTGATGTTTCTGGCAGAACCTATAGAAAGGAGAATGGAGATGATGATGGAATTGAAGCATCTTCGCCAATTAATAAAAGTCCTTCAAATGATAAGGTTCTGGAGGAATTTTCAGAGGATGTTCATAAATCATCCCTGTGCAATAAAAAACGTAAATCTGATGAGAGTTTGTTAAAAAATATTTTGGAGGACGAGGGAAGAAATGCCATGGAAGTTTCTGAGGACTCTTCGAGGGCTCTAGTTCCTATTGCCCTGGAGGGGGATGATATTCTAGAACAGGGGAAGGATAACAAGGCTCTAGAAGGTGCTAAGAAAATGAAGCAAGAAAACGCGAGGCTGCTGGAGCAGCCTCGCGTGCAAAAATGAGGCTCATCACATGGAATTGCCGGGGATTGGGGAATGGCCCGGCAATTCGTGGGCTTCTGGACATCCAGAAGCGGGAGGCCCCAGATGTCCTCTTTCTATCTGAAACGAAACATGATGGGAAATGGATGGAGTGGTTTAGATGGAAACTGGAAATGACAAATCTGGTGACGGTGGACAGTGAGGGGCTAAGTGGTGGTTTAGCTCTATTTTGGAAGAATGGTGTTGAGGTACATATGAAGAGTTTTTCCAAATACCATATTGACTGTGTGATAATGGAAGACAATGGTCTTCAGTGGAGATTCACTGGCATTTATGGGGAATCAAAAGGTGAGGAAAAAGGAAAAACATGGGATACATTACGGACCCTCAAGGAAAAAATGGATTTGCCATGGCTTTGTAGTGGTGACTTTAATGAAATCCTTTTTAATTATGAGAAGGTTGGTGGTTCCCCAAGGGCAGAATTAAATATGCAAAAATTCCGACACGCTTTAGAAGATTGTGGCCTTCATGACTTGGGGTTCGTAGGGGATCCTTTCACTTGGCGCAATAACCACCATGTGGCCACCAAGTTTATTAAGGAGAGATTGGATCGAGCAGTCGCAAATTATGCCTGGAGATGCATTTTCCCCTTGGTGAAGGTTACTAATGGTGACCCCAGACATTCGGATCATAGGCCAATTATAATTGATGTGGGGAGTAGGGAAAGGAGAGAATGGAGTGGGCGGATGGAGATATTGCCAAAATTTGAAGCTAAGTGGCTGGAGGAAGATGATTGTGAGGATCGGGTGATGAAAGCATGGAGGAGTGCGATGGAGGTAGGGTGCAACACCATCGGGGAGGTGCAGAAAAAGGTGTTGGGCGATCTCTGGGAATGGGACAGGAACATTTTAGGAGATCTGGAGAAGCGGATTGCTAAAGTAAAGAGGGAGTTGGAGAAATGTAGGCGGATGGATATATCTCCAGAATCAGTAAACCGGGAACATCTATTGCGTTATAAGCTCGAACGCTTGCAAGACCAACAAAATATTTATTGGAAGCAACGAGCTCATAACACATGGTTGACAAAAGGAGACCGGAATACTGGTTTCTTCCATGCTTTCGCCTCAAAACGGAAAATTAAAAATTGTGTGAGGATGCTGAAGGATGAAAATGGAAATGTAGTGGCGGGCGAACAGTTGAAGAATTTTATTGCTAACCAATATATGGAATTGTTTACATCTTATTCAGGTAATAATCAAGATAATGAGGTGCTGAACTGTGTGGACCCTTGTGTCACACAGAATATGAATGAAGCCCTTCTGGCGCCATTTACAGGAGAGGAAGTCTGGAAAGCTCTGGAAAGCATAGGTGATCTGAAGGCACCAGGTGCTGATGGTATGCCCTCAATTTTTTATAAGAAATTTTGGCCTTTGGTTGGGGATCAGGTGAAACAGGAAGTTCTTGCTGTTCTTAATGGTGGTCAAATGCCGGAGGGCTGGAATGATACAATAATTGTTTTGATCCCTAAAATTAGCTCGCCACAAATGTTAAAGGATCTGAGGCCAATCAGTTTATGTAATGTGATTTACAAGATTGTTTCTAAGATTCTAGCTAATAGATTAAAAAAATCTTGCCTAATATTATCTCCCCTTCTCAAAGTGTGTTTGTTCCTGGCAGATTAATCACAGATAATGTCCTGTTGGCATATGAGTTAATTCATCATATAATTTCTAGAAGGAAAGGAGAAGAGGGGATGGCTGCTATTAAATTAGACATGAGTAAAGCTTATGATAGAGTAGAATGGGGTTTTCTGGAAAGGATTATGAGAAAAATGGGTTTTCATGAAAGATGGGTGCATCTTGTTATGAATTGTGTCACCTCGGTTTCTTACAAAATTAAAGTGAATGGTTCATATACTACTAGAATTTTTCCCCAACGTGGCTTACGACAGGGTGATCCTTTGTCGCCTTGCTATTTATTTTGTGTGCAGAAGGTCTATCAACAATGTTGCTAAAAGCAGAGCATGAAGGAAAGATTGGGGGCATTAAGATTTGTCGACAGGCACCTAAAGTCAACCATCTGTTCTTTGCTGACGATTCCTTGATATTAATCCGAGCAAGAGCAAGTGATGCAAAAGAGCTCAAACGCATTTTGGAGGTGTATGAATGGGCTTCTGGGCAGGTCATTAACAATGACAAATCATCAATAATGTTCAGCCCAAATACAAGACACCATGTCAAGAGTCAAATGAGGGCCAGTCTCTCTATTCAAGCTGAAGCAAAGAATGAAAGATACTTGGGCCTTCCGGTTTCAGTTGGGAGATCAAGGAAAAAAGCTTTTGAATATATTAAGAAGAAAATATGGAGCAGAATTCAAGGATGGCAGGAGAAACTTCTCTCAAAGGCTGGAAAGGAAATACTCATTAAAGCTGTAGCACAATCCATCCCGACCTATGCTATGTCTTGCTTTGATCTTACCAAAGGTTTATGTGATGACCTAAGTACTATTATTGGGAAGTACTGGTGGAGCCAACAGGACAAAATGAACAAAATTCATTGGCTTAGTTGGGAAAAGCTAACAAGATCTAAGAAGAAAGGGGGACTTGGTTTCAGGGATCTGCATTTGTTTAATATGGCTATGCTCAGTCGGCAAGCTTGGAGATTGCTTACAAATCCTGATACGCTATGTGGGAGAGTACTGAAGGCAAAATATTTTCCACGGTCAGATATTCTTAAATGTATCCCTCGGGCTGGCATATCATATACATGGAGAAGCATTCTAAAAGGGGTTGAACTGCTGAAAGAAGGTCTTATATGGCGAATCGGCAATGGTGAAAAGGTAAATATATGGGAGGACCCATGGTTGCCCAGAGGTAACACAAGAAGGCCAATTACACTTAGAGGAGCCTCTTTGTTGACAAGGGTAAGTGAGCTCATCAATCCAGTGTCAGGTGAATGGGATATGGAATTAATTCACGATATCTTTTGTCCTGAAGATGCAGCTGAAATTATCCGAATCCCAATTAATTATGAAATGGAGGATTGGCCTGCTTGGCATTTTGATGCAAAGGGATTATTCTCTGTTAAATCAGCCTATAAGGTAGCAGTGGCAGTGAGAGATGCAGGGACGAACCAGGATGCTTCAACATCTAGGGGGGTAGTCGAAGGCAATGGTGATTTTGAATGGCAAAGGATATGGCAACTCCAAGTCCCGAACAAAGTCAAAATTTTTATGTGGTACTTAGCTCATAATAGCCTACCTGTAAGAAGAAATGTGGCTAGACGTGGTGTTGAATTGAACACTAAATGCCCAGTATGCCAAAGATTGGATGAAGATTGTGGGCATCTTTTCTTTAAATGCAAGTATGTTAAGCGGTGCTGGCGTGGATTGGATATGGAGTATATCAGAACTGAATTGATGAATTGCCAATCAGGGAAGGAAGTAATTTCTAAGCTATGGAAGCTAGAGAAGGCTAAACAATTGAAGGTTATTATTTTCCTTTGGAGATGGTGGTCCGCCGGGAACAAGGCAAATCAGGGGCAGAGAATGCAGAGTGCAAGTGAAATTCAAGGCTCGGTTTCCTACTTTCTTATGGAGTTTGAGAAGCTGCAAAATACTAGGAAGGCGGCAGCGAATGCTATCAGACATATGTGGCGACCACCACCGGTGGAGCATTACAAGATCAATACGGACGGCGCTTTTGCTCCAAACACAAGAACTGGAGGTTGGGGCTTTGTTGTGCGGAACTCAAATGGTGAAGTGCTAGTGGCTGGTGCTGGTAATATTTGTCATGTAGCTTCTGCTCTGCATGCTGAAGCGTTTGCGGCGCTCAGGGGTGTGCAACAAGCCGTTAGATTGGGTATGCAGCGCATCATTTTGGAGACAGATGCATCAGTGCTTGCATCTTCTCTCTGCTCAGCAGAAGTAGACCGTAGTCCTATTGGTTGTCTAGTGCACCAGATTAGAGATCTTTTGCAATATGAATTCTCTAGCTGTAGTGTTTCTGTATGTAATAGAACCTGTAACAAGGTGGCAGATTGTTTAGCTGCTTATGGTTTGGGGGTGTTGATCTCTGGCTCTGATGTGTTGATGAGCCAAGTTCCAGAATTTGTAAAAGAACTGGTTTCAGGCGATTTGCCGTGATATGAAGTCTAATATGTTTATACTTTCAAAAAAAAAACTCCACCATCTGGAGACTTACAAGGAAACGGTGGCCTGAATGGACCCCATAGCAACAAGACCAGAGGATCTTGTCGACAGGTGGTGCCTGCTGATGCTAAGTCTGACCCAACACAGCAAGAGGAGATGGTGCTGATGGCTACTGTTGCTGATCCGACAGGACCGACACCAATGTAGGGTCATTGCTCTGCATGGCCATTGCTGTTGCTCTTTTCTCTATGTGTAAGCCCACAGTTCTAGTTAGCTGGGCTGTGTGGATGAGGAGCCCTTACGTAAATGGCGAGATGAGATGGGTAATGCGGTAAAACCATTTTGGTCATGTGTGCAATGCATGGGCGTATGGATCGATCATAGTCCCTGGAACATAAAAAAAAATTATACATGTTGCTTACGCACATCCTGATATTCGATTAATACTACTCTACTAGCCTATATCCCGTGCTCACGTGTTAGAATTCTTGTGGGAGCGAATTTACGGCACCGGTTTTAAAAATCCCCTTGCCAGCATAGCTGGGGTTTGGAGATTTTCTAGACCTGGCAGATTATTGAGCATCTCCACCAGTTCTAGTTTTTCCAACTACAGTTGTTTTGAGCATCTCTAAAAGACTCTTTATATCTTTTCTAACTCACAGGAATAGAGATTTTGATGAAAAAACAATCTCCAACAGCCTCTTCAATTGCATATGCAAATAGATACCATCTATTCCGGATTTCTCGCTAGCCAAAGATGGAGAGCGAGGATGACTCTCTAGACTGCGCACAACATATAGAAAAACTGTTGGAGAGTATAAAGATATAGAAAACGATTTCTACTTAAATGACTCTCCAAATGATGATTTAGAGAGTAGATTTTGGAAACGCTCTTAGAGACGCTCTTTAGGGGGTGTTTGTTTTCCCACCTAGATTATATAATCTAGCTTATGAGTCAAGGTCATTATGGTGAAAGGTCACCATGGACACTCAAATAAGCTGCACATGGGTAGCTTATTTGAGATTATTTGGTGGTCCATGGTGACCTTTTACTATAATATCTTTAATTAATAAGCTAGATTATATAATCTAGACGGGAACCAAACAGGATCGTCCAAGTTGTAACAGTTACTAGCCAAGGTAAAAAGATAGAAATCCTATCTGAATAAATGTTGGTTAACAAGGAGATGAAAATGATCGCCGTTCAAGAATGAGTGCGAGAAAGACGGACATGGGAGGAGTGAAGCCCGATTAGGGTATTTGAAGGTTGCAGCGCATGAGCTCACTTCCGCAGGGTAGACGCCGATTTTTTTTTAAAAAAAGGCTAGATAAATAGATATTTAAAGAAAATAAATTAATTAAGTAGTACAAAAGAACAAATCAATAGATATTTGCGTCATCACTAATATCAAAATTCTGCTTTTGCGATTGTCAAAAACCACTCTTGTAACTTTTTTTTTATTGACAACAATTTCAAGAAAATAAACTAATTAAGTCTGCATGTTGAGTAACACCGGATGTCATCAGTAAAGATATTTGAGTCACCACTACTATCATTATTCTGCTCATTATAGTCACGAACCACTCTCTCACAATTGTTCTCTTAATATCAATTTCCGGTAAATAAATTAATGACGTGGGCACATCCCTGGCTTTAGCAGTTAAGCACTGCTACTTGGGTGATGGTGGATCAGCATCTTCATATTCCTCTTCTTTACAAGCCTTCAAATAATAAAGTTGCCGCCTTAGATGCATTATCTGTCAGCACACATAAATATTCAGTATTTACTCTACCCACTATAACAAAAGCTTTAGGCATTCATATTTATCAAAAGGAAATGGAAAAACATTATACATATATTATTTTATCCAACAAGATAATAATGGAACAAGCTATCGAATGATGGAAGAAGCAAAATACATGGAGAAAGATTATTTAATTTCAAATTCCACTTGTGGAGAGATAATGTTTCTTAATTTTTTTTATGTAAATAGAAGTCATATAGGATTGGTATCACGTGCAAATATGATAATATGGTACGAAGAGCGCGAGCTTCAGATTTAGAAGAAATAGACTACATGTATCACAATTCTCAAGTCACAGAACTTCAACATCGCAGTTTATCAACCCTAAAAAAATCAGGTTCATGAATGTAAGCATGTTTGATTGTTGCCTTTGTGTCTGTCATTTTGTTTGCAGTGGCAGTGATGCGCTTGGGATAGCTTCAAATTTCAAAAATAAGTGTATATGATAATATCCACTTGGCACGGCTTGGTAGAGATTTAGATCTCGCCCAGCACAAACACGAGGACCTCTCTTGCAATCCAGCCACACTCTGCCTTGTGCCTAAAATAACTAAACCAAGCCCCCATCTGCCAGAGAAACATTGACTAAGCAACCCCAATCCTCCACACCCTGCCACTACTAGCCAGTGGAGGAGGGTGAATCAAAAGCAGCCCCACCCCATCTAGACCTCTAAAGTTTGACATGACTTCCACAAAAGAAAATAAGTTGTGCACCTCTTTTTCAGGAAAACATTATGCTAGGGAGCAAACGTATACAGAAAAGCATGCTTACATTTCAACAACATACCTCTCGTTTAAGATCATCAGGTAGATTGTCTGTTGAAACAAGAGTCTGAAGTTCAGCTTTAAGCTTCTCATCTTTGATACCCAACCATGTGCTGGGATGTAAAGCCAGCAGAAGAACAGTTAGAACATCTGTGCTTGATGGATATTTGATTGCATTTTTCTTCAAGTTTGAATTGCAGGAACTGGCACCAGGTGAAGACATTGGTAAAAGCATATCAACACCCTGTTCGTTGCCTTCAGATACCACAGAGGCTGAAATAACAGTCTTAAGCCCATCACCATTCGCTTTGACACATTTTAAACATGTTTCTCTACAGCAGAAACCATCTCTTGATGAAGGGTTTCCTGATAGCATTGCAGCTCCCTGACAGCACACAGCAGCTGCAATCCTAGTAAGGGAATCTTCTTCGCTCGAGGATGAGCAATTACAACATGGGTTACTAGCATATTGTTGGTCGTGGACTATGGCAAACAGCTTGGTATCACGAACTTGCTGTAGTACATTTTCCTGAAGTTGAGCACAAGGTGTGTTACATGAGGGACCAAAAGACTGAACAAGAATCAGAAAATGAAATGGAAATAAGGAAATATCACCTTCATAAAAAGCCTTTCTTTCTCCTCTTTGCTTAAGCTTGGTCCGCCTTCCTCTTTTCTCCTAACTTCAACAACCCATTTGATCAAAGCTTCAGCATCAGCTGGAAACGACTCAATTAAATGGGACAAAAGTGTTTGGACACTATCTAGATTCTCTGCCTTCAAAAGATTTGGTAAATCTTCAATGCAATACTTTGCCATGCTTTTCCAGTTTTCATCTCTGCAACTCTGCAGAAAACTGAAACTACTGAGCAAAGAAAACAACATCAAATGCCTCATTATGTTCAACTGACCGAGCGTTGGTATTTTACCACTGTGTACAACGATGATGGAGCTGCAGACTGTCTTGATATAAGCATGAACCTATCAAATATAAAGATGCCAACATCTTAAACTCCATGATCGATAGAAGACAGACTACTGCCTAATTTGATCACATTGAAGAAAACTGAAGCATCAATAAAATTTCCCAAATGCGTAGGAAATTGCATATAAACAATACGACAGTAAGGTATACTGTATGTATTATGCACAACACTATTTTTAGACTTGCTGTTTGGTACAAAGGTACTTCTAGCTTAATATAAGCATGTCCCAAGAGAAAATGATGGAGAGTGAGTGGGAGGAAGGTAGGTAAGAGCAGATACCCCCTGAGAAGTCCAGTTGAGTCATCAGTTGTATTAATGGCATCCCAAAGAAGTTGCAGTGGAACCCAATGGGGAGGGTATTTGAATCGGGCAACATCCAAGATGAGCGCCATATCCTGTCCAGCATGGTAGCCACCAATTGGGGAGAAGTGCCCAGTTCCAGTCTGCTTGATTGCACAAGGCACGCATCAGTGTCATATACACACAGATAATAGACATGCAATGGAGGAGGGTGAACCCAACAATCCAATCTGACTCCATCTAATCTCATGGGTAAGTGAATTCTAAAAGATTAATTAGGGGCAGCAATGTAGGACAAGTAATCAGGACAGTGTGTGCCAGGAAAGAGAAGACTGCATCATGGGAAGCCGGCTAGCGGAATTCCTCAAGAGAATGGGGAATTTAGAATAACCTGTTTGAAGGCCTGCCTGTGGTAGGAGGCAATAATATGGCAGTCCTGAGAGGAGACGCATCGGACTAGATGCCGCCGTAGGTCGTGGATGGTGACCTGGTTGGCGCGGAAGGATTGAACATCGGCGCCGGAGCAGTGCGCGAGGCAGGCGACCTTGCCGAAGGTGATGCCCTGGGCCTTGACCTTGTCGAGGGGCTCGCAGCAGTCGAGCATGGACTCGTCGAACCACCGCCAGGGGCCCTTCCACCGGCGGCCCGGGTCGATGGCGAGCGCGTTGAGGACGACGGCGAGGGAGGCGAGGCCGCAGAAGGCCGGCTCGGACTGCGTCTGGAAGCAGGAGACCAGGGGGAAGAAGCCCTCCATGGTGCCCGCCGCCAGCGCCTCTGCGAAGAGGCGCTTGCCCTCCGGCGAGGCGAAGTCCACCGCCGGCGGCGACGGGAGCACCCGCCGGTACAGCGACGCCACGGCCGCCGCCATCGCCGTGTACCCTGGATCGCTTCCTTTCTCGATTGCGCTAGTGCCTTCCTTCGGCGCTGGCTGCTGATCTGATTCCTCCGTGGGAACACAGCGGGTCAGCGACAATGGTGCCAAGCCCGCCCTCCGCCGCCCTGTGATGACGTCACTTTCGGTTCGAATGTCGGGGATGGATGACGAGACGACGACGACGGCCACGATGGGCGAACCAAATTCCACTCTTGCCGAACCCGGAGTCAACAGCTGCTGCCAAATCCTGTAATAAGCTGCTCCTCTTGAAAGCAACGACGACGAATTCCTCTGGATACTGTTCAAACCATCATAAAAAGCAGCCTTACTGACTTCATTTTGATTTTTTTATAAGAAATGAGATGAATATCAAATACACCTAAACAAAAACCTGAAAGAATTGACCAAGTTTTGCAGAAATTTAACAAAACCTGAAAGAGTTGACCGGTTTTGCAGAAATTTCATTAGAAGCCCAAGAAAGATGTACAATTCTGTAATATCAGATTGTTATAAGACCTTGATCGTGCAATGAATCAGAATTATCATTGAAACAGTCATTTGTTCAACCTAGACGCCGGACTCCAAAACCGGAGTGCCGGGTTCGAATCCCAGGTGGGACGGCTCGTGGGAAATGAGCACGCCACCGGCCAGGCGTATCATAGAGAGAACCTGGTCCCCTTCTAGGGTTCGTAGAACCTGGAGGGTAATCCCACCTCTGTCCTCCAAAAAAAAACAGTCATTTGTTCAACCTAGGCAGAAATACATACAAGGATATGGATATTCAAAAGCTGAAGACATTGGACATTGCTATATTTTTTTTAGATAATGGATAATTAAATCCGGCCTCTACATCCGAAGATGTACACAGCCAATTATTACAGAGTTCAAACAAATGTCAAAAAGAGCAGACATGTAGCAACGGGCAACATGCACCCAACTAAGGTAAACGATAAAAATTATTCCATCCTCCATTGGCAATCTGTAGAGCAATGACTTCTAATTTCCTGCTCATAGCGATGAGGATGTCCTTAGCCTGCTCCTCACGCTGCAACTGGGCCCAGAAGCGTAACCAGTAAGCTCCCCTGAAAATAACCTGCAAAATCGAATTAAACTTCGTCTTTTTAGGTAGACCACTCTCGACTAGCTAGGCTCCCAACTACTATATGTGGCGCGCACACGCACGCGCGCGCGCGCGCGCACACACACACACACACACACACACACACACACACAACATGTTGTACCATTACTCAATAGATAGTCATTGTTACTACCATGACTTTAGAAAAGGAAAAAACAAGTTAAAGTATAACATTTCAACCACCACATCCAACGGTACAATAACAAAGATGTGATCCCAGGGAACACAAGGTTCAGGTTTATAGGAATGTTGCCACATTTTCCAATTCATATAAATATCCCAAAAAAATATAGATCCAACCAATTTTAGTTTCCTAGTAAAATAAGAAAAGTCTAGCTGACAACATCTTAGGATAATTAAAAATCAGAGCTTATTATACATGCAGCCAGGTAAAAATTCAAAGCTTCTGTGCTCCATTGCCCACAATTTCTGAAGTTTGGCAGCTATCCAGTTTATTTGGTTGGCTTCTGTGGGTGGCTTCAGTATCTTGCTGCTTCTTAACTCTTCTTTTGTATACATGTATGATAGCAGGTTTACCTGCAGTCTTAAATCTTCTTTTGTATACATGTATGATAGCAGGTTTACCTTCAGTCTTAACTCTTCTTTTGTATACATGTTTGATAGCAGGTTTACCTTCAGGACAGAGTCAATGAAAAAGTTGTCAGACAACAAAAATATATAGGCCAAATAGTCTTGCAGTACCCACCCCCCCCCCAACATGTTTATTAGGATAAAAACAAAAAAACATGTATAATCAACTTTGAAGTAGTCTTCTCCAAATTCTTTTGTTGTTTTTTCCACCTTGTCTACCGTGGCAGCTGGAACACTTCCATCTAATCTTGATGCCATTGAACGTAACAGCAGATGTATGCTGAGGAAAAGCAGAAAGTTGTTTCATAATAATGGAATGTTAGCACGATTATAAACTTAAAAATTAACACCATACAAATAAAAATGACTGAAAACCCCAATAGAGAACCTAGCAGTGGCTATTAATTGAAAAGAACATAAGTCGTCAAAAAGTGTGACAACCATTACAGCAACTAGCCATGTCTATTAATTAATCAGGGCTATATATGTCATCAAAAGAAACTTAAACATCCATGCAATGACATGCATCTAACAAGATGGTAAATGGCATGTACGATAATGACAAAGGAATAAACAATTGTACCCTATTAAAAATGACATCTACAACAACGACAATCCAAGATACTAGCAACCTAAAAGCGAAGCTGATCATAATTGACCGGCAAAAATTTCACCCACGTAGATCACTCTAGCTTATAGTATCTACAGATCAAAAGTACTTAAAAACCCCCCATCAAATTTTAATAAAACTATGGAAGCTCAATTGAGTACTTGAAGATATAAACCAAACAAATATAAATGACTGAGAACCATCATAGCAACTAGTCATGGCTATGAATTGAACAGTATCGCAAAGAACATTGCACATCCAAAAGTGATTGATTTGTGCATATTAATTGAACAGATGGTATAGCATCTCAAAGAACATTACACACCCAAGCAATGGCATCTGACAAAATAAATGATACATGAAAAAGGAGCAAACTACTTCCCTATTAAAAACGACGTCCGACTGCAATGGGATGGATGCTTAACTTCCATACTAAAGGTATGGAACAACAACCATTCTAGCATGGAGTAGCAACCATATAAAAGATTTTTTAAAATAATCCCACTATATCCTCCCAGCACAAAAAGTAAATAAAGGCGGCACGAGGAAAACAATCAGATCCAATATAACTTGGCAGAATAAAATAACCTAGTGATTAGTTTGCACCTTAACCAAAAGAAATCTGCAAATGGTTTTTCCTTTACAAAAGATTAGACAAATATTTTAAAGTGGTGAATCTGTGACTCCATAGAAATTAAACACAACATCAAGCTTCTGCTTGAGTACTTGATGGCATCGAAACAATGGATATATATGTCTAAACAAATGAGAAAGGTGTTTCACAATTCAAATATAACATACATTGTATCTATAATTCAAAAAATGAGAAAGGTGTTTCACAATTCAAATATAACATACATTGTATCTATAATTCAAAAGTACTAGAAAACCCTCACAGTCTAATAATAGTAGGGCAGCATAGTTAAGATTTTGAAGATAGAAACCATACAAGTATGAGTCACCAAGAACCATTAGAGCAATTACCAGTGGATATATATTGATTCAACAGAGCTGTAGCATTGCAAAGAACACTAAACATGCAAAAGTGACCAAGAACGGTTACAGCTAGCAACCAGTGTTTCCTTTTGAACAGAGCTATAGCATCTAAAAAAGCATCCAAGAAATGACATCTAACAAAATGGTCATGGTACAAGTAAAGAAATGAACTACTTCCCTATTAAAAATAACATCTTCAATAATGACAACCCAATAGGTATAATTAACCTAGAAACAGAGCTCTCATAAATGACAAACAAATTCACACTCAGTGACCACTCTCACATGGGGACTAGGCTCCCAACCGTTAGATTTGATCTAGTTATATATTTAATATGTGTGCCATCCAAATCTAATGGTTGAAACACCCATAGCTGCCACAGAAAAAGTATAAGATAGCAATAGAAGCAACACTACCAGCATGGTCCATATCGTGTGTGGGGTAGCAGCCAGGTAAAAATTGAAAACAAGTAACCACCGCGTCTTCCATCCCACATAATAATCAAATCAAATACAAGAACATCAATAAGATCCAAGACCCCATGCATGCACAGATTTAACAAGTTGAGCAAGGTCAGTGTCAAAAACATTAAACTGCAAAGAATTCACATCTAGGCCAAACAGAGGTGGATCCCAAGAACACCAAATTAGAAACAATCCTGGTAGTGTGGGAATCAAATTCACTGACCAACTAGCCGGCAGAGAACCGAGAAATGTTATAGAAAATAGTAGTGCCTACTAATTAAACAGAGCTATAACATCTCAAGAACATTAAACATCCAAGCAATAGCATCTGACAAAATGGTAACGAGGCAAAGAAATAAACTACACTTATATTAAAAAGGATATGTGATATAATGAGAATCAAGAACTCTAGAAGCAAAACTCATAATTGACTAGCTGAAAATTTCACCCATGAAGCAACAACTAGCGGATGGGGACTAGGTAGCTAAACGTTATATCTTATTTGGTTATACTATATTGGGTGGCGGTGACATTAGAATACACATAATAATGGGCCTCCTATGTGGCTATTGGAAGCACAAATGGAGATGGCACACGGCCCACGCCATCTTCTTCCCCAACCCGCCCTACCCCTCCTCCACCTCCCCGGCCGATAGCTATCGCGCCGCCCGCCTACCGTCTGCCACCGCCCTTACACCCCACCCTCCCCTAACCTCTCCAATGTAATGCCCCTGCCCGAGCCTGGCCCGATCACTGGCAGCCACCACCCCGGCCAGCGGCGCTCCGTGGCCCACCACCAGTCGATTCCTTCCCCTCCCCCTCTTTTAGGGTTGGGAGCCATTGGAGCCCCCCTGGCAACTCAAAATACTAACCATAACCTCCGCCGCCGTCATTCTTGTGGGCCTCGACAGACCAGAACATGCCCACCAATCTTGAAGCTATTGAAGCCATGTAGTTTATCCGGTTACCGGAAGCCACATAGGCTTCCCGCATAATAACTACCATACAAAAAGTATGGGATAGCAACTGTGCCAACATGGTCCATATCAAGCATGCAGTAGCAACATATATAAAAGATTAAAAAAATAACCCACCATGTCCTCCCACACACTAAGCAAAGATAGTGAGTACGAGGAAAGCAATCAGATCCATGGCCCCATGCATGCACGGATATATCAAGTTCATTCGTGACCAGTGTCATGCGTCCCTGCCAGAGAAGTATTGAACTGCAGGCTAAGGACTCAAATCAAGGCCCAAACAGAGGTCGATCTAATAGGACTCTAGGAGCACTGAACGAGAAACGAACATCCTTAGTGCGGCAAATGAATCCACGATCGACCGACTAGCCTCTGGGAATAGAGGAAATAATCAAACTCTATTAAATGCAGGGCCTTGACCATCTATTGGATGAATAAGAAATTGTCGTGTATACTTCTTCCCCTAATAAAAGCGCTCTGGTTTGAAGGGACCAAGTCTGGTAGTAGAGGAGCTAAATGGTTAGCCATGATTTTGGTTACCAGTTTAGCGAAGCTGTGAATCAAACTACTAGGCCTAAAATCCTTGACTAGGGCATCTTGTTTCTTGGGAAGCAGAGAGATGAAAGCCTTGCTGAGGAGTTTGAAGGGAACACGTGGCCTCTTTGGATTGCACTAAGAGCCAACATGGCATCACCCTTTATAATACTCCAGCAGGACTTGTAAATTTCGCACGTAAAACCATCCGAGCCTGGGGCTTTATACAAAGGCATATCCTTAATTGTAGCCCACACCTCCTCCTCATTGATAGGAGTTTCCAGAGAAGAAAGATCATGATGCTAAACACCAATTGCAGCAAAATCAAAGGTGTACTCTCTTTCCTCAGCCGTGCCCAACAAATCTTCATAAAACTGCAGTACAACTCCCTGTTTTTCTTTCTGGTCAATCATAATCTGATCGCCTACCTGCAATTTAGGGATGAAATTCTTCTTTTTTTCTATACCGAGCTTGCTGATGGAAAAAAGAGGTATTTGCATCTCCTTCTCTGAGGTAGAGCACTCTAGAACAAAGGTGGGCGATAGTCCGCTCCAATGAGGCTAGGCCCAAACAATGTAGCTTAAGTTTATTCCTTAACCAGTCTTCAATGGGGGGGGTGGGATAGGTCCCTAGAATCTCTTGCGATTTCAAGGTGGTGCAGAATTTCTTTAGGCACTCCCAGGTCCCAGCTGTAGTTTCACATTTCCAATCTTGCGCTGGGCCATCTCTAAAGACCCCTACTAAGACATTGCAATTTGAGGAACAGACGCTCAAGCCTCAACAGCACAAGTGGAGTTAAACAGGAGCGTTCCGATTTTGCTGCACTGCCTCCATGAAACCCGACATCTTCACCCCAAAAACTTTCAAAGCGAAAACAACGCTTTCCATCAGTGCTAACCTTCAGCCCAAGGATTATAGGACAGTGGTCAGAGACAAAGCACCACTTTGCAGGACTGCATCTCGAAAAATTTCCTCCCATCCCACACAGCAGAAAGCTCTATCTAGCCTGAGCAGTGTGGCCGTGTGTGCGAGGATCTTTCATTTGACCAGGTGCGGCAGTGTTCAGATGGTTATGCAATTTTTTTGCACCTTACTTTGACCACTAATTAGGGGTATTAAATAAAGTCAGTTTACAAAACTACCTCCACAATCCCCCCGCAAATTCGCGAGACGAATCTAATGAGGCCTTTGACCGCACGATTAGAGGATGATTACTGTAGCATTACTGTAGCAAATCATGGATTAATTAGGCTCGTTAGATTCGTTGCGCAAAGTTGCACTCATCTGTGAAAAGATTCTGTAAATAAACTTCGTTTAGTATACCATGCATGCAAGATTCCTTGGTGACAATTTTTTGACCGGAGAATCTGAACAAGGCCTGAGATGAATTTCTTTCACTTCTGACATCATCTAGGAAAGTCTGAAATGACCCATCGTAGATTCGTAGCCCGACCAGCAAATTTCACCCATGAAGCAACCACTAGCGGATGGGGACTAGGTGGATAGTCCTTATATCTTATTTGGTTATACTATAACCGCCGTCGGTGGCGGTGCCATTAGAATACATGTAATAACTGCCATAAAAGTATGGCATAACTGTACCAACATGGTTCATATCGAGCATGCGGTAGCAATCATATATACAATATTAAAAAATAAACCCACCATGCCCCCCACACACTAAGCAAAGACAGTGAGTACGAGGATAGCAGATCCATATGGCCCCACGCATTCACAGATATAACTAGTTCAATCGTGACCAGGGTCATGCGTCCCTGGCTCCCTGCCAAAGAAGGATTGAACTGCAAGCTAAGGACTCAAATCGAGGCCCAAACAGGGGCTGATCTAGTAGGACTGTAGGAGCACCGAATGAGAAACGAAAATCCTGAGCACAGCAAATTAAATGAATCCACGATCGACCGACTAGCCGCTGCGAACGGATGAAATAATCAAACTCTAGAAGCGATCCAGGCGAGGTTGAGCTCTTCCTTACCGGCAGATGAAGTGGTCGAAGAAGTGCCGAGTGCTGCGGCTGCAGCAAGGAGAAGCGACGCGAGGGGCGAAGGTCGAAGAATTCGAGGTGGCACGATTCCGATGGAGAAGGCGGCGGCGTCTGGCGAAGAGAAGGGGTAACCGGCGGCGGGCTACTTCACTCCACGCGCGCTGCTGCGGCAGCGAGCAGACGTGAGCAGCGAAGGATTCCGAGCGGCGTGGTTCGGCTGGTGGAGCAGAAAGCGTGTTCTGCTGGCGGCGCGATCGAGGAGAGGGCTCGCCGGCGGCGGGGTTGTAGGTCGCTGTCTCTCGGAGGACGGCGCCGAAATGGGTCGTTGGTCGCTGTTGCCTCGACTAGGGTTTTCACTGGGCAACGTATTTGGCCGGCAAGGGGTATTTTGGTCACTTCCACTGAGAAATGCCAGCTGGTATGTCCGGATGTGAAACAGCAAAACGGGCAGAAAATGGCGAATTCGCCACCAACCTCCAGGTCATAACACATAAGAGAGGGGTTTTTGAAACAGGCAAAAACTTTGAGCGGGATTATATTTGTGAAAAAAGGCAAAACACTTTGAGCAGCGTTCTCAAAATTCCATACCAGATTCCCACGGCAGTGTGAGAGCGCGAGTAATAAATTAACAAATGGTCTGATGTGTTCGAATTTCGGTATTTTTTGTGCTTGCATAAAGACAGATATGCAATACGTTAGATGTTTGAAATTGATGAAATTTCACCGATATGGAGGAGTGTAAACACGTCAAATTTTCCAATCACCATGGTCGCCGCCACGTTGCTATATGGCTGGCAAGGTTAGAGTTTGGTTATTTGGGATATATTCGAAACGTTAGAGGCTGCTGGTCATGAGCTAGAAGGGCAGCAAGGTGATAATGGTATCTATCTGGTCCTCACAGCGGTTAATATATAGATGCTGGATGGCGCCAGAAATAGAGGGTGGAGTGTGCTGATTGTTGGGGCGCCCCGGGAGGCCGGGACAGCTACAGGATGATGGCGGAGCTTGGGTGAAGCCTTAGAGGCAAAGTGGGGTACGGTTAGGACGGTGGTGGACCATATATATACTACGGATTGGCAGCCTTGGAACTGAGATAGGGTCAAGAAGAGGTCTGAGGATCTATTGTTCTAGTTAGGGCGGCCACAATTTGGTGCAAAAGTGGTCTTTATAGCTCTGTATGGCCTGGCTCACCATTGTGGAGGTAGTCTTTANGCGGCGCGGGTGCGGCGGGGCAATGGGGCGGGCGCGGGCGGCCGGTGTGTGCGTGTGTGAGTGAGACCGCGAGCCGGTGTGGGAGTTAAGTGTGTGAGGGAGGTTGCCGTGTGCCAGATCTACGGCACACGGCAAACCAAGACTTTGCCGTGTGCCCAGATCTGCAGCACACGGCAAACCCAGCATTTGCCGTGTGCCGTGGGCCCAGGCACACGGCAAAGGGGCTGGCCATCATTTTATGTAAATTCAAATTCACTATTAACTTCAAATTTTCAGAAAAACAAACCACTCAAATGCCTAATAAGATCATAAAATGTACATATTCGAATTTGAATAGAGTTTTTGCATTATTTCGTGTACTTTTAGGTAAATTTGAATTTGTTTCAATTAAAATGTTAGAATTCCAATTAATACGTTAAAATTATCAAATAGATACGAAAAAAATACCAAAGTTGAACATGAACCAATGTATGTTGTGTACTACATATACAAAAAGTGTTAAAGTCAAATTCGAATTCGTTCGTCATTACGCCTCAAAATCTAGTCACAACCTGCTCTTATTCCTAAAACTTCCTCGGGGAAGCTTCGGTTTGTACACAACGTACGTGACAAAATATGCGAAACCTACTCAACTATTCACTAGAGCCTCCATGTATGATAGCATGACATATTTACGAATCTCATGATTTTCAGACTTCGTTTGAATTTTATATAATTTCATAAGTAATCCGCCCAACGGTCGTGGTAATGTTTTGTGAACAAGATTTTCAGATTTTCGTGCCAACTACTGGATATGTTCTTAAATGTGACTCAATATCATGAATATCAATTTTCCGCTCACTTTTGTCTATTATTTCATGCACTTCCAGCTCAAATTTGCATAATATCAAAAAAATCATTTGAATGAAATAAATTTGAGAAATATAACAAAAAGATCTAGAAATTGATCAAATTTGAACATGGACTACCTAGATATGTATGTGGAAGCTAGAAAAATTTGGGAGGTCAAAATCAACTATTTTTTTATTTTTTTACCGTGTGCTTGGGCAGGGCACACGACAAAGGGGCCTCTTTGCCGTGTGCCATGATTAAGCACACGGCAAAGGGGTATGTTTGCCGTGTGCCTGGCCCTGGCGCACGGCAAAACCCCAACTTTGTCGTGTGCCTCCCGGTGGCACACGGCGAAGTGTAACGGCCGTCTCCTTTCGGACGGCCGGTTGACGGTTAATTTTTTTTGCCGTGTGCATTTTGCATGGCGCACGGCAAAGATGGAGTTCGCCGTGTGCCTGGGATGGGCACACGGTAAACAGCCTACTTTGCCGTGTGCCGTTTGTTTGCCGTGTGCTTATCCCATGGCACACGGCAAAGTGCCTTTTTGCCGTGTGCCCGACAAACAGCACACGGCAAATGTTTGTGCACACGGCGAATTAGGGATTTCCGGTAGTGAAATTAAATGAATCCACGATCGACCGACTAGCCGCTGCGAACGGATGAAATAATCAAACTCTAGAAGCGATCCAGGCGAGGTTGAGCTCTTCCTTACCGGCAGATGAAGTGGTCGAAGAAGTGCCGAGTGCTGCGGCTGCAGCAAGGAGAAGCGACGCGAGGGGCGAAGGTCGAAGAATTCGAGGTGGCACGATTCCGATGGAGAAGGCGGCGGCGTCTGGCGAAGAGAAGGGGTAACCGGCGGCGGGCTACTTCACTCCACGCGCGCTGCTGCGGCAGCGAGCAGACGTGAGCAGCGAAGGATTCCGAGCGGCGTGGTTCGGCTGGTGGAGCAGAAAGCGTGTTCTGCTGGCGGCGCGATCGAGGAGAGGGCTCGCCGGCGGCGGGGTTGTAGGTCGCTGTCTCTCGGAGGACGGCGCCGAAATGGGTCGTTGGTCGCTGTTGCCTCGACTAGGGTTTTCACTGGGCAACGTATTTGGCCGGCAAGGGGTATTTTGGTCACTTCCACTGAGAAATGCCAGCTGGTATGTCCGGATGTGAAACAGCAAAACGGGCAGAAAATGGCGAATTCGCCACCAACCTCCAGGTCATAACACATAAGAGAGGGGTTTTTGAAACAGGCAAAAACTTTGAGCGGGATTATATTTGTGAAAAAAGGCAAAACACTTTGAGCAGCGTTCTCAAAATTCCATACCAGATTCCCACGGCAGTGTGAGAGCGCGAGTAATAAATTAACAAATGGTCTGATGTGTTCGAATTTCGGTATTTTTTGTGCTTGCATAAAGACAGATATGCAATACGTTAGATGTTTGAAATTGATGAAATTTCACCGATATGGAGGAGTGTAAACACGTCAAATTTTCCAATCACCATGGTCGCCGCCACGTTGCTATATGGCTGGCAAGGTTAGAGTTTGGTTATTTGGGATATATTCGAAACGTTAGAGGCTGCTGGTCATGAGCTAGAAGGGCAGCAAGGTGATAATGGTATCTATCTGGTCCTCACAGCGGTTAATATATAGATGCTGGATGGCGCCAGAAATAGAGGGTGGAGTGTGCTGATTGTTGGGGCGCCCCGGGACGGGAGGCCGGGACAGCTACAGGATGATGGCGGAGCTTGGGTGAAGCCATAGAGGCAAAGTGGGGTACGGTTAGGACGGTGGTGGACCATATATATACTACGGATTGGCAGCCTTGGAACTGAGATAGGGTCAAGAAGAGGTCTGAGGATCTACTGTTCTAGTTAGGGCGGCCACAATTTGGTGCAAAAGTGGTCTTTATAGCTCTGTATGGCCTGGCTCACCATTGTGGAGGTAGTCTTTATAGCAGTCTTTAACAAAGGTACTCATATGGCTACAGGCTGCCCATAAGGAATAAATAAATATTATTTCTCTCCCCTCTCTCCCTTCTCCTCCTTTAGGCTGGCATCTGGGGCCTAGCTTATGGACTACTTTTGTCTACAAACATTGTGGAGATTATACAACAACTAAAGACCACTCATGTGGGTCCCATCTATATAGACCACTTTGTCCTTATACATTATTGTCCTTGCCCTAATGTTGCAAAAAAGTGGTCTTTTAAGCCACCTGAAGTAGTCCACAAACATTGTGAAGGCAGTCTTTAGAGTGGTCCATAGCTAAAGTCACCCATAAGCTTATGGGCTGCCCATAAGAAATAAAAGAATATTACTTTCACGGTTTCTTTTCTCTTCAAGTCCTTCTCTCTCCAAGTCGATGGGTCCTAGGTCTACAGTGAAGTAGTCCTTAAACATTGTGGACACTATCTATAACGTCAATGACACCAGTAGAAAACATTGCTGACACCGGCCATAAATAGATGTGAGTGGTGTGGAGATGGGATGGGACACAGGATGGGGTGGAGGTAGCGCGCCATGCAACGTTTTGGTTGTACGAGCAACGGTGGCGGGAGGGGAAATATTGAGCAGCGTCTTTTGGAGTTTGGGTAATTTCATCAGGGATAGCAAATGACGCGTATTTTATTAAGAAGAAGATAGCATTACAATGACCACGTACGGCCATCACATAGAACCCTGGAGCGCGTGCATTGCAACGATAACCGCCATGATAATTTGCCTACAGATGAGCAGCAGGGTGGTGGAAATGGATTCACCGACTGATGGTTTGTCACTTTGGCTTTGCCAACTAATATTCCCTTGTTGATTGTCATTTTTTGTCGACCATGTTAGTCACTTATTTGGTGTTGTGTTGTAGCGTGTACTGCAGCGCGCAACGAAGAAGAAGAATGGCGATTGTGTGGATCTGCTTGTTGACCACTGCTTTAGCAACCCTATATTTGATGGAATTTGCCACCAGTTGCAAATCATACATAGTATCATATAAAAAATTGGAAAATATTTTGAGCGGCATTCTCAAAATTCCGAAACACATTTTCCCATGATAGTGTGAGCATGCATCTTATGTATTCAAATAGTTCCAAAATTCCACCAAATGGGCCCATGATAGTGTGAGCATATGCATCTTATGTATTCAAATATGATTGACTCTTGTGGGAATAAACGACATATTCAAATAGTTCCAAAATTCCAAAACAATAACAACATCTTATGTATTCGGACTTTGGATTGGAGCACCCTCGTCTATCTCTGTATTAGCTCCTTGCTAACATAGAGTACAGTAGCGTGGAGCTGAAATGCAAACCAAGGTGAAAAATGAACTACATGACAGGGGAACCACTGAAGCCGGAATTTTCTGCTCCACCAGCTCTGGCTCCGGCTCCGGCTCCTCTGGTGATACAGTAGCACCAGTGCACCACCGTGGTGGAGCCGAAGCGAGCTAAAGTTCCACCAAATGGGCCCATGGTTAGCTATAGAGAATGTAGACACAAAGGGAGATCCAATGGGCAGCCATGATGGTAACGCCGCTTGGCAGTAGCAATGTCGTGTGGCCAGAGGAAGGTGGTGAGCGACAATGGATGGAGACCGAATGTAGATGACAATGAACTTTGACATGGAGGGGTTGCCGCCTATCCGACAGAGGGAAGAGTGGTGATAAGGAGAGATGAGGACGATGAATGGATTGTTAGGTCTGAAACGCACGCAATTAGTAAGGTCTAGTATTAAAAAAAACAGTAAGGTCATGAGAGGGGAAATTTTGAGGCCAAGGTGGAGGGGCGAGGGTAGGGTTTAAGGGCATGTTTGGTTTGGTGGCTATGCCGGCCAAACCATTTTTTTTTTGGCTCGCCAACAGTTTTTGCCCATCGTTTGCTTCAGTGCCGACGATTGGCTCGCCAAGTTGCGCCAAACCACAAACAACTAGCGCTGCAGCCAAATTTTGGGCGAGCATTTTGCTCGCCCTTGATTTGGCGGCCAATGCTATGCTCAGGAGCAACATGGAAAAAGAAAGGAAGGTGGACGAAGACCGAGAATGCCAGATTAGCTACACTTTTGTGCTAATATATTCCAATTTGCTTATCTAATTTAAAATCTATATGCAGATTAATATTTTTGACAATTAAATCTATAAAATAAGATTTCATTTGACTATATTTCGACAAGAAAAAAATAATGACATGTAGGCCTCACATATCTATATTATAAAGAACGAAAACAATTGAAAACGTTTCTCACCAAGTTTAGGCCCACCGTACCCCTTACGTTGGACCCACCCGTTAGGAGAAAGGGAGGAGAAAAGGGGGTGAGACCCATAAAAATCACAAGTTGGAGAGTGATTCTGCCCAAAACAAAATTATTTTTGTCACCGGTTGTGATTCTACCCACCCGTTAATTTTTGTTCCAGTGTTTCCTTGCACGACGTGATCTTCTCCCCTCCCGTGGCGCTCGGTCTGCTCCTCGCCTCGCGCAGCCACACGCAGATCCCGGCTTGTGTCTGCAGCCTGCGCCACCGCATCCTTGTGCCTGCAGCGGTGCAGCCTGCGCCACCGCATCCTCGCATGAGCCCCACATAATCGCTCGGGGGCGTCGTTTGGCCCTGAACGGCTCGGCTATGCATGCGTGTGTTCTTCCTCACGTGAAAGAGGCAGCAGATGGAAACGAGATGCTAATCAATGCATACATTTGGTGGTCCGGTGCTACCGCTTGGATGCTTGGTGCACTGCTTCTCGGAAGATAGGAGCAGAAAGAAAGATTGAGCAGAGAGATGGGGCAGCCATTTGTGCTGCAATCAGAGATACATGATTTTCTAGAAATACTAACACATGATTAATTTGTTAGTTACTAAAAAAGTTGCAAATATAGCCATTGCAATAATATGACTCATAATATTTCCATTTACATAAGATGCAATATTAGTTGTAAATATTTCTATTTAATTATAAACCAGTTAAGTTGTTGTTTACAACATATGAATAGACTAGAGATGACGTGAAGTAAGGAGGCATAAGAGATCAGATGAAGTGCACACAGAAACAGGGTGCTAGAATATGGATTAGACACCCACATACATGGAGGAGTATGTGCTTACATTGTTTTCAATGATCGGTTTGAGTTGCTCTAATGGACGGAGCGAGTCGTGACCGTCGACTGCTACGTCCATGCCTGAAAATTGACCGCATTTCCAGAGCCAATATTTCTATAATTCTATAGTAAGTGGTTAAAGGACTAGCCCCCCTAGGAAAAAGGATGGTTTCCGGACTTGCAACCGATTCTGGATAAAATGCCAAGTGTGCTCTTAATCAGTTTATGTATTTATGTAGTAGTGGAACAATGTGTGTTACAATTACACGGTTGTGAGAATCAATCAAGTCACTCACTATGAGCAACAAGGTCCATGACGGTGTCATCGCATAACATAAGCGGAGGCTTCGCCATTTACATCTGTTCGAAGGCTATAATTGGGAGTTGATGTAGTAGTTACTTTTTCTTATAATCTCCCTTCGGCATCCACCATAGGCTTGTAAGAGAGCAGTGGTGTTCCTCAGTTTAGGACAATGCCGTCATGACCACAAGTGCATCAGATATATATATGCAATTGCTAATATTTTCGTAAGGAGAGTGACGATATATATGATACCAGGTTCTTATTATGCTTAATATATATGGAATATGTTCCAAGTAATCATTTTTCAACTTTTCTATTAACATTCTTTTTTCAGTTTCTTGTTTTTTTCATAAGATACTTAGACGTGCGTGTTGCACGTGCGTCTATGCTAGTCATACTAAAAAGTTGAATTGGCTTTGGCACGATTTGGTTAGGCTACACCAAATGTACTTTTGACAATAATTGGCAACACTCATGATTTGGTCATTTCCAAAATTTGGTAGTGCTATATTGGGCACAAACCAAACATGCCCAAATTTTAAATAAGAACAGAGTTGGAAATTTACATGTGGTAGGATGAAGGGTTATTAATATTATAGTTTGGGGAGGAGCCGGGATGGGGTCAACCGGCAATCCATTACAGTTGGAGTTGATTTGTTTCGTTGCACATGGTAATGGTACCATTACAGTGTTTGGTTTGCTGCCAAGTGGAATAAATTCTTCGAATTTGAATAATGGGCATGAGAATTAATCTACTGACAGGCCACCCAATGCAATGCAAGAATCGATGCTGGCTGCTCTCTGAATATGCTCACAAGAAGGTTTAAACTCTCTTAATGAATTGGTACCCGATAACAAGATGGGCAATGCTGTAATGGTATCTCTCTTTCCTCTCCGTATTACAGAGTGAGAACCAAACCCTGTCAGAGACGAGCTGCAGAGTGCAGACGGCAATCCACTTATCTATCACTGCCATACCGTGAAATGTGATCTGTTGCCTTCATATTTTTGGACCTGTACTCAAACAAATCACAAAGCGAGAAAACAAAAGGGTTGTGCACTACAGCAAGCAGCAGAAGCAGCAGCATCTTCGTTACATAAGGAGAGAAATATCATGTAGACATTATTTGATTCATTTACAAAGAGACGAATGAACACAACCAGCACATTCGAGCGTTTCAGCCAATAGAGCTTTACAGTGCTGCTACACAGTTCCATCCAACAACTTAGCTCCAACGTGGTATTCAAGTACATGGCATAACATAATATTACAAAAGCCAACTGTGCACAAGGCATGTCGATGGTAACTTGAGTGCAGAGACTGAAAGAATAGTATAACTCTATATAGTATCAAAAAGATACAAAGTCTTTGAACTCTCCTCTTTATTCAAGCTGCGATTCTGAAAAAAATGTGTTTCTTCTTGTTCTGGACAAACAGATCAATGGGTGGCATCCCTGCTGTAGTATTGATCCAAGGTCTTTGCAGGAATACGGTGGAGAAGTTCTCTAGGGAATATGCGAAGCAATGACCATGCCAGGTCAAGTGACTGGAAGATGTTCCGGGTGTCATATGCGCCTTGTGTTACAAACTTCCTCTCAAACTTGTCAAGGAATTCTAGGTAGAGCTGCATAACAGAACAAAAAGTTCAATGGATTAGTTATTGAAATTAAAAGAACATTTTTGCACACAGCACAAGTTCTCCGGTAACAGACCAGATCCTCGGATGAAAGAGCCTCTTCTCCAACAACTGCTTTCATAGCTTGCACATCCTTGCCAATTGCATAGTTGGCATAAAGCTGAACAGCCAGACATGTTAACAAATATCAGAGGCAGAATGAAACCTAATCACTGCAATTAAGGCTCAAGCAGGTACCTGATTGGACACATCTGAATGGTCTCTGCGTGTCATACCCTCACCGATAGCACTCTGTAAGTGAATAATTATGATAAGGTTACTCATGCAGTTTCAAATTAAGAAACATGGTGGCATAAAAAATGTGTTGAGTGGTACCTTCATCAACCGTGAGAGAGATGGCAGAACATTGATGGGTGGGTATATCTAAGAAACCAACACAAAGTCATTTTTTCTTGTTACGATAAAGAAAGAAAACAAGAGTAATGTATATTTTTTTTCAAAATTCCTTATTTTCATGGCAATCTTACATACAGAGAACAGATAATACATATATAGCTAAAACAGAAAACAAAATAGAAATTATAACAAACGAACATGCAGACAGACCTGTCTATTGTGGAGCTGTCTATCAATGTATATCTGCCCTTCAGTAATGTATCCAGTAAGATCCGGAGTCGGATGTGTGATATCTGTTGAGCAAACAGAGGAAAATGAAACATAGCATTATAGTTTGCAAGTCCAGTAAGGTAGTATTCATGCATAAAGGAAAAACTGCAATCAGATGAACATTCTAAGCAGTCCAACAGGTAAGCACCAGAAGGCACTGCCGTAGCTGATGGACAAGGAGAGAGTGCAAAGAAATTAGGATTTTAGACACAATATGGACACCATATCACAGATTTCTTGGTCGTGACTTACCATCATTAGGCATAGTTAGAATAGGAATTTGAGTTATTGAGCCTTTTCTTCCTTCGATACGCCCAGCTCGCTCATATATGGTCGCCAGATCAGTATACATGTACCCAGGATAACCACGCCTACCAGGCACCTCTTCCCGTGCGGCTGAGACCTGAATATAAATGTTCCCTTGTAATTAAAATTCAAAATCCCTCGCCAAAAAATCTAATGAATTAATTATACCAAAAATTGCAAGATGGATGTTCTGAGAAATTCTATAATTAAGTTCAAAGAGCAGGTCCTCAAACAGATGTAAGCTCATCAGAGCGAGAATTTCTTCTAGCGGGAGAAAAGTTCTAAGAATTCAACCTTGTAGACAGATCAGTGTCAGGAAAAGGCAACACAAACATACAATTTAAGAAAATGCAGCAATACTAAAAAGTGCATTCAATACCTCACGAAGTGCATCAGCATAGGAGCTCATATCTGTCAGAATGACAAGGACATGCTTCCCACATTCATATGCCAAATATTCTGCTGTTGTAAGAGCAATACGAGGTGTGATGATACGTTCAATTGTAGGATCATTTGCCTGTAAAACAATAAAGGTAAGCACCAAGAGTCTAGCACCTCAAAGATTTAACTTGTTTTGATCTACTAACAAATGGTCTCCACATAACAATAAATTTGGTACCAGATTCAGAAAAAGGGTGACCCGTTCCATAGAACCATTTTCTTCAAAGTCGCGTTTGAAAAATTGGGCTGTTTCCATGTTTACTCCCATAGCAGCAAACACTATGGCAAAGTTGTCTTCATCACCACCCTGAAAGGAAAATAAAACACAACAAAATGACTGACTGGATGAATAATCTTTTTCAGATAACAAAATAACAGAACGAAAATTACTCAGTTCACATCATATGTACGGGTAGAAAACCTATCAATGTTATTCATTAGATTTTTTTTCCCCACAATTGAAGAGATCTATTTTGGCAGATTGATCTTTCACTTAAGACACCAAAACAGTGAAACCAAGACAGATATCAAAAGAACAGGATGGTAAAATCAGGAACATAAGATCCGTTCGCATAAGTAATAGTCAATAACCACATAGAGGTCAACCATTTCTTTTCAAGGGTAAAGGTCAACCAATATTTCAAAAGTAGTCAAACAATAATAACTTAGAACAAATTCAGAAGTGATACTCCAAAAGAAAAACTAATTACTACCTCCTTGTGTTTGCCAGTATTCTCCAGTCTTTTAACAAGACCAGCCTGACGGCATATCTGAGCAGCAATTTCATTGTGAGGAAGCCCAGCAGCAGAAAAGAGAGGAATTTTTTGCCCTCGTGCAATTGAGTTCATCACATCAATGGTGGATATTCCTGTTTGAATCATCTCTTCTGGATAGGTTCTCTCACTGGGGTTGATAGAGCTGCCTAAAATAGCACAAGAACTCACTGGTAAACCGTCTCAAAAAGAGGATGATTTAATGGATCCCAAATTCTACTAATGAATAGTCATTAGTCAATTTGTGTCCACTAAAGGATGCACTCACACACAAGTTAACAGTTTACCCATCATAAGTTCATAACTCACCAGAAATATCCAAGTAAGCCTCGGGCAAAATTGGGGGACCATTATCAATAGGTTTCCCAGAACCATTAAAGATGCGTCCAAGCATATCAAGTGAGACAGGAGTTTTCAAGACCTGTAAAATAAAAAGGTGTGTTCATAAGTCTTACCCGTAAGGAAATGAAGAAAGTATGGAAATGTGCTTATTAGAACATATGAAAATAGAAACAATGCTTATTTTGAACGTCTGACTGAATCTGCACCCTTCACTTCAGTTGGAAATGTCATGACACTAAGCAAGTATCATACCCCTAATGAGATGATCCAACAAAGCCTAAACTGAGAATTAGAGTTATTCAGCGAGCGGATTGATAGTTTGTATCACCTATAGTTCTACAATATCAGTTTCCATGTAGTTTCTAGATCCCACATTGAGATGCATGTTATGAAACTGTCTAGCTCAAGAAATTCGGCAACTTGACCAGTGAGTTCAAACTTGAGCAGGATATATACAAAAAGCAATAAATAAAATTATCAGAAACCAGAAACAGAGATGGAAACAAGACGATACCTCGCCGGTAAACTGCACGGTAGTATACTTGTTGTCTATTCCTGAGGTACCTTCAAAGACCTAAAAAGGCATGTGGTTTAATTTAGCATCCTTATAACAAGCACGAAGTGATAATACAGATATTTGTTAAGGCAAGACGGTTCTAACTAATCATACTATATATGACATAAATCAAACGAAAAATACAATCATTCAAATTTGATTGCCATTCTTCAGTCAAAAAGAACAGAATCCATAGGAAAGGAGCAACCTGCACAACAGCCTTTTCACCATCGACTTCCAGGACCTGACCACGACGAGTGGTGCCATCTCCCAATCGAATGTTCACAATTTCCTGATACTTAGGGCCCTAATATGGTTTTGAAAACAAAACTGATAGTGAGTACATGAGTGTGTATCAGGTTCCTCCATGACTAATTTGAGCCTGCATAACCAACTGTGTGCTGTCCGAAACTAAAACTGAACATACCTTTACTTTGTCCAAGATAACCAGGGGTCCTGCCACACCAGAGACAGTCCTATATTCTGCAGAGCAAGAAATAGTTTAGTACAATCTAAAAGGAACATACCTTTTCTTCGTTACACAAAAGGATATCCTTTCATATCCATGATGCGACTACAGGGTTCAGTACAAATTCAAAAACAAATGACAATGTGGCATAGGTAAAAGCCTGACAAAAGAATCATAGTATCTTTGCTGCCTTGCTAGAACACTTTCCAGTAACTACAAGTTTCAGATCACCTATGCTGATGCTCTTTGTAGCATGGGAACTAATTCAAATGTTTATTGAACATACTGGCATCCCGATGCAAAATATAGCACTAAAAAGTATCTTAGATTCCACAATAATATGTGCCTATGCACATATGGAATTCCAGATTAAGAACGTGAAACACATCATATGAAGTGATTGACGCTTCAGAATCTGAACATATCCAATGATAGATAAGATCCATATCACATTATCACTAGTTCAGCACACCGCACGAAATCCAAGCTAATCAATTAACATAATAGCCTACAAGCAAAGATATGCAAAAATTGTAATTGTGAAACATATTGGCTGCCTAGCATCTGAATATTAGTATGTGATTATTTAGCACTTTTCAGAAACATCCAGCTCTAAACTAATTTAACAAACTTACACATTGGCCGTTGGACCAAATAGCAACAGAAACAACAGACTACAGTAATCACTAGATGCAAACCAAAGAAACGCTAAGCAAGCTTGGTGGAGACTTCCTAGAGCAACCGACATAGCACGGGCTTAATAAACAGCCGCAGGTGACCACACTGACCCATGCCAATCTCCAAGGTTCCCTCCTCCAACTCGGCGCCATCCTTGGGCACGCCCATACTGCTGGCGACCTAGAGCAGCAGCAAACCACCTGCGGGCAATGACGCCACCAGGATCACCATCCGGAAACACAATGGAATTAATAAAAAAAAAACAACGACGGATCACGCTAATCAATCGGAGCAGCGATCGCGGAAGGGTGGTATATTTTGGAATTGGGTGCTCGCGGCGAAGGGAAAGATCCAGCGGAACAGCTCGAGCAATGCGGTGTAGCTGAATTCCTTACCGCGGGGGACGAAGAGGTCGGTCAATCCAATGAAGCCCCCGGTGGATGGGATCTCCACGCCGCGGCAGCGCGAGGGCGCGGGCGAGAGGAGGAAGAGAGAGGACCTGTGCGGTGAGAAACGTGGAGGCGGGGAAGGATGGCTGGATCTTGCGATGCGGGGTGGGTCTGGATTGGAGCCGATTCCAGGAAATTGGTTGTGTCGGGCCGGGTGCGGGGCGTGGACATCAGGACATGGCTGGGTTGAACTTGAATCGAATCCGGAAAGGAGTTTTTTTTTTCCGTAGATGATTTGCAACAAAGGCTGTTTCTTGGAATTGCCACCAATTCAATCAAAAGCAACGCATTGAACTACATACCTTCTCTCTGCTTTTTCAATTCTCAATGCACTTCTAATCATTGAATTCACCAAACTAAACAAGGCCAAAAAAACAAATTTTGTGATATATAAATCCGGTTCAAAACTTGAAATGGACTCGTATAGAAAAAATGTTAATGTTCCATATTAATTTTAGTTATAGATCTAGCCTAACCCTCGAGAAAAGATTTCATATAAATTGCAATTTTGTATATAATAAATATATGGATAATCTCCACCCAAAATTGTATAAGACTTATAGTTACGTGTGGGGAAATAAATGGACGCCATGCCATCCTATCATCATTATAGGCGCCGGCTTCTACGGAATGGACGCCATGCCATCCTATCATCATTATAGGCGCCGGCTTCTACTGCTTCAGTTTACCAAAACGAGATATCAACAGTGAAACCTGTCCACTCGAGTCTTCGACTCGGCACGGGTGTCACATTTTTTTGGATTTATTCCAGGATTTAACTAGCGTTTTTCTTTCAGTGGTAGGCGATGTGCCCCTCGATAGCGAGACGCCTGTGGTGACTTCGTCAATCTCAAGATCGGAATAGCCGTCTCAAGATCGGAACAGCCGGTCCAGTCTCACGGAGATGCTCATAGAGGTAGGATTTGTGTCCATGTATTCATAGGGGTGAGTGTGCGTGCGTGTGTGAGTGTCACGTTTCTACTGGTCTTACGCAAAAAAAAAGAGATATCAATCATAATTTTATAACTAAATAGAATTGTTTTTAATTGCTACACGTTTCTACTGGTCTTCCGCAAAAAAAAACTAGATAAAAAAAATGTTTTTAATTGTTTTCAGTATGATAATGAGGTGACTTGCTGCTGAGTACATGATCTTAGGGCAAGTACATTGCTACACGTAAGCGGTCTCATAGGTCGTCTCATGCAATGCCACGTAGGATTTCTGATGATGTGGAAGAAAAAGAAGGAGGCGAGAGAATGAGTCAGTTGTTTCACGAGGCAATCACCTCAAAGCTAAAATTTAGGGCTATGAGACCAGTAAATCACTATTGTACGAGTTGTGGTTGTCATGCAACTCACAAAATATTTATTTTTTATGCATAAATTAATGAGTTATTTAATTACTATAAGACAACTTATAAGACAACCCATTGTACTGGTAGTCTATTAAGTCGTCTCAAGATTACGTGTCACTGCATGAGACTACCTATTAGACGACACCAATGTACTTGCCCTGAGGTGGCAAAAGGCATTTTGGGCTTCTAGGCTGCCACCCGATGAGTTTGTATTCCTGTGATCTGGTCCCTGGCCATGCCATTTTCAAGGGCCTCACTTGCCATGTTGTGAAACCTCTGGATTATAATTCAAATCAGCCGATGGGGAGATGAGTCCGTGCATAGCTTTTATGGTGTTAACAAAACCAAAGGCAACAACCCGAGCAATGTTATTGTGCAGAAATAGTAGAGTTTTTTTGAAAAAAAAAACTTCCTCCATCGACGAGTTCATGCGCAAAATTTAAACTTGCCCGGTCAATCACCATTCTAATGCACTGGCTAAAAAAAGATTTACTAGAGCACAACAAATGGAACAACCCGAGTGCGAAATTCAGACTAGCCAATATCAATCACCATTCGCATCCAGTAGTTAAAACAAAAAAAAAGCTTAGAGCACAGCATGTAGTGTGCTCATATATACACTAAACTAGACGAATGACACTAGAATAGTAAGAGCAAATTCCATAATCATGTGATGATTGCTGACCACGGTTGCCTCGCGGTGACACAGTAGTCCCATGGGACCTATTGAGCCTACGACCGTCAGGTTTCGACAGCGATGTGGCACAAAGAAAAAATTTTTACCTACGAATCCTGGCCAATACCGAGGCCAGGGAGCGTGTCCACGTCGCCTGCAGCTCCCGGCCGTCGGATCGGCCGGACGGACGGCCCAGATCGTGCTTTTTCCGGTCACTTTGCAAAAGACCTCGGCTTTCATCGAAATATAACCCGCCGTCCACTTCCCTCTCTCATACTTTTTTGCGAAGAAGCCCTCGGATTTCGTCGGAATCAACCCGCAGTCCACCCCAAACCGGTGCAAAAATATTTTCAAAAAACCCCCTGAGTATTGTAAGAATCAACCCGCCATCCTTTTCCTCTCTCAGGAATTTTCTTGAAAAAACCCTCGGATTTTACTTAAATCACGCAACAATCCGTTTTATTCGTTACTTCCATACGAGCAACACTATACGTACAATTCGACCACCAAAACGCGTTCGAACCTAAATGTGTCGAACATAAAATTTGCTTAAAATTTCAAAATCTATAACTTTACTATAGCCCACATTTTTGAACTCGAAACACTTTCACCATTCATTCGCGCAAATGTCTACAATCCATCGTACATACGATTCCGATCCCAAAACGTCCTCAAATTAAGAAGTGTTCAATACCAAAAAAACAATTTTTAAAAACCTTATACTTCATTTAGTAGCAAAATTTCAAATTCTAAGCATTTTCATAATTTGTTCGCATAAATGATTATATGAGATCCGTTGCACCTACGATTCGGACACCAAAACATCTTGAAATTAAAAAAATATTGAACATGAAAGCGGCTCAAAATTGAACATGGAAGCGGCTCAAAATTTAAAAACCAACAAACAAACTGTAAAGCAAGCTTTAAAAATCAAACTCAGTTTTCCAATTCCCCCATTATATCTAACATCCGACCCCCAAAATGTTTCTAAATTAATAATTTTCGAACATAAAAATTGCTCCAAATACCAAAACCTACAAAATTCATACATAGCAAATACAATTCAATGCTCCTTTCTAATTCTCTTGCACAAATTTTCACATTTGAATATAAGATACACTTCAAAACAAAAGATACCCAATATTCCAAAATTCACAACATTTCCACAGAGCGTTTTTACAGGTTCAACGCACTCTGGCATTTATTTTTTAAAAAAATATTTATACCACCAAACGTTAAAAGAACCGTAGCACGGGTACATCTACTGGCCATCCGCGGCAACGCCGCGGCCTTTTCTAGTTTAAAACGAAGCGTAGACGTGGCTGGAACCAACATAAAACATTGCTCTCGGATTAATGGGCTAAGGGCCCTGGGCTTTTGCGTGTCTGAGAGCAGCCCAGGCCTTGGCAGACTCTTCGCATGCCCCGGCCCGGCCGGTAGAAGCTCGAGCTTGGTTTGACTGGGCCGGACAAGGCTCGCCCATGGGCTACGATGACAGCCAAGCTTGGGCCCATAGGCCTATTCTATATAATACATCAGAAATTCATAAATGACAAGAGCAGGACTCGAGAAATGATGATAAGGCCGGCCTGATAGGCCGTGGTGGTGGCCCACGCTACCGGGCCAGGCCACCCGGATCCTTAGTCACCGTGTTAGGCCGGGCCTGGATCGAGCCGAGCCTGCCTGACGGGCCGTGGTATTGGCCCATGCTACCTGGCCAGGCCACCCTCCGGCCCGCTAGCCACCATGCCAAGGTGGGCCTGGATCGGGTCGAGGCATTTCTTTACCGGCGAGTTTGTATATTCTTATGTCACTTGCCCTGTTGTGTCACTTCCCTTGGCTGCGCGCAGATTGCAATGATTCATGTATGTGCCGTTTTGTAACTAGCAGCCTGTTTGAAATCTTAGATTACTTAACTTCAAACCTCCATGCGACTTCACAAACATAAAACTGATGGCTTAATTCAAAATCAACCGAGGGGTAATGAGTCAGTGCATAGCTTTTGCAGTGTAACAAAACCAAAGGCAACAACTCGAGCCATGATATTGTGCAGAAATAGTAGATTTTTTTTAAAAAAAAATAACTTCCTCCATTGACGATGTTCATATGCAAAATTTAAATTTGCCTGGTCAATCACCATTCTCATACATTGTTTTTTTTTAAAAAAAAAAAGCTTAGATCACAACAAATGAACAACCCAAGTAGCAAAATTAGCCACACACAAGTCAAAGTAACAAATCATGGTTCAGTATTCACAAACCTACATGTCTCTTAGCCACACACAAGTCAAATTTATTGCAGCACGAGAAATCAAATACTATCCTGCGAAACAAGCACAACATAAGTAAATAATACTATCCTGCGAAACAAGCACAACATAAGTAAATAATTTATTCAGTCATCATGCAAGTCATGGATTGATGAAATACACAATTGGATTTTTACTGGATTGTTTGTTTACGGGTACCCATGGGCGACCCGTGGTACACAATTGGATTTTTACTGGGTTGTTTGTTTTTGGGTACCTATGGACGAGATTTCTTACCCGTCTTATACCAACGGGTGAATTTTGTTACTCTTGCCCTTACCACGGCCGAAATTTGTACCCATTTGTCTATTGGCTAGGGTACCCGCAGGTATTATACGCATGGGTATAATTTCCATCCCTGGCAGTCCGTGGAACCTTCTGAGCCTGCGACTGTCGGGTTTTGACCGCGATGTGGCACTAAAACAAGTTTGGAGCCAAAAAATCGTCTCCAACCGAAGCCTCATCCAAACCCCGTCTCTCATCTGACCTCTCATCTCTCCCCTCGAACTCCTAGATGTAGGAGCTCCTACTTGAGCTCTCATCCGACTGCAGGAGCAACTGTCTGACAGCGCGCCATGGATCGGAAATATCCGGATGGAGGCCCCTTCCCGCGCCACCGGCCGCTATCCACGGAGCTGTCGCTTGCTTCCCGCGCCGCCAGCTACGGCACGTCGTCGCATGCCTCCTATGCATCGCCTGGAACCAGCCCATGTGCGGTGGAGACCGGGAGGAGGCTGGGAGACCGGCCAGCCAGCCGCCTGCTGCCATGCCGGGGTCGGAGAGGGGAGATGCGGTGCCCAGCCCAATGGGAGAGACGGATCAGAGATGGAAAGAGAAAGGAGAGGGACTGAAAGAGGCAAGCGGCAGAGAAACAAATAGCATACAGAGTGGTCGAGGGGGAGAGAAAACACGGAGAGCAGATAGAGTTTTGTAAATTCAGTTTTTTTGATGTAAATGCATTCTTATGGAAAATATCACAACAATTTTAATATATTTATTCCATAAATAGCGGTAGAAATTGCTGCCATTTATATGCAATATGGTTAATTTGTTAGTTACAAGATACAAATAAAATAGAGTTGTAACTGGAAAGGCCTCGTCCTCACCAGAGTTGTGTGTCTTTTTTGTTCTTTCCCTACTTCCAGTTGTAACTTTGGTGGTTATGTTGTTTTTTCCTCTCTTCTAATAAAAATTCAGCAAAACTCTTGCCGTCCGTTCAAAAAAAAAGATACAAATAAAATAGATATGAGTAGAAATGTAGGAAGGCATATGAGAGATCGGTTGGAGTGCATGGAGGAATAGGAGGTTGGAATCTGGATGAGAGATCCTCATATGGAGGAAATCTGGATGAGAGATCCTCATATGGAGACAGGAAGAAATCCAACAAAGAAGAGGGCATATCTCTCTAGATTATTAACCAATAACACAGTGTCATGTTAATCAAGACGAGACGAGGGACGGAGCAGTCAGTCTCTTGGAGTGGTGGGTCTTGTGTCTGCGGTCAAAATAGGCGACGTCCAGTCCTACTGCTTGCGGCGTCGCCGTCATCTACGGGTCCTCCGGCCGCGGTGTCGCCGAATCCTCGGCAGCCTTCATCACAGCCTCCTTCAGCGACGTCTCGTCGAATTCACCAGCCTACACAGTCAACAACAGAACGCACATTATTCTACAGGTAAAGTTTAACGACCATTTTTATTACACTGTAATCTACGAAGAACTCAACTTTCGTCGATTCAGAGTTTCAATGTTCAGACTGTAAATAATCCGTGTATAGACTAGTTAACCCCAAGAAAAGCAAAAAAAAAAATATTTTTTTAGTTTGTTCAGTAAGCAACTGGTCAAGTCAAGGCCATTGAAGCCGCTGGTTGGTCGAGCTATCTTCGTAAGTCCATGTCAGCCACAGTCGCGTTACTGGACAGCGATCGATGGAGAGAAGTTTTTTTTTTTGACAAAAAAAAGGGCGAAATTTCTGTGGACAAACTGGAGTCCTGGACCGGATTTGGACTTGTGCGCTGCTGCCTGCCGTCGAAATTGTACGGTATCATCGCCGGATGGCCGTGACGTCATCCATGGTCCCGGCGGCGACGGTCAACTGGTCAAGGTTTTCATGGGAGGAGTTGGTGTTGAGTTTTCGCCGGCGGGCCGTTGGGCCCAGGCCCGTCGCATAGTCCATGAACGCATGTGCACCAGGGACAGGGAGAGATCGAGAGAGGCTAGTCCCTTTGACTTTGACTAGGATCGCTGCCACCTTCCAAAAACTCTTGGTTCTCAAGACTCAGGTCTCTCGCCTTCCATAAGTTTTTCCTATTCATTGCTATTCATCAAATGTTAAGACACTAAATAAAAGTATTAAATATGTATTAATGACGGATTAATTAGGCTTAATAGATTCGTCTCGCGATTTTCCGTCCATCCGTGTAATTAGTTTTATAATTAGATCATGTTTAGCCCTCTTAATCTTCGATTTAGTTTTGTTACAGTAAATTTTCTAAACTTATCTTGCTGAATTAAACAGGGCCAGAGTCTGCTTCTTCCTCTTGATTTGGAGCTTCTCCGATCCCAAGAGCATATATTAGGCTACTTTCAATGGGAGTTTGACTCTTATTAAATATGATGTCACATAAGCACTTTTGATGACATGAGATTTTTAAAAAGAGAGAGATGGAAAGAGTTTCATATATGCATTGTTTCCAAGATACGATGACTATTAGAATTAATGTATATAAAACACCAAAATAAAACTATGCATGGTAGGAGAGTGTTTCCTCCATCAATTAATTGTAGTTTGTTGACATGGCATTCTTCGAAACATCAAAATGAAACTTGCCATTGGGATTAGCCTAATATGTTCCGGTACGTAACAACCAATGTACACTAAAAATGACTATATATATATGACTCATTACTAGTTGTGTTAAATCTGGCTTGCTTATTATATGGGTCCCAAACCTCGATTTCCAAATTGCAATTATTCCTAGCTGCTTAAACCTGTGTTTTTAATATGGCTGTGATCAAGTTTTGATCTTAAGGGAAGAGAGGTTGTGTCAGTTGCAGCAAATTAAAAGGGCCGGCGATGTCAGTCAATAACCAGGTCGGTACATCATTTCATAGAAAAAAAACAAAATGCGAAAAAAATTTAGATTTTGAATTTAAAGAAGCCCACAAATGCAACTAAAAAAGGTTTAGATTAAGGGCAACGTATCAGGTGCAAACCAACCTCTCCGTGCAAACTATGCAAACCTCAATCTGGACCACATGATCTTGATCCAAGGGGGCGCGTAGAGAGAGGTGGGAGGGGGGATTTGCAAAATCACCGTCCACCCTTAATCACAGCAAGATCACTTTTGCGTGTTGCATACCGTTGCCCGAAGCGTAAAGGTGGCGTGAGCAACGCCGCCGTCGCCGGGTCGTCGCCCAGCGTCGACGGCCACCACCGTGAAGCACCCCATCTCCTTGATCGCGGCCAGCGCGCGGGTCACCAGCTCGGGCACGTCGCCGTGCGCGCGCGCCTCCACCCGCACGGCCACCTCCTGCCCCGCCCGCCCTGACGACGATGGCGTCGATGTCGAGGCGCCGGCGGCGGTCACGTGGACTTGCACCCGCTCCGACGACGTGCCGCTCAGCCCCTGGAGCACCACCCCTTGCTGTTGCTCCGACGCCGACGAGTAGATGGGCCTCTCCTTCCAGCTGCCGCCATTGGCCTGCTGGTGAGCTCGGCTCTCCAGGCTTCGGTTCCTCGCCTCCAGGTCCGCGATTTGGGCTACCAGAATGTTCATGTAGTCCAGCGTCTTGGCTAAGACGGTGGCCTTGTCTTTCTACATTACATTTTGAATAAAACGCACAAAAACAAATCAATGTAAACATAGCAGTAATTAAACAAGATTTATGCATATGTCTTTTGTAGTACAAATTTGTTATACAAATAGAACATTTGAAATGGTCGGCAAAATAAAAATAAAATACACTAGTGATGCACTTCAAACTTCAAAGTTCAAAGACATTGATGAACGCGTGTAATATTTCATGCAGTGATGCAAGCTTTTGTATGAAGAACAGATGCATAAATTTAGAGTGTTTAATTTGTTGCAAGTTAGGCACAAAATTGTGCAAATTATGTGCTAACATGTATTAGTACTGATGAGTGTAGTATATGTTGATGCTTAATGGTTAATCTAGCTTTAAGAGCATCGTAGCTGATGAGTACCTTTGATCCCGGAGGCAGCAAGCCCCTGAGAGCCTCGAAGCTCTCGTTGAGCCTCTCCCGCCGCCGCCGCTCCGATATCATATGGTTGAGCTGGCTGCTCGTCGGCGCCGGCGGCGGGTCCTCCTCCTCCTCCTGGGACTGCTGCGCCATGGTAGCGCCACCGGTGCGCTCCCGGCTGAACCTCAGCATGTGCATCCTCCTCAGGATGGAGATGCCCATCTTGATCATTCGCTGCCCGGGCGCGCCCGGCGGCCGCCACGGCGCCCTGGGCGCCAGCGCCGCGTTGTACGCCTGGAACGCCGTCGTGCCCCGCCGCCGCGGCCACCGGCGCGCCCCGTGGTGGCGGTGGTTGCCCGTAGGATGCGCCGCCGTCGCCGTGGACGGGGTCGGGAGCCCGGAGATGACGGCGAGCATGGCCTCCCGCATCGCGACGTCGTCGGCCTCGGGGCTGGGGAACTGGACGCGGCCGTGCCGGCTGAAGGGGGCCGGGAGCGGCGGCCGCTGGTGGAGCGGCGGCGGCGGCGGCACCGGCGCCTGCCGCTCTCCGGAGGACGGCGTCACGGGCGTCGCGCGGAGCAGCGACGTCGAGACCTCCGCCGCCGGGCTGCCCACGGAGACCGACGGCAGCGAGGACGACGGCGACGACGGCCTCGTCGGCGGCAGCTGGAGCAGCTCCTCGAGCAGCGACTGCTGGAAGAAGTCCTCCGAGAACACCTGGTGCAAACTCGACTCCAAGCTCATGGGCGACCCGCTGGCCGCCGTCGACATGCCGACCTCGATCTCGCCGCTCTCGCATCCCATGAACGCCGCCCTCTGCACATTGCCAACAGCAGAGCAGACAATCTCGATGATCACACCATCATCATCTACAGAAGTAGTTACATCAGCATATATATGATCACACCCAGTATGAGATCAAGAAACACACCTCAATGCCAGCTTCCTGAAACAACATCACAATTAAGCGAAATTAAGCAAAACACATAACTGTTTGCAGTTTAAGAGATCGAAGCAATGGAATTCAGACAAATTAATACGCCATGCATCTGCATAATGCCATAGAACACAGGGTGTTCACTGACCTGGTAGAACTGCTGCTGCACCGGCAGCGACGCCGAGGCCGTCAGGTCGTGCGCCGGCAGCTCCATGAACGCGCGGCCGTCCTTGTACGCCCACCCCGGCACGCACCTGCACACAGAGCCACGCCATGGCTGAATCAGAACATGGCCGGAATAATGCAAGGTCGCATGCGATGCGTGTGGATGTGTACGCACCCGCTCACAGCGGCGCAGAGCGACCCCCGGTACGCGTCGAAGAGAGCGCGCACGCGGCGGGCGTCACCACAGCAGCCGCCGCCAGCTCCGCCGTCGCAGAGCCATGCGTCCAGGCAGCACAAGAGGCGATCGCTGCACAGATCCCCACCCCATGCAGGTTACGCATGCGTGCATTGCGGGCCGGGTCGATGATGACACAGAAGAGAGAGGCCGGGAGAGAGGTAGGTACCTGGTGGCAGCGGCTAAGGAAGACGAAGGCGCCGGCGGCGGCTGGGCAGGGAGGGCGGCCCAGGCGCAGAGGTACGCGCAGCCGGGGACGCGCGCCGCCGCCCGCTGGAGGATGCGTAGCCGAGACTCCTGGCCGAGCACGAAGAGGCTGTCCATCAGCCGAGGACGACGGCGAGGTCAGGCCGTGCGCTGGCTGCCATGGCTGGCTGGCTGCGTTCTCGATATATATAGCTCGCTGCTTAAGCTGGTCGCCGCTGCCGCCGATCGACCGGGATATATATAAGTACATGCGTGGGGACGAAGCAGGAAACAAATGTGTATGCGTGGGCATGCATGCACTTGAGCTTGCCCTGTGTGGATGTGAGTGTGGGGCGGAAAAGTAGAAGGGCTCGTAGTGCGGTGGAGAGGGAAGGTGAGGTTGGCGAGCATGGAGAGCACGGATGGGTGGCGGGGAGCGGAGGATGGATGGATCGGAGGAGAGGTTTGAAAAGTACTCGGCCACGCAGCGGGGAAGACGACGACGTACGCCACCAAACAACAAGTCGTTGAAAGGTCCACGGCTGGGTTGGCTGGTGAGTCCGCGAGCGAGATGTGCTTGACGAAGGGTCAAACAAGGTGGCAGGCAGGGATGGGGGCTCTTGCAATAACCTTGTGCTATGCAACTTGCATTTGCAGTCTAATATCTTTTTGTTCGATGAATGATGATGATATTTTGATTCACTCTTTAATATAATAGATTATTGCCCTCTTATAAGTCTGTAATACTACTCCCTCTATCAAAACATGTCACTGGTGATTTTCTTATAAAACGTTTGACCTTTCATTTTGCTCAAAATTTTTATGCAAATATGCAAAAGGATAAGTCACACTTAAATTACATAGCGACAAATATTTGAATAAAACGAATGATCAAAGTTGTGATAAAAAGTTAATAGCGACAAATATTTGATATGAAGGTAGTATTTGTTAACGAGTATGGCGGTCCGACTCGGACACACAGTGTATAATGAATGTACATATATCTGTTGCCGGCAACTCCACAGAGATGTTTTACCTAGATATGATTCGCGTTTAACGTACCAATCATATGGATTGAACCAAATGGATATTCATGCATATGTCTTTTGACCTATGAGGGGTTGGCAATGAAAAAATGATCGGGATTTAATTAGCACAAATGTTTATTACTTAGAAAAAAATTGTTCAATATGGGCCGCTGTGTATCATAGGGAAGTGGTACCACCTAGTTTTCCATATGTTATTTATTGCCTAAGGCACAAACTATCTAATCATATTGTGATTTTTCTAAGACACAGTTACATTTGTGAATTTTAGTAGTGACACCTGCTATGTTTTGCAGATGTTGTTATCATATATGATGAGCACAATTTACTTGCATCTTTTACAAAATAATATAATTATATATTTATTATAAAAATATAATACCAATTAAATCTTCTACTTGCATCTTTTATAAAATGATAGTATGGATATATTTTGTTTTAAAGTATAAACCGACAATACCAAGGGCTCTGCCATTTTCCTCCAAACACGAGCCAAACACCACAAAAAGACTAATAAACACCAAGGTATGTGTGCTGAAATATGGCAGTATGTATGACTAGTCTAAGAGTATGCATAGTCAAAAACTTTTTTTTTAATTTCACAAATAAAAACAGTTTTTAAAATAAACCGTGTAAAAAGGAAAAAAAATAAAGCTTCACCATCACATTCTTGAATTTTTAAGATTCCTAATCTAATATGTACCTTGACTACTTACTCACATTCTTTTTTGAATTCACGTCACCCTTCAACTCTGCTCGAGGTAAATTCCCGCATGTCAAAAAAAGTTTTTTTTCCTGTGGCGCAGCCTCCTGGAGACTGAAGTGGCTACAAGAGTAGTGAGAGCTGCCAAACAGGTCCTTTTTACCTTCGACCAGCTTGTGCTGATACGAATACACAAGGTGCAGTCAAATCAGTTGATCGATCTGACTGTCAATTCCGATGAACAGGCCCTGCGATTTCATTCCCCTGCAGGCAAGAGCGCGCGCCGTGCAATCGATTATTCCTGTCCTTTATGGCTTAGGCATTGATCCCCTGGGGCCCATGGGTCATACCCTGCGCCTGGTCCACTGGCTTTCCCGTTCCGCTGCTAAAATGGGATTTGGTCTACCGCCGGCCCGGCCCGTGGACGACCTTTCTTCCTCCGGGGCCCAGCGATGGGGGAGCATGGAATCGACCGTCCTTGGTACGCACGTACATGTTCATCCCATATTAATTCGTACTGGTCAAACCTAATTAAGGCCCTAATGCTTGGTTAGATTATTGTCACTAGTGGTTCATGTTCAGGCGTATTACATCCAAAATGCTGTCACGTACTCACGTGACAGTTTGGCTATTTGCAACCAACTTGCTTTTGCTTGCGTCCAAGTCCAAACCAGACGAAATGCACGTGTGTGATTCCGTATGTACTTTTGTCCGACTAGTCCACGGATTCGGACAACGCAAACGTTGACTCCGGAACGACTTGGTCCACGTACGTTTAACGTTACAAGGGCTATCGAAATTTGTGGTGCTCTTTGACAGTGTGTTCTCTACTTCTCTTACTGATCAACGACATGTGCACATGAAAGCATGCGCAGCATATATCGCTGTATTGGTGAGCAGCTTCTTCGATGCTACGGTACCATGCGATCTCGCGATCGATAAGGTCCGACTGCAAATGACTGTATCAGCGGTAGGTCTTCACGTTTCGATTAGATATTAATTGAAGGTCGGAATTCGAAATTGGTAGGACTTGTTTGGCAGGGCTCCGACTCCGGTAAAAATGGCTCCAGCTCTGGCTTCTCTGGTGGAGCAGCTTCTTTGGTGAAGCTGAAGCCGTTTTAAAAAGCGTTTGGTAAAACAGCTTATTCTATTTTTTTATAAATTGATCGAAGAAGTCAAATATCAAATATGTCCCTGGCTATTATACTTGGTTTATATGAATTTAAGATTACTCTCAATTTATAATTAAATTAATATTAAATAAATAATTATAAGGTTAACCAATAGTTGGAGGAAATAAGAAAATAATCTAATAAACTTAACAACAAATTATTTATGTGGGGCTGTTACGTTATCTTTACATGTGGACCATGTGTCCTCAACTCCTCATGTGGCTGCCTACCCAATCAAATTTCGAGCTCACGCACGGGAGGATTTTTTTCGCGGGTGCACATGCATTCGTCAAACAGTAGCATTTTGCCGTAATTATTGGCAACTTGAAGACCAATGATTCGTGGGTGCATGCTGTCAGAACGAATGAGCCGGGCAGAGCGAGTTTTTTTGGCTCTGGTTTCATGGAATGGCTCCCGTCAGCGTATTTTCAGGAGATTCTTCGGTGGAGCTGTTGCCTATAGCAACGTTTGGTACAGCTCCTGCTGAAGCTGGTGGTGGAGTTGTTTTTGGATCCCTACCAAAGAGGCCCGGTATCCTCAGTATCAGCTGCATGTATGTTCTTTAAATTGGAATTGAAAATCACCTCCAATACCAAGTGATGTTGGGTGTACAGCCGCACCCACACCCCCCCCATCCAGAATGCCAAGCTCTGCCACCATTGTATCGCTGAAATTGACTTCTCATATCATCACTTTGAGTCGCCTCTCCTACTCCAGTTCCGACTCCTTTCTCCCAACATCAACCTTCCTGCTCAGCGGCGGCTACCGGCAGCGGGGCGTGGAGGCTCGACCCGTCCCGTCCGCTTCCCTTCCTTCCTGGCGATGGCGGCCCAAACATGCGGCGGCGGCCGGTAGCAGGGCATGGATGACCGTCCTGCCCGCTCCCCTTCCTTTCCTGCGGTGGCGGCCCAAATACACAGCAACGGTCGGCAACGTGACATTGAGATCCACTCCGCCCATTCCCTTGTCCTGCTTGGCGGCGTAGCTGCCCTGACCTCTCGCTCTCTCTCCCTCCACTCTTTGTCTAAGTGACGGGAGGGGAGCAAGCTCCAGCCGCCCACACATGGCTCGGTGGAGCGGCAACAGATGATGGCGGATGGGTGTGCCACTTGTCATGGTGGCGGCTAACGCCAGTGGCGCGGAGGCCTACCGCCAATTGAGCCATGGACCTAATCTGAATTAATGAGGAACAAAAATAATCCTCATCCGTTTGATAAAAAAAACACTATGAGTATGTTGTAGTGCATGTTGACAAGATGGGTACTCAAAGTTTCAACTAAGTAGTCATTTAGTGATAGGCAACATGCCCATTGATAGAATGAAACCCATGTGGCGGTTACTTTGTTAATCCCAAAATCTATATAATCTCAACAACTGGTGAGAAAGATGAAGGAAAACCAATGACAAATTACAGAAGAAATCCAATGGTGAGAATAGCTCGTTACTAATTTGTGGTATTTTTCACTAATGTCTTTTGTGGAATGACAAAGAAATATGATTAGTTACCTGATCTAATATAAAAAAACTCTGATGACCTCTCTCTAGTAAGTCTTCACTGACTTTCAAGACTACCAATATAAACCAATAATTCATAACCAACCAATGAGGACTCAGTGGTGAAGTCAAATTTGGTAATCTTTCTGCGCACTTTGTTCCTTCACATCCTAAAATATCCCTATGATTAAACAGAGGTAATGATAAAAACATCGATTAATAATTCTGTTGTCATCGATCAAAAACATCCACAACTGGGCAGATATATTATTCAATGTTAAGATCCTGCCAAACAGCGGGTCCCCCTACTCCACTCGAATCAGCTCATACAGATCTTGATGCTTGACAGCATATTTTAGGTTATTAGGTGAAGAAAAGTTGAGATCCAGTTTGGGGAAGCAATGAGTTGACGACATGCCTTTATGAAAAAGAAGCCGTTGATCTCATTCTTTTTTAAACAAAGGGGAGAAGCCATTAATTTTATTGCTTTTTAAAGAGAAGTTGGCTATATTTTGCTCACATACAAATTAATAAACAAAGTAATAGTCGGTTGGATCAGTTGGTTGATTGGTTGACTGAGATCCACTCGGCCTGCTCCGAATGCAACTATGCAAGTGGAGTTTTCCTGATTCCAGGTTCAACATATACTTCTCTTAATGTTTAATTTCAGTGCTCCAGTAATACATAGTATTTCTTTATTTGGGTAGGCTGTTAGCTTAGGAAAAGTTTACCACACACTCTAAGCCTCTACTTTTTTGAAGTTCGGCGAGGCTCTTTAATTACTACAAGGAAGTCTTACGTAAAGGAAAAGTGGACTAAATGAATGATTGTAAAATGAGTTCAGTCTTCCATTGATCGATTCATACTCGTGTGTGTATATATAGGGGTGAGTTGGCATTTGGCAACTTGGCATCAACAAACGATTGTCCGTTCAGAAGGCATCTCTTCCGAATGAGCAGCAACCGCCCAATGCCAATTCGTTCTCTCTCTGGACAAGGATTGAACTGCTCAGTGCAGTTAGTTGTTTGATTTTCAGATGAAATCTCACTGCATCTCTGCGTGTCTTTAACTAGAGGTTAAAAATTGACTAAGTCAGATTTAAATTTACAAAATTGATAGATCAAAAACTGACCGGGGTTTTTTTAATTTAACTGAAATTTGGAAAATTGAGTGAATTCCATATGAATGAAAACCAAAATTACAGGTATGTATTTATCTGTAGAATCAATGTTCAATGAATTCCCGATGAAATTCCAAACCCTATCCTACAAACTTTGATGTGCTTCGTAATTATACAATAACTAGTCTATCAACCCATGCTCCCGCATGGGCTAATAATTTAGGACACATGAGTATTAAAATTTCATAAAAAATTGGACCCATATTGTGATCTCTCTTATTAATTAAATATTTTTTCACTTTACATGAGACTTCTAGATGTGTTTGATTTGAATCCTCAATTTGAGCTATACCACTAACATGAAAATTGGTATTCGCATTATCTTTTTTCATACATGTATACATAGTCTAAATGGTGACACTCATTATGTACAATTAATGTATACTTTAATAAGTTAGTATTTTATATATAACAATGGTAGAAAATAGGTAATTTAGAATTATATGTTGGTGTACTATAAAATTCTTTAATGACATATGTGGCTAATTGATGCAAGTTTAGAGTTCGAGATACGCATTGAACATAAAAATCTTTGTTTTCATCGTTCTTTGTGTACATTTATATATGATCTGCTTGGAAAGATACATCATGCATACACATATTAAATTAATATTTACTACTAAAAATTAATTGAAGAAATGCGGCAAATTAATACTTTGAGGCATTTTTATATTGACATGTTGGTTAATTTTTAATAATGGCAAATGAAGGTAATTTAGTGGCAAAATTTAGAGGGTTACTTTAAATTATTTTTACAATGGTATAGGTGGGTAATTTAGATGAATATTAGGGGTTACTTTAGTTTAATCGTAGTGGTAGAGGTGAGTAACTTACCTATAAATTTAGGGGTACTGGTTCAATAATGGCAAAATTGAGTAATTTTTTAAAAATATAATAAATCTTATAGGTATGATGATTAGAGTGTATGGATGGATGGCCAGATCTTTTTTTTTAGAATTTCTAAGATTTTTTTAGTGTGACTCCTGTACAATAAAAGTCAGTTATCAATGTTGTAATAAGTTATATAAAAGAGAGACCATGTGAACGCCTAAAATAAAACTGTCAATCGTTAGATGCCGTAAGATTACGCGTGTTATCAATTTGCAGCAACGTAGTGTCTTGTTAAGTAGGCGGCACCGGCCGACGACGCAGCATATTCTACTCAAAATACGTCCGGTCTCTGTCCATCGATTCCATTTATTGCTGGATTAAGGAGGGCATCACGGTGCCTTGTAGGCACACCATACCCAGTCCCTGGCCTCCGCGTGCGGTATGCGCACCTTGAGCAATTACAAACTCAAAAGGAGGGGCATCACGTACCACACTTCATGTGTGCCATCTTGAATTTTTCTGGAAATCGGAGGGCGTAGAATTTGGCTGGAAACAGCATAAAATTTGGGAATAAAATAAAGGAGGGAAGAATATAATGTGAAGGAACGCCAAACATTAGTGAAGGAACCAATTCTATGCATAATGTTCCTGTCGAGAAAATAAGCACAAAAAGGAGATATGTGCATGCACTTCCGATCCATGCGGCAAGAAACTTTGACACATTAAATGAACCTGTATATTTTTGTGATAAACTTTTGAAACCTGCAGTTTTGCTATAATTCCGAGAGACAATGTGTAATTTAGCGAGGATTTTTTTTTAAAAAACAGTCCCGTCAATTCGTTCTCACGAGGATTTGAATCCGAGTCAGCTTGGGTACCACTATTACCAAACATTTTCACTCTCATTAGGGGTGGTTGGGTGTAGGGTGTTTTTCTACGTGGTTCATGTACATTAATAAGATATAGGCAATGAATGTCACGTATTTTGCTTAAGAAACTAAGGGCCTGTTATATTCAAGGAAGTGACTTAAAGTAAGTCCTTAGAAGTTCCTCAAGTGCCAAACATGGTGACTTAAGGGGACTTACAGGGACTCATGGAAAAAGTCTCCAAAATGGAGCTTATGGGTGACTTATAGCTACTTTTACAGGGGATACCCCTCATTATTGCAGAGAGAGAGAGGGGGTGAATGACGGGAGAGGGGGACAGGGCAGTGGGGTTAAGGGTAGTGGGGTTAGGGATACAAATGACCATTCACACAGCTGCATTTTTTACTGTAAGTTCTTAGAACCAAACATCAAAAGATTTAATACAAAAGTCTCTTTTAGTCCCTTTCCATAAGCAACATGGAAACCAAACAGGACCTAACTAGCTTCCATTTATTCTAGCACAACACTTGAATAGTCTGACAATAATGATTGAACATTGAATAATTAATGTGATTTTGTCAAAAGCTGATGACAGCAACAAAGAGCTGATAATACCGAGAACAAGCTAGTAGCAGAGAAGCTTCACAAATCCAATCCTATATATGAAGAATTTACCTGGAAGCTAGTGCTGCAGCTTTCTTGGAGAAGTTCACAATCAGAAGAAGGAAACTAGAATTGCCTCAAGGCACGTGAGAGGTAAACCCCATTCATCTGAAACGACGGCACAGTGGATTGTGACAGCCCCGGTTGCACCCATTTGCTCCCTACTAAGAAGCATATGCATATCGGCGACTCTTTTGCCAGCGAAAACTCATGGAAAAAACCACAAAGGATGTGGGCTACATTTGCCACTAGACCAATCAAAGCATCAAAGCTTGCAAGATTTTCCATCATATATACCAATTGAGAGTGAACAGGAGAACTTGAAATGTACTACCTCCGATTCTTTTTAGTTGACGTTTCGGACAAGAAAATTAAACTGTTTGCAAGCCAAAATAGTTGTCTGAAACGTCAAACAAAACGAATCGGAGGTAGTATGTAGTATGAGGTTTCGTGAGAAACTTCGAAAGTCTAGTCCAGAAGAAAACGACAGAAGTTGACACGGCTTTGTATGAGAAAATGCTTGCATAAAGACTGCACTTCCTAGTCGGTGTCCGTACACAAGGAAAGCATCAGGAAGCTAGGTGTAGACGTCAGGTTCAGAAAAGCGAGAGACTCCAGTGCAAGTCCATGGGATCAAAACCGGGCAAGGCGTGTGGGTGATTTGGTCGTCACGAATGATGCATTAGTGACGACCAATGCTTGAAAAACAACTGAAAAAAAATCATGTACAGAAACTTTGTTAGCAACACAGCTTAACACGGACAGATGAAATGCATGCCTTCTTTCGCCCCGGGTCAAAGCGACAGTCACACAGAAGGTGAGAGCAAAGCTACACGACAAAGACCTGAGAGCCAGGTGGCTCCCAGCCACAGATCAAGGAGGCTTTGATTTCCTTCCTCCATTAATTCCTTTGATTACCAACAGCCACTACTGCACATTAGAATAAGATACTCCCTCCAGTTTTTCATGTCGTATTAGATTTGTCTTAACTCTTAAATTAAAACTAGACTAATTTCATTGTAAATAAAAGGTATATATTTTTAGATAAAGTATGAGTATTTTGGTTAATTCTTTCTTTACGTAAGAAAATATTTTATTAAATTTTTTAAATAGTATTGCTGTATTTTAGGTTAATTTTTATGTAATGACATTGGTGGATGATTTTCAAAAGGATAAAGATATAGAGATGTTTTAGGCTAATTTTTATGTAATGAATTGTGGATAATTTTTAAATAGTTAAATGGGTATTTTAGACTAATTTTTACGTAACGACAGTTGTAATTTTTTCCTCTAATTAACGTAAATTTCTGTGTCTTAAGAGTGAATGTAACTTTTATTAATGACATTGGTGGGTGATTTTTAAAAATATATATGGACTTTTTGGACTATTTTTTATTTAATGGCAGTAGTGGTAATTTTTAAATAGTTAAGAGGGTATTTTGGCTAAATTTTACGTAATGGCAGTGGTGGGTAATTTTAGTTTTTCTTATTTTTTCCGATTAACGTGAGAATTTCTAGACCTTGAGAGCGAACGTAGAGGCTCCGTTTGTTGGCCAAATACTAAGGTAATAGATTGTTCAATTTGATTAATTTTTTAGAAAAATATAGCAACATCTACAATACTAAATTTTATTTTTTAATCTATCATAGAATATATTTTAATAGTACATATTATTTGGTATGATAAATATCGTTATATTTTTCTACAAATTCGGTCAAAGTTATATAACATCGACTTAGGACAAACGACATTAAAAAACAGAGCGAGTAGACGACAGCAACTGCAAGTACAGTTGATAATGTTGAGGAGCACGGGCTTTCACATGTAGTACCATGAGGTAACGTCATCGAGGGAATCTTCCAAATAAACCGGGTTAATGACAGATAAGCTGGGACAAGGTCCATAGCCATATGTTTCAAACGTCACCTACTCATCAACATCAAGTCATCATCTGTGTGAGTGGGAGTTGTTGGCTCATGTCGGACCTCTTCTGGTCGGACTCGATCGGACAGATGGGTCCCAGGGGAGCCTGCTGCGTGCGTCTCTCCCAACTTCCGGCCAGGGAACAAACACCAGCCTCCACTGTATCAGTGGAGGCCTTCATGCGGTTGAGATCACATTAACAAGCTGACGAAGGTCGCATGAAGGGTTCCGCTCATTTGTACCGGAATCCCCCGTTTTGCCGTGTGTCTTTGCCGTGTGTCATCGACGGCAAAGCGCACACGCAGCCAGACGCGACGGCAAAGCCATCTTTACCGTGTGTTTTTTATTGGACATACGGCAAAGGACCTCTTTGCCATGTGCTATTTGGCACACGGCAAAGTTCTTTTTTGCTGATCAGAAATAAACTGAAATAAATAGCAAAAAATTTTGGCTATTTCTCATTTTGGCTATTTCTCCATCTGAGGTCTTTTGAAAAAACTAAAATTTCAAATTTGAGAACTACAAACATACTTTTCATTGGCAAAATTAATTCAAATTAAAAAGAGTTCAACTACAATGTTGTATAGCTTTTGAATATCTACAACTTTTATGTATGTCATTTGTTCATCCGACATAGTGGTAGTAACATTGTTCATAAATCTTATATATCTCTCTTCTACTATATGAAAGATATAGATTTTGTGAACAATGTTACTATCATTTTGTCGAATGAAGAAATCACCAAACTAAAAGTTGTACATCTTGAGAAGTTATGCAACTTTGTAGTTTAAAACTTTTAATTTGAATTGATTTACTACTTTAAAATGTGCTTTGAAGTATGGCTTTGCTGTGTGAAAAAAAAGCACACGGCAAAACCATACTTTGTCGTGTGCCAAATAAAGCACACATGACAAAGTATGGCTTTGCCGTGTGCTAAAAAAAGCACACGGCAAAGAGGCTCTTTGCCGTGTGCCCGATATAAAGCACACGGCAAACAACCGGGCACACGGCAAACTTCGAGTTTCCGGTAGCGATTGTTCGGGAAATATGGCGCGAAAAGAACACCCAAAAAGTGAGGCTTCGCCATGTCACACGGCAAAGTATGGCTTTGCCGTGTGCTAAAAAAAACACACGGCAAAAAGGCTCTTTGCCGTATGTCCGATATAAAGTACACGGCAAACAATCGGGCACACGGCAAAATTCAAGTTTCCGGTAGCGATTGCTCGGGAAATATGGCGCGAAAAGAACACCCAAAAAGTGCTCGATGGCTTCATATTTGCTTACGCGTGCAGCATGGTTTCGGTCGATCTGCTACAGGTTGTGTGTGCAGACTGCAGACGACCGTCGCAGAGGCCGAAATATTTTCATTTTCTAAAAAATGTTATGATCCGCTGCAGGTTCTAGCGAGAAACTCAGCATTTGTCGCCTTTTTTCCTGGCTACTACATACTAGATAATCCTAGTGTAATTTTTTTGTTGGTTTATAGAGCTTTTCATTTTTTCATGTCGCGGTGAGCATCTTGTAAACTCGTTTTCTTCTCAATGAAATGTATATATGGTAAGGGCATGTTCGGTTAGCTATAATCCTCATGGAATCGAAGGAAATTGAGAGGATTTGAGGTAGATTTTGACTTATTAGGAGTTTAATCTCTCCCAATCTCCCTCATTTTTCCTTCAACCGAAACAAGCCTATTAGGTTTCGTTCTTGGAGAACGAGGGTTCATGGGTGAAGTCAATTTTTTGGCTATCCTTCTGCACAATCTCCTTTTTTCTTTTCCTGCATATCATATGATTAAGCAAGTAACAATACTCAAATGTTCAGCCTGTCATCATCAATTGTATAGGTTCCTTGCGGTAAAATATGTTCACACCTTTTTTCGATAAAGGAAGCTTCATTGGTGTTCAAATCATTACATCGAGATGATACAAAGGCTTGAAAAACTCTCCCAACCTCGGCATAACGAGATGCACACAGCCTAAAAAAAGACCCAACAACTTAATGACAATCAATCTACAGATTAAACCGCCACCCATGTGCCTCGATAAAAAACTCCTTGGCCACCTGCATCAACTGTTGTGATGCCACAAAAACTATATCCTAGGAAGCTGGCCGTTGTAAAATAACCCCCATATAGAGCCAGTGTATGAGCGAGAAGATAACCTGCATTGAAAAAGGATTAGTCTTTTTTTTTCAAAAATTAAATCATTTCTGCATAGCCATAACAACCAACAAATAGCAGTCACCCCTAGCAGAACTAGCGTTTTCGTCTTTCCTAATTCCGTGTAGCCAACTCTCAAATATATGTGACACACTACGAGGTTAAGAAAGACCAAAAGCGGCATGTATAACCGACCACACAACATGTTTAAAGCGGCGGTCAAAAATAGATGTTTGATCGTTTCATCCTTGTGACAAAAGCAACATTTTCTACTACCTTGCCGATTATGCTCTACTAGATTATCTTTTGTCAAAACTACCCCTTTCGTAAATACCACATGAAGATCTTAATTTTCATTAGAGCTTTTAACTTTCACAATCTTTTGTTTAGGTATCAGTGCCAGATAATGAGATTTCACCGAGAGCTGGCCACTTGGGTGTAAGTTCCATCGAAACTCATCATGGTCCTGACTCAACACAATATTAACAATACGTGGAAAAAAATTCATCCCAAGCCGCTAACTTGTTTCCTATGAGGTCCCTACGCTAGGCATCGATGTGCTGAAAACCTTTGCAATAGTAATCTGTTTGTGTCATGCAATTTCATACAAGCAAGGATACTACAGCCTCAGGGTTGTGTTTCCTAATCACTTATATTCCCAGAATTGAATTTGGGATTCATCATTAACCGTGAAAGTCCCAAAATGAAGAAAGTCACTTTTAACCGTCATCAGGCTAGCCAAAAAATGTGAATCTCCGTTTTTCCAGTATACTTGTGATAGGGGTTTTGAGGCCAAATATTTATTTAGAATAATTTGTTGCCAAGTACCTTTAGTCGTAAGAAGCTTAAAAAGCCATTTACTAAGCATTGCAATATTCTTTAGGTCATGAATCCTTAAACCTCCATGATCTTTGGGCTGGCATAGAATGCTCTGTTTGGTACTTCCATTTCTGGTCATCATTTTGCCAATAAAATTTTGACCGAAAGTAATCCAACTTCTTAAGGACCCCTTTAGGAATCACAAAGAAGGGCATCATGTATATGGGGTGGGCAGACTACTAAGCACTGAGTTTATTAGTGTTAGTCGCACACCTGCCGAGAGTTATTACCTTTCCAGCCACTAAGTCTTTTCTCGAAACGTTCCTCAACCCTCTTCCAATCCACATTTGATAGTCTCCTATGATGTATAGGAAATGCCCAAATACTTTAATGGGAAATCTCCTTGGTTACAGCCAAATAATTCTGTGTACTGATCCAATGCTTGTTATGCATCACCAAATTAGAATATTTCACTCTTATGGACATTAATTTTAAGTCATGATAGTTGCTCAAAAGCACAAAGCAATAGCTTCATGTTGCAAGGTTTCTCTAGGTTATGTTTCATAAAAAGTATTGTATCATCGGCATATTGTAAGATAGATAATTCATCATCAATTAAATGTGGAACCATCCCACCAATTTGACCATCCACTTTGGCTCTATTGATCAAGATTGCTAACATGTCAGCCACAATGTTAAATAATAAGGGAGATAGAGGATCGCCCTGTCGAAAGCCTTTCTTTGTTTGAAAATAAGACCCAACATCTTCACTAATATTTACCGCAACACACCCACTTGAGACAAATGACTCAACCCAAGATATCCACTTAGGTGAAAAATCATTCATTTGTAGTGCTTGCATAAAAAATGGCCACCTCACTTTATCATAAGCTTTCTCAAAGTCTATCTTAAAGATGACTTCACTTTGTTTGTTACCGTGCAACTCATGAATGGTCTCATGCAAGATAACGCCCCCTTCAAGGATGTTACATCCTCGTATTAAAGCTGTTTAAGTTGGACTAATAATATGATCTGCAACTAAGCTGATTCTTATAGTAGCCACTTTTGTAAATATCTTAAAGCAAACATATTAGTCTATACTGATGTATTCAGTTTGCCTCCTGGGTTTTAGGGATTAGAGTTATACGCCAAATTAAGGCTAAAAACTAGTAAGATTCTCATATGGAGTTCATGGAACATCTGCATCAGGTCATCTTTCATGACTTCCCAAAACTTTTGATAGAACACAACAAGGAAGGCATCTCGGCCAGGTGCTTTATTGTGTTCCATGTTAAATACAGTATTTAATCAAGACTAAATTAGCTAAGCCAGGACATTAAACTTAGGTTTTGGCTGGGCGGTTCCTCACAGACTCGTGGTCAAGGAGACACTGCACGTGTGTCGGGTCAGGGACAAGCTTCATCGCTGGCGCTAGGACTTTTGCTGTGGGAGCAAGGGTGGAGCCGTTGGGGGAGCTCGGCTTTTGGGCGCCATATGTAGAGAGAGGAGGTGGAGGAAGAAGATAGACATGGGAAAGAAGGGAGCTAGAGGCACATGACATGTGGGGGTCTATTGCCATGTCATGCGACAACGCCTTTAAAACCGATAAGGGGTGTGAAAGGGAACACCGGAGTAGCCCCTAGCAGGCTCATGTTCAACTTATTGTGAGAGCGAATTAAATAGGTGTGGCATAAAAAATTATAAAAAAAATAGATAGGGGATTTCTCTGCAGACTTCGGTAAAAAAAAACTGGTAAGGGGTGCTATCTAGTTTTGTAGTTGGAGTAGAAAAATCGGATGAGGGCAATGGTTCAGGGGAGCCTAATGCACCTTTACTAAGAGAAATGACATAGTGCAAGAATATTGGTTCTATGTATGGTCTGCTTGCTCCCAAAGTTTTTCTTTAGAATCCCCTAAGTATATTTCTATAGCTATTCTACATTTGTAAGAAAAAAACTTGCAGAAGGTTTTCCAAGAAATACTCGCGGGTTCTAAACTTTGGGTCGAGCGGTCAAAGCCTCAAGCGGACCCCTTAGGATGACTTCTACTGGGTGAGCCTTGTTGGGTCGTCGAGCCCATTAAATCAGGCCCAAGAGGCATCTTCCATTCGAGATCCGACCACCAAAATCCTAACCTTGACGCTGAGCCACTCCCCAAACCATCCGCAGGTCCGTAGCCTCTAGTTGCTTCCCAAACTGGAAGAGGCGACGGCGAGCTAGCCACCAACAACTCCTTCGTCTACTGCACCTACGCGGCCCAAATCATTGCCAAAGATCTGCCACACCTCCTTTTGGTATCCTCTTTTTTCGATATGCGATGCAAATTGCATTAAAATTCTAGCGCCTTGATTCATATAAATCCACTGCTTGTTGCGATTGACTGTGATTAATCAATGTATCTCTTAGTTTTTTGTTTTTTACCCTATTCTAAGTAAATTCCGCTCAACAAAGAATCATGGCAAAAGCAAATACTCCCGATGAAGAAAGAACAAGCAAATCGATAATTATCGTTACAGAGAGTGATGGACATTATTACTACAGTGGGTTTGTTGCCTCCACTAAAGCCACACGCGTCACCTATATTGTAACCCAATATGCCATTGTCAATGGACGAGAGGGCCGTTTGAAGATTTGCTTATTTGACAAAACTGAGCTTCCAACGTCGTTCATGCAGAGTCCTTTGACTTACTGAGGACAGAATTCCATGCCCAATGCATTAAAATTGATTTGATGAAAGAGAATCTCAACCACTCGGCAACAATTATCTCCCCCTTCTTCACCAACTAGTTTCTATCATCTTCCATGTTTTGTTACCGTAGAAACAGTTGAGTCGTATCTAGTTAATCCCAAAATAGTACAGAAAACAGTCATCTTGTATTAATCTCTATTTTCTTCCTTAGATCAGATTCTGGTTCAAAAAAATATTTCTTAGTAGACTGTTATTACTCTGAAAAAACCTTTGGTGGTGGTGACAGGTTAGAAGCTGCTCTAGTATATGACATGAGTAGAAGTGTCATGGGCATGATCATATAAACTTGTGATGGTGAAGATATTGTGAAGAAACTGGCATTGGCTGCAGAGTATCTTAGTTCTAATAGATCGTCTCATGTCAGCTGCAAACAAGAGCAAGAGGGGTGGCAGTTCCAAGAGAGATAGAAACAAGAGGAACAGATATGGAGACAAGGGCAGTTCCAAGGAATTGGTTGGAAAAAGAGGAGGGGGGCTGGGCACAAGAACAATCCAAGGAAGTTTGCTGGAAGTAAGAAGAGGACTGAAGACAAGAGCAGTTTTAAGGGCAAGAGAGGTGGATACAAAATCAACTGACCTCTTGCCCCTGTTAGTTGAAGAAAACTATCTCAAATATGCATATTCTTAGGTATGTTTTGAGGGAAAAAAAGAATACAATTTGTTGGTAAAAATTGGAAGCCTATTTATTTGTAATGGGATTATAAAAAATACAAATCGTTGGTAAAAATTGAAAGCCTTTTTTTATCTGTAGCGAGATTATAAAAATAATATTTCCTTTCATGCCTTGCATTAACTAAACATGGATTCAATTGCACCCTCTCCTATTTCTTTTATCGTCTATATTTCCTTTCAAGTGAATGTCAGTCTTTATCCACTGGATTAACTAAGCCAGTTGTATAAGTTATATTGGTTAAATTATTTCATGTAGGTGCATAATGTTGAAATTGCTCAGAGCATTTGATCTCGCTCAATAATATTGTTTTTTTGTAATTGTAAGTGCATTGATTTTCCCTGTTTGTGGGTTAGGTGGTTAGTTCCGAATTCTGATAGTGGTATTAATATCCCTTTTTAGTGCAGGTATGTTGTGTTCACGTACTACTTCTTGACACTGTTAGATATTTTTGCTAAGCTCTTGCTCTAGATATTTTGCTCTTTTTTTATCTAGGCCTGTCAGATTGTATGGTGGTAATAGGGCAGCAACAGCTGCAACTTGCAGGAGGACAGCAGTATAGACGAGTGTAGATCTTAGTGCAGAAGAGCGTAGAGCCATGTGTGTGTCCAGATTCTTCCTCCGAAGTTCTAGGTGGTGAAGAAGACGGTGCGGGATGTCGGTATCGCACAGACGCACACAACCCGGTCCTCACCCGCACCAACTACAGCAAGTGGGCGGTGATGATGAAGGTGATGCTCAAGGCCAAGGGCCTGTGGGCAGCAGTGGACTCCAAGGCGGCGGATGAGCAAGAGGATCAGATGGCGGTGGAAGCCATCCTCAAGGCTGTTCCGGTGGAATACATCACCACGTAGGGCTCTAAGAACTCCGCCAAGGAGGCATGGGACTATGTCATGTCCATGCGGCTTGGAAGTGACCGGGTCAGGAAGGCGAAGGCGCAGCAGCTATGTCGCGAGTACAAGGCAATGCGTTCAGCGATGGTGAGACCGTTGAGGACTTCATGCTGCGCCTCATCACGTTGGTGACTCAGCTGGTGGAGCTCGGTGACACCATTAAGGAAGAGGAGGTAGTCGCCAAGCACCTGAGCATCGTCCCGCCCAAGTTCCAACAGCTGGCGCCATCAATTGAGACACTCATTGACCTGTCGAAGCTCTCGATTGAGGATGTTACTAGGCGGTAGACTTGATCATGGGTCACCCGACCCGACAAACCTGACTCAACCCACCCGAAAAATACCCGACTCGACCCGACCATGCGACGGGTCGGACATGGGCCAAAAAACTCAACCCGATGGTCCGCTCGGGCCAGGTAGAGGCCAACATTTTTTATCCGAAACCCGAAAATTACACATAAAAACAATGGGTTGACTCGATCCAAAACGAACCCAACCCGACCATGCCATGGGTCGAGCACGGGCCAAAAAATCTGACCTGACAGTCGGCTCGGGCTGGGCGCAGGCCGAAATTTTTAACATGAAAACCCAAAGTGACCCGATCCGAACCCTACCCGACACATGATCAGGCCTACTAGGCGGCTGAAGACGGTGGAGAAGCGCGGCGAGACGCCGGCGCAGGTAGCAGCTGGCGGGAAGCTGCTCCTCACTGAAGAAGAGTGGGCGGCGCGCGCCCGTGAGCGGCAGCAAAAAGGAAGGCTCTTCACGCGGCGGCCGCGCACGCGGGCGCTGAAATTTTTGCAAAATGGCCCTTTACTCGAAAGATTTTGACATTTGGACCCCTGGAGGAAAGAATTGCGGAAATGGACCCTCATGTCGGCGCCAGGCATCCTGGCGCCAAGGTTAGATGGGTCGGCGCCAGCTGACATGGCGCCGACCCCCGCCACGTCAGCCGTCCAGTGGCCATTCACGCCGTGCGTTGACCGAAGCTCGGCGCCAGCTGATCTGGCGCCGACCCATCTAACCTTGGCGCTAAAGGAGCTGGCGCCGAGCCTGGGGACTTAACCCCAGCGCGCGGCCGCCAGCCCCCCAGCGCCCCCATTCCTCTCGGCCTCTGTTCGAACAGAGGCTCCTCCAGCCGCGCCTCCGCCGCCCCCACGGCCAGATCCGGCCGGCGGCGGGCCCCACCTCGCCGGCGGCGGCCGCCCGGACGACGGGGAAGGTGAGGTCCCTCTCCTCTCTTGTTTTCTTTCCATTTCATTGGTTGTGTAGTGCCCAATCTAGGGTTTAGGGTTTGGGTATGAATTCGTTTGATCTATGATTTCCGTGGATAATATGTTGTATTAGATGTTTAGATGGACAATGTGGGTATGTGTAGAAGTTTCTCTAATAGTTTAGCCATTTATTGAGCTTGAATTGATGTATTTCATGGTTTTGGCCCAAAAATGCATCGAAATGCTCAATGATTTGTTGTTGTCTTTGATGAAATAGATGGATAAACTAGTGACATTGCGCCATGGTGGAACCGTTGTGACCAATCGTTTGGGGGATTTTGAATTTAAGAGGATGGAAGTGGTTTCTTTGTTTTTCAATGCTAGGCCATCTTATGATTTGCTTGTGAGTCGTGGTCAGATGTTGGAGCTGCAGTTTATTGGAAGGGGTGATTGATGTTGGGTTAAATGGAAGAAATAATAAGCGGTTGATACCCATTGGTGGTGAGGAGGATTGGCAGAATTATGTAACTCTTGTGATGAACACTGAAGTGAGAGCATTGGACTTAATTCTGTGGAACGTGGTGAGGCAGTCCTCCGCCGCTAGGGCTACATTGACCGCTCCTGGTCCTTCTGAAGTTGTCATGACTCAAGATGAGGAAGAGGATGATGATATGGGAGGCAGTGGTTTTGCTAATGATGAAAGGGGAGATGAATATTTGGGAGGTGGTGGCTTTGCTGACGATGAAAGGGGAGATAACTCATATTCTGAATCCGATGATGAAAGGGATGGTAATTGTGACATAGAAGGTGGTCAAGAAGATATGGAAGAATCTTTGCCAATAATCGAGCCACCTGCGGTTGCCTTTCAAGTTTGTGAGATGGGTCGGGCTTCGAATCGTGTCAATGTTCGCTTTAGTGGCGATGACGAGACATATGAGACTGCACGGGCTGTGGATTCTGAGGATGACCGTGAAATGCCTCCTTTGTCACCACGCACTGTTCAATTTATGAGGCAGTTTCTTCCAGACCGGGACCCTCTTGTGCCTGATTTCTGTGACCTACGTGATTCACACAGAGCCGTAGCTGATGGCGGGGTGTTTGAACCCGTCATTCCTTGTCCAGAGTCTGGGTCAATGATTCAGAAGGGACATGTGTTTCCGGATATTGATGCACTGAAGTTGTGGATGAAGGAGTATGCTGTAGTGCATAACAGGCCTCACCGTGTCAAGAACTCGCAAGCCCAGAGGCGGTATACCCTTATGTGCGAGGATAGAAACTGTTTATGGAAAGTTTGTGCTAGGAAGGTCAAAGACTCGACACAGTTCAAAATCACAAGTGTTGTTGGTCCGCATACTTGTGGTTCTGCAGTGCCTGACCAGAAGCATCGTCAGTTGACTTCGAAATTCATAGCGACACGCATATTGCCTGTTGTGAAGCTGCAGCCTCAGTTGCCTATTCGTGCTGTGATTGGGCTTGTGAATTTGAAGTGGAAGTACAGAATCAAGTACGGCAAGGCATGGAGGGCTCATCAAAGGGCTTTGAGGATGATCTATGGATCTTGGGAGGAGGCCTACGAGCGGTTGCCTGTGTTGTTCAATGCAATTAAAGCGGCGAATCCAGGTATGCACTATGAGTATGCCCCGTTCCAAACGTCATGAAAGGCGGAGGTCAGATTTTTCAGCGTGCCTTTTGGTGCTTTGGCCAGTGTGTGGAGGCATTCAGGCATTGCCGACCAGTTTTTTCGATCGATGGCACTTTCTTGACAGGCAAGTATACGGGCACACTACTCATTGCAATTGGGATTGATGCGGACAATCATCTCCTTCCTATGGCATTTGGTTTGGTTGAGAAAGAGAACAAAGGTAGTTGGTCTTGGTTTCTAAGGCTAGTTCGCATTCATGTGGTAGGTCCTGGGAGGCCGATTTGTGTGTTGTCAGACAGGCACGCCGGAATCCTGAACGCCGTTACTGAAACAATTCCAGGACATTCACAGGTGGTGCATAGATGGTGTACTCTCCATCTTGCTGACAACTTGATGAAGAAGGATCATATCAAGAAAAATTTTTAGCTCTTTGAGAAAATAGCTAGGCAGCTCACGGAGAAGTCATTTGAGGAGCAATTGGAGGAGTTGAAAACAAAAACAAATGCAGAAGGGCGTGATTGGCTCCGTGACTTGCTGGGTGACGTTGAGAAATGGTCCAGGGCACATGATGGTGGGTGGAGGTATTCGTTCCAAACAAGCAACATGGCCGAGTGTTTCAATGCTTTGCTAAAAGGGTCACGACAGTTGCCAGTTACCGCCATAGTTGTATTTACGTTTTACAAGTGTGTAGAATGGTTTGCATTGCATGAGCAGAAGGCGAGGACTCTGTTGAGCAAGGGAGAAACATTGTCACCAAAATCCAAAGAATATCTCGACAATGCCAAGCTAGCAGCAAACGACCTTCAGTGCATGGTATTTGACCACCAATCGGGGACATATGAGGTTGCCGAGCCTTCTGGGATCAATGAGGCTGGTGAGGTTAGAGAGGGACAGAAGCACATCGTGGTGATAAATGCCAATACCTGCACTTGTCGACGGCCACAGCAATTTCATTTCCCTTGTTCGCACATGGTCGCGGCTTGCAGGGCACGTCGGGTGTCTATAGAGCCAAAGATTCCTACAGTTTTCTCCGCCCAGGCTTACTTGGACACTTGGTCTCCTCGCTTTGTGCCCTTCCGTGACGAGAGCGAGTGGCCACCCTACGACGGTCCAAAGTACGTGGTCGACGATGCCCTTAGGTGGCCGACGAAGGGATCACGTAAACGAACGAGGTACAAGATGCAAATGGATAGGATTCCTGGCAAGTCTCGTAGGGGCAAAGGTAATCCGTTTGTAGTTGACCCCACGGAGACGCATTGCGGAAGATGTGGTGATCTCGGTCACAACTCGAGGACTTGTGAGCGTCGCTAGGTTAGAGTTGTTTCAAAATTTGATGTCATATTCACTTGAATTAAATTGTAACTAATCTTGTCATATTTACTAATCATGTACTTTTTGAATGTGTGCAGGATGGCGGCGCAGTACCGCCTGCTTGACGAGCACTACGACGCGAGCCACCGCGCTAGGCGCATCACGGATAACCCGGACCTGGTAAGATTTTTCTTTCCCAAAGTTTATCACGGTTCTAAAATGTAATTGCCAAGTTTATTTTGTTACTACATTATTCTTTTACTACATTACTAATCCATATCTACCTTTTTAAAAATAGTTCTCATGTTTGCAATAACCAATGATATACCAGTTTTGCAATTTACAATAAGACTTAGATTTACTACTAAAGAAATTTGATCCGTATAGTTGACCATGAAGATAACCAAATCTGATCAGACAGATTGGCAACAAACATTTGTCATCTATTCTCTCAACAAACACATAACAAAACTTGTCATCTATTAGCATTAGCAGTATCTAAAAAATGATCATGTTCTGTTGTGATATGCTTACAGTCGTTGTCATCTTGGAAAATGCACATGATAAAGATTGATAAATTGCCCTATTTGCTTTTTGCATCTCAAAAATTAGCATATGGTTTTGTATACATGACAGTGTATCTGACAACTTCATTGTTTCTATCTTGTTTTAGGCTCTTTCGATCCTTCGCCCTCGAACCCATGAGGGCATCGCAGTCATCAACTACGACCCCCGTTACGCGCCTCTCCTTCAGCGTGCCGGCCTCCACGTGATCTCCAACATTGTTAGGAGAGGCTTGCCGACTTTCAACGCCACAGCACTCACTGCCTTGATCGACAGGTCAGCACTGCCCCACTCGGACCTTTCGAACGGCGTTTCCTATTACTTGTGTCTAACATTTGCATCACATTTTTTGTAGGTGGAGGCCAGAGACTCACACCTTCCACCTGTCCTGTGGTGAGATGACAGTGACGCTGCAGGATACAGCGATGCTTTTGGGCTTGGCGATCAGAGGCCGTGCAGTTTGTGGGTCTGCAGTTTCCGCTGGGTGGAGGGACCGAGTTCAGGCTTTCTTGGGCGACGCACCACCGACACCAGTTGCGGGGGACGACGGCCAGGCACCAAGACGTACTCGGGTTTCGGGCATCCCATTACGTTGGCTCAGAGGCACTTTCGCAGTGTGCCCTCCAGAGGCCGACGAGCAGACAGTCACCTACTACTGCCGTGCCTGGGTACTCAACCTATTTGGGTCAGTTCTGTTTCCAGATGCCACAGGGGATTCTGTTTCTTGGATGTACCTACACTGCCTACAGGACTGGGACGACGCAGGGACTTACAGCTGGGGTTCAGTAGTTCTAGCTTTTCTGTATAGGCAGTTGTGCGAGGCTTGTCGTCGTCAGTCTCAGTCCTCCAGTGTTGGTGGTTGCACCCTACTCCTACAGCTGTGGATGTGGTCAAGGCTACCGGTGGGGAGTCCACAGGTGTTGCAGCCTCATGTTTGGGACGTGGCGGGGGCAGACCACGCGCCTACTGTCGCGTATCTTTGGGACCAGGTCAGTGCCCCCTACGCGACGACTTGGAGGGCCTACCTCGACTTTCAGAACGAGCTGGACGCACTCGTCCCTTCCACGGTAAGATATTAACCTCTTCTTCTTTCGGCATAATGGAATGGTCAAATGGTTGTAGCTTGTGTAACTAACATATTATTTGTGCCCAACAGGTTGTATGGGATCCATACAATACGCAGGAGGTCCTGGCGATGCCACTCAACCCGATGTGTAGGCGCGACCAAGTCCTTTGGAGGTTGCGGTGCCCTTTGATTTGTTTCTACGCGGTCGAGATTCATCTTCCGCATCGTGTAGCCCGACAGTTTGGGTTTGCCCAGGCGTTCCCCCCAGACGAGGTCTCCACTTCCATCACCTTGCACAGGTAAGACTTCAAATATTGAATTGAGCACAAGCTTGTACCATTGACTTATATTTCTATTGACAACTAAGTCTGATCGATTCATATCTTGTGTAGCTTTGATCGTGTGCGCCAGAAGAAGGTGACAGACTTTCTAGACTACCACCGAGAGCGCATCGAGTGGTGGGATAGGATGGAGACCAACGCGGAGCCAGAAGGGACCCCGCATACAAATGCAAACTTCAGAGCATATTTGGCATGGTACCACTCTGCTACACGCTACAGACTTCGCGCGGGGTGGACCAGGGACGACTACGCAGAGATTGCATCCTCCGATGATGAGGACACCGCGTACGACGTGAGGGGATGTACCGGACGGGCTGTGGAGCTAGGACCCCTCCTCGACAGAGTGGTAAGGTCATAAACCACTATTAAGGAATAACTACTCTTCAATGTCTTATGTCTTTATTTCAAACATGTGTATTGGCAGGGCACTTCTATGAGGGAGTCAGTGGTTGAGATAGATGCTGCACTTCAGTCCCCTCCTGGCCACCCTGACAATGAAGGGCAGATGAGGACCTTGCTTCAGGTAGAGATTGCTTGATTGACCTGTTACGGCACTGTTTTGTATGTTCAAACCCTTATTCACACAATTTGCTTTGTTTTGTTGAATGCAGAGGTTACGCAGACGTTTGAGTTGAGCAGCCGCTCGTGTTGGTTGCCGGACTCAGGCTGCGGCAGACGTCGACATACCAGCCATCTTGCACCTGTCTGGCTCCGCGTCGTCCCATCGGGCAGCAGCTGGACCGAGTCACTCGCGCTCTGCCACCTTCAGCTCCCAGGCAGGTGACGGCGAAGATGATGACGACACCCAAGACGACGAGGGGGAGGACGACGACGAGAGCGAGGACGAGGCCGAGGGCCAGGACGAGGACGACCACGGCTACGACGAGCTTGGCTCCTCACAGTTGTCCGACACACCACCTGCCACACAGCCATCACAGCGACCTCGCCGGACTCACCGGCCGCCTGATCGTCACACTCCGGGCACCGATGCCCTTGGGAAGGGCAAGGGCAAGCGTTGGGCGAAGGGAGGCTGATACGGGACTTGTTATGACCTCTATGTAGTCACTTCTATGTGTTGTATGCTTATGTATGTGTATTGTTTGTGACCTAAGTTTAAACTATGGGATCTCAATTTGTGTTTTCCATTCCAATTCTGTGATCTAAATTTTGAGATATACACTGTCTGATCTAAGTGGAATTGAGCTAAGTTCTTGGTTCTGGCGCTCGGCGCCAATACTAATGGCGCCATGCTATTCAAGCTAGGCGCCAACTCTTTTGGCGCCGAGACCACGAAAGCACTGCTCAGTACGAACCTAGGCGCCAATAGTAATGGCGCCATGATATTCAACAACGGCGCCAACTCTTTTGGTGCCGAGTTACGAAAACCCTGAAAAAAAGCTGTGATGTTCGAACGCAGAATTTTCAGTGAGATCTCACAAACCCCGTACCCAGATATTTCACAAAAATCAAGTCCAAACACATAGAAGAGAACACAAGATTGGTTTAAACATGACACAGACAAAGTTCAAAGTTCATACAAGACATAGAGCTAGTGCCAAGGTTGAAACAACACATATAGAGTCCAACAAATGGAAAAAGGACAAAGTTCATCACATAAACATAGTTCATGACAAAGACATGGGAATTCATACACTTCCAGCATCAGGCCTAATCCGACTCACACCCAGGGAACACCTCGTCGTCGCCCCAATCCTCCTCGTCCTCATCATCCGAGCAAATGACGACCACTCCCTTGCCCTTGGAGTCTCCTTTGCCTTGCCTTGCCTTTGGGTTGGGCAAATCTGACACTAGAGCCCTCATAGCCTCCAGCTGTGCCTCTTCTGCCCTCTGCCTCTTCATGTTCTCTGCCTCTCTAGTCGGCGGCGTCAGACTTTCAAGAATATCAGCATATGACCTCCTCCTAGAATTGTTCAGCCACACAGGCTTGTCCTTCTTCTTTCCATTTGGTCGAGGCCACAAACCCATCTGTCGCGCATCCTTCCTTTGCTTTTCCTTATGGAACTTGAGAAAGGTCCTCAGCACCTCTGGATGGAGTCCCGGCTTCTTTCTCCTTGCAATCTCATCCTGTACTTGCCGCTCCAAACAATGGGCCTCATAGTCACACTTTCGAGTACTCTGCAAACAACAAAACATACATTTTCACATTCAACATAAACATATGAACCTTATATAAGCGGATATTGATTTCAAGTCACGCTAATGAACTCACCAAATCATCGCCAACCATATGCCCGCAATAGTATCCTATTCCAAGCTCCGAGGGCAGTAAACCATGATTAGCTACTACACCATAAGCACACTTCCTATCTGGGGCAGGGTCAACGTACCTCTTTTCCCCCTTTTTCCTCCTAATCCCTTCCTGCTCAGGCCAATAAGATTTGGGACCGTAGTCATATTCCAAAAATGAACAAACCGGATACCTATTCTGCTTTTGTGTAAAACATGAAATTAGCAACCACAACAAATTAAGCAATGCAGATGGATGGAAACTAGATTACACTTACGGCTGTACGGTTGAGACACCCGAAGGTGCAAGGCCAAGGACAGTTGGGCATCTGCCGACTAATCTCAGCTGGATCACCGCAATTGCATAATGGTGGATTTGACATACGTCTGGCAATGGCTTCTTTCTTCTCCTCAACTGTCATGGGTGGTGGGTTAGGAGGAGGAGGTAGCCACCGCTGGAAAGTCTCATAATTCTTCGCGGAATTGGGTCTGAAGAGAAGAATGCGTTGATCCACCATCTCAGGGCCATCTATCCACTGAAAAAGTTGCATTGCTCCCAGTCCTGCATCAACACAACCAAATTAGCAAATCTTCATAATATATGAGAGTTTGGGCAATCAAGTAAGACAGTCTATGATTGCATTATCTTACACGGTAATCAGGACACGTGTAGTACGCTCGAGCCGCAGTATCTGGATGCATCGATTGAGTGACCTTCGCAGGCTTCCCACACTCACACAGAGGTTGCAGGAGAGCGGGAGGAACAGGCGCATCCTTGCAAGACACGTCGGGATAACTCTTCTGTCCACGTTCCTTCCACTTTCTCTCACGCCACAGGGCATCCATTGATTTCCTGTACAATGTGTCAACCCATGACTTTATATAAAAAAAAAACTTAAACCATTCAAAATAAACGCACAAGCAATGTAACACTATCTCACAACCTTACATTGGTGCAAAGATACTTCTATTTCTAATCCTAAGTCATTCACTGCTCCATTCCAACCAAATCATTGATCCATCCATTTTCTATTTTAACCTAGGGTTCCTAGTTTTCCACCTAAACAAAGCAAAAAACAGGAAGAAAAGAAGAGAAGGGAGGGACCTCACCTTGCCTCTCCTCCTGGTGGCCGCCGCCGGCGAGGTGGGGCCCGCCGCCGGCCGGATCTGGGCGGAGGGGGCGGCGGAGGCGCGGCTGCAGCCGTCCTCTGTTCGAACTGAGGAGGAAAGAATGGGGGCGCTGGGGGGCTGGCAGCCGCGCGGGGTAAAGTCCCCAGGCTCGGCGCCAGCTCCTTTAGCGCCAAGGTTAGATGGGTCGGCGCCAGATCAGCTGGCGCCGAGCTTCGGTCAACGCACGGCGTGAATGGCCACTGGACGGCTGACGTGGCGGGGTCGGCGCCATGTCAGCTGGCGCCGACCCATCTAACCTTGGCGCCAGGATGCCTGGCGCCGACATGAGGGTCCATTTCCGCAATTCTTTCCTCAGGGGTCCAAATGTCAAAATCTTTCGAGTAAAGGGCCATTTTGCAAAAATTTCAGACGCCGGCGAGCGGCAGCAATGGGAAGGCTGTTCATCCGAGAAGGTTGTGACAACCCAGTGTCATGTCACCAATCTGCTCCCTCCTAAGCAGCATATCTGCAATCTGCAATTATAATATAGGCCTTGTTTAGTTCCTGCAAGTTTCTGCAATTCAACTAAAAGTAACACATTGAAAAACGTGCCCCCCTCACTGCAACATGCTTCCCAATGCACTTTTTTTACAGAAAATTCAACCAACTTTCATGAACTAAACAAGGCCATACTGCAGACCTTGCTCTTGCAGGAGGGTTGACTTCAAGTTAAGAAGTGGAACTCCAGCAGATCATCCGGCAGCAGTTGAGATTTGCACACCACAAATGATGCCCAGCTAGCACAAGCTGAAAAAAAAATATATGGAAATCATGTACGGAATCCAGTCACCAACAGTTCAATAGGGACAAATGTGTACCTTTCTTCCTGGGTCAAAGTACCAGAGAGGTGAGGGCAAAAGCTATTCGTACATACTAAAGACCAGATCCACGTAGCTGTCAGCCACAATTCCTGGGGACTTTTCTCCTGAAATAACTTCAAGGCAATTCCTGGGATCTAAGCAATAGACTGCAATGTATAAAGACAGATGATTGACAGTGAATCACGGATGATAAGTCAAGAGTAGCATGAGCTTTCACATGTAAATGAAGAAATGTCATTGGGTTAATCTTCCAAATAAACAGGATTGCTGACAGATAAGACATAATATGAACATCTGACAGTGGTTCCCTCAATAAGTCAATGGTGAAAGCATTCACATCAAACAGTTTCCCTTTTATCAGGTTGATATGTGCAACAGTGCAAGTACAGAATCAGCATAACATTTCTTATACACAAGACAAGGTGCATGCATCAAGCCTACATAGTTATCACCATTATTCAGTTTATATACAGCGGGTACTTATATCTATCAGGTTTTTCTTCGATAGATTGATAATTGAATCTGCTATAACTCGAGCGCTTGACTTCATATAGCCTCCTGCAGGGATAGAGATTAAGAGATAGTACAGACACATCATTAGCAGATCTTTAGAATATGACTCAAGGATCAAGGCAGACAAGCTTAAAGAATGATGAGCAAAATCCCCACCTGATGTCAGCATGAGGAGAGGAATATTCTGATCCTTTGCAAATCTAAAAACCTTTTCGTCTCTAATAGCCACACCCTCTGGACTAACCTGGAAATTGTGGAAACATAATATGAACAGAATGGAACCAGCCAATGCATTGTTAAGCAGCTTGTAAGAACTACAAGCCATTGCAAATATGCCCATCTTCATGTTATATGAATGATGTGAGAAAATGTGTAGTTCACAAGAAAGGACATACCTTTAGTCTGCCTAAAGGATCACCATCTAGGATATCAGTTCCAGCATTATACACAATCAACTGGGGCTGAAATCTAGTTTCTGCTACCTGCAAACAATTAGGACGTCCAAGGACAGATTGAGTGGGTTTCCAAGTGTACAGAGGAGTCATAAAACAGTAATATTTGAGCTTGCTGGCAATGTACTTAGAAAATTTACATTCATGCATTTCTATTTGCAAACTGGTTAAGCTGTTTTGAACAGTCCTACAAACAATCTTTCCGAGCAGGGGGG
>CM014270.1:12782236-12867430 GCA_004135705.1 Alloteropsis semialata | reverse complement strand
GAGGCTTCCGGCGGCTCGACGATCCGGTCGTTCTGGAGGATCCCCGCGTCCTCGAGGAAGTTGCGCACGCGGCCCCACTTCGATGAATCGAACGGGTGCCTGCACGAGTTCGTGAGACAGGTGCGATATGGTGCGGACTGCGGATAAGCTTGTGGCGTGCGTCAGATTAGCTCACTGCTTCTCGATCCCGTTGAACGAGATGTCGTACGACGGCGAGTAGACCACGGGTGCCTGCGCGAGCGGGGCGCGGTTGTTACGACCCACGGCAGCGAACCGAGGTTGCGGAGGAGGGGATCGGAGACGGGTGAGGGTGACCGACCATGGAGCTCGGCACGTCGCCGAGGTAGAGCCGGCTGGAGAGGATGCGGCGGCGGCGGAGCGCCTCCTCCGCAGCTGGAGCCCCCGACGCCGACGCCATCCGCCGCCGCAAAGGAGAAGGCCCCATCGCTGAGCAGCTCACCGGTGGAAGTCGCGAGAGGTTGCCGTTAGAATGGCTCACCGCTGAGCTTGTCAACTGATACTCGCGATCCTCTGTGGGCTGCAGCGCGAGACCGAGCCGTTGGAGTCAGGAGGAGGCCCAAGAAGGCATTCCGTTTACGGCCCATTTCATCGTTTAAATATGGCCCTCTCTAAGCTTAAGTAGCATCATCAAGTCCAAACCGTGGGGTGGATCCATTGTTTCAGAGGTCATGAGAGATCCATTCATTCATCTATTCTGTCAGCAAGAGAGATCATGAGCTAAGAAATACACCAACCTATCAGTTAAAAGAGTTAGTTATATAAAAAAATGTCAAATTCATAAGTACTGCATCCAAATTTAGGCATAAAATTGTTCGCTCACAATTCAAAATGCCCTTAGGCCATCCCCAACCCAAGAAACTACCAAGTATTTTCTATGATTGCCATGTCATATAGACACTACCATGGAACTACTCTCCCAATGCATAGTTTCTTCAAAATAAATCATTGCCCAATCTACTCTCTCCTTTCCTCATCCAATCCCTCTCATTCTTTTATTGGTTTTTGTGTAGACATGTTTTCTTGCATGAGAAATCATTTCCTTCTCTCCCCTCTTTAATTTTCTTGCCACATCACCATAATGCTTACATGACACCCTCATTAATGCTATGAAAACTATCCTACTAGGAGGTTTGAGGATGCCTTTAGGCCGTCCCCAACCCAAGACACTACTTATAGTTTCCATAAGCTCCACATCATCAAGAAACTAGTGCTAGACACTACCTCTCCAATGCAAACACTACCCTTTCATATCCAAATTTAATATCACTCATCTCTCATTGTGTCTTGGATATCGTGTAGAAACCATGTCTCATGCAAGACCCAGTTTCCTTCTCTTCCTTCATTTAATCACTTGCCACATCACCTTTCATCCTAGATGGCAGCTCATTTAATTCTATGGAAACCATCCTAGTCATTGGGTTGGGGATGGCCTTATGAACTAAGAACAAAACGAGAGACATCGAACCTAGATAACCTTTTGTGCAAAGGTTGGTCTTAAAACAAGTGAATCTCAACTCCAATGGACACCATTAATTTGGAAACAAAAAAACATCATCTTCCATACTCAAACCAAGAGAAAATGCTTCGTTTACTCTTCTCTAAAAAAACTTTAAAGTGTAACTTGACCTTTTCCCAAGAATGTCATTCTAACCTAATGTAGGAATATATTATAAGTTTTTACATAATCAATGACGCATTAAGATATTTGCAAAGTATGGATTTAATGCAACTTTTACATGTAAGATTCTGCAATCTCCATGCTTGCTCTTCTTCGATGATACAGCGGTGCTCCTTCCCTTAAGTTCAAAAAAAAAATCTTTGTTAGACACGAAAACTCTTGGACGTCCCCTTACGCCGTGCTGGCTCTTGGTCACAAACATGACGAAAAAGCCCGGTACGGTGTTGCTCGCTTGCTGGTGATCTTCCGTGACGCTCGCGGTGAATTGATTCAGAGGACAGACTCCTAGAGCAGATGTGTTGTTGGTCAGCGGATGGAAGTGGAACCGTGATCTCCTCGGACGGTCCTTGTGTTCTTTCATTGGAGACCAATGGGTTGGTGGTTGCACATGAGGCTGCCTCAGTCCGTGCACCCACTTGCCGCACTTGCATGTGCGCCATCGAACGGATCGGAACAATGATGTGAAATCCCGTATACATTTTACTCAACTTGCGTACCAGACTACCAGTCGTAGTTTCCATGCAAATCTTGGTTTCATCAGCATCAACGTAGTACGTGAGAGCAACCAAAAAATCTACACGAGCTCGGTCTCAACACAATCGAACCACCGGTAGCCGGGCCATGGCGCATACCGGCCCCATCTCGGCACACGGAGAATATATCCGAGCGTGCACGGGATCCGAACAGCAAGCAGCCAAGAGAGGGGGCCCGGCCCTGTGGCGCTTACGGCTGCCTGCCGGCCAGTGAATGTATCATCGGCTACGTACTACTACTCCTAGAGAGAGAGGCGTGGCAGAGAGCCCCGATCGAACAGCTATCGAAGTTGTTCGAGGCGACGCGTGACCAATGGCGAGGGAGATAGAAATAGAGGTACTACAGTACAAGCCAACTCGATGTATGACGGGGGCTTGATTGGTTGGGCACCAAAATTTGTCATGCTAAAATTGAGGCATGTCAAAATCTAGTCATGCCAAAATTACTAGCCAAATTCTGGGCAAAAGTTGCCAAAATCTAGGTACAAGATGACATTTAGTTGAGCACAAAAATGTGGCAGCCAAATTGGCCTCCAATTGGTTTGGTGCCAAAACACATCTGCCAAAATTTTTAGGCATGCCCTAATTTTGGTTTGGCAAATTTTGGTGCCCAATCAATCAGGGCTCCAATTGTCCATGCTAGAAACTGCTAGTCATCACTCATCGGCTCACATTCGTTTCTTTTCTTCCTTTTCTGAGATGTGTCACCAGCTCTTTGTTCTGTTTTTTTTTTAAATGGACCAACTCTTTGTTCTTGGCTGGCTGGCTGCTAGTGTTTTGCTTTTGGAATTCCGTGGTCTGGCTCGGCGGGCGTCCAAGTACGACAGGCGGAACCGGTGCAATTTACAGAACTTTTGCCGTGTCACACGTATGTCAAAATTGGCGGCATCTCGAGTTTGATATCTGTTGATTTCAAAAGTGAGAGTTTCGTAAACTACAAGAACCATCCATTCATTCATTCATTCATATTCATAAAAAAAGAGTAAATTGTACCTACCATACGACAACTTAACAGGTGGGTGCAAATTGGTCCAACAACTTATAAAATACTCAATGCAGTGCAACAACTTGGTAGGTGGGTGCAGATTGGTCCTCCAACTTGTAAAATGTTCAATTTAGTGTGACAACTTGATAAATTGGTGTATCTACTTTCAAAACATTATGACGATGATATATTTGGCTATTCAGATATCAGATGGAAGGGTACAAGACTTGTATTGTGTCATTCTAGGATTTTGTTTCTTAATACGATGACCAAAATAATTTCTAATTTCTAATATCTCTTTTAAATTAATGTTGCAATATTCTTTTGTAATTTTTCCACAATTTTTTCCATCTTAACATTACGGAATTAATTTCCATTTGAAGATTAAGAAAAAGGTCTAAATAGCTTGATATAAAATATTGTTCTGATTTAATATAGACATGGACTTAATGAATTAACTAACATCTTTTTTACTACTTATTAAGATATCAAATACATCACCATTGTAATGTTTGGATTTTTTATGCACCATTTTACCAAGTTATTGTACTAAATTGAGTATTTTTCAAGTTGTTGGACTAATCCGCACCCACCTGCCAAGTTGTTGCACTAAATTGAGTATTTTACAAGTTGTTGGACCAATCTGCACCCACCCGCCAAGTTGTCGTATGGTAGGTGCAATTTACTCAAAAAAAAACATCGGCGGTGGATCTGGAAATTGGAATGTAGGGCTCTTCTCTTCTTCCTCCTCCTTTTCTTCTCCTCCTCCTTTCTTCTCCTCTTTCATTACCTCTTGATCCAATGGAGCTTCCAAGCTATAGAATCGCCACTGAAAACCACCATTCATGTATCTTCTAGTCCTTTTTTTATATGGCTAGAAAAAATAATTGAAACTTAATATCAGGTGTGAAACTAACCCAAAAATCGAGCAAGAGCCTATTGGTCGGTGAATCAGACTTTGTCGTTAGTTTATCAAAATCAAATAAAACGTAAGTCGATTAAAATTCAGAATCTGAGTGAGGGCATGTGCTTAAGACCATACCCAATGGACTCGGTTCAATTACGGCATGACGGCCTTTTTTTTCTTTGTCATATGGATTTCTTTTGTCTGCTTGCGGTTTTTCCCTTCACTTATGTATTGCATGCCTATGTACGTAGGATCACATATTTTAATGTTAAATATATAGTTTAATCATCTCTTTTTCCATACATAATTAAATTAATGATAGTACGGTGTTTGATAGAATGGGTTTGAGTCATTGTTCATCCATTGTTTATTGGTAGTTAACATATTTTAAAGTTTTGTCATGCATCATCAAATTAAAGTAGCTTGCTTTGGGTGATATATGTAATTGATGTAGACCATAGCAATATGCAAGGCTACTTGGGTGCTGGTTGTGGCTCTTACTCTCAGAACTTTTGCTTCACATCTGCTAATATTTACGTGCGCAGCTATGAGAGCCTACTCACAATGGGTCCAATGGCCATTGCGGCTGTCATATATTTTCCACGCACACCAGTTATTTTCATTTGATTGCTTGACTATTCTGATACTTATTTAATTGTAGGGGCGAAGCTACACTAAAATTTAAAGTGGTGCACACTAGTGTAAATATGTATAAATTTGCTAATTTTATTGGTCAAATGAAGCTTTTACTAGTAAATTTGTAGTTTTAGGTTGGTGCACGTGCACCACCAACCACTAACGTGGCTTCGCCACTGTTTAAATGTTGTATCTTTCCTTCCTTCGTCTCGACTGCATTAGCGCACGCTTGATAGAGTTAGTGTGATATGTTGCAACCATGCCTAATAGCCTTTTTTTTGCCCATGCCATCTGATATGCTTCTCCATAGTTCTCTTAGCAAGTTTTGTTAAATCCTCAAAATAAGATCCGAGTGAGGGCATGCGCCCCCACTAGGTCCTCCTTGCGTCCACAACGGCCTACATATGGCACCTCATCTATGAACCACAACTATGCCACAATAGATGGTTTACTCTTGAATATCCACTAACGATAAATAGAGAATTGTTGGAATTAAGAGAAAAAGGTTATACGCGCACGAGTAAAAGTTCGATCATATCAGTGATATCTGTTGTTTGCAATGCGGTTTTATTTTAGTTATTAGGTTTTAAATTGTGGTCATAAAACATTTACAACCCTTTTTTTTCAACATAACATGACCGAGTTCATCCCTGCGGTTTCTACCTAGCATCACGCATGTTGTGTTTTAGCTTTTTCACAAATTCAATAACAGTGGATGTCTCATGGGGCAACCTGTGTTATGACATATGGGATGTTCCAAATGTAATCCCAAATGTTGCTACTAGGTTTTACGAACCCGTTTCTACAGCACATAGATATAGATATATAGGGGACGTTTGGATTGAGCCCGAGCAGACTCCACCAATCCGTTGGTTCGTCAAATAACTGGCGCAGGATTCCGGCGCCCACGTTCCACCCACGGTTGGCGAACAAAACTGAAGGGAACGGCAAAGAGAGGCTGGGCACGCCAACAATTGGCTCCAATCCAATCAGACTGAACGGAGCTAAGATCAATGCCAATATTTTGGTTGGGTGAGCGTTGGCGACAATCCAAACATACCATCCAAAATGTTTGACCGCCGGGCTGGTCTTCCTATCCTATGCGATACGCTCGTACCCTACGCATCCCGCGTTCATTCGCTCCGTACTCAGCACGACATTTTCTTAAAAAAATAGCTTCGACGCCATTATTCCTGTGTGCAAAATGGGTTTTAAAAGAGTTTACCAAGCCAAATAGAGCCTAGAGTATCTCCAAAGCTGAATTCCCACGCTTGACCAGACCAGGGGCGGCAAAGCGAAGCCCCCAGCCCCGCGATCGGCGTCCGCCACGTCAGCGCGCTTATCCATCCCGTCCTTCCTCCTCGCCCCCTCCGTCGGTCGCCACGCCCGTCAAACCATTTCAATTTTACCACTTGTAGCGGCAACTAGTAGTTAAAAAAAAAAAAAACGCACGGACCGGGCAAGTATTGGTGCTCCTGCTCCTTCTGTCCCTTGTCCGCCTCTGCTGTTGGCTGGCTGTTTGCTTCTTCCAGGCTTCTCCAGCCGCGTCGACCCCGAGCGCGAAGCATCCACGACGACGCTCGAATAGAATACAGCAGCAGCAGCACAGGTCAGAAATGGATAGGTAGATCGATCGGCGATTGAAGCGCGCGGGCCGACGATTCCCAGCGGCGATTGGATCGAGTCGGATCGGATCGGCGCCGGCGGAGGAGGCGTGGTGGGGGTTCGTGGGGGGCGCCGCCTCGCATGCCGCCGGGCCGCCGCCCATGTCCCGCATGAAGCACCTCCTACGCAAGCTCCACCTCGCGGGCGCCCCCGCCGGGGGTGCCGGGGGCGCGGGCGCGGCGCCCGAGCACCACCGCCCGCGGCACCGGCGCTCGGGTCACCCGCCGGCGACGGCGCCACCGCCGCCGGTGGTAGTCACGGCGGCGGGAGCGTCCGAGCCTCCGCAGCCGGCGGCCGCGCCCGCGGCGGTGGTGGCGGTCGCCCCCGCGGCGGGGGAGCCGAGGGGGCTGGAGGCGGAGGCCGCCACGACGCGGCTGGAGGAGGACTACCAGGTGCGGCTGGCGCTCGCGATCTCGGCCTCGGACCACGCGGGGCTCGTCGACGCGGACTCGGTCCAGATCCGCGCGGCCGAGCTCATCAGCCTCGGCGCCGCGGGGCCCGGGGCCGGGGCCGGCCACGACCGGAGCCCCGCGGAAGCCCTCTCCGCGCGGTACTGGAACCACAGCGTCGTCAACTACGACGAGCAGCTCCCCGACGGCCTACGACCTGTGCGGCGCGCAGCTGCACCCCGGGTTCCAGGCCAAGTTCCCCTCCCTCGACTACCTCAGAGCAATTCCGCCGGGACGCGACGTCGCCTTTCTGGCCGTCTTGGTGGATCGGGAGCGCGATCCTGCCCTGAAACGCCTGGAGGATAGGGCTGCTGCGGTCGCGGTGCAGACTAGGGCACCGCAAGGTTCTTCTGCTTCGGCTGAGCTTGCGCAGAAGATTGCGGATCTCGTTGTTAATGCGATGGGCGGTCTGGTGGAGGATGCCGATGGCATGAACAGGGAATGGAGCGTCAGGAGCCGTGAGCTCTCGCTCCAGCTGAACAGTGTTGTTCTCCCTCTTGGTTCGCTTCGGGTTGGGCTATCACGGCACAGATCACTGCTATTTAAGGTTAGTGACTTAGCACCCTGCATCATCCGTATGTTTAATCTGATAGTTATCTTATGATACTAGATAGTAAATAAAAGAGTGTAGGGAAGGATGCTAATAGATGCCAATAGTTCCCGTCTTGTCATTTCTTGATCATTAAGATATTGCACAAGTGCTTCTACTACATGAACAACAGTAGTCCCAATGTAGTGGGTGGTTTTTCTATTATGTAGTTCAACTATCGCTGCCTATTACCGTTCCTGTTCATTTCACTTCTTCCAACCTTTCAATTTGAATGTTAGATTACCCATGGAAGGTTCAAGAAAGAACAATAAATTTTTAATTTTGATTTTAAAACTTCCCATTGGTTTCTAAGACCTTACAAGTGGCCCTTTGTGGAGATATATTTTTTTTTAACATTGTTCTCATTCTGAGAACTTACAATGATGTAATCTTGTCACCTGGGATTGCAAAAGCCCTGGACACTGGAACTCCAGTTTTAAGAATTTAAATAATGGGATTAGAAAGCTTTTTCAAAACCAAGGTTACATCCCAGGGTTGGTAACTCCAAGCTGTGGCTGCAATAGTTCAGTTCAGCCACAAACACATGCATAGTTTGTCTTGAGCTGAGTTGACTCAGCCAGTGAGTGGTGGCTGTTGACAGCTCTTTGGTCAGTGGTGGTGGAGCGAGATGATATGGTGGCAGTGACTTTGCTAACCCATCAGTATTATCAGCGTTGCATTTGGGCTTAATATGAGTGCCATAAAATGTATGGGAAATATGAGAAAGAAGTTTGAGAATGGGAAGCAGGAAGAAATGGACTAGAGAACATCCAAATGTTCTTGTATGTGTTCTTTGTGTCATTCCCTCGCCATGATTGTCGTGCAGGACCAGTGTTGCTTGTAGAAGGCCTTAAATCCTCGTGTTTGGTGTGTTTAGATATGTTGCTAGAAGCACATCCAAGTATGAATTTTTATGGTTATTGGTCTAGCACTAACATGTGCCAGTTGAAAGGTCTCAAAAAAAAAAAAAAACGTGTGCCAGTTGAAATTATTTATTTAAGTGCTGTATTATAGTGGACTCCAGTATTCAGCCATTTTTGTCAATATGCATCACTTTATTGTGTATTTGTGGCACCAGATACATAATCAATGCGTTTCTCTAAAAGGAATCTCTTCAATTGCTTAAATGCATGCGGTAGGACTATCTAGAATAGAACAAGCTAACCAAATTGTTTTCAGGTACTTGCTGACCGAGTTAATTTGCCATGTAAGCTTGTGAAAGGTATCTGTTACACTGGAACTGATGAAGGAGCTGTTAATTTGGTCAAAGTTGATTTTGACAGGTATCTGCATGTGTCTTTACCATCATTCAAATAATTGATCTTAGATTGACTACAAGTATTAATCTTACGTACTGGAACTGTTGCAGCACTGAATATATTATTGATCTGATGGGAGCTCCAGGCACCTTAATCCCTTCAGACATTTCTGGCAGTCAGTTTCAGGATTCCAATAATAGCCAACTGGGAAGTGATGCCATTGAAGAGAGTGTCGCGGAATTGTGCTTAGCTCTTGAACAGATTAATGGTGGATATGAGAACAGAAATGACATTGGAGGAAGCTCATCTGATCACAGTTCTATTTTAGCACTCACTTCAAATCTGGCAGATTTATCTCAGACAGAACTTAAACAAAATCTTACCTCGGAGAAGGTTCTTGAAAGGGATATTTCTGAGCATGTTAAAGTCAATGATGTTTCTAAGTATGTTGTGCCTGAAGTAGTGGACCCACAGTTTGCACAAAATTTGCATGACTTGCTTTTGGAGAGTGGTGCATTGCTACCCGCTGATTTATTGCCTGATCAAAATAGCCATAATATGCATGATAAAGAAAGTGGTGGATGGTTACTAGTTGCTCAAACAAGGCAAAATTTGCCAACTGGTTTTGTATCTAAAGATTCTTCATTACCTTATGAAAATGCACAGCACCCTGTGGAAAATACAGAAGAAATTATCAAAGATTTGGATTTGCATGATCATAGCACTAGTGCTGTTTCCGACGAGGATCAAAGGGTTGCTGAAGATTCTTTGGTCAACATGTCAGGAAGTAGCAATGGAAACTTGGACAAGTTAAGCTGGTCGAGTACAAAAACAATCAGCTCAGTTATAGATGACGTTGCTGAATATGAAATACCATGGGAAGATCTTGATATCGGAGAACGTATTGGTTTAGGTATGTGCCTGATTCCTAGCCTTTACCAGTAAGGCAGTACATTACTAGTTGATAGGAAGCTTCTCGAAGGTAAAATGCTTCACTGAAGTTTTTGAAATGAAAATGAACTTGCAGCAAAATATATGAAGCAAATAGTAATTTGTTCTCAATCAGTGTCATGAGAAGTAAATTTTCTATTCAATCACAAAGCCAAGCTATATAAATTATAACATTTTGATGTTTCCGGAATCTGATTCAACAAAATTGACCGTCCATTTCCCCTTATTTCCTCTTCTTTTTGTTACAAATTGAGCAAACCATTTCATATGGAGTTATTAGTTTCATTATTCTATATTGTTGAAATTAAGTGACTGTACCTGTTTCTTGAAGTTTTGCTCTCTGATTTCACACACATATGTACACCTTTTATACTACTTTTTTCTTGCGTTAGTATACCCCGAATTTCTTATTTATGGTAACCGCCTTCAGTATTATCTTCCATTTGATGCCATATACTAAATCTCATTATCTCCTTCGCTCCTAGATTGATGTAATTCTAGAATGTATACATCAAGATTTTGTAATTTTACCCACCACACAAATATACCTAATTTTTCTTGAACGCACAAGGATACCTGATTGACACAGAATAAATATACTTCTTTTTTTGTGATATTTCTTTCTATAACTTTTGCCAACAAATTTACTGTGAACAACTACTTCTTATCTATGACGCCATGAAAAGCAAAAGGGAAAAATAACTTAATGAATAGACTCTTTATTATGAGGCTTGCCATATTAATTCCTCTAAACTGCCTCTACTTTTGGCATACACTTCTGGTATTGTTAGAGTAAGCTAATTTTTTTGTTACTCTTTTGGAATTTTTTTTAATCTGTATCACCACTTGAGGTGCACTTTTTGTCTATACCATCAGCCTGTGTCAATGCATGTAGGACCAGACCCCACATAACATTGACTAGCTTTGCGGTATAGATGAGAAGTGCCCCTCAAGAGGTGGTATGGATGAGAACTTCCCTGTATTTTTGGAGTTGATTGCTATGTTCGTTTCTGTGTACTATTTGGTTCTTGACTATGGCTATTCAGTGCCATAAACTTATGATTAATATTGTTGCAGGTTCATATGGCGAAGTTTATCATGCAGATTGGAATGGCACGGTAAGTTAAATATTCTAATAGCAAATCCTTGCATGACGTTTTGCTAGGATTTAGCATATTGTGTACTATTCATATTATGCATCATAAGATAACATAACAAGAGATGGTTTAGTTGCTCTTATGCTGATAAAGCAAGTTATGTTTCTTTCTTTGTATAGAAGTTTTCGTTTTCTCTATATGCTTTAGTTCTAGTTCGTTTAATGAATTAGACTGTGCCATCTATAGCAGACCATGGGAACAAAAAGTTAGTAGTGTTTTCTTGTGGCTATAGGCCTTGGAACATGTATGTCATTTGTAGAAGCCAGCGCGATTGACCAAGCCATTAAGTGTGGCGAAACCATGCTACTCTTTAGCCCATAGCTTGTTAACCCTTGAGGTTTCATTTTTTTTTTCTTGAGCACGCAAGAGAACTGTGTATCATTACATTAAGAAGAAAAAGGGTTAGAAACCCATAGAACACCACTCCACACTCCCACACCAAACAACTTGCAAACCCTAGCCTTTTAACACGCAGAGACACCAACGATGACCAGAACACTAGTCATCATCTGGCAATAAGGGTGAGGAATGAGATACAGTGATATACCTTGAGCCCTGGCCAAACTCCAGAAGTGCAACTCCTCTCTAGCGAGAAGTAGTACTCTGTTTAGGTTAGACAGAATTCCATTTTAGGTTTCATTTTCTTGATTAGTTATTGCCTGGATTCTCTTGATGACTGCATATTGAACCTTTGAGCAAGGCGCACTTAACTGCTGACATAATTTTAGGAAACCTAGTGATAAGTTTTGGTTGGTAGGGCCTCCATTTGAGAGGCTGCTCACCGGGACTCAAACCTGGGTGGGCTTGTGGGTCATGCGACTACCTCCCTATGGGGTTCTCTTGGCCCCTCTCTTGAGACAAAGCCAGGAGACGTCGTCTCCCCATGGACCATGGTCACACTTTTTTTTACCTTCAATTTTGATATTTTTGTTGATTGTCCTTTCTGGATGAACGTCCTTCCCTTGACACCAAGTCTACCAATGTGTGGAATGTTGTGTCGACTTGTGATTTATGCATTGACATTACTAATTGACCGGTTCGTGTAGTTATAAGGTATAAAAACCTGTTTCCATCTTCATATCTTATGGGTATGCTTTCATCGAATTGTGTCAGGTTTTATTAATAATAGTGGCCAAAAAATGTGAAAGTTTGCGTGCTCGGTGTACCATTTTATATATGTCTGCATATAGGTAAAATAATGAACTAGGGGCACGTGATCTACGAATCACTATTTATGAATAAGTTCCATGCATATCAAACTTAGCTGTCAGCATGGACCTGTGTCCGTATGATTTAACACACACCGGAACCTTCAGACTAAACATTTGAATGGTTCTTTCTTAACTCCAAGACTGCGAATTGCAGCTGATAAATTCTGTGGAGAAACAAATGCAGTCTTCCTTTTATTGCTGATTCTCTTCTTAAATAGTTTTCATTCTCCTGACGTCTTTTCATTGTAAATTTCAGGAGGTTGCAGTGAAGAAATTTCTTGACCAGGATTTATCAGGCGTTTCACTAGAGCAATTTAAATGTGAAGTATGTTAAATTTTGACACATGGATATCTCTCAGCTTGAATTTAATGATTATTGGTTTATATTTCCTCAGCTAAGTATGTACTGTTACCTTTCAGGTGAGAATCATGTCGAGACTAAGGCATCCCAATGTCGTTCTTTTCTTGGGATATGTGACACAATCACCAAATCTCTCTATATTAACTGAGTACCTTCCAAGGTTTGTACAAGTTCCTCCCTTTCTAGTCAAATGTAATGATAATTTCAAACTCTCTTGCCTGATGAATACAAAAAGTAGTTACAGCAAATACACCAAACTTGTTTTTGTCAGGGGGAGTCTATATCGCCTGTTGCATCGGCCAAATAGTCAAATCGATGAAGTACAGAGGCTAAAAATGGCACTAGATGTGGTAAGCTTGGGCAAATTGTTTTAGTTTCATACATATATTGTGGGTTGTTCTATGCAGCAGTTAATATTTGTATTCTTTCAGGCAAAAGGGATGAACTACCTGCACTCTAGCCATCCTACCATTGTTCACCGTGACCTGAAATCCCCAAATCTTTTAGTGGATAAAAATTGGGTTGTTAAGGTGACTCTTCCCTCCATACCATCTCTTTCAATGCAAAGGGCATACCTATTTTCTTCTTAGTGTGCTGCTGTGCTTCAACTGGGAGGGGCCCTATTAGTTTCACCACTGTCTCATACCAAGATAGAGATATTGTGCGCTATAATTGCTTTAAAGAGGGCATTTAGCTTGTTCTTGCTTCTGCGCATGGAACTACTAGATTCATTCCTTCTTGTACTGTTCAATAGACCTCTTGCTAGCAATCAGGGTCATTGATCAGCTTGTGTGGTGCACAGTTTATCCATATTAATGAGACGCTGAACCCCTGAACCTATGAATTATGATTTAGTTAAGAGTAAATCCTGGGTTCCATGTACATTAGCCGTGGTGTGTAGCTGGTTAGCATTGCTTCCAATATGTAAGAGAGTATCTTTTATCCAGCTTAGAACAGGAGATGCATTGTCCATAATTGCTATTTATTTACCTTATTATTCTTTATTTACAGATTACTGGTTCCATACCTTTCCTAGATTACGTAAATTTGGTACTTTGGACAAATCAATGTTTATTATGCATTTGTTTACACTTGTATCACCAAAACTTCGTTGCGGATCTCAACATAATATCCATACATACCTTTTTCTTGCAGGTGTCTGATTTTGGCATGTCAAGGTTGAAACATCATACTTTTCTTTCCTCTAAGTCAACTGCTGGCACAGTAATACCGCTCACCCTTCTTTCTATTTGTACATATCGATTGTTTTACTTTTTGAGATGCTGCAAACATATAAATACTGTAGCTAGATAACTGAAGGAGATGCTGCAAACATATAAATACTGTAGCTAGATAACTGAAACCTCTTACCAATTCACCACGTGAAAGTGGGGTTAACATAAGGCAGGAAAGACTAACACAAATGCAACTTAGACAAACTTAATTTAAGAAAAGAAAAGATGGAGGCGTGATAGGTGGCAGCCTCAACACAATGAAAGGATTCTGAATTTAGTTGCTCACTGCCAAGTTGCCAACTGGAATATGGCAAATGTGCTATATTAAAACATCATTCTTTTGTAGACCATTAGAGTACTCATTTTGGAATAAGCTAGGAAGGGACATATAGTGCCGTCCAATGGCCATATTAGTTTTTTTTTACCTTGGAATGAAATTGCTTTCTGATTGCATAGGGTCAGAAACCTGCACAAGCGAAATGCTGTGTCTTGGGATGCTGCATCATGCATTATTTAATCACCAGCATAATCATTGCACCATTGCATGCTCCTTTGTCTAAACTTCAAACTGCTTTGATTCAATTGAAAAGCAAGCACATATGTGGACATCGGTTCTGTTATATTTACTTTTGGTGGCCTATGTTCCACAAGAATATTGCCTTCTCATGCATAAATCTTTATGACTGTATTTCCTGTTGGCCTGCAGCCAGAGTGGATGGCACCTGAGGTACTACGTAATGAACCATCAAATGAGAAGTGAGTAGTTGAGTTGCATGGACATATTCTTCGAGTCGCTTTTGTCATCTTCTTTGCATTTAACATTTCCTGTTGCCTTCAGGTGTGATGTCTACAGTTTTGGAGTAATCCTATGGGAACTAGCAACCATGCGTGTACCATGGAGTGGGTTGAATCCAATGCAAGTTGTAGGAGCAGTTGGATTCCAGAACAGACGACTAGACATCCCCAAGGAAGTGGATCCGCAGGTGGCTAGCATCATATCTTCGTGTTGGGATAAGTAAGACTAAATTAATTCCCTCAACTATAACATCACATTTGTACAATTGCCTTCTTTTCGTCCATCTAATCGTCCACCTTATGTTTTGTGCAGCGATCCGAGCAAAAGGCCGTCGTTTTCCCAGCTCTTGTCACCTCTAAAGCAACTACAGCGTTTAGTTGTTACATGAAGCTGCTGACATACATTTCCTGAGAAAAATCTCAGGATACAGATATTCAAGTATTTAAGCTCTATTACAGGGCTAAAATTTTTCATGTTGAAGCTCGTGGAGATGTATTCAGAATCTCTGCGGTATAGATGTGTATGGGCGAAGGTTCTACACGTCACCTTGTGAAAATGTGAGTCTCTGAAGCTGCGCAAAGGCGCCGCTGGAGAAAGCGTAGTGTGTAGTCTCAAGTGAAGGAAAGTGGTGCGACACGAAGTGCTCTGTGCCATGGTAAATAATTGTTCAGTTCTGGATTTTGAACTGGTGATTCTGAGAATCAGAATTTCACCACAAAGATAGGATCTTGAAGGTTTTTTACCACGTCTTACAAAAAGATGATATCAAAATTTCATGGTGTCTGCAAAAAGTTGCAGCCCGATGTTGACCACATGCAAATGTATATCATTTATACAGACGCTACCTTGCTTCTTTGTGAATGTGCATTTCAATCCTTGTGAATGTGCAAGCATTTCAATCCTTGTTTCTTTGTGAAAATGCATTTTAATATTGTTGGTTATCTGTCTTCGTTTTCCGTGGCTATTGCGTCCAATCCAAATACTTGAAGCGTGTAATTTTGCATCCAAATCTTGGGTGTACTTGGAATCCTAACATTCCCGTATTGCACGCAGCTTACACAGGTTGAATATATTCAAATGCCTACTCACAGCCAGACTGCCTGAGCCGCACAATTATTTCTGTCTACACAGATCAATTAGTTACAGGCTTTACAGCCTTTACAGGGCCAGTGAATAGGAAAATCAATTTTACCATAAGGGTATAGGATGCACATAAGGATTGCAATGTTGCACGTATCCAGACGTTAGGCGAGTGCAACCACCCGTTAAGTGACCAAAACTCTTTTAAGATAGCACATGGAACAACCAGTACACCCAGTATCAAAACTAACACACACGAGTTCAAGAAGCATGGACTATTTAGAACTGGACCCAAAATCCTAGGCAACTCCTTCCACAGTTCAATTCCAGACAAACAGAGCTCACTTGAAGCATTTCGCATCCAGCAAGGCCTCCCCCTCGAACGGCTCCTGGTCCTCAATCATGGCATTGACACGCTCCTTCTGGGCCTCGTCAGAGAGGTCAACCTTGGTCCACTCGTAGAGCTCCATGTCATAGACCTCATCCATGACAAACTTGGGGACCTCCTGGCCACGGAAGAGCCAGAGCCCCTTCAGCTTGAAGGGGGGCTCAGAGCCCACCACAAGCATCTTGCCAAAGGCGTATTTGCGGCACAGGTCCATCCGCTGCAGGAACCCACCAACCTTGTTCATGGTCACAAAGGACACAGTGTTCTCATCATTGTATTTGTAGTCACAGAACCACAGGGAGTAGCCCTCTGGGTCATACATATCCCAGAAACCTGAAAATATATCAACATTGAGTTCAGTTAATCTGTACTGGATTGTCTTTTACAGATCAAAATCAAAACTGGAAACTGTAAAACACCAAAAGATCAAAATTTTTATTCCTGCTAAAACTAGGTGTCTTCATTTTCAACTAAAGGCTAGTTTGCTGCACATTACACAAAATTTCAGATTTCCAGTGTAAAATCTTGTGTAACCATCAAACTTGTTAATCAGTAATCAGCCAACATCAATATCAATAAATCATGTAACACTTTGACAGGAATTTAGAAGTAAACTTTACCTTTGATAGCAACCTCGCGGAAGTTGGTTTTTGTGTTGGAGTAAAGCCTCTTCCAATCATCAAGGATCATCTTGCTTGGAGGAAGCAAATCAAGAGGGTTCTTTGGCTTAGGCTTTGGTGCCTCTTCCTCTGCTGGTTTCTCAGCTTCCTTTGGCTTTGGGGCCTCCTTTGGGGCTTCCTTTTTGGCTTCCTTAGGCTTCTGCTCCTTGGCTGGTGCAGCCTTCTTTTGAACAGGTGGCACAGCTTCCGCCTGCTTCACATCACCTATGACCTTCTTGAAGTTTGGCTGGTTAACCATGGTCCAAAAGTACCTCTCAACATGAGGAAACTCTGAGGTAAAGCTCTTGGTCAGGATACGAATAAAGCCCAAGTAGAGGTTGCATGTCAACACGATATCTGCAAGAGTCACTGAATGCCCAACAAGGAATGTATTTGATGCAAGGTGGGTGTTGAGGGAACCCAATGCTCTCTTCAATGCCGCAATAGCTGCTTCCTCACTCTGTTAGGCAAATGGGAATATAAGACTACAATCAAGCTGTTGAGAAATACAAATATCGTTAGGCCATACATACCACAGCAACATAGGGATAAAACCCCATACGTGGGAACAACCACTTTCCAATGTTAGCATCAACCTCTGTTGCAGCAAAGTCCGTCCATTGTTCAATGTGGGCCTGAAACAAACAAAAGCATCTAAGCACGGATAAAGGAAAATAACAAATTACCTCAAATGAATATAAAACATCACTCACATAATCAATCAGTGAAGATCCATAAAGGGGGTTGTCAGCCTTCAAGCGAGTAACTACAGGAAGATGACAATCATCACATAATTGCAAACAAAAGATTTAACATCAGTTGTTGCTATAATTGGCTTACCATATCGTGCAATTGCATTACTCTCAAAAACAGAACCATCGGGAGTCTCGAGGACAGGAACCTGCAATGTAGTGTTCAAATTAAATTCTCGACTAGTGTATCAGCCTATCAGGCTTCTAAGGGCAAAAAACATTCATACCTTCCCAATGGGGTTCATCTTCAGAAACTCAGGAGTTTTGTTGGAGACACCCATTTGAAAGTCCTTCGCCAACTCAACCTTGACGCCACTGTATTCAGCGGCAATGAGTGCCTTAAATGCATTTTTGTTACCACTGCCAGCATGCAGTACCTACACAGCACAAAAGGTGGGTTATACACTTGCATATACAAACAAAAAAGCACCTGAACATGGGAACAAATGGGGAGATGAAATTGAAACTGAACTTCCTAATGAATTAGCTTGCAACAAATCAATACACCAAAACATGTTAACTTTAAAAGCATGAAATCCCTAAATGAATTGGGAAGGACGAACCACATTTCTCCACTTAATAGATAGGCAGTGTTTAAAGAATTGCTAGGAGATGTCTGCTACCTCAACTTCGTTCTTATCATACCATCTAAATAATATAGTAATCAAAAAGATAATATCTTAATGAAAGATGGCAGTGTTTAAAGAACTGCTAGGAGATGTCTGCTAGCTCAACTTCATTCTTACCATACCATCTAAATAATATAGTAATGAAAGAAATAATATCACAATGAAAGATGGCTAAATCCCCATGTCAATAAATTTACGCATGGTTACTACGTTTCAACATTCGCTAACTATAGGAAGGATCAAAATGAATTCAATAGCTAACATGTAAAATGGGAGCAAACCCCTTCCTCTATGAGAAGCAACACCCAAATTGTATATACCCTCGCTGTAGACCGTACAGAAGGAAGACACAGAAGCCCATGAATGCAATCAATTTATCAGAAAAAGGCCGCACCACACCAAATCCATTTACAAGCTAACAATCTCACTAATCCAAGCTAGCTAATTAAACGCCTCTAGCAGATCAAATCTAAGCCCGAATCTAACAAGTATCACACAAAGAAAAAAAGACTCAAATACAGAAACACTTACAAGCGCCATCTCCACTGGCTGCTACTTCGCGCGATCTCAGATCTGCAAAACACAAAGAAAACCATTTTTTTTAAAATCAGTGACCTAAAAAACGAAAATCCTGCACATATATTCTCGTTAAGACATGGATCTTAGAGCAACTGGGCCACGCGAACCGCGAGTCTCGCGAGGCGACGCGGACCGCGGGAGCGCTCTGGTCGGGCGGCGGGATGAGGGCTGAAAGCTCTTACCGGTGCTGGAAGCGCGAGATCGGCGAGCAGCGCAGAAGCGGAGAGCAGAGACGGAGTAGCCAAAAAAACCCTAGCGGAGCCGCCTACTTATGGAGGCGCAGCGCGGAATCCTTGGGATCTCATCCACGCGCGCGATATCAGCCGTTGGATGTCGAGGCAGAATTGATTGGACGGCTCACATTAGTCCGAGCGACGGCGTCGAGCAAGGCCCATCAGAGTTTTTTTTTAATTCCGGAGGTAAGTCCGACTTTCACTCAAGAATGGGCCTATGAAAGCCTCGTTTGGCAAGGCCCGATGTGAGCATTCTCATAGCCAAAATGTGAGTGAGTAGTCTTATGGGCTGATCATGTAACGGGCCTGAGCTGAAATGGAAAGCCCAGCAAATATTCCGGGCGTTGTTAATCAGTCGCGGGTTTGCAGTTTGCCGGTGTCCCGGGCTCTTCTCTGCGCCGCGCGCCGGCGGGAGAGGTCCAGAGGCGGAGGCGCATGCCTGCGTGGAAGCTGGCGGGCGGCGGAGAGGGGGTCCCCGTCGCCTCGAGCTTGTGCACTGCCATGTAAGCTGCTGTGAGTGGTTGGACTGTTCGAGGCATGCACGAGCCGTGTGCCGTTCACCAGATGTTCGACGAAATGCTCCCAGGAACATCTGAGGCCTCGCGAATTCCTTTGATCTTGGCAATGGTTAATTTGGTGTTCGCATAATTATGGTTTCGCATCCAAGAGCGGTGACTGGAAAAGTGCCGGTGGTATTTTCCTCTGGTTTATATGGTAAGCTGTTTTTGTGCTGGATAGCAACTGATCTAGTGACACGTACATTGCTGTTGCGTGAATGTTGTAGCGCTGCACGCTGTACACAACATAAAGTTCTATATATCATCCTTCTTATGAAATCTAAGTAACTCTCTTATGCCGTGTCTTGTTTGTTTGTGACGATTTGGCAGAGGGTGTCCAGATAGCAATGGGCCAATGGTTCAGAGCTGAAAAGACAACTTCTATGTGATTACAAATTGCTACCACAAAATCTGGCAATGGTGAGTTTTCTGCCTATTTACCAAACAAAGCCACTATTGTCTTATCAACCTTACCATAAGTTGTGTTTTCATTTTTCCTTTCCCGATGCGGATTATTGCTCTATTGCTAAAGGTGCTTATCTGAGTTAGGATAGGTAGCCAGTTTCCTACATCTGGAGAGATGTCTGTACTGTTTTCTTTGGTTGAAAGAGGTTCTCAAGTTCATTTTATATAGCTTGGACTTGGTGGACTTCATATATGCATTCCAGATACCATTATTTATGGCTGGAGAGAGTATCAGAGTTATTCATATGTTTTGTAATCACTAGCTTACGAATCTGATACAGTTGCTTAAGTACATTCAAACCTTTGAATCTATTTCATTGTTTGAATAATGTGCTAGAAAGAAAGATTTTTCTTTCTGTAGTGGTCAGATTCATTTCTATGTATACTCTAATATGCTACTATAGCTTGTAACTAATGCCCAGCAAGCTTGTATTTATACGATTATATTTTTTTCTGTAATTTGTAGTCAGAATCTAGATGAACGACGTTTCTTAGGTGGGAGTAATGATTAGTTCAAAGCTCACATTGAGCATTACCTCACAAGATAAAGAGAAAATTCCCTATATGACACTGTCAAAGTTGTCTCTTCCTTCTTTGGCCCTCGAAACTTGTTTCTTCCCTATATGACACTGGGTCTCAGTTTCATCCCCAATTTGACACTTTCGTTAGTTGTCAGCAGTAACGGTGTTAAATAGGCTGTGAAATGACCAATTTGCCCCTGGCATATGTAATATTGTTTGACGTCCAATAATTTCAGAGAAAATTGCATACATGTTATATGTACTTGTAATTTTGAGGAAAAACTCTGATAATCTTCCTTATGTATATGTTGTAAGTGCATAATTTGTAATTTAGTACAGAATATTTTCAAAAAAAAATTGGTAGCATTTTGCCTATGATGTCCTCATTTTTTTCCCCATGACAGCAAAAAAAAATTAGTAGCATTTTGCCTATGATGTCCTCATTTTTTTCCCCATGACAGCAAGCAATAATATTGACATAAATAATGGCTAGTAAAATTCATACCTCCATGACATCAAATTGACCAAATAAGGTAGCACAAATACATTCACATAAGGTTCACATATCAGGTCGAAACATACATGTCTAGCGGCAGTAGGAAAATCGGCACAGGGCACTCAAACCAAGTCCACCTTTCTCATGCACCCACCAACACTAGCAATTCTCTCATCCGAGTCACAGACCACAGCTGCGGGCGACACGTAGTGCTGATGAAGCCTGGCATGGAGGAGCAGTTCGTGTCTCGGGAGGAGCTGGAAGTCAGGATGAAGCCCCTCACTACTGCCTGCGATGCAACCACCGTGAGTCGCCCCAGGCCATGGCCGAGGCGCCGGCCACGCGCCACCCACAGGGCCCGCCCGAGGGGCTGCTTGCGCGCGCNGTCGAGCCGCGCCCCGCTCGCGGCAGCCCGCCGGTGGCCGCGCCGCCATCCCCGTGCGCTGCCTCGCCAAGCATTGCGCTGGATCTAGGGGTACGAAGACATGAGAGAGAGTTCGCGAAAGAGAGGGACGACTGGGAGGACAGCGCCCAGACCGGCCTATCTATTGTTTTTCGTTTCAGATCTCCCAAGGGTATACTGGTCTTTTCTCCCTTGACTTAACAAGGCTGCTCGTGAAAACGGACGGAAGTGTCAAATTGGGCATGAAGTTGGGCCAAAGAAGGAAAAGGCAACTTTGACAGTGTCATATAAGGAATTTTCTCGCAGAATGCGTAACTTTGTTACCTGCGTTGAAGTCTGTGTGTGTGGGGCAGGGTGTTAGGGTCCAGATCCGGTTTTAACAAAAATACAAATGTTAGAAATACCAAAGTCGAACAATTTATATAGGATGGTACCATCCTACCGGCAAATGGAATTACTCAGATTCAATTCCTATTATTATATTCATATATGCTAGGAAAACAGAATTCTGACGATTCTCCTCGTCCTATCCATTAGCTGGACTTGTCAGCGTCATGTTTGTTCTCAGCAAACTGCTCTGTACTCGGTTTACCACCTGGCACAAATGTTACTTGGCTCTAGCATACATGTCTCAGAAGTTTTCAGATTTTTTTTTGCAGATTCAAATATTTGTTTTTTCTTGTTCTATAACATTTTGATTTCTTGTGATCTTTTGGTTGATTTGCAAAATCTAATTGGCAGGAAAGAGCTAAATTTGGTGTATCCTAGTATTGTGCTGCTTCTTCTTTCCCCTACAAATCAAAATGTGCTGATGCTAAAGAAACATGTGGCATGCGAAGTGTGTTCTTCAGACAAGTCTGAATGGCACCACGAAGTACAAACCAATAGCTTATTTCATATTTCTTGTTCCTGAAATTTTTAATTCACAGATTCGAAATTTGAAAGTAAACATTTTAAAATGGAGCCATGGCAACTGTAGCTTGAAAAACTTGCAGAGTAGTACATATTGTTCTCTACTTTTCACTTCCAAACCCATCTTAAAATCATGTATTTCCTTTGCTGCATCGCGAAGTACTCAAAGATTTATGGTTGTTTTAGGCAACCATTACAAATGTTTGCCTTCCCCATACTATTATTAGTTTCTAATTTCACCTGATCTGTCATTCACACCTACCATAATCTTGAAATCTTGTGTCATGGCATTTAGCCCCCAAATAAGTGGCTGTGGCTCAACCCTTCATCCTACCCCTAGGTTACCTTATCCACTACCTCACAGTTAGCGTGTTCTCTGTTTTCTTGTGTCCTTTTGTTTTTCTTTAATAGCATCCTGTTGTTGTGGGCGTGTGCTACTCAGCCGCTTATTGCATGTTTTGGTGATCACATCCTTATCTTATGATATTATCCAAGTAAAACCTAAATAAGATCATGTCTCGAAAATATTCTAGTTTTTTTGGAGGTTGTCTTTTGCATTTGACTTTTTTCTTTTAAGTTATGATGCCAGTGTTATCGTAGAACCTTTTCTCATTTGATTGTAAAATTTGATATTGTGATCATCTTTTGTAAATCCTTTTATCACAACAGAAGACCCCAGGGGTACTTGTCTCAAATATCTTGGCCTATTTTTCCCTAAATTAGAGAAAGGTGCAAGAGCGGAAAAGGAAGTGATAATTTGGATCTTCCAATTACTTTCATCTAACGGATTGCTATTGACAAGCTCATTTCACTATACTGACTATGCAAGAAAATTTCTGCTTTTGTTAGAAGTGATTGGCATGGTTATCATACTTCAGCCTGCACATGATGTTCTTCATTTCTAACTGTTTAGTTCATTTTGGTCTCAACCATACATAGCAGATGTTCATTTTGATTTAGTATTTCTATTTTTCCCTTTAAGTTTAAATAGGTGAGGTTATAGATTCAGAGCTAGCAGATGTTATTTGTTGCTTGAATCTTTAGAGCGAGCGATCTAGCATGTTAGGCAACAGTACATCTTCTGGTTTTATTCTTGAAATATGTTGGACTGTGACAGCAGCCCTTCAAAACTAAATGCTCACTGTTTGACATTGCAACATGCTTATGCTATTTGCTTTTTCTGTACCGACCTATTATGTTTGTACTCTAATGTCTTAGTTTTCAACTACCAAGTCTAGGGGCATGGTTATATTATACATCTCACATGATCCCACCTGCCACACACACACACACGAGGGTCCATGTAGGCATGGAGCACAGTGTCTTTTTGCACAAAGCCATGATCCCATTGGATTTGCAGAGCCTTCTGAAAGCTACATTTTTGTTGGGCACAAGTCTATCATTGAGCTGGGCACCTTACATCTTGTGACAGTGAGTGAATTACTCTCACACACTCGCTCTCTCTCCAGGAGTGATTCAAAAACAATATACGTATGCACCTTAACCATCATACAACCGGAATCTGGCTGTCTGCTGGGGCGAACATTATCCATCTGTACGAATGGTAGTTTGAGTGCGGTCTGAAATTTTCATCTATGTACTTATGTGTGAACATCCAGCATAGCTTATCTCAAGTGACATTAGCAAAAAACTGTTATTTGGCTTACATACCATATCTAGCTTCGATTCTGTGGCAAAATTATTGCATTTTTTATAGACATATCGAGTGAGACAAAAATAATATATGGCATCCAGTGAGATTTCACAGATAAGTTATTTTCTAGCAGATTTATCCTATATCAGTCAATTCCATTAAGTCAAGAGGATCTAGCCTGCATGTTTTGCACAATAATATGCATGTTTGGAAGTTTAGACATTACTCTGAAACTGCAACCGGTTTCACAGTATAAGCTAACTTTTACTAAATAAATATTTTGTATTAGGATCATTCTCATCTACTATCGCCTATGAATTGCTGATACACGCCCAGATTGCTCATCAATGAATGAAGAAGAAACGACTGTACTAATTACTGTACTGGAGCATCATATTGCACACCTTTTGACCTGACACCATGCTAATAGTCCATTAAGATGCTCATTTGTAGGTAATATACTGCATTATCAATATGATCAAATTACTGAACTTATCCAGAGCGCATAACTGCATGCATTCTTCTTGTAGTACATCAGCTCGTTCATGCATCCTCTGTGTAATTTCTGGACAGCGCTGGATCCAATGTCCGAAAGACAACCTCTGCATTCTGGCTGAAATTCTGATGATTCAGAACTCTGGAACTAGCCTGACAAATCTTGTGTAGAGCAAGGTGGAAAGGTGACTGGAGAGATGTGCTCATGATTAAGTTGAAACCTTATGCTCCTCCCAAAATAAAACTGTATGCAGCCCAGCTGAGATTTGGCACCCACCATGGATCCCTCTACACCTACTTGTTCCTAAAGCTCACTGCAGGTATATGGTTCTCCGCGACCAATGCTCCTGAAATTGAATTGCATATCTTCACTCCACTCCACCTCTTGCCTGCAGATCTCTGATCGTCTCTGCATTGCATGGCATTGCAGGCCGATCGGTCGATCGGGCAGCCTTGTCAACTTGTGTATTCGTTTGTTTGTATGCCATATATCGTTGTGATGATCTATACAATTCATATGACCACGAGAGCATGGTGCACGCACATACAGCAGCCATCAGTGGGCGCGGCCTTGCTGCCCGCAGCCTGCCTGTCTGCCCCTCTTGCTCAAATCTGCACCATTAGCTAGCCGGCTTGTCCCCGCTGCGTTTTGTCCCCAATTGGGTTCACGAGAGAGTGGAGGAACAAGTTGCCCAGATTTTGGCCGCGCACCCATGGAAGGGTGTGGGCTTGTCATGTGGGAAGAGACGTCACTTTCAGGGTTTAAGCAGTTTCTGCTTCTCTCCTGCCCAATCATAGCAATAAGAGAGGGAGCGTTGGCTGGCCTGTGATGGATCATGTGTGATTGTGAGATTAAGAAGAGGCAGGTAAGGCCATTTTCTTGTATGTTAGGGAGATGCTGTGATTGTCATTACAGCTAATGAGCATTGCCCTCTTTGAGCGATGAAAGGGCAAGCTGCTGGTTGAATGGTCAGAGGGATGTAGATCAGCAAGCAAATGTACTCTGTCCTGTTTCAATGTCATGGAGAGATTTTGGCGCATATATGTATGGACATAACTAGCATAATCTGTAGAATTAGGCAAATTATTTTTTGCATTATATTTAATTTATCAATTGCTTGTAATCTAATTATCACAACACCTGGGTGATGTCTTGTGCTGGTGCAGAAGGCATATCTTAGTGACGTTTTTCTTTCAAATAATCTCAGGAGCTCTGTCCTTCACTTAAAAGAAAAGGTTGGCACTCGAGTTATTGCTCTCGATCGTGATTTCAGTGAAAGTTTGATAATATCCAATCACATCTCCTTGTAGGTGTCGATCCTAAGGTACTTGCTCTAACCCACTTTCCTATTAATAACAGCCTAATACTAGCTTCCTTGCTTTAGCTGTGGGGAGAGGCAAAGCTAGTGGAGCAGCCTGTTCGGTTGGCTGGTGGCTGGTGCTGATTTGTTGTGAGACTGAAGTACTGCTGGCTGGCTGGTGACTAGTGGCTGGTGCTGATTTGTTGTGAGACTGAAGTACTGCTGGCTGGTGGCTGATAAGCCAAGCGAACAGGTGCACCGTCTCCTTGCTCATGTCTTTAATGCTAATTTGTCTCTACTCAGAGAGAGAGAGAGAGTGAGTGTGTGAGTGTTTTTGAGAGTAGGGATGGCAATTTTGCCCGCGGACGCGGATATCCGCGGATACCCGACCCGACGGGTAAGGGTACGGGTAAGAAATTTCACCCGCGGGCGCGGATACGGGCGGGAAATTTTACCCGCGGGCAGCTAACGGGTAAAATCCTTCACCCGCGGATAATATCCGTTACCCGTTGAACTATACATCCCTATCAAATATCAGCCCAATATTACAATTCGGCCCAAAGCAAGCCCACCAAAAAACCCTAAAATCCTTCCACCCACCAGGATGCTATAATAATTGATACAATGAGACATTATATTGTATTATTGTTGCTGTTCAATGTGTGTACGAGACATTATATTGCTGCTGGTGGATCAAATTGTTGATGTTCAATGTGTGATTATATTGTTTGATCCATATATTGCATTATGGCTGTCCAAATGTTGTCATTTTTGTTGAAATGAGCCAATTTTCTGGCGGGTGACGGGTATACCACTACCGGATTCGCCGGCTTTGCCGTGTGCCAGATGCACACGGCAAAGCTCCTTTTGCCCACGGCAAAGGCTTTGCCGTGGGCTGCCCACGGCAAAGGCCACACGGCAAAGCTCGGCCGGCTTTGCCGTGGGCTGCCCACGGCAAAGGCCACACGGCAAAGCTCGGCCGGCAAAGAGGCCTTTGCCGTGGGCTACGCGTCAAAGCCTTTGCCGAGTGCCAAAAAAAACACTCGGCAAAGTGTGTGAATCCTGAGCACAAAAAAACCGAAAACAAATAGCAAAAAAATTTATTTAAATGTGGGAAGGCATTTTTCGCGAAAAATTCGCGCGCTACGCGGTTGGCGGGATTCGAACTCGTGACCTCTCCCTCGCGCGTGACCTCCTCTACCACTGCACCACACTCTCACTTGTGGCTAGAAACTCTTCTGATTCCTACCATATCATACTAAACCGAGTGTAAATTGCTTGTTTGAGGCCCTAAATGATTTCAAATTAAAAACTTGTCAACTACAAACTTTTATAACCTTTTGAAATCTACAAGTCTTGTTTTGGTAGTTTCTCCATCCGAGGTCGTTTACAAAATTTGAATTTCAAATTTGAGAACATTCAAACTTAGCTATCGTTGACTAGATGATTTCAAATAAAAAAGTTGTTAACTACAAAGTTTCGTAACTTTTTGTGATCTACAACTCTTATTTTGAATGTTTCTTCATCCGAGGTCGTTTGAAAAAACTCAAATTTCAAATTTTGAGAACTACAAACGTACTTTTCATTAGCAAAACAAATTCAAATTAAAAAGTTTTAAACTACAAAGTTGTATAACTTATGAAGATCTACAACTTTGATATATGTCATTTCTTCATCCGATATAGTGAGAGTAACATTGTTTACAAATCTTATAGATCTCTCTTATAGTTTCAGGAAACTCTACGAGAGTTATAGATTTTGTGAACAATATTCATATAAATTTGTCGAATGAAGAAATGACCAAACTAAAAGTTCTACATCTTGAGAAGTTATACAACTTTGTAGTTCAAAACTTTTTGATTTGAATTGATTTACTACTTCAAAATGTGGTTTTAATTATGGCTTTGCCGAGTGTAAAAAAAACACTCGGCAAAGAATTTCTTTGCCGAGTGCATTTCAAAAAACACTCGGCAAAGAAATCTTTGCCGAGTGTATTTTTTTGACACTCGGCAAATATTTTCTTTGCCGAGTGTTTTATTTTTGCCGAGAGTTTTTTGAAATGCACTCGGCAAAGAAATCTTTGCCGAGTGCCCGAAAAAGTGCACTCGGCAAAGAGCTTGACACTCGGCAAAAAGAGGATTTCCGGTAGTGTACCCGATGCCCGCGAATATCCGCGGGCGCGGATACGGGCAGAAATTTTTACCCGCGGGTAGGCTCGCGGGCGGGTAAAGTGCGGATACGCGGATATGCTTGCGGGCGGGTAAACGCCTTACCCGCACTTACCCGACCCGCTGCCATCCCTATTTGAGAGAGAATGTGTGCGAGCGGGCGTGTGAGCCTTAGCCTCAGTGAGACCTATCCATGATCCAGCTGCTGAAATCACTCAGATCCTACACAGAGGCCTCCCTCTGAAGCACTCCAGCTTTTGTTCAACCGATCTGTCGTTTATATTACAGTATGGGAACGTGCATGTACCTGATTGTAAGGAGAGCTAGGAGAACATCCATGGCATGTGAGAGTTAGTTATCTAGCCCTAGATGGGACCATGTCATGGAATGGCTGACCTACTAGACGTACAATGATTGCTGATAGACTAGGTTTGGGAATGATGTGTAATTGCTGATAGACACTTTCTTTTCATTAAAAAAAGACTAAAACATTTTTATGGGGATATATGTTCATCAATCATCAGCAGGAACCTAATAGAATGGCATGTAGAATTATGCAGCAAGCACCTGAAAGATACAAAGACCTGGATATTTGTATATAATTTTTTTTGGAACATGCTTGAGCACACTTTTCATTAAGAAGAGGAGGACAAAACGGCTAACCATTGCAGGGACAAGTACACTAGACTTAATTATACAAATGAGAGTTTGTGACCTAAGTAAGATATGTATATAACTTATGATACTAATTATTATAGGAGTGGCTCATGCCCCTGAATGCATCTAGATGCATGCACATTACCGAAAAGAGAGCGTTACACTGATTGTAAGCCATATAGGTACATAGCGACTCTTACTTCCATGTACCCCAGTACCTCCAAGTTAAAAATGTATGTTCTGGAAGTATTAGTTGTTGTAGCCTAGGCAAGCATTGCAGTTGGCAATTAAATTTTTGCTTAGTTTTTTCTGGCCGATTACAAAAAAAAAATGGTAAACTTACCCTTTTCTTTGCTCTTCAAAAAATAAGTTCCACTATAATGTATTAATGTTTGCACAGGATTTACTAAGTGATAGGGGAATCTTGCTAACTATGACGAGTATAAAATGAGGTTTGCATTGTTTAAATCCCCCAATTCATGGGATGCCGAAAAATGAAAAGAAAATAGGAGAGGGGATCCATCTTTTTACCAGATAAATTAAATGAGAGTGAATTCAGTTCTAGGAAGCCAAGTTTTGAATCCCTGTTTATATGTGGTTCCAAGATCCAGATTGTCATGATGTTATTCTCAGGCCACTTGATACATCTTTTAAGTATTATCATTTTTTGCATTTAATATATAACTGAGCAATATTTCTATGGAAATTAGCATGGAAATCCCATAGAATCCAACACCCTGGTTTGTTATCAAAACATGCAATAGCTTCTTGTGATGCGCTAATTGTACTAATTCTTGTCAGTAACCAGCTTGTGCACCAAGGTTATGAAGTGTCATAATTTAGCAGAATATACCTTCTATGGGGATATGCTGGTCGTCTTGGTGGCGACACAGACCCTTACCTATTTCTATTTTGTAGAGCCATTTGGCATCAAAGAATTTTACCCCAAAGGGGCTGGTTAATTAGCTATATGTATCCAAAAGAAAACATCTGGTGCATGTTTTGATTATATTTGAATTTCAATGCTCCTCGTGTAAGCCTCATTGGATGTGTCTTGAATTTAGTGTTGTAACAGTAGTCACATGATGCATCATGATCTTCATGAATATGTGATAGCGCAATCAATGCAACAGCATCCTCAATTCTATGCTAAATTGCTAACCATTTAGTAAAACAATCATTGCCCAATATTTGCACTAGCTTGGTAGGGCACATGGTGTAGTTGCATCAGATACTAGTTGTGCTCGATCTGGGAATGAATGTTTTGCACACACAGTGCGAGATGTGTTTGTTCCACTGTTTCCTCTTGGTTCCTCATCCCTTTCCTGTGCCTGTGGCCACCTCTCTCTCACTCTAGGAAAGGGATCACACATGACATCTCTCTATATCCCCCTAGGGCCCTAGCTAGAGAGAGACTGATAGCAGCTCTTGTCTCCTCCTGCATCTCTTTATAAAAAGGACAGGCCCCTCTCTCCACTGTCCATGATCACCCTGGGCCCTTGTAAATTGCCCCTCCAACTGCAGATCTCTCCATCTCCCTGCAGCTTATATGCATCCATCCCTGATCTCTTTCGTCCTCCCGGCCCCAGTGCTTGTTATCTCCCTAGCTAGATCTCTCTCTAGCTCTCTTCTCTCATGTCTACCATCTACATGAGCCAACTGTCTACTCTCCCTCTAATGGAGGGAGAGCAGGATCAGGGTCTCTTTCCGGCCTTCCATGTAACCAAGGACCCTCCTATCTTGTTCCCGTTCATGATCAACAGCCCCGTGGATCAGCTCGAAGGGCAAAGCAGCTACGGAAATCAGCACTTGAGGCAGCAAGTTTTGGCTGAATCATCTACTCAACAGGTTAGGAGATCACAACTTTGGTATATATAGATGCATGTTTAGCATCCAAGGAAAGCTATATATCTTAGCATACATGATGCTCTTTTAGTCTTACAGCTCCTTATGCCAAGTTTAATTAGTCTTCCTTCTCTCTTTTAGTTCACTGATCGCATGATGATGAGCGGATCAGACGTCTTCCCTAGGCAAACACCATTCCGGCCGACAATTCAAAGCATCGATAGTGACATGATCCAGCGGTCCTCGTATGGATCATACGATATCGAGAACAAGCATACCGACAGATCAACCAGCAGCTGGGCAGTGCCACCACCAGCGAAGATGAAGATCATGAGGAAGGCGACGAGCGAGTATCCCGAGGGCGGGGCAGCGAGAAAGCCAAGAAGAAGAGCACAAGCACACCAAGATGAGAGCCAGCAGCTGCAGCAGCAGGCTATGGGTGTCGTTAGAGTGTGCTCCGACTGCAACACCACCAAGACCCCCTTGTGGAGGAGTGGTCCTTGTGGCCCCAAGGTGAATTACCAATTGGGCAAAGCCCCGATCTGTGTGCTTTTGAGCTTCACACCACAAGTTGTTACGCTTGCAACCTAGTACCACCGTACACATATTTATGAGCGTGTTTCCTCTTGTTTATGTGTTATGCCTTTTGCATGCTGCAGTCTCTTTGCAACGCATGCGGCATAAGGCAAAGGAAGGCGCGGCGGGCGATGGCGGCTGCTGCTGCGGCAGCTGCTGCCAGCAACGGAGGCGCTCCACAAGCAGCGAGCGTCGCCGCGCAGGCAAAGCCTGCCAAGAAGGAGAAGAGGGTGGACGTCGACCGGTCCTTGCCGTTCAAGAAACGGTGCAAGATGGTAGCCGTGGATCACACTGTCGCAGCCGCCAAAGCGACGCCAGCAGTCGCAGCTCCGACCAAGGATCAGCAGGATCATGTCTCCAGTGACAAGGTTGCTGCGGCGGCAACCAGTCCGCAAAGCAAGATTGCCGCTCCTCCTCCGGCGCTGTTGTTCCCGGCTTTCCCCGCCGATGAGATTACCGACGCCGCCATGCTGCTGATGACGCTGTCCTGTGGGCTCGTTCGCAGTTAGCTAGGTAGCTAGCTTCTAGCAGCTGAGAGATCACTAGTAGCCACTGATGAGTGCAACCTGATTTTCATCTAAGTACCCTACCCCTATCATACCGCTTGTGTTTCCTTGTTTGATTTTGTGTTGAGGAAGAGGAAGATGATCACCAGGAGAGACAATGTGATCACACCCAAGGCAAAATAATAAGCGGAAAAAACTTTCGATAGCCAGTAATTAGTACCAGGACTTTCTATAAGAGTGAGCTTTTAAATTAATTTTACCTTTTTCAGCTGTGGCTAATTATTCAAGCCACTATATGCTATGTAACTTCGTGACTTTCTTCCTTTGTATTATTATTTATGTTTTTTGAATCATCGGAGGTAATAATATTATGTGATAATATGGTCGAGGAGAAACTCTGAATTGAACCTATAATACTGTTGGTTGCTTGTCTGTGGTTCATGTATTTTTTTTTTGCTCTCCCTTTTCATATATATGTGTATGTTAATTAGCTACTCAGCTGCTACTTGCTCAGATAGGATCTGAAGCTAGTTCCTGTCAGGTATATATCCCACACACAGCCTCACTTTTTTTTGTGACAAACATTCCCTTTTATCATGCATGGCAGAAGCTATGTGGGATTGGGACAACTGGTGCATGCCTTGATGTTTGGAAACGATTGTCCAGTGCATAACTTGCTACTGCATACAGTACTACAATACTGATTGTATATTCACATTATTTTGTTGAATGCCAAAGAAAGTGCAAAAAAAGATCTCATGCAGTTATGTACTTTGCAGCATATATCTCCTTAATTAATTAGTGTCATTTCTGTTGCATTTCATGGCCACTCAGGATCAAGATAAACGAGAATATAAAATAAAGTCGAGCCAGCTTATAGCTAATTTTTTTATGAACTTGATTGGGTTGTTGAGATTAGCTAGAGCTTTTTTTAGCAGTTGTCTGTAGACTGCATTCCAAACGCTCTTGAAAAAAAGTGTTTGTTCTTTCTATATCTTGCTGGCAACGACTTTATTAATTAGCACTTCCTAAGAGGAATAATTAGTAGTTACATGGGATTATTGGTGGATTACCTTTATTTTTTAGGAATATAAGAGCTCGCGTCGTCGTTCATTTTTACCGGCAGCAATAATACACAGTCAAGCTGAATACAAGGATATATATTTTTTTAGTAGTTAAAAATCCGTAATATATTAAACAAAAAAGTGCCCAAATAACAGCACATTTTGCCTGCCTTATGAATTATTTATTACTATAGATCATCCATATATATATGGTAATTTTAGATCTTAAAATGCATGTCCATTGCTATCTTGCACACATGAAGAGAGCTTTTATTTGCCGCTGTGCTTTACTGTTTTCCCTACATATCCTGACATGTGCTGGACTCCTCTCATGAGTACTACTACACTACTACTACAAGGAGTAAAAGTTAGCCGGTCAGTACTGAGACGTACAAATAAAGCTGACCCAAGCGCTATGGTGCGGCTGAGACAAGGAGTCAGGAGACTGCATGGCGTTTTCTGCAGCCGCGCCGCTTGTACCTTTGGTAAGTGGTAACGGCAGTGGTTAATGTGACCCGGACAACAACTTCCCTAGAGGGAGAATTACCCAGGATTTAGGATACATGAAAGAGGCAGTATCCGCTTTGGGGATACCCAATCAAAGGACTCCTTTGGGACGTGAGAATTTTCCCCATCATATAAGAGTTGAGGTTGTTCATATTATTATGTTAGACTCCTCCAAAACCAAAAGGCTTTACTTTGTTTGCATTCATTAACTCTAAACTAATGAAGTCCCTCTTTAATTCGTTCAGCCGTAGACATTGATCTGAAGAAGATAACGGTTCCAAATTATTATTGTTGTTGTTTCCTTGCATTGCATTGCTTGCATTCTCTACAACTGACGATGCTAATAGGTTTCACCGTTCAGAGTAGTGTTGTACTGTAGCGATGAATGCAACATTTCAGAGAGAATGCATGGAAGGGATAAGGGGCGACGTGGCACCGCGAAAAAGCTGAGGTGCCAGATTGTCACTTTGGCTGCAGCCTCTGTTGATGGTTTGCCTTTTTGCAAAGGTTGTTGATACCAAAAGCTAGGGTCCTTTTTCCTTCTCTTTAATTTAAACGGAAAATATGTTTGGGAAATGGCAAAATGTGGTTGGATATAATATATCGATGATGAACGAATCAGAGTTTGGAATGCACAAATTTGGTTGGAATCACTTCAATTTCTAGAAAATTGGATCCCTAATTAAGCTCCGAAATCGGGGGTTGTTGGTAGCCCTCCTTGAAATTTGAAGTAATATCCTTGTGCATACAAGCTTGCATTGTGATGTTTGAAGATTCCAATGTTTTAGACAGGTCGTTTCAAGTAGTTTCTCCATGAATTTTGGAGGTGATAATCCTTGCATTGTACCTTAGCTATGCATGGATGATAAGCTAGTACTCCTGTCTAGCTAGGAGAGTAGTGTGTGGCTACTAGGAAATTTGGAGGACATGCATATACGCATGGATGGTCCATGCGACCATGCCTACGAGAAACAACGAAGTTGGACTAGCTTGTGAAGCTACTATAGCAGGACGAAGTGCATGCTAACCGGTGATGTACAAGGCGTACGCTAGAATAGTGATCTCACTTGTACTAGCATTGGTGTAGCCCCAGATGTGGCAGCCTAATCTACGCAGAAAACTTGTGGATCGATGCCTCTCAAATATACCAAATGTACTGTACGTGTCCGTGGGCAGGCAACTGGCAACAGTACATAGGTACTTGCTGTATTGTGCTGGGTTTTTTTGTTGGCCTGGATATTTAGCATTTCTGTAAATCTGTTGGGGGAAGACGTGGATTCTGTTGGAAACATGTAATTGTTGTGGTTCCTAGTCGCCTACCAACATTTTGAAGATTACTTTGCCATTGCGCGCCTTGGGATCCATGTTTGGATCAGGTTTTCAGGGTTTTGAGGGGTTGTTCTATTGACAAGGCGGTGAGGGTGGCGCAATGGCATGAGATTAATTGGATTGTTTGTCCATTTCGATCATAAATAGAGTGGGGTTTATCGCCAAGAGAAAACATTGATATAGTTGCAATGTGGCAAGAGTATGTGCATGCATAAAAAGGAGCAAAATATATTTGTAGTCTTCAAATATTTGTCTTTATCTTTTTCTATGGCCATGACTCGCGACACACCAACATCTAGGAGGAGGTTGAAGGTTGGTGCCATGAAGATTGGAGTATTAGATAGATGTGTATGGATCAAGATGCTTGATTCAAATAATCAATACAATCTAGAAGAGTGGCCTCGTTCATCTTTGGTTGCAATAATTTTAGGTCACATTCGCATTTATTTATTCGATAAATAACACCTCATGGTGGCAAGATATATAGATCCATCCTCCTATGAAGCAAAATGAATATGCAAGTTTATTAGCTAGGGACCATATTGGACGTCAGGTGAACCACTTTATTAGCAAGTTTAGATATTTGAATGTGTAAATTAATAAGTCAAATGACATAGATAACATCAATGGACAAATTTACTATCTAGGGACCGTCTTTTCTCTATGGAAAATCACATAGTTAGAACATGTAATCTTAGATTTAGCATTGTATCTCATGCACCTCTTTTCTAAAGGAGAAAAAACAAACCAAGCTACAATGCATCTCCTTGCCATGAACATTTTGCCAACCAAATAACTTGGGGATCAGATAAAGTCAAAACTACCAATATCATCATATATATATATATTCCACCGGCCTTAAGTTGCAAATACCCTTAGAAGTAAATTAGCTGCAATTATCAGCCAACAAGTCTAATGTTGTTGTCTATATATATTTCTAAAAAAAATACAACTATTGTCGCAAAGTTTCCCTTGCTATTTTCATTTCATACCATATGTATGTTTACCATGTCATGAACCCAAGTGCTATCAATGTGGAAATGAAGATATGAATGGGTGTTTTAACTTCCCACTGGAATAAACTATAAAGATATGAGTGTGTTATAAGTTCTTTATACAAGATCAAATCTTTCATTATTGCTACATCCATAAATTATACCAAAGAAGAATACTTATGGGAATTAGCTTGTATTTAAATCCTCTCACATCCCATACTTCCCATGCTAGCAACCCACACGGAGCACTTAGGGTCAAATCATGGCAATTATGCCAAAATGGCATCAAGGAAGAACCGCGAGGGGGATTTTGCATTAACATTACACTTGTGGGGTGGTAAACGGTACTATTTCTACTTTATCTATAAGGAGTATCTGGAATTGCACAAAAAAGTTTGTGAATAATTCACATTTTCTGAAAGACTTGTCGTGTACATCCTACATGCGAAAATACGCCCTTTGCCTTTGGATTGCAAGAAGACCAATTATGCAACTGCATTGCTAGCCACCTCTATCAGTGATGGAAACATCCTTTGCCTCGATGATAGGATTGCTTGAGGATCATAGTTCGCACTTAGCTCAATAATTTTGCTCCAAAATGCCACAGCAACCCATCTTGAGATGTGTGCTGCGGTAGGTATTGTTTGTATTTTGTGCCTGCTCTTTCACAGAACTCTATCACCTCCTTGTTGTCTCTACGTCATTGGTGGATAGTGCCGACCAAAGCAAAGCCACATTCCAGAACACATCATCGTTGGTGGAGGGGTCACTGTCATCATCCGATCATCCTATCTATCCTGCTTGTTCATGGGGTACCTTAGAACGAGGCCAACTGGGTTGGCATCCCTAAAAATGTACTTGCATAGACAATCATCAGGTTTTTTAAACATCACTTCCCATCGCCCAATAGTGTTTCCCGCGTAGTCTTCTCATAGCAGAGGATTGTTGGCGGTCGTTAATGGTACACTTTTAGGGCTGATTTGACATTGGTTTTGAACTAATTCATATACTAACCCGCCACTTGGCACCTGAAATAACCCCGTTTTCGCATATGCATGTATTTTTGGAGGATTTTGGTTTACTTAGGTTTTTGAGCTATAAATAAGCACTTTTGGACGAAGACCAAGATTGTGCGTAACATGGAGGAATATGAAGGCTAGAACCTAATATAACTCGGATCTCATTCATGCTCATCAATGGTGAACCAACCTCCAAGAATGTGCAAGGGCAAAGACTTAAAGACAAGGTCGGATGACTTTGGGATCAAGGCGAATCAATCAGACATTTGGAAAGTTATCGAGATCTGATCTTATCCCGAAGCAACCGACGTCCAATACCCACATGCGTTGGCACTTCAACTCCTGGATGGTCAAGAAGCTTGCACGCAAAAGATGGAGCCAATGCGGGCCAAAAAGAGCCTAGGCCGACCGGCCCAGGCTGGCCGGCCCAGCCCTTTTCTGCGCCACCTTGACCTCCCCTTCGAGCTAGGATTTCCTCGGACTATTTATAGCCCCGATACTCGAAGGCACGAGGATCAATCCACCAGAACTCGGTGAAACCTAGGGCATACACCAAAGGGAGACAGCGACCGCCGCGAATCCTCGAAGTTGTCTAGGAGATGGCTTAGGCCAACCCTAGCCGCCATGGCCTCCCTGGGTGGTTGTGTCATGGCGAAGTTCAGGAGCCAGTAGTGGATCATGTATGGTATGTACTCGGAGGTGATGATCTAATACATCTATTATGTGAGTAAAGTTCTTCGTGTCATCCGATCTTTTAGGACTCGATTCCTCCTTCTATGATCTTGTGCTTTTCTTGGGTTTGCTTTGCTTTCAATCTATTGTCGATATAGATTACTTGGGGTGATCTTGTAGCCATGGTGGCTAGAGGTTCATACCGGATCTACCAAGTGGTGCAACACGTTCTTCGTGAACGTGCTCTTAAGTTACCCACGCCGATAGGGAGTGCCGTGACAGGGTGTGATCACGTGTAAGGTGGGGCTTTCGGGGGTTTGACCGGAGGGTAGTAGTTTAAAGATTGCCTTGGATGAGATGCGTGATGCGCTTGCTCTTATTGGCTAGAACTACAACTAGAAGGCGATAGGCTCGTTTGCCCCTTTGGTTGCGCTTCATCTTTGCCTATGTTCATGGGTGTGATCAACCTATACACTCCACTCATATCTTATAGGTTGACCCCTTTTATATGCAATCAACGCTTCATGTTAGGATAGATCCGTTAAATTAGATGGGAAGCCCTAGTAAGTTCATTGTCGATCCACGGATTGATAACTTTGAATGGAATACTCTAAAGGAAAAGCTACGATGATCCGTGCGCTTGCAGTTCACAATTGGCGCGTCTAAGGACGTCAACAAGCTTTTCTGGTGCCATTGCCGGGGATCAACAACTCGAACCTAGGGCTATCTATCAAACTTTTTGGACTAACCCTAATTTTATTATTGCATATATCCTATGTTTCTTGTTTGTGTCCATGAATGCAGGTAAAACCCTAGACACAACGCGATCGAGAAGTTGTCAACATCCGGACTTTGGCAAGTCCAATCTTACACAAACAAGTTGATGGCTACGTGAAGATCCGCTTTTTAGTGGTAGGTGCTAACTTTTGTTAGTGGCCCATCATCCGTTATCGAGCCCACATCCAAAACAAGTGAAGATGAACAAGGTATGTCACCGTGTCAATTGATTTTTAAAGACTAATGTCTCTTGGAGATTTTTTTTGTCCAAGCCATAGGTGATGAATCATACCCCAAAGAAGTCGTGAGATCCGATCATCAGCATCTCTGAAAGGTTGCTGTTGTGACCAGTTTTTTGCCCATGATCAGAGAGGTACCATGGAGAAAAATTAGAAAATATAAAGCTCCATCAAGTCTCCTTTCGGACCTATCAAGAATCGTAAATTTTGGAGATCGGTGCAAGGAGTTATGGTAAAAATTTTCAACACTACGCGTTCTGAAATCAGCTCGGGACAGAACGTAGTACTAGAGTAAAACAAGCGTAACTCTTTCATCTAGAGTCCATTTGGAGTGAATGAGCACTCGTTGGAAAGGGAATTTGATGCACATCGCAATGGAGTAGAAGCTTGGTACATATTCTGCACTGGAGGAAGAGGAATTCAACAAAAAAAGGCGGCAACAAACAACAGAGAAGGTGATGATGATGTCAAGGGATGATTGGAGGGCCTTGAGCACAAAAGATGATGATTTGAAGTTGATCAAGACTGGAGGCAACAAGATTAGAAGTACCATGACACTACCAATGTTCTCTAGTAGGACGCTCAAGAAGCTTCTAATTGAATGATGCTACCAACAAAAGAAACCGCTCAGATCATCGACACAAAGCACAAGAGCCCCCTATGATCTTGGCACCTTGGGTAAAGCAAGAACTATGGAAAATACACATCATTGAAACCATGCTACTCGCTGGTGAATCAATGGTGACAACCTTGAATCCTAAGGGTGCACAACACGATGCTCCAAAGACCACAAGATCAAGATCATCAACATCTTAGGATCAATTCACAAGAAGGTACTGTTCACATCAAAATTCTGCGCAACCTCTGAAGAAAAGAACAAAATATTTTTCGATATTTAAAAGCCCCATGAAGTTCTAGTTCCAACGAATCAAGAACCAAGTCAATCGGAGATTTATAAGCAGTTATGATCAAAATATCGAAGATCGTGCATTCTGCAAATTTTCTGGATAGCACGCAGCGCTAAAGTAAAATGGGCATAATTATCTCGTTTGAACTCCATTTAAGATGAATGACCACTCGTTGGAAATGTAATTTCATAAAATTTTCAATACATATATATTTTGGTATATGTTCTATTCTGGATGCAGGGAAAAATCCACGAAGTAGAGGCAGAAGCAACGTGATGAGAACAAGGTAGAGGAGATAACGATGACAACAAAAAAGAGGAGCTTGAGCAATGCTTTCATCAAACGTACATGATAAAATTCAGAAGCTTAGAAAAAAAGAATGACCCCCAAGAACATTGGCATATGAAGATGTTTAAAGCAAACCACGATGAATTACACCAGGTGACATCAAGCTGCATGGACATTTTGGATTCTCGCTCAAAAGACCATTGTTTCGCATGAACATAGTCGAAGTGAGAAGTCGAGCTCTATGACTTTAAATGAAGCGCTTTGAGAGAGGCAATCCAATCTTTTTATTTATTATCTATATAAGATGACGGTCTATATTGTGCTCTTTAATCGAATCATCAAGTAACATTATACAATTGCTCTAATAAATGCCACAACTTTATGTTGTATGATCTAAATGTTATTGAGGGAGCACTTTGTTATTTGACCCTGGAAAACTTGTAGACCCTTTTGTGTGCCTATTGCTATTAGTGTTTAGAGTCTTTTTCTTTGAGTCTTTTTAGAGAGAAATATGAAGTATGACACCACCCTTTGATTCTAAACTTGTGGCTAGTTAATCTAGGCTAACTTTTGTTTTCTTTATAGACCACCATTCATGTCATGTCATTTTGTTCATTCACCTCATATTGCACTCCATGTCATGTTGTTCTCACCCTTGCATTGCATGTTTTGTTTTGTTCTAACCTTTTGCTAAACTCACCTAAGCCTTCCTATCACCCCCGCAAAAAATCAGAGCCAACGAGGGTAGGATTGACTTGTGTTGATTTGATTGGTGTCACCATTCAAATTAGCCAAGTCTATCTCTATTCCTTTTTCTAACTGAAAACTTTGACTAGCCTCCCTATGAGATCCTAAACCCTTAGGAAAACCTCTCTTACCTATACTATCCTAAAACCATAGGTTTTATTTTCGATCCAAAGAAACAACCTTTGTTTTTCTTTTTGTTTTCAACCACCTTAGGTAGAATTTCTAAACTTAATTTCTCTCTTCAAAATTATTGCCTTAAGCCAAAAATATAGGACACCCTTGAACTTTTTCCTAAACCTTGTTAGCTAGGTTGTTTGGTTCTTTTTGATGATTGATTTTCTTGTCGACAATGCTTCACTTCTTATGAAGTGGCTGGCCAAGCTTTGACGCTCTAGCAATTACTTTTGAATCATCTGATTGTGGAACAACATTGAAGCACCTTTCAAACCTTGCTAACCCTTGTTTTTGCTAACTCTTTGCATTTGCATCCCTTCAACACCCACACTTTCGTTAGCATAATTTGGTTTTCTAAACTTTTTCGAGCGCTTGAATTCTTCGGCTTTAACATGGTGTTCGATCCGAGAATTTTGGCAACATAGTAGTAAACATGGTGTTTAAGACTTTGTTTGATCTCTATCAAGTTTGGTCCCTGCCTTTCATGTTACTAACTTCATGTATTCACACTTGCACGCACGCGCACTCATTAGACTTTTATTTTTCTTTTACTAGGTTAGCTTTGCCACAAGTTAAGGCCTTAGGGATGTCATTGGTTAGTTGGCATTTGCTTATACTCCCGATCGTCACCCCGGGGATAGTTTGTGCGTCTCAATTATTTTGCAAACATGACGAAGGAATCCCATGAATTCATGATCAAAGTTGCAACCAAGATCGTTAACATCTCCGAAGATTGAAATGGATGCTGTGTTTTCATAAAAAATCTGCACATGTTCAGAGATATACAAGGAAGAAAAAAGTGGATATTTAGAGACTCCATTGAATTATCGTTCCAACGCATCCAAGATCAATGAATTTGAAGACCCGTACAAGGAGATACGACAAAAACATTGGGCATTGCGCGTTCTAAAATCACTCGGGACAGATTGCAGTACTGGAATAAAATAGGCATAACTCTCTTGTTCGGAATCCGTTTTGGGCGAATGATGACTCGTTGGAAAGATTACTTTGTCCACTTTACAATGGAGCAATGATTTAGTACATGTTATGTTATGGAAATAAAGAAAAAATTCATGGAAGATGAGGCAACAATGAAGACAACAAGCAAGGAGATGATAACGATATGAAGAATGATTGGGGACCATGGCTTAATGACAACAAGAAGGGGTTGAAGAAAATTAAGGAAACAAAGGTGAAGAAGCATAAAGATAATCTCCGAACACTTGGCGATAGGACTTCAAGAATCACATAACGGTTCACCATCTTCTTCCATACTTAGCAACATGCTAAGCATGGAGGAGGACTTGTTGGACGAGAAGGAAAAGACTATATGGAGTACAATGATCATGTTCACCTCAAGATGCTCGTAATTCTTATTCCATGCTAAGTACAATGCTTAAGTATGGAGGAAGCCATGCTACACTTCATTGCAAGCATCAAAAAGGACGATAATTCTTACTCAATCTTCTCTTTGTTCATCTCCTTCTAAATGCTAGTATATATGTATGCCTTCAACCATAGAAACTTTTGTGTATATCTCTCGCTAATAACATGGCTACTTGGACAAACTAGTTTTGTTTTTGTTTTCAATAAATAATAATCACCATCATTTTGAGCTCACCACGATGATATATTTTGAATGCTTTTGCTTATGAAAGTGATGAAAGTTGCCGCTTTGTTCTACCTACACTATGTTGTATATGACTTGACCATTTGCTCTTTATAAAATGGTTTTAAATTGATTAAATACCAGCTCTTTTATTTGTGGAGGTTAAATGACTAAATTCTAGACCCACATTCCTTATGTTGCTCTTTTATTTAAGTTTACCGGTGACCTTATACCTTGTATTGTTTTATTTAAAACTTGATTCTTATGCAATCTACATTCATGAATCTCTTGCAAAGTTCTACCTACCAAAGCCTTTACATATACATGGTCTATCATGATGAAACCTTTAGAATTGCAAACTTATATTTTGATGAGTTGGATTAAGATTGATTTATGTGGTACGAGACTAAGAAGCTGGCCATTCCATTTTTACGTACCTTCTTTTTTCTAGCCTTTCTATCCATGCATTGTGAGTTTCTATACCGGAAACTTCGAAAACTTCGCTGGATATCCACCCAAAAACCAAAATATATCGTTTTGTGATTACCTCCTTGACCACAACCTACAATTGAGTATGGATTATTATCTCGAGCAAAATTTTGAAGAATCAAGAGTTAATTCAGAGAAAATAAATTTGGGAGGCATCGAAGAGAAGCAATAGAAAAATCAGAAGAAACGGAGGTCCACAGAGAGAGGGTCAACCGGCCCAAGCACCCCTGTGTCGGCCGGTGTTGACGCTCGTTAGCGACACCTTTTTAGTGCTAATTAAGTGGTGTTTTGGGACTAATTCATATAATAACCCGCCACTTGGCACTTGAAATAACCCTATTTTTGCATATGCATGTATTTTTGGAGGATTTTGGTTTACGCAGGTTTTTGAGCTATATATGAGCACTTTTGGACGAAGACCAAGGTCATATGTAGCATGGAGGAATATGAAGGCCAAAACCTAATACGACTCGGATTTCATTCGCTCTCATTTATGGTGAATCAATCTCCAAGAATGTGGAAGGGCAAAGACTTGAAGATAAAGTCGGATGACTTCGGGATTAAGGCAAATCAGGTAGACATTTGGAAAGCTATCAAGACCCAATCTTATCCCGAAGCAACCAATGTCCAAACACCCACATGCATTGGCACCTGAACTCCTGAAAGATTTAGAAGCTTGCACGTGAAAGATGGGACCGAGAGGCCACAAAAAGGCCCTAGGCCGGCTGGCCCAGAGGGGCCCATGCCAGCCGGCCTAGCCCCTTTTTGCGCCGCCTCGGCCTCCCCTTTTAGCTAGGGTTTTCTCAGACTATTTATAGCCCCGATGCACGGAGGCACACACATCCATCCACCAGAACTCGACGAAACCTAGGGCATACACCAAAAGGAGACGATGACCGCCGCAAGTCCTCGAAGTTGTCTAGAGGATAGCTTAGGCCAACCCTAGCCACCATGGCCTCCCTGCGTGGTTGTGCCATGATGGAGTTCAAGAGCTAGTTGGAGTCATCAATGGTATGTACTCGATGGTGATGATCCAAATATATCTATTATATGAGTAATGTTCTTCATGTCATCCAATCTCTTAGCGACTCAATATCTCTTTCTATGCTTTCTACCTATGATGAATATGATTGTTCCTTACTCTAATACATGTTTAGACTATATAGCATGCTTTACGTAATCGTGGTGATTAGGTCTAGTATGTCGACCCTTCATGATATCTGGACACATTCACTTGTGGACGTGCCCTTGTAACTAACCACGCCGATAGGAAGCATCGTGACAGGGTGTGATCCCATGTAAGGCGGCGTTCTCGGGAGGTTGACCGGAGGTAAGAGTTTAAAGATGGCTTTGGATGAGATGCATGATGCGCTTACTCTTATTTGCTAGAACTACAACTAGAAGACGATAGGCTCATTTATCCTTTGGTTATGCTTAATCTTTGCCTATGTTTTTGGGTGTGATCAACTTACAAATCACTCGCATCTTATAGTATGTTGACTCGTTTATACGCAATCAACGCTTAATGCTAGGAATAGATCCGTTAGATTAGATGGAAAACCCTAGTAAGTTCATTGTCGATCTACGGATTGATAAACCTTGGATGGAATACTCTAAGGGAAAAGCTACGATGATCCGTACGCTTGTGGTTCACAATTGGCGCGTCTATGGACCGTCAACAAGTTTTTCTGGCGCCGTTGCCGAGGATCGGCAACTCGAACTCTATGGGGATCTATCTAATTTTTCGGACTAACCCTAATTTTTATTATTACATATATCATGTGTTTCTTGTTTGTGTCCATAAATGTGGGTAAAACCCTAGACACAAAGTGATCGAGAAATTTTCAACATCCGGACTTTGACAAGTCCAAATCTCCCTCAAACAAGTTGATGGCTACGTGAAGATCCGCTCTTTAGTGGTAGGTGCTAACTTTTGTTAGTGGCCCATCATCCGCTATCGAGCCCACACACAAAACAAGTGAAGATGAACAAGGTATGCCACCAAGTCAATTAATTGTAAAGATTAATGTCTCTTGGAGATTTGTTTGTCCAAGCTTTAGGTGATGAATCATGCCCCGAAGAAGTCGTGAGATCCAATCATCAACATCTCCGGAAGGTTGCTGTTGAGGCCAGTTTTTCGCCTATGATCAGAGAGGTACCATGGAGAAAAATTTGAAAATATGAAGCTCCATCAAGTCTTCTTTCCAACGCATCAAGAATGGCAAATTTTGGAGATCGGTGCAAGGAGTTATGGTAAAATCTTACAACACTACGCGTTCTGAAATCTGCTTAGGACAGAACATAGTGCCGGTGTAAAACAAACATAACTCTTTCATCCAGAGTCCATTTGAAGCGAATGAGCACTCATTGGAAAGAAAATTTGATGCACATCGTAATGGAGTAGAAGTTTGGTACATGTTCTGCACTAGACGAAGAGGAATTCAATGAAGAAGTGGCAGCAGCAAACAACCGAGAAGGTGATGATGATGTCAAGGGAAGATTGGAGGGCCTCGAGCACAAAAGATGATGAGTTAAAATTGAGCAAAACTGGAGGCAACAAAATTAAAAGCACCCTAACACCACAAATCTTCTCCAGTAGGATGCTCAAAAAGTTTCTAACTGTGTGATGCTACCAACGAAGAAAACCGCTCAGATCATCGTCATAAAGCGCGAGGGCCCCCTATGACCCCGACAACCTGGGTAAAGTAAGAACTATGGAGAAGACACATCATTGGAGCCATGCTACTCACTGGTGGATCAATGGTAATGACCTTGAAGTCTAAGGATGCACAACACGACGCTCCAAAGACCACAAGAACAAGATCATCAATATCTCAGGATCAATTTACAAGAAGGTACTGTTCATATCAAAATTTTGTGCAACCTCTGAAGAAAACAACAGAATATTTTTGGATATTTAAAAGCCCCATGAAGTTTTGGCTCCAACAAACCAAGAATCAAGTCAATCGGAGATTCCTACAAACGGTTATGATCAAAACATCGAAGGTCGTGCATTCTGTAAATTTTCTGGACAGCATGCAGTGCTAAAGTAAATTGGGCATAACTCTCTCGTTTGAACTCCGTTTAAGATGAATGACCACTCGTTGGAAAGAAAAATTACATAAAATTTTCAATAGATCTATATTTTAGTATATGTTCTGTTCTAGACACAGGGGAAAATCTATGAAGAAGAGGCAAGAGCAACTTGATGAGAACAAGGTAGAGGAGATAACGATGACAACAATGAAGAGGAGCTTGGGTAATGCTTTCATCGAGCGTACATGATCAAATTCGGAAGCATAGTACAAAATTAAGACCCTCAAGAACATTGGCATATGAAGACACAAGCCGGCGACATTCAATACATGAAGATGTTTAAAGCAAACCACGATGGATTATAGAAGGCAACATCAAGCTGCATGAATACTTTGGATTCTCGCACAAAGGACCATGACTTCACAACAATGAGAAGGTACGTGAGAAAGTCTAGCTCTATGACTTTAAATGAAGTGCTTTGTGGGAGGCAACCCAATATTTTGTTTATTATCTATAAAAGATAACGGTCTATATTGTGCTCTTTAATCGAATCATCAAGTAACATTGTACCATTGCTCTAATAAATGCCACAACTTTATGTTATATGATCTAAATGTTAATGAGAGAGCACTTTGTTATTTGATCTTAGAAAACTTGTAGACCCTTTTTGTGTGCCTATTAGTGTTTAAAGTCTTTTTCTTTGCGTCTTTTTACTTTTTAGAGAGATTTATGAAGTATGACACCACCCTTTGATTCTAAACTTGTGGTAGTTGACTTAGGCTAGCTTTTGTTTTGTTTTTAGCCCACCATTCATGTCATATCATTATATTCATTCACCTCGTGTTACACTTCATGCCATGTTGTTCTCACCCTTGCATTGCATTGCATTGTATGTTTTGTTTTGATCTAACCTTTTGTTAAACCCACCTAAGCGTTCCTATCATCCCCGTCAAAAATCGGAGCCAACAAGGGTAGGATTGACTTGTGTTGATCGGCTTGCATCGTCATTCGGATTAGCCAAGTTTATCTCTATTCCTTGTCCTAACTTAAAACTTTGACTAGCCTCCCTACAAGGTCCTTAATCCTTAGAAAAATCTTTCATACCTATAGCCATCTTAAAACCATAGGTTTTGTTTTCCACCCAATGAAACAACCTTTGTTTTTATTTTTATTTTCAACATCCTTAGGTAGATTTTCTAAACCTGACTTCTCTCTTCAAAATTCTTGTTTTAAACCAAAAATATAGGATACCCATGAGCCTTCCCCTAAACCTCGTTAGCTAGGTTGTTCGGTTCTTTTCGATGAATGATTTTCTTGTCGACAATGCTTCACTTCTTATGAGGTAGTCAGCCAAACTTTGTCGCTCTAAACAATTACTTTTGAATCATCTGATTGCGGAACAACATTGAATGACCTTTCAAACCTTGCTAATCCTTATTTTTGCTAACTCTTTGCATTTGCATTTTGCATCCACTCCATCGTTCCATCATGCATTTGTTAGCTTGGCTCTTTCACGAAACTTAAATGGTTTATGCTTTCATATACGTGTTAATGCTTCATATGGGCATTTCCCTTTTTGCAATCTTGTGTAAATATGGTATTCAGACATGATCGCAGACCATCAACATTTAGTTTTGTGAGCCTTGTTAGCATTTACATTGCATTGGTCGGTTTATAAGCTTTGCAATGCGCTTTATTTTTCTTGTGCTATAAGGAAATATTGACCTTGGGATAGACATGGTGTTTTAACCTTGGTTAATAGATCTTTATGACTATGGAGAAATTCGGCAATCTAGTTGTAAACATGGTGTTTAGAACTAGGTGTAAACATTGCCTTTGTTTATATGCTTTCCTCTCGTTTGCATACTCACTTTGCACACACGCACACCCATTAGATTTTTATTTTTTCTCATTTACTAGGTTGATTATGCCACAAGTTAAGGTCTTAGGGATGTTATTGATTGTTGGTATTTGCTTATACTCCCTACCGTCACCCCAGGGGTAGTTTATGCGTCTCAATTATTTTGCAGGTATGACGAAGAAATCCCATGAATTCATAATCAAAGTTGCAACCAAGATCGTCAATATCTCCTAAGATTGAAAGGGACGCTGCTGTTTTCATAAAAAAAATCTGCACATGTTTAGAGATGTACAAGGAATAAAAAGTTGGTATTCAGAGGATTCATCAAATTCTCATTCCAACGCATCCAAGATCAATGAATTTGAAGACCCATACAAGGAGATACAACAAAAACATTGGGCGCTGCGCGTTTTGAAATCAGCTAAGGACAGATTGCAATGCTGGAATAAAATGGGCATAACTCTTTTGTTCGGAATCCGTTTTGGGCAAATGATGACTCATTGGAAAGAGAAATTTGTGCACTTTGCAGTGGAGTGATAATTCAGTACATGTTCTATTCTGGAAATAGAGTAAAAATTCATGAAAGATGAAGCAGCAAGGAAGACAACATGCAAGGAGGTGATAATGATATGAAGAATGATTGAGACCATGGTTTTGTGACAATGGGAAAGGGTTGAAGGAAAATTAAGGCAACAAAGGTGAAGAGCATAAAGATAATCTCCAAGCACGTGGTGGAAGGACTTCAAGAATCATGTGACGGTTCACCATCTTTTTTCACGCTTAGCAACATGCTAAGCATGGGGGAGGACTTGTTGGACGAAAAGGAAAAAGTCATATGGAGTACAATGATCATGTTCACCACAAGATGCTCATTACTCTTCTTCCATGCTAAGCACAATGCTTATATGGGGGAAGCCGCGCTACACTTCATTGCAAGCATCGAAAAGGACGGTAACTCTTCCTCAACCTTCTCTTTGTTCATCTACTTCTTAATGCTTGTATATATGTATGCCATCGACCATAGGTTAGAAACCTTTGTATATCTCTCTTGTTAATAACATGGCTACTAGGAGGACAACCTAGTTTTGTTTTTGTTTTCAATAAATAATGATCATCATCACTTTGTGCTCACCACGATGCAATATTTTGAATGCTTTTGCTTATGAAAAAGTGATGAAAGTTGCCACCTTGTTTTACCTACATGATGTTGTACATGTCTCGACTATTTTCTCTCCATTAAATGATCTTAAATCGATATAAAGACCGGCTCTTTTATTTGTGGAGGTTAAATGACTAAATTCTAGGCCCACATATTCCTTATGTTGCTCTTTGATTTAAGTTTACCGATGACCTTATGCCTTGTATTGTTTTATTTAAAACTTGATTCTTATGCTATCTACATTCATGAATCTCTTGCAAAGTTCTACCTACCAAAGCCTTTACATATACATGATCTTTCATGATGAAACCTTTAGAATTGCAAACTTATATTTTGATGAGTTAGATTAAGATTGATTTCTATGGTTCGAGACTAAGAAGCTGGCCATTCCATTTCACGTACCTTCCTTTTGCTAGCCTTTCTATCCATGCATTGTGAGTTTCTACACCGGAAACTCGCAAACTTCGCTGGATATCCACCCTAAACCCAAATATCTTTTTGTGATTACCTTCTTGACCACAACCCACAATTGAGTATGGATCATTTTCTCGACAAAAATCCAGAAGAATCGAGAGCTTAATTTAGAGAACATCAATTTGGGAGGCATCGAGAAGAAACTCCCTGAAGATTCAAGTGATTTTCTAGAAGATCAAGATGGATTTTGTGTACTTACTTCAGCAATTATCAACCCTCACTTCTATGCTCGAGGATGAGCAATCATTTAAGCATGGGGGGATGCTGAGTAAGCACTATGTTGCCAAATGTTCTAAGGAGCAAAAAGAAAGAAAAATATGAAACAAAGAGAAAGAAAAGAAACAAAGAAAAGAAAAAAATGAAAGAAAGAAAGAAAGAAAAAAAGAGAAATAATGCTCCTTAGTTCTTTTAGCTTCATCAAATTCCAAGTACTTTGAAGACAATTCCATACTCAATTTTCCAACCATGTGTAATCCGATAACGAGGACTTAATTTGTGCCTCGGGATCATCCACTTGCCATTTGCACATGTCCACCTATCTAAATGTGTGTGTTCCATCCCTCTCTCTTTCCAACATTTATTCTCCATGGCCTTTTTGACTAGTCTCGGTAATTCCAATAGATCTCTCTCTTAGTTTGACAATATTTCAAATATAATGTTTTGCTAGGATTGTTTTTACCTACCAAGCTCCACATAAGCCTTCCACTTTCATATATGAGTAGAATAGGTTGAAAATAATCTAGTATAGGCTTGAGCGACTTGATGAGATGAGTTCCATGAGCTTTTGCAAGAGAATCTCACTTATGTTGGATATGCATCTTTTTGAAAACTCTTCACGATGGAACAAGGTAAAGGTCTAAAGTTCACTTAAGTTCAAGAGCATTGCATTTATTATTATTGTGGCTTGTTCTTTATTGCTAGTCTATCTTCCATAATGAAAAGTAGCCGGTCACAACTTGAACTTTAAATGCTAAACACTTGAGAGCAATGTGTCTTGTTGTGTATAACTAAGTGCAGGAAGACATTGAAGAGCAATGCTGATTTTCTAGCTAAGCAAAGACCCTGGATTTACTCGAGGACGAGCAAGGTTTAAGCACGGGGGATTGTTGACGCTCGTTAGCGACACGTTTTTAGTGCTAATTAAGTAGTGTTTTCGGACCAATTCATATACTAACCCGCCACTTGGCACTTGAAATAACCCTATTTTTGCATATGCATGTATTTTTGGAGGATTTTGGTTTACGCAGGTTTTTGAGCTATATATGAGCACTTTTGGACGAAGACCAAGGTTATGTGTAGCATGGAGAAATATGAAGGCCAAAACCTAATACGGCTCGGATTTCGTTCGTTCTCATCTATGTTGAATCAATCTCCAAGAATGTGGAAGGGCAAGAGCTTGAAGATATGGTCGGATGACTTCGGGATTAAGGCAAATCAGGCAGACATTTGGACAGCTATCAATACCCAATCTTATCCCGAAGCAACCGACGTCCAAACACCCACATGCATTGGCACCTGAACTCCTGGAAGATCTAGAAGCTTGCACGCGAAAGATGGGACGGAAAGGCCACAAAAAGGCCCTAGGCTGGCCGGCCCAGAGGGGCCCATGTCAGCCGGCCAAGCCCCTTTTTTGCGCCGCCTCGGCCTCCCCTTCGAGCTAGGGTTTCCTCGGACTATTTATAGTCCCGATGCACGGAGGCACGCACATCCATCCACCAGAACTCGGCGAAACCTAGGGCATACACCAAAGGAAGACGACGGCCGCCGCAAGTCCTCGAAGTTGTCTAGGAGATGGCTTAGGCCAACCCTAGCCACCATGGCCTCCCTGCGTGGTTGTGCCATGGTGGAGTTCAAGAGCTAGTTAGAGTCATCAATGGTATGTACTCGGTGGTGATGATCCAAACAAATCTATCATATGAGTAATGTTCTTCATGTCATCCGATCTCTTAGTGACTCAATATCTCCTTCTATGCTTTCTACCTATCATGAATATGATTGTTCCTTAGTCTAATACATGTTTAGACTATATAGCATGCTTTATGTAATCATGGCGATTAGATCTAGTGTGTTGACCCTTCATGACATCTAGACACGTTCACTTGTGGACGTGCCCTTGTAACTAACCACGCCGATAGGGAGCATCGTGACAGGGTGTGATCCCGTGTAAGGTGGCATTCTCGGGAGGTTGACCGGAGGTAAGAGTTTAAAGATGGCTATGGATGAGATGCATGATGTGCTTACTCTTATTTGCTAGAACTACAACTACAAGACGATAGGCTCGTTTATCCTTTGGTTATGCTTAATCTTTGCCTATGTTCTTAGGTGCGATCAACCTACAAATCACTCGCATCTTATAGTAGGTTTACCCCATTATATGCAATCAACGCTTAATGCTAGGAATAGATCCGTTAGATTAGATGGAAAACCCTAGTAAGTTCATTTTCGATCCACAGATTGATAAACCTTGGATGGAATACTCTAAGAAAAAAGCTACGATGATCCGTGCGCTTGCGGTTCACAATTGGCGCGTCTATGGACCGTCAACAGCCGGCCTACCCCCTTTTCTCCTCCGATGGCTTCAAAATTTGACAAGAAGATACTCGCTGAAGATTTAAATTATTTTCCAGAAGATCAAGACGGATACTTACTTCAGCAATAGCCATCACTTCTATGCTCGAGGACGAGCAATCGTTTAAGCTTGGGGGAAGGATGCTGAGTAAGTACTATGTTGCAAAATGTTTTGAGGAGCAAAAAGAAAGAAAAATGTGGAAAAAGAAAGAAGAAAAAAATGATGAAAGAAAAAATATTGGAAAGAAAGAAAAAAGAAAGAAAAAATACTTCTTGGTTCTTTTAGCTTCATTAAATTTCAAGTGCTTTGAAGACAATTTCATACTCAATTTTCCAACCATTTGCAATCCAATAACGAGGACTTCATTTGTGCCTCGGGATCACCCTTTGCCACTTGCACATGTCCACCTATCTAAATGTGTGTGTTTCATCTTTCTCTCCACAAAAGCAATTATTTTTCATGGCCTTTTTGACGAGTCTCGGTAATTCTGAGCCACCCCAAAATGCAAGCTGGGCTACATGTTCCGCTCGCTCGCATGCGGTTTAGTCCTTTCCTCTCCACAGACAAAATGATGGAGCTTGGTCCCTCTGTTTGGCTCAGAACCGTTGATCGGTGGCCCTCGAGTGAGCCTGGCCCCACATGCAGCGGCACCACGCAGATTGACTCCAAAGAACAAAAAGGGCATAACAGAGAAAGAGACATTGATGCCCCCAACTCAGCGACATGTTTCGTCCCATTGGAACAGTGTGCAGGCAGTGCCGCTCCTCTTCTTCTTTCTCCTCATCAAAGTCAAAGGATCCGAGACTTGGGGATGAAGAGTTTTAGCCATAGGTGTGGCACATCCCACGCCCTAGCTGAGCAAAGTACCTTCTCCTCATCGCACACATGTCAAGGAATTGTGCATAGGTGACATCCTTGACGAACACAAAGCCAGGTTCAAAGTTTAGCTGCCTCAAGTCTCAATGGTACCTCCATTTTCTGCAAGGAAGCTAAAATGAAGAGGACTTAACAATAATAATAGGGATTTGGATAAGGTTTTATTAATCCCTACCAGGTCCACTAATGTTGAAGTAGTGTACATGGCTCCCTCCATGTAGTAAACCCAAACTTTGAAGCGAGCCCAACAAGTTTAATATTAACACCTGAGAAGAACGGTGCCGACTTTGGACCCTTGAAGAGGGTTTGTTTGAGTTGGACTCGACCTTCTAAATAGCCAAACCTAGATTTGCTAACATGATCCGATATGAGCACCTCTTGGTCCTTGGTGAAAGTGGCCACCGCCGAATAGGTGAGCCAGACCCACCGCACCCACTCTAGGGCTAGCTCAAGCCCAATTGTAGACCAAGTTATTACCCCAAACTGACTCAACCCGCCTAGTGCTGTAAAGAACAGGTCAGATCTCTTGCCCCAGAGCATGTCACCATCTCACCCACTCTCTACATACTTAGGATTGTTTTCCTATGGATATTTTGTGTCTGATTGACTTTTGAAAAAAAACTAGGAATGAAAGATGACTAGAGAAAACATATGTTAACACGTATACTTAGGTCCTAAGTCTTATTTCCTCTGTATCTAAGTCTTATTTTCTTAGAAGAAAGCATCTCTGTCCAAACATGTCATCTCATGGATACTTCCTTACAATCAGGGATTTTCACCCCTTGACCATCTCATGTAAACGCCGATTGTGCTTCCCAAAAGATACTTGTTCTCAATTAGAAAATGACCTTCACTACTACAGAACGATTTACCATCCTTGTGTCCTAAAGGCATTTTCCACCATGTCCTCATCTATCTATATATTATATATTCCTTGACCAAAGCACTATCATGGTTTATGACTCAAAACTAAGGCCTCATCACACATCAAACCCCCTCATTAACGTCCTTGACATGTAAGTCAAGATGACGATTTATGAGCTACAATGTGCATATGTTTGTTAGGTAATCTCCCATATAATCTTAACTTTCTTCGTAATGTCATGTAGTGCCTTGTCCAAGTACAAGAAAAGAGGCGGCACTACATATATAGGCCTTTTCATGAAAATCGGAGATCATTGGAAAGAAATGGATCCTAATGCAGCCTCCTGGCAAAAATCTATGTGGATTCAATGTTATGCATTATATGCACTACGAAAGCACAGATAGTTTTGAGGAACAACGGGATCGGGTTTGTACGAATCCATACATATTTAACATGCATGTTTTGCTATCGCCATAATGTGTTGCAGAATGGTAGTCTTTCACACATCCGAGTTGCTTCTTTGTGAACTATGGGCACTTGAAGAACAACTATGTGGGTTTATTTTGGACCATGTTGTGGCACCAAATGGTGAGTTCAGGGTGATTGAGGAGTAGTTTTGTTTGGTCTTGAACTTTTGTATGGACTTGATGTATGGACTGATGTAATGAACTTGTAATATACTTAATGTACTGTGATGGTGATATGGTGGATATGTTATATATTTGTGCACTATTGTGCTGCAATATATGTATTTATTTATTTAAATTCCTAAATATTTTCACAGCCGGTTTAGGTCCCAAACTGGATGTGAGAATGGGGAATCATGGCCGATTTTTTTTCCGCCAGCTGGTTGTGGTGCCCTATATTCACAGTCGGTTCACGGGCTATGAAAATGTGTTTTCACAGCCGGTTCGGGCGGGCGGCCAACTGGCTGTGAAAATCCCAATTTTCAGCACCGTTTCAAATCAGTCACCAAACCAAAATTGGCTATGAAAATGGGTTCCAAACCAGCTATGAAAATCATTCTATAGTGGTGCTTGTTCGCTCCGCGTTTACATGATGGCATTAGACTGAATATAATCCTATAATCTCTGTTTCTGCCTCCAGAAGTGCCTTCACCAGCACCCCATTGCGGAATAGTATGATATCTGACCAGGCATGAGACACATGGGTGCAATCACATTGAAACTGAGTCAGGTAAGTTTTTCATGGTCAGTGGTGCTCAACAAAAGGTTAAACCTTTTGTGTGGTGCCTTGATTGAAACTCCTCGCCATTAAATGCAAACAAGAAGCAGAGAAGGGTTTTGAAGAGAAAAATAGTAACCATGTAGTTCTGTACTGTCCATGTTCCACAGCAGTACCTCACGCAATAAGGGAGTGGCCATTGCCGAACGATGAACAGTTACGGGTCAATGGTCTGGATGGTTTTTACTTCTGGCGTTGCTGCAACAGCTACCAGAGGATGAAACTGCAGTGTTTCTAATGACCTTCGGCGCTGATCGGAACGCCCTGAAACATGGGGAAAAGTCTCGGCAATCGGGTCAGTTATGGCCCTGAAGTTCATGTGCAGTTCGGCTCTGCCCATGAAGATCCTGAACTCTACTAGTGCAATGGGGAAGCGCGAGATGAGCGACATAGTCAACTGCACAAAGCTAAATGAAATGTCTGAGCATCTGGTAGCAAAGGTTGGGTGAAAAACTGTAAATAAACATGGATGCTCGCTTCATTGCTGAGTCAGGACGAGAGTTGTTTTGTTGCACGTCATAGCCTTTTTGTCCCAGAGATGCACGTGTGTTTTCAGAAAACCTAGTAATTGCGGTCGAGTAGCTAAACCCCACCTCCCACCCTGCTGCTACACAAACTGCTTTACGTGCACGCTCTGGCTACACGCCGGAATATGTCGTGGAGGTGTTAAAATTTATGGGATAGGACATGGTGTTGACGATGAAGATTGGCACGGAGCAGTTTTTACAGGAAAACTGGTGAAACCGGATTCAGGAGCCGGTGGAACCGGTTTGGGTTCACTGTGACTTGTCTAACAAAGCAATCCGGTGGAACCGGATTCGGAGACCGGTAGAACCGGTTTTCCTCGAGTCCTAATAGGTTTGGACTTTTTGGTGGGTCCGAGTTGTAATAGGGCTTTCCTTGCGGGGCAAGACCTCCCCACCCTATAAATATAAAGGGCCACGGCCGATTGAGGGTTTATCCAATCGATCAAACACTTAATACCTTTACTTTTTGTCATCTTCAAACCCTAGCTTTTTTCCAACCCTAATTTCTGTTCGTACTTCGTCTCTACGGCGTTGACGGCGTTCTGAGTGGCCTGCCGACCTCAGAGCAACCCTAGGCGCGCCTGCCCTGACGGGGTCCCTCCCGGGCCGGCGATCTTAGGCTCACGCAGCAAGCCCTAGGAAACCGGTGGAACCGGTTTTGCTCGGCGTGCTGCTGGTAACTGATCCGTTGCGGATCCGCACAAGCTAGCGCAATTCTGTGTGTTGACCGTAAAAGGCGTCAACACATTTTTGGCGACTCCGCTGGGGAATTTGGAAATCTTGGTTTTAATAACCGATTTATCAAACCCTAGCCAGATGGGATCTATCGCAGATTTGGACAAGGACAACATCGTTGTACCCTCTACGGAGGAGATCAGCAAGGAGGAACGCCAAAAGTTTGAAGCGGCCCAAGAGTTCTTCAAGAATCAATTTCTGATGGGGCTGAAGAAGGATCGCCACGGCAAGGTGACAAGAACTCATGAATTTATGATGCCGGCGTTCATGATGAAGGACAATAAGGTGAAAGAAATACCTCCGGTAACTGCACACTCACCCGAACCTTCTGCTTCTAATCCTGATGATAAAATTGGTACTGAGCTTTTACATACCAATGAAGTAGTAAGCACTCTTATGGACAGGGTAGATAAAATTTAAAAAGATAGGTTGGTAGAATCTTCTTATTATAATATACAACCTATACAACATGAGAATATGCATGCGAATGTATCGGCCACACCAGGAAAAACACCTGAAAATCCATTGTATGGCATGCCGGCTAATTTCTATCCAGGGCAGATGCTGCCGCCAGCACATGTTTCGTCAGCCTCGGCGAAACCGGTCTCACCGGTTCTAGAAACCGGTGGAACCGGTTTTGTCGTCCCAGCTGCGCAGCAGTTAGTACCACACTCTACAGCTCCTCTTTCGGTAGTCCCTAACCGAAATACAGAGGTAGCTAATCGATCTGCTTACATTGAGACACGTGCTTATACATCACACCCTATACCTAATCAACCTGTCAGTTCTAGTGGGATTGCTAATGATGTATATGACCAATATTTGCGGCAAGGTCCTACTCGCATGCCTCATGTTGTTCAAGCTCAAAGTACAGCCATAGGGCAATTTGATCTAGCTCGTTCAAATTTATATGTTGAATTCTTTAAATTAAAGGATGAGTTAGCTAGTATGATGCAGGATAAGCTCGGCATTGATGTGGGTAATTCTAGATTATATCAAAAACCATACTCTGCTGATTTTGATATTGTAGCTTATCCTAATAATTGGCGTGTTTCTAATTTTGTGAAATTTAATATTGATGATAGTAAGACCACTTGAGAACACATTAGCCAATATATTGCTCAACTAGGAGAGGCTAGTTCTAATGATGCTTTAAAAGTTCATTTGTTTTCATATCTTTAACTGGAACTGTTTTCTCTTGGTTTTCTTCATTAACTCTCGGTTCAATTCACTCATGGAATCAGTTAGAGAAAAAATTTTATGATCACTTTTATAGTGGGAGTACTTAATTAAAGTTGACAGATTTAACATCGGTTAGACAACAAAGAGATGAATCTGTTTTAGATTACTTACGATTCAAAGAAACTAGAAACCGGTGCTTTAATTTGTCGCTTTCTGAAAGGGATCTTGCAGATGTTGCTTTTAATGGTTTGAGATCCTTTATTAAAGAAAAATTAGAAGGCTTGGATCACTTTTCGGTTAATCAAGTACAAGTGAGAGCATTAGCTACTGAAAATCGAATTAAAAATGCTAAAGATACATATAAGACTCATCGTTCCAATGTTCATGTTGTTACTTATAATTCTAGTAGCTCGGACGATGATGAAAATGTGTATGTTGCTGAACTTGTGTGGCCTTCTAAGAATAAATCGTACACTTGTCTATCTTTTAATCCAATTCAAAAGAATCGGCATGAAGAAGTACGATTTACTTTTGATGTTTCCAAATGCGATCGTATTTTTGATGAATTGTTGAAGAATGGAAACATTAAAATATCCTATACTATTCCTTCACCTGAAGAGCTTAAAAGGCGGGCATATTGCAAATTGCATAATTCTTTTTCGCATGCTACTAATGATTGCAATGTTTTCCGTCGACAGGTGCAATCGGCCTTGAATGAGGGACGTTTGACACTACATGAGATGCAGGTTGATAAGGCACCTTTCCCTGTTAATACCCTTGAGATGCAACCTTCTAAGGTTTTGGTTCGGCCGCATCAAGTCGAATCGACCAAAGGAAAAAATGTTGTTATGGGGGATGAAAAGCCTGAAAATTTGAAGGGCAAATCAATTATCAGGGAGGTAGTGTGTGAGAAGACCCCTAATAGCAGAGAGACTTTCAAAATCACTGCAAGAGTCACGGATCTCGGGAGGGCAAGGATCATCAAAAGTACCGTTTGAGCCTGCTGCACAGGACAAATCGGTTCAACCGGTTTCAGGAACCTATTTCACCCGTTTCGGTCAGGGATGTCCGAAAATGTTAAAGCCCAAGCGTCCTGAGATCAGAACCTGGAAAATCAATATGGCCAAAGATCAGGGTAAAGTTGCAAAACCAAAGCCGACCTTTGACCAGTTGTTTTCCAAGTATGCAAATCAAAGGCCAGTTGATGAGGATTGGTCGGCAAAAAAGAGAAAGAGATCACCCATGCGTCAAGAAAAACCAATTTTGCCTCCAAGGACGAATAACAGACAGAAGGGTGATATTGCTACTTTGTATCCCCAACAGAATCAATATCAAGCCATGCCATAGATGCCTCCGTATTACAATTCTCCATATCCGGCGTGGGATTACAATGGGATGCGTATGCCATATTACCCCATGAAATATCCTCCTTTCCATCTAGGATGGGGTAATGACAGAGGATCAGTGTATGAGAGGTTGGTGGATAACCGTTCGGCTCCTCGTCGATCAGGTTGGGACGTGCCACCCAAGACCGGTGGCACCGGTTTTCAAAACCGGTGGAACCAGTTTCCTCAGAAGAGGCAACTGTCTCCTCCCAAGCAGGTTTATCGGCCTAAGAAGGTGGAGGAAGTTGCCCAGAAGATGGATGTCGACCAGGAGAGGACTACTAGAGCTGATGTAATTCAGATTGGTGACATCAAGATGATTCCGGAAGACGATGACAAGATTTCAATTGTGATTGGTGATAAGGCTAAGCCATCAGTCCAGAAAGATGTTGCTACAGATCTTGGTGAGGGTTAGAAAGTTGAAATTGACAAATCTAAATATTTCTTACCAAGATGGTGTCCTCCAGGGTTGACGCGCACACAAAAGAGGAAGTTGCAGCGGCATCGCTTTCAAGAACAGAAGGAGAAGGAGCTGGAAAGGCAGAGGGAGGAACACTTCAACAAGTACAGGCCTATGATTCCTCCAGGCAAGGGGTGGAAATTGAAGGTCAATCAAGCTCCAGGAACAAATCCGGTGGAACCGGATTCCAAACCGGTGGAACCGGTTTCGCCTGCTTCGATGCCTGCTGCTGCGTCAGAACCGGTTTTGAATCTGGTGGCACCGGTTTCTGCTGATCCAGAGTCATCTCGTATTGCTTCTGAAATTTCTGTTACTTCTTCGTTTGATCAGAAGTTGTCATCGGATTCCCAGAATATGGACAATGAACAGCTTATTGATTATGGGTCATCACCTGAACATATGAATGTTGATACTAATGTGGTGCATCTTTCTTCAGATTATTACGTCATTTCGAAGGAGGAGATGGCTCATCTAGACTTTGGCCTAAAAGAAGCTATATTTAAAAGGCCAAAGGATTCTGGAAATCATCTGAAAGCGTTGTACATGAAGGGACATATCAATGGAAAGCCAGTTTCTAGGATGCTTGTTGATACTGGGGTGATTGTTAATTTGATGCCCGATTCTATGTTCAAGAAACTTGGTGATTTGGATAATGAGCTGATCAAGACCAACATGACTGTCAGTGGTGTGGGAGGAGATGAGCCTATGAGTGCTAAAGGCGTTGCTTCTATGGAGTTCACCATTGGGAGCAAGACGTTGGCTACTGCTTTCTTCGTCGCCAAGGCCTAAGGTAACTTCAGTTTAATATTGGGTCGTGATTGGATTCATGCAAATAGATGTGTACCTTCTAGTTTGCATCAATTTCTTATTCAATGTGTTGACGAAGATATTGAGGTTGTACATGGAGATACATCGGCTTGTGTTGCTGTGGCTGATGGTTCTACCATGTCCATGCATGATCATGTCAAGTGTTTGACAGGTTTAGATATTTCTGACTATGAGATGATCAGCTGTACTAGAGATGGCTTTGTGCCTGCTGTTCTAAAGCCGGTTGAGTATCGGCTAAACCATTTGTTGTGAATCAATGAATAGTTCAGAATGGTTGCAGCAGAGACTTGAGCACTATCGGGCACAAAAGAACGATATGTGTGAAGCCATTGAAGATTTTGATGATATGAGTAAATTGGGACAAGGTTTTACGTCGGCTGATCCCTTAGAGGAGGTTGATATTGGTGATGGTTCTATACCTAGGCCGACGTTTGTAAACAAAATTTGAAAGCTGATTATAAAGCTGAATTAATCGAGCTGTTGAAAGAGTATGTTGATTGTTTTGCATGGAATTATCAAGAGATGCCTGGTTTAAGCCGCGTGAGTTAGTTGAACATCGACTGCCTATTAAACCTGGTTTTAGGCCTTTTAAACAAACTGCTAGGCGTTTCAATCCTAATATGTATGACCAGATTAAAGAAAAAATTAATTGGTTGTTGGATGCGAATTTTATTAGGCCTTGTTGTTATGCTGAATAGTTATCAAACATTGTGCCCGTTGAGAAGAAAGATTCTAGTAAGCTCAGAGTTTGCATTGATTATAGAAATCTTAATAGAGCTACTCCTAAAGATGAATATCCTATGCCTATAGCCGACATGCTTATTAATGATGCTTCTGGACATAAAATTATTAGTTTTCTTGATGGTAATGCTGGTTACAATCAAATATTCATAGCTGAAGAGGATATATCCAAAACGGCCTTTGTATGTCCAGGTTTTGTTGGTTTATTTGAGTGGGTAGTTATGACCTCTGGTTTGAAAAATGCTGGTGCTATTTACCAAAGGGCTATGAGTTTAATTTTTCATGATTTGCTTGGTTTAATCATAGAGGTTTATATCGATGATATTGTTGTTAAATTGGCTGGTTTAAAACCTCATTTGGCTGATTTAAGACTTGCTTTTGAAAGAATGCGTCGATATGGATTAAAGATGAACCCACTTAAATGTACATTTGGTGTGTCGGCTGGAAAATTTCTAGATTTTGTTATTCATGAGAACGGCATAGAGATAGACCCTAAGAAAATTGATATTATTAAAAAGATTAAAGCTCCTACATGCAAGAAAGATTTGCAGAAATTTCTAGGCAAGGTGAATTACTTGAGGAGATTTATTTGTAACTTGTCTGGAAAGGTCAATACTTTTACTCCTATTCTTCGGTTAAAAGATGAAGCCGAATTTACTTGGGGGCAAAACAGCAAGAAGCCTTTGAGAAAATTAAATATTACTTGTCTTCGCTGCCGGTCATGAAAGCTCCTAGGAGAGGATTTCTATTTAAATTATATGTGGCTGCTGAAGATCAAGTGATTGGGGCTGTTTTGACTCAAGAAACCGAAGGAAAGGAACATATTATTACTTATGCAAGTCGTCGATTATTGGATGCCGAAACAAAGTATATATTTATTAAAAAGCTTTGCTTATCCTTATATTATTCTTGTACCAAGATGAGGTATTATTTATTGTCCAATACTTGCATAGCGGCTTGTCAAACCGATATTATTAAATATATGTTGCATAGACCAATTTTGAGTGGTAGAATTGGTAAATGGGCTTATGCTCTCATTGAATATGATTTGGTTTGTGAACCTTTGAAATCTATGAAAGGCCAAATTGTTGCTGATTTTATTGTTGAGCATAGCATTAATGATAATGATTCAGATATCGGTTATATTACTTTTACTCCATAGAAATTGTATTTTGATGGATCGGTTTGTAAGAGCGGTTGTGGTATTGGTGTTGTTTTCATATCGCCGAATGGTGCTGAATTTGAGGCTCTCAACTGATTAGAAAATAATTGTACTAATAATCAAGCCAAATATGAAGCTTTATTGTTCAAGCTAGAAATTTTGCATGACATGGGAGTGAAACATGTAGAAGCATTTGGTGATTCTCTACTGGTTGTACAGCAAGTTAATAAGGTATACCAATGCTTTGATGGATTTTCAAATGCATATCTTGATAAATGCTTGGATATGATTGCTCAATTTGATGAATTCTCTATATATCATGTTTCAAGAGATGAGAATCCAAGGGCAAATGCTCTGGCTCAGCAAGCATCTGGCTATGATATTCAGAAAAGAAATTTTCATGAAAGAAAGCCGATGCTTTCCATAGCCGAGTTATCTGCCCAGGAAGAACCGGTGGCACCAGATTCAGAAACCGGTGGAACCAGAAGTTTCGGTGGAACCGATTTCAGAACCGATGAAACCGGTTAACCTGCTGACAGCAACACTTCGATCAATGAGCAGCCTAAAATTAATAAGGACGAAGTTGTTGATTGGAGAATACCCATTATTGAATATTTGCAGAATCCTAGTCATAAAATTGACAGAAAAGTCCGATAGTGGGCATTTAAATTTACTTTGGTTGATGGTAAATTGTATCGTCGGACAGCTGAAGATTTATTATTAAAATTTCTGGATTCTGATCAAGCTAAAGTTGCAATGGGTGAAGTTCATGAAGGAATTTGTGGTACACATCAATCGACTCCTAAGATGAAGTGGTTTTTGAGAAGAGCTTGTTTTTATTGGCCTAATATGATAGCTGATTGTTTTCGGTACAAAAGGTTGTAAAGAGTGTCAAAGGTTTAGGAATATTCAGATAGTTCCAGCAGTTTTATTGCATCCTATTATCAAACATTGGCCCTTTCGAGGATGGGGATTGGACTTTGTTGGGCAGATTCATCCTCCTTCATCAAAGGGGCATCGCTTCGTGTTAGTGGCTACTGATTATTTTACAAAGTGGATCAAAGCAGTACCTTTGAAGAATATGACACATCGGGAGGTAATTGAGTTTATTACTGAGCATATTATCCATAGATTTGGCATTCCACAAACTTTAACTACTGATCAAGGTACTTCATTTATATCCAAAGAAGTTTGTGAATTTGTTAAAATGTATGGCATTAAGCTGCTCAATTCATCTCCATATTATGCTCAGGCTAATGGTTAAGCCGAGTCTAGTAATAAGATTTTGATTAAGCTTATTAAAAAGAAAATATAGGAGAATCCTAGGAGGTGGCATGAGATTTTATCTGAGGCTTTGTGGGCTCATCGTATATCTAGATATGGTGCTACTAAGGTTACTCCTTTTGAGCTTGTGTATGGTCAAGAAGTTGATTTGCCTATTGAGGTGAATTTGAGTGCTAATCGGTTGGCTAAGCAAAATAATCTTAATGCTGTTAACTATCATGACTTGATGATGGATAATATTGATAAGGTGACCGACAAGCGATTAAAGGCCTTGAAGGAGATTAAGAAAGACAAGATTCGGGTTGCTAAGGCCTACAACAAGAAGGTAAAACAAAAATCTTTTCAGGTTGGTGATCTGGTTTGGAAAACAATTCTGCCTATAGGATCGAAGAGCAACAAGTTTGGTAAATGGGCTCCAAGTTGGGAAGGTCCATACAAGGTAATCAAGGTGATCTTCGGCAATTCTTATATGATGGAGACTTTGCAAGGTCAGCGGCTGCCAAGAGCTCTCAATGGGAGGTATTTGAAGAAATATTATCTGAGTGTTTAGCAGGAAGCTTAATTTACATGGCCGATAGTTTTGAATATCGCCCTTAGAATAAAAAGGGCGATGGATTTTGTTTAAACATCACCCTCAGGAGTATTTTATTGTGCTAAAATGTTTTCTGGTACGCAAGCTTTACCAAAAAATAAGGAGGCATATGTTGACGATCAAAATTGGCACGGAGCAGTTTTTACAAAAAAAACCGGTGGAACCAGATTCAGGAACCGGTGGAACCGGTTTGAGTTCACTGTGGCTTGTCTGACAAAGCAATCCGGTGGAACCGGATTCGGAGACCGGTGGAACCGGTTTTCCCCGAGTCCTAGTACGTTTGGACTTTTTGGTGAGTCCGAGTTGTAATAGAGCTTTCCTTGCGGGGCAAGACCTCCCCACCCTATAAATATAAAGGGCCACGGCCGATTGAGGGTTATCCAATCGATCAAACACTTAATACCTTTACTTTTTGTCATCTTCAAACCCTAGCTTTTCCAACCCTAATTTCTGTTCGTACTTCGTCTCTACGGCGTTGACGGCGTTCTGAGTAGCCTGCCGACCTCAGAGCAACCCTAGGCGCACCTGCCCTGACAGGGTCCCTCCGGGCCGGCAATCTTAGGCTCACGCAGCAAGCCCTAGGAAACCAGTGGAACCGAAATCCCAAACCGATGGAACCGGTTTTACTCGGTGTGCTGCTGGTAACTGATCCGTTGCGGATCCGCCCGAGCTAGCGCAATTCTGAGTGTTGACCGTAAAAGGCGTCAACACATGGAACGGTATGGAGGACGTGATGACGGAGACTTGGCCAACACTGATGAACAAGCCAGTGTTCTTGTAAGAGTGTTGGTGCTCCAAGGGCGTCATCAGGTGTCGCCATTGGACACACTAAAAAATAAAAAATAGTTCGGCAGTCTGAGGAAAACAATCCGTAGCAGTGCCTTCTCTTTCCTAGGAGCGGTGCATCAAAAGATTGGGAAATAAAGCAAGCGCAATGGGAGTGATCCACAAAGACCTGATAAGGATCTGTAGCAACGCACGGGCATTTTCACTAGTATATATAATATCTACCATACCAAATAAATTCACTAATATATTCCACAGTGGATTCAATGAAACCAATTCGGTACCTTAGATGTCATTATTTTTCTATAGACTTGATCAAAGTTAGACAAGTTTGACCTAAGACAAACCCAAAACAATACTAATTTAAGAGAGAGAGAGTAAACAGTAGTGCTATATTTATATCAAAGTCTTATACTTCCTCCGTCCTGGAATAAATAGTATTCTGAGTTTGCCCTAAGTCAAACTTTTAAAAGTTTGACCAAATTTATAGAGAAAAATATTAACATTTAGCAAATCAAATAAGTAAAATATCAAAATATATTTCATAATGAGTCTATTGATGCTCATTGGATGTCATAAGTATTATTCTTTTTTTCTAGAACTTGGTCAAAGTTTATATCGTTTAATTTAGGACAAAATTAGAATACATTATATTTTAGGAGGGATATGGGGCAATGTCATATTAAGAAAACATGGTAAACAAGAATTTTAACTTAAGCCATATAGGTAGAACAAATCTGTGACAAAAATGTACATACATATAGATTGAACTAATTTATTGATATGTTCACAGTCAACTGTGAACCAAAAGGTGGCGTACCTGCTAATCTAGACAATTTTTAACATGTATATGAGATACGCATAGTACAATAAATGATTAGGGATCGCGCTTTTAGTACATGAATTATGCTAGCCTTCTTCTCTTCCACGTCCTAACACAAGCTGCAATATTTATACTGCATAAATAATACTTATGATTAGAATGGATATGATGATATACAATTCAACATATGTACATTAGATTAAAAATTGGAAACATAGCTACCTCACGACTCCAAGACATCCTTGTAGACAATATTATTCTCTTTCTAGTGGGATCAATGGTCTTGTTTGTCTTTGCGAGAAGCCATGTCGACTTGTTTGTCTTTGCGAGAACCCACATCGTCTCACAAGAAATGCCTCTTAACAGTGGCACGTACAACTGCCCATTAGAAAAAACCGAGTCGGGGAGGTAGATACCAACAATAGGTATGGTCTGACTCTGTGCCTTGTTAATGGTCATTGCAAAGCTCAACTGGATGGGAAATTGTTTCCGCTTGAACTTCAAAGGACTGGTAAGGCTTTCAGAAGTGGACATAGGTATCCTCGGTATGAACACCCTCTCTCCAGCATGCTGACCATTAATGACCTCAGCGACAATTACATGATTTTGACATCCCCTTACCACCAGTCGCGTACCATTGCAGAGGCCATTGTGAGGATCAAGATCTACAAGAAGGATAATAGGGCAGTTTTTCTTGACCTTGAGCTCATGGGGAGGCAGCCCATTTGGCGTGATTGAATTGAGAAGGTCTAGAGGGTAATCATTCCATTTGTCGCCATCAACCGAGTCAAAACTATAATACACCTTTTCCTCGCCTATGAACCTACCAATCATCAGTGCATTGACTTCATCAACATGCTCATGCGTCATGGAAAGAATTGTGCGCTCACACATGTAGCTTGAAGATGCACAGTTATCATTAAGATTCGGAAATACTCGATCGATCAGCATGTCAATTGATTTATTGTCTGGAGGGGTTTTAATCAGGATGCCATCGGCCAGCTGCACATAGTCATCACAAAATGTTTCTTCACTGCCATTGCCAATCCTAAGCGAGTACTCTGCAAACGTTGAACATTGTTAATAAAATATAAATGAAGCCAACTACAATATGCATAGGTTATAATATTTCTATTAAACTGTTCTTGACAAGGGAGATTCGTGGGATGATGCTATGCATAGAAAAAAAAAGAATCAATAACCTCCTTCTAGTATAGATAATAAACTGAAATAACATCTCACACGCAAACCTGCAACTGGAGTTGGGTTCACGCTGCCGGTTACTGACGGAACACCTGCATCATCTCATACATTGTCAAGTCGAGGGGATATGCAAACAATTTGCATGTACAAAGTATCGGTTTAATTAGTACCAGACTCCTGTTGTGTCATGTTGGTTGCTTGTTTTCCAGCCTTTCTACGATGGTAATCCTCCCTTCGTCTTGCATTCCTCTCGGCCTTTTGATCATCTGGCATGTTTGCATATCTTTCTCTTGCCTTTTGTCGCTTACGTTCCGACTCATCGATGGCATCATTGGTAGCATCTTCAAAGACAAAAAATGAATTACACCACCGCTAAATAGAAACAAGCTAGGTAAAAACCACAAAAAGGACAAAAATACCACTCTCACCCACCACCAATAATATTTCCTGACTCCTCTGTAGTCCTCTTGATGCCATGACCAGAACCACGGCTGGTGGTGTTTGTAACATTTCCAAGCAGAAGACGATTGTCCATTACAAGGGTGCAAAAGTACACTTTATAGAACTGCAAGACATGTAGTCAGGTACAACCAAAGTACTGCAAACAGACTATACGGCAATCGGTAAACCATTCTTCAACATGTGTGATGAAGGGGGATGTACCATACCTTAACTCACAAAGGCTGGACACAATCTACAATGGCCCGTCCTTCCTTACTGTAATAAAAGAAATGGAACCAGTTACAATAACTAAAATTTTCTTCGTCAGCAGATAGCAGTGAGAACTCGCTATCAGGTAATTGAAATGAAACAGATGATGGTGATCTTATCATCAAAAACTAAATCGTTATTGCCATTACTAATAGACACAGAGAGAATTGATATGACCAGAATATCTGAGTAAGGTCCAGAATATCCATTTATATGAATGCGAGTGGTGAGTCTGTAAGTAAAATTACTCTACAGCTGCATCTGGATAATCATGCTTTGCTAGTCCTTTTCTCTTACTGCTATTTATGTAGGTCGGAAAGGTAATTATGTGCAAAGTTTACTGATCTACATGCGTATTGCACTGACATGAACTTTGATTTTTGCAATTTCGACCTTGCTCAGCATTTTAAGTTCACCACATAATTTAGCATGTACTTCTGCATTTTGAGAAATTTTGCTCATGTTAGCCATACTGTGTATAAAATGAGGCCTGAATTGTCCTATATGTAAGGCTGCACCATTGAGTTAGGCCATTCTAATGATGCTGTCATATCTGATATTTCTTCTCCTTTTCTTTATTTCTGAAGGGCAAACTTCTCCTATTCTTTCATGCTAGCTGATTATTTACTTAGTTATTTGTGTATGGACTTGAACATAATAAAAAAAGGTACATCTTTCTTGTCATTGGCCTTTCTAAGTTTTTTCATACTTCTTGCAAACATTCCTGTTAAACAGTACAGTGAAGTGTTGTACTGCTGTTGCTAATGCTTTTGAGCACTATCTGAGGTACTAGTATCAAACTGATGAATGCAAACCCACTGAAGTTTCTCTGTTCTTATTTGTTTGTACCCTTTATCTGAATTATCTTTTGCACGTAATCCAACTTATGAGTTAATGTTTTTTGTAAAATGTACCTGCTAGCCATTTTGTATGGATTTTCTCCATCAACAAAAACAAAACCTATGAATCGACATATGTTTTTATTAAATTTGTATCTTAGTGAAACCTAAGATACAATATACATGCATGTTTCTGAAAATTTCTATTTAGGCCTCATTGGTGATGTCCCCATAGTACTTGCCAAATCACAGACTTATATGAATGCATAAGCAATTTTACTCTACTGCAGCTTCAAATTGATCGTGTTTTGCTAGTCCTTTTCTCCTTAATGTGCGCAAAAAGGAGATGCTATAAACCCTAAAATAGAACAAGCAACCAGGGCTGACCGTAGCTATTGCTGGAGTGGTAGTGCACAGTTGGAGCACAGCCTAGGATAACAACGACGAAGTGACCGTGGAGGTGCTGTTGCAAGCCTCCAGGTGTCGTCGTCTTCGTGGTCGTGGACGTCCAGATGATGTGGGGTGCTGCAGTGGGTGGTTTATGATCTTGCTCACCACATTCCGTCAATCTACACGCACAAGAATGAAGCCTTAAATGCCACAAATTCTGCAGGAATATGAGTGGAGAACACTGACACGTCAAACAGAAAGAAAATTCCTCAAATCCCTATATTTGGATATGGGGGACAGAAACAGATCATCCTATACAACTGAATTACTTTCTGAAATTTTTATCTTACGATGCTGCCAACATGATGTGATTGATATCATTGGCAAGAATAACCCACTTTTTTCACTCATTAGGTCGAAAAGGCGCATTTTGGTCTCTTGTCATGCATATCAAAATATTTAAACATGGCACTGCTTTATTGTTAGTTGGCAAGCTAAAATTTGACAAAAACTGAAACATTTTTCTGTGCAACAATAGATATTATGATAATCCATTTACTATACTACATTATTGAAAGAAATCTGGCATTATGTAGCACTTTAAAGTCACCCTTTTAAAGTCAACTGAAGTCCCCTACACAATGGACCAAGTGCATATCCCAGGAAATGAAAATAGAAACAAACATACAACATTAATATCTGTTTTTTTCTAGCGTAAAGCTAGTGGTAATAAGCACTCAAGTCTCAAGATATCAAAATCACTTCTCTGTTCCCTGCTGATGTACTGTAGGTGCAACAAGATTGCAAGGATTTTTTTTTTCCTGGCAACTTGCCTAACTCTGATACTAGGCGTCCAATATAATTTTAAATTGTGATATATAAATATGAACATTTCAGAAAAAGAAAGAAGGAAAGGCATCAAAGTCTGAGCATAAATCTGTACCTCTGAAATAGTCTAGCAAACACATTGCGATCAGGCAGTTGAAAACATATTTATGGCCCACAGAAGCATTTTAACAAACATATTCCGGGCAGCTTGTTATACAGGTGAAAAGTTGAAACAAACTGGCAAGAATACGAGGATTAAGGAGCGAAAGAGATGACCTCCTGCTGGAGCAAGTGGAGCAATCTCCAAAACGGTTCTCGTGCCCCAGGGGGTACGTACCCACCCTGTTTTGGACGGCCATGATCTTGATGCAGTGGGGTAGTGTGCGAATCTTGATGCAGTGGGGTAGTGTGCGAATCTTGATGCAGGTTTGGACGGTAGATAATAGGGTGGGTACGTACCCCCCTGGGGCACGAGAACATTCAGGGAGCAATCTCTCCTCACCGCAGCTGCCTGTAACGCACAATCACGAGAACAAATCAAAATGTGGGTCAGTTGTAGTCTATCCAGATGGACCAGATCACGGATCGATTGGAATGTTGCTACTGTGCGGGGGAGAGGGCGAGGCGCACCGCGCACACCAGTCGAGGAGAGGCGGCGACGGCGGCGTATGGCGACGCTCTCGACGGGGCCAGGGAGATTCCGCGAGGACAGCCCGACTGAGGACCACCAAGATCGAACTTGGAACGATCAAGGGAAACGAAACTGCCGCAGCTCGCGTGATTAGCTGCGGGAAAAAGGATGGAAAAGGGCGGCGACAAGAAAGAATTTCGGGGTTTCGGCGAAAATAAGGCGCGGTAATGGATTTTGATTGGAGGACGAAAACGAAATTCATCTCCCTCCTCTCTTTTCCTTTCCATAGAAAAAAACCGAACAGGTCACCGGTTCGGAAAAAACCCGTGAACGGTGACCTCGGCGGCTCGGTTTGCTAGAAAGATCGACGAGCATACAGCAGACTACGGGCATGTTTGGTTTGTGACTAAGATTGCCTCCACTAACTTTAGGCAGCCACAGTTTTTTTAGTTGGTGTTTGGTTTCTGCCACAACTTAGTCTGTCTAACTTCTTAGTCACTTGGCCCACATGTCATAGACTCAAATTTCTTGCCTAACTTTGCCTAAGGTTAGGTGGTCAATTTTATAGCCACAAAAGTGTGGAAAGACTAACCTTAGAAACCTTAGGCAAAAATATGTGGCAAAGTTAGTGCTCAACCAAACATCCCCAATACCAAAACAACTAGATTTTGAGGATTGAAATACACTCCAGCAGACTACCCATCCCTTGTCCAATACCAATAAGGTTTTGGCGATTGCCAAAAACTTAGCTCCTCTCCCCTTTATGTAGAGGGATGCAATGCAACCCTCTCCCCTTAACTTATTGGTATTAGAGATTAATTTTGGTAGTCTGCTACAGCGGTGATCGCCAAAAACACAAAAGTAACTATTGGAGATGGAGAGAGAAGGTATTTTAGTAGTGAGGTATAAGTAATCGGTTGGAGATGCTCTTATTAGAAGAGCCATTGTCTCAGCCCAACATATTGCACGTAGTATTTTTGGGTGAAATCGGCCCAATACATGCCCAAAGCTGTTTATACCAAGCTAGAGTGAGAAGAAAGAATTGGAGAAGGGTTCGAATTCTGGTATGTAGTTTCACAGAGTCCCATCCACTAACCAACTTAGCAATGATTCTATGATGTGTTACGTGTTACGTCTAGTTTAAATATATGTGTAAACACTACTTGAAGGATGTAGTAGAAAACACCATCTCATAAAGGCAAAACTTCAAAATGATTGTAATCGCAGCTAGCTAGTTGATCGGTATTCTCGTACACAAATTTATGTACTCCATTTGTTCCAAGTTGCAGTTCATTTTTAACTTTTAAATACAACTTTGACAATATATTTTATTCAAAAACAATTAGTATAAATATGTAGAAATGTGAGTTTAAGTACTTTTGACAATAAAACAAAAAATAACAAAATAAATGACACTAATGTAATTTTTCCGAATAAGATGAGTGGTCAAATGTGCATTAAAAAATGAACAATAAACTATAATTTGAAATGGAGGAAATAACTGTTATCTACGGTAAAAGAGGGAATGTTTAAAAAGCTAGCTGGGAAATATCTTGAGTCACTACTCCTGCTGGTTACATGTATAAATATATACATATTACATGTGGGCCTCTTGGCCCTCACTCAGTACATCATTTAGACACATGCACAGTTTAAGTACGATCAGAATTTATAAATTCTTAGAATGATGTAAAAACCGGCTGTGTGGTGCTGAAATTATTTCTTTTTGAAAAGAAAATGCTGGAGTGTTGTTTGTGATGACACCTGTGACAACGTCGAGTTCGTGAACATTGGCGATCTGTGGGCCGCGAGGCTCCGCGCCGGCGGCTGACACGTTGATGCAAGCCTTGCGAACGTTGACAAATGGAAGACAGAGTACAGACATCTTTCTGAATTTTTTGGAATGGATTGACTTTTTGGAAAAAAAAGAAACCGGAATGCACCTGAAGCATGACTAGGGAAAACTTAAGTTAATGGGCTTCCATCTGCTGGTTTAGAGGTTTTGACTTGTAGACAGTATCTTAATGATTATTGTTCAGAGAAATTTCTTTCTATCATTGTTTTTAAATTTCTGTAGGTCATGCTTGGTCACAGACTGAGATCAACAATATCTCCCTACTGCCTTGCTGGCTGAGAAATACATAAATTATTACATAGTGGGCAAACTGTAAGGTTTCAGTCAGTCAAACTCAAATAAAAGTGTCTTTTTCTCAATTTGATCACTTTGTGTTTCTTTTAAAAAAAATGTAAGTTTCCATTCTGCGCCATAGCATAAAAATTTCAAAGTTTGCATTTGACTAGAAACTAGAAAAGGAGATCATTTGTATGTTCCTGAAGCGTAAGTACTAACTAGGGGAAAACTTATACATGTGTAAATTCGTGGCAGAGCATCTTCCATTCATTTTATCATCGTCTTTTTTTGCTTTCGAAGATCATGTTTGGTTAGAGATGAGAGCAATATTTCTTCTGCTATTCAGCAGAGAAATACATAATATGTAACATAGTGACCATACTGTAAGCTTCCACTTAGTCAAACTAATAAAAGAGTAAAGTTTTATCCGTTTGATTACTGTGTTTCTTTTCGAAAGTGTTTACTTCCGTTTGGCGCCATATCATAAAAAATGAGCTTGGTAATATCAGGTGGGTATTAAAGCAGAATGGAACCCTATCTTTACTGCAAAGAAATGCAAATCCTCTGTGTGCTTGAGAAAAAAAAATACCAGAATTGAAAATTAGGTCCATCCATTCGAAGTGAATATCAGTCTGGAAGAAGCATGCATGTGACTGGAGTGATCAACTGATGGTAGAAGATTTTGTCCACATGAGACAGCCACCCTGGCTAACAACCAATGATGCAGGCAGGTAAACTGGGAATTGACTCAATTTCTAACACAGCATAACTTTTAACTTACACCTCTCATGATGCTAAACTCCATTGACATTCTGGTTCATCGGTTTCCAGCAGGAATAATTTATGGAGTGACAGGAAGGTAAGCCCATTTCCTTTGGAGTACTGTAGCAAAGCCCACATTTTAAACTCAACGTAAAGAAAAATATACGCCTTCACGGCAGGACGCATGAATGTTGAGGGGGAATATTTATTGGTCCATATCAAAGATGCAGATAGGTCAACGACTGAAATGATCCCAGTGTTGTGTGCCTTTTAAAGAATCCACAAGGCCAAAACAGAGGCACACACTACTATAGAAACATTTTTCTAGTCAGCATTTTCACAGCCGGTTTTCAAAAATGGCACAGAAAATAGTATCACAGTCGGTTTTTTTGGCCTATCGCTGGGAAAGTAAAAACCGGCTGTGAAAATGGACTTTCAAAGCCGGTTTTTCAGCCAGACCGGCTGTGAAAAGGTTCTCGATTTTCGCAGCCAGTCCGGCTAAAAAACCGGCTATGAAAGTCCATTTTCACAGCCAGTTTTTTGCCTGACAAAAGCTGACTTCTGCAGGCCATTTTCAGCACCGGTTTTCAGCAGCCGACGGTGGAAAGACATTTTCACAGCTGGTTTTTCTAAAAAAACCGGCTATGAAAATGGTGCAACAATATATTGTGCTGCCTCCCCTCCCCTCCTTCTTCCCCAACCCGACACAAACAACATTTTCACCATTGTTCGGCCACTTTTTTGAATTTTGCTCAAAGAGACTCCATTTTTTAAGGATATACCTCACCAACTTAGCAAAAGGTTCATCTCTAGCTATACCTCATTTCCACCAATGCATTTGTGGATTGATTTTCAATTTTTGGATGAATTTGATGGAAAGGGTGTTTGCGATGAATTTTTGGATGAATTTTTGTCACAAAAAACCGGCTATAAAAATGCTTTGTCATAGTCGGTTTTTGTGATAGAAAACCGGCTATGAAACTTCTTTGTCACAGCCGGTTTTAAGAATTTTCAAAGCAGTTTCACTGCCAGTTTATGTTAGAAAAACCGGCTGCGATACGGCTGTGAAGACTGTCCCTCGGCGCCCAAAACAGGCCGTGAAAATCTATTTTCACAGCCGGTTTAAAACCGGCTGTGAAAATCCTAATTTCACTGCCGCTTTTTCAGTGCCAATTTTGAAAACCACCTGTGATGCCCAGTTCCTGACCGTTTGTGATGTTTTTTTTTTTGTAGTAGTGCAAGTTAATTACCTGCTGACTGGTGGTGGTTCATGCCCTGATCGATGTCTTTCCTACCCTTTTTTAGTGCCAGGAATCAATGGTTGTAGTGCATATTTCCTCGTGAAAAAGAAGTATTTTCCTTATTTCAAGTCTGTTTAGGTTTTCTGAAATTTTGTCGCTTGTGCTTGTCGGGGGTAGACCCCCAGGGGTACCCAGCAGGCGGATTGGCCCAACCATCAAAGGGCGGCCCAATCCGAGTACATCTGGATCGGTTTGTCGGACTAGGTGGCCCACCAGTCGGAAGGCCCACCAGTCGGGCGAACCGGATGGGCGCGACGACGCGCGCGGCAAGGAAAGCACACGGCGTATCCCGCAAGAAGCTCGGAGATCAGGATAAACTAGCCGGAATTATAGGGAAAGATATCTGTAATCGTTATAGGATCGAATCCTTGTAATTCGGGTAGGTTACGATCTCTGGCCGACTTGTAACTCAAGGCAGCCGGACTATATAAGGCGCCTTGAGACCCCCCTCCAGAGCACAAAAACTACAACCTACAACCCTAGGACAGAACCCAACTACGGAGATCCTTCAGGAACTTCATACACAGCAATACAATCGCCGCCAACACAGGACGTAGGGTGTTACGTCATCTCGACGGCCCGAACCTGTTCAATCCTGCGTCTTGTGTTACCATCGACTTCTGATCCTCGATCTGTCCCTCAACAAATCAACCACGTAGGCTACCCTGTGTGGACTGCCGGGTCCAAACATCCGACAGTTGGCGCGCCAGGTAGGGGTTGATCGACGAGATCAATCTGCAAGCTCGATGGCAGATTCGTCTACTACGGCGATTGATGCGCCAGCGGCGGCGGCGCGGCCTAACATGCATAGCAGCGTGACGTGACGGAGCTCCGCATGCATCTGTTCGATCTCCGCGTGCCCTTTTGCTCTCCGCATCGATCTGCTACAGCACTGTGCGTGGGCGACCTCCGATCCATCTCCACGTTGACCCCGGTTCGATCTGAAAAAGCGGCTGCGTCGTCATGGCTGAATCCGTCGGCGCAAAAGTTTACGTGCTCCACCACCACGGGATGCATCTACCGGATGAGCATGCCCTCAATTATTTTTCTAATCTTATTTGTCTCTCTCCTTTTCATGTACGAGCATGCATGCATCATCTAATTGTTTTCTAATCTTTTTTTCTCTCTTGCGTGTATGCGTGACCGAGCCTTGAGCAACAAAGCCATGCGGCCAACACTACGCACGGAGATGAGTTGGTGCATGAAGGCGTCGTTTGTGCCATGCTGCCCCTCGACCGTCGCCAGGAACCCCAAAGCAATCCGGCGTACACGGAGATACGGAGCAATCGGGGCAGGACTAAAGGCACACACCGCGACGGCCACCAGGTGTTGCCGCGGAGCGGCGGCGCAGGCTCAGATCGCAGCCGGCTCTGCCGCACACGCGAACTCTGCCAGACACAGCAACTTACAACGACTCGGTGACAGGTGACGGACCAGTGTCACGTGCATGTGCACCCGGGCTGCTACACCGCCGATCCGTATATGCCGCTGCGGCGTTACGCCGACCTGCCGGCGACGACTTCGGCTACTCGGCCGCGACTACAAGCAAGGACAACATGCCAATTCTCCAACTCTGAGATAAATCAAGCTAAGTCATACTTTAATACTTTCACAATATTTTTCGATCACCGCGTATCTCCATATACAAGTCTCCATGATCATCGCCGACTACCTTTGGTTTGTTCCCGATTGCTTATACAGCCCGAGCGCTACAAGAGCAGTCGGGCAACACCCAACGGATGCATATTGCATTTTTCTCCATCGTTTATTTCTTTTTCCACTCTTGTACAAGTCGCTAAAGTACTTGGGAAGCACACGCCTTAATCCGTGAAGCCTCGACTCTTCCGTACGCCTACGTTACTACGCGTGCATGCGGCCCAGCTCCCTGCGCTATGGACTAAGGCTATCGGGGATCAGGTGCATAAACGTAACAGGATAACTACCCGAGGAAATTAATAGACTTAAAGAGTTGGAAGTAGAAATTCTATTACATACAGCGCCGAATGTTTTTTCTCCAGAATTAGTGTTTGCTACACCATATACTACCTATCCTTCATATCTTCATTGCAGGGCACAGGTTTGGATCCCGAGCTTGCCTGTTACGCTCGGGGGCTGGACCACTCCGGCATCGCCGCCAGCTGAGTACTCGAGTCAGTCAGTACTCGGGCTGGTACTACGCTCCACGACGGTCGCTAGCCGAGTGCTTTGCAGCACTCGGGCTGGCGCTACACTCCACGACGGTCGCTAGCCGAGTGCTTTGCAGCACTCGGGCTGGCGCTACACTCCATGACGGTCGCTAGCCGAGTGCTTTTGAGTACTGGGCTGGCGCTACCGCATGACGAGGAAGACGAAGACTACTCGGCGTGCTCAGCCCTCACGCTCGGGGGCTGGCGCCGGGACGACTACTCGGCGTGCTCGGCCCTCACGCTCGGGGGCTGGCGCTGGGACGACCACTCGGCGTGCTCGGCCCTCACGCTCGGGGGCTGGCGCCGGGACGACCACTCGGCGTGCTCGGCCCTCACGCTCGGGGGCTGGCGCCGGGACGACCACTCGGCGTGCTCGGCCCTCACGCTCGGGGGCTGGCGCCGGGACGACTACTCGGCGTGCTCAGCCCTCACGCTCGGGGGCTGGCGCCGGGACGACTACTCGGCGTGCTCAGCCCTCACGCTCGGGGGCTGGCGCCGGGACGACAACTCGGCGTGCTCAGCCCTCACGCTCGGGGGCTGGCGCCGGGACGACAACTCGGCGTGCTCAGCCCTCACGCTCGGGGGCTGGCGCCGGGACGACAACTCGGCGTGCTCAGCCCTCACGCTCGGGGGCTGGCGCCGGGACGACAACTCGGCGTGCTCAGCCCTCACGCTCGGGGGCTGGCGCCGGGACGACCACTCGGCGTGCTCCGGCCCTCACGCTCGGGGGCTGGACGCCGAAATTAACGTCGGATGATTTAGCCAGGTGCTCCTTGACTAACCCTTGGACCGATTCCTTCGGAATCGCTTCAAGGCTCGGGGGCTACGGCCAACGGACGCACCTCGCGGCGCATCCGTTGATTGTCTAACGACTTCAGAACAAGGCTACTAACCCTTGGACCGATTCCTTCGGAATCGCTTCAAGGCTCGGGGGCTACGTCCAACGGACGCACCTCGCGGCGCATCCGTTGGGTAAAACGGCTTTTTTCTCTTCAGTATCACGCGGTTTCGCTTCCAACTGCAGCAGGCTCGACGCTCATCGGACAGCACGACCTTGCCGACTTGTCCCTCAACCACGTACTACTCGGGGGCTTGTCGGGGGTAGACCCCCAGGGGTACCCAGCAGGCGGATTGGCCCAACCATCAAAGGGCGGCCCAATCCGAGTACATCTGGATCGGTTTGTCGGACTAGGTGGCCCACCAGTCGGAAGGCCCACCAGTCGGGCGAACCGGATGGGCGCGACGACGCGCGCGGCAAGGAAAGCACACGGCGTATCCCGCAAGAAGATCGGAGATCAAGATAAACTAGCCGGAATTATAGGGAAAGATATCTGTAATCGTTATAGGATCGAATCCTTGTAATTCGGGTAGGTTACGATCTCTGGCCGACTTGTAACTCAAGGCAGCCGGACTATATAAGGCGCCCTGAGACCCTCCTCCAGAGCACGAAAAACTACAACCTCTACAACCCTAGGACAGAACCCAACTACGGAGATCCTTCCCGGAACTTCATACACAGCAATACAATCGCCGCCAACACAGGACGTAGGGTGTTACGTCATCTCGACGGCCCGAACCTGTTCAATCCTTGCGTCTTGTGTTACCATCGACTTCTGATCCTCGATCTGTCCCTCGACAAATCAACCACGTAGGCTACCCTGTGTGGACTGCCGGGTCCAAACATCCGACAGTGCTATAGTAGTTTGAAAATATAACATATTTTCTATATTTTGAATGTTTAGTACAATGTCTGGTCAAAGCACTATCTTCGTGGCCATGTCACTGTCCAAAATGATAATTATTTGAAGACTGGAGAAAAAGTAGGATTAAGAGCATGAGGAATTAAATCAATGTGTTTAACTTTGATAACACTACAAGTTTATTACAACATTCATTCTCTCCATCTCCGGTCTCCTTTGCCGTCCATTTACTTCGCTCCACTCACTGAAGCAAGTTACAACGTTGAGGCTGAAACTGAATCCTCCAACATGTTGTCCATGATGCACATAGGACATTTGCTAACTATGAAAAGTCATAAAAACTACTCCCTCCATTTCAAACTACAAATCGTTCTGGAATTTTCTATATATATAACTTTTGCTATGAATCTAGACATACATTATATCTAGATGCATAGAAAAAGCAATACATCTAGAGAAACCAGAACGACTTATAATTTGAAACGGATGGAGTACTAGGTAGTTATAGAGGGGCAAGCCGGGGAGAAGGAAGGCATGTGATGGCATGAGAAGGAACCCTATATATATAGCGACATGAGTTTTTTTAGAAAATGGATAATCATCCGGCCTCTACGAAACGTATACGGCCCAAAATTATTACAAAGTTCAGCAATCTTCACTGGTGAAACAGCAGGAAACAAAAGAGATAAATCTAAGCCAGCCTATTATTATTTTTCCATCCAAAGTTGGCCTGCTCCAAGGCGATGGTCTCCAAAGTTGAGCTCGCCTTCAAGAACAGCTCTTTTGTCTCTTCATCCTGCTGGAGCTGCGACCAGAAACGCAGCCAGTATGTTCCCCTGAAAATGGCCTGCAAAAATGAGGAGTATCTGGATTTGTTAAAGACAAGATCATTACGACATCTCCAAATAGCCCAACAAATTGCCGATATCCCCACCAAAATATTATGCCTGCTTTTACTATCTTGAGCAGCTAACCAGCTTCCTAACATGTGAGAACTGGATCTAGGTGGAGACAGACCAGTAGCCAAAAAAATCAAGCGCCAGATCTCCTTTGCATGATGGCACTCAAAGAAGAGATGTTGTATTGTTTCGTTCATATTACAAAAACTACATATTTGGCTTCCCTTCCAATTTTTCCTCGCAAGGTTATCCTTTGTGAGAATCACTCCTTTTTGGAGGAACCACAAGAAAATTTTTATCTTAAGAGGAATCTTTAGTTTCCATATCAACTTGTGGCGAAAAGGGACAACTTGATCTAACAAGTGGAGATACATCGAACGTACTGTAAACGTTCCATTTTTATGTAAATTCCAATTGAAGGTGTCTATTCCCTGTTATAAGTTGATATGGCCAATTTTGGCTACCAGGTCCTGCCATTCTCTTAGTTTATCATCTACCAAAGCTCTCCTGAGTTGCATGACTGCAACACTCTTTCTATTCTGCATTTTTTAACTTAATGTGTTGTAAAAAGGCCTAAAAACGATGTGGATGTATTTTCCATCTTTCTTGGCAATGAGTTTTAAGTTATGTTTACTTAATTATTTTGGTACATCAATGCATCTGCAAATTTAGTATCACTCTTCATCTAGAAATGACAGTATTCATCGTGCATAATCTTCCCTCTTTTTTTGCACAAAAGATGCATACACATCAACACATGAATGCTACACTCACGCTACACGCCAATGCACACGCTATCTGTGAAAATGCCCTAACAAAACACATCCGGATAAAGAAAAAGGGAAGTGAAAATGGGCAATCACAACTAGGATGTCTCATTGGCTCTCCTCTTTAATTTGAATTGGAAATCATGTACAAAAGTTCCCAGTAAGTGGGATCTAAAAGACTAAAAGACAGAAAAAGAAGACAAAATATAAAATCAAGCTACAAATACCTCTATTTCCAATTAAGCCTTTCAGAATTCCAGCAAAAAACTGGTAGGCTTTACCTCCTAACAACTAAACGACTATGTGCGAGCAGAACACTAGCTACACAAACCTATCATATCCATTCTACATGTGAAAGTCTATTTAGGCAGTCGCAATGCCAACAGGCTCAGCTTGTGATGGGAAAATCTTCTGACCTGGCGACAATATCGTTTGAGGATCATACTTGGCCTTGAGCTCAGCAATTTTGCCCCACTTAGCACCAAAGTGTCGTTGCCATCCATCCTGAGATTTGTGGTGTGGCAAGTACTGTTTGCATTTGATGCTTGCCTTATCACAAAAATTCAGCACCAACTCATTGTCCCTCTCTAGCTGCTTCACATCATCTACCGACATTGCCGACCAAAGCAGACTCACAGCATAGAACACTTCCCCGTCATCAGCTGGGGTCATCACCGTCATCCGACTGTCCCACCTATCCTTGTTCAATGGGTACATAAGGATTATCCCAGCTGGATTCTTGTCCCTGAGGAGGCCCTTGAATACATAGGTGTCAAAGTCAAGTATTCGAAAGCGCGGAATGAACAGGTTTAGCCATGGGTGTGGCACTTCCCACACACCGGCTGACTGAAGCACCCTCTCCTCGTGTCGCACACGATCTAGGAACTGAACATATGTCACATCCTTGGTGAACGCAAAGCCCGGCTCAAAACTTAGTTGACCCAAGAGTGCCTCCATTTTCTACAAGGGAAACCAGTCAAATTATTAGTTTCTCATTCAATGCACTAAGTTTAATCATAGAATGAAACTAGATTGTGTTCTAGTACCTGATCCACAGATATAGTATCATCATTGTAGTACATGGCACCTTCAATGTAGTAGATTGCAGCGGAACCGGTTCTCGAAGCGAGTATGGATAACCTATTGAGATCGGAGGTGGAGAAGAATGGTGTTGACTTGGGACCTTCAACAAAAGACCGGTTGAGCTGGACTTGGCCTTCGACAAAGTTGAATCCGACTTCACTAGCTTGATTCGATATGAGAAACTCTTGGTCCTTGGTGAACATAACCGCATCTGAATAGGCAAGTCGGACCCAGCGCACCCGCTTTGGGGCCGGCTCAAGCCGAATCCGAGCTCGGGTTATGACACCAAATTGCCCTAATCCACCAAGAGCCGCGAAGAACAGATCTGAATTCATGTCCCGGGAGCATGTCAGCATCTCACCCGTTCCTGCATTGTGTGATACTCCTAATTAGTTGCTTGATTGACCATTATAAAAAAATTGCTATTTTGAACACTAACCATGTTAAATTGCTGTGATCATATCATACCTGTGACGACGTCGAGTTCGTCCACGTTGGCGATCTGCGGACCGTGCCGGAACGCCTGCCCGCCGATGCCGGCGTTGGAGAGCGTACCACCGACGGTGAGCCGTAGGTAGTCCGTCCACACGCGTGGCGCGAGTCCGTGCTGAAGGGTCGCGCGGAGGACATCGGTCCACAGCTGCTCGCCGCCGACGTCGACGTACGGCGCGGCTCCGGCCGCGGACACGTTGATGCGGGCGCGGTGACCGCGCCCCAGCGAGCGCATGTCCACGACAACGCCGCCCGGGGCCAGCGACTGGCCGCGCCAGGAGTGTCCCTGCCCACGGGGCGCCACGGGGAACGGCGCCGGCGAGGAGGCAGAGAACCCGATGAGCGCGGCGATGTCGGCCGGCGTGGATGGGTAGAACACGGCCTCCGGCGCGGCCATGACCATGAGACCGAAGTCCGTCGACACCTTCGCCGTCGAGTTGCCGTCGGTGCGGATCCTCGACGCGATGCCCAGGCGGAAGAGATCGCCCGGGAGGCCAGAGGCTGGCACTGGCCGGAGCTGGCCGGCAACAACGAAGAGGAAGCTGATGAGGACGGCGACAGCCACGAAGCAATAAGTCCTTGCCATTCTTCTCTTCGCTGCAAGACTGCACTCAGGTTATGGATTGGACCAATGGGAGTTGGCTGCTTTGGTGATTAGATACTAGAACAAGGAGAAAATGAGAGATCGTTTGTGTTCTTGAGGTCAGGAACTCGAACTCCCAAGGTATATATAGGATGGCATTCAGGCTTCCAGACGTTGACAAATGGAGGTACAGCAGAGCTCTGTAACATCTTTTTGAATATTTTGGAACTGATTGACTTTTGGAAAAAAGAAACAGGAAAGCACCTGAAGCATGGGTAGGGAAAACTTATGTCAATAGGTTCCATCTGCTGATTTTGAGTTTTTGACTTGTGGACAGTATCTTAGTGATAATTGGTCAGAGCAATTTCTTTATGTCATTCATTTCTGAAGATCAATATCCCTTCTGCCTTGCTGGCTGAGAAATTCATAGATTATCACGTAGTGGGCAGACTGTAAGCTTGCAGTTAGTCAAACTCAAACAAAAGTAAACTTTTCTCAATTTGATCACCTTATGTTTCTTTTAAAAAATGTTAGTTCCTATTCTGCACCATAGCATAAATATTTTGAAGCTTGCATTTGACGTGAGAGGCTTGGCTGCTTCGTGTGTTATTGAGGTCACGAACTCACAAGGTATTTATAGAATAATAGGAAATGTCATTCAACCTTGCAAATGTTGACATTTGGAGGTACCGCATAGCTTTGTCAAATTTTTTTCTGAATATTATGGAACTGATTGACTTTTGGAGGAAAAAAAAAGGAATGGGCCTGAAGCATGATTAGAGGAAACTTATGTATGACTACATTGCTTGTTTTGAGTTTTTGACTTGTAGAGAGTACTATATCAATGATTATTGGGCAGAGCAATTTCTATCCATCAACATCTTTTCTGAAGATCGTGTTTCGCAATACTGTAAGCTTACAGCTAGTCAAACTCAAATAAAAGTAAACTTTTCTGAATTTGATTGGCTTTGTATTTCTTTTAGAAAATGTTTATTTTCATTCGGTGCCATATCATTAAAAAAAATTGAGCTTGGTAAAATCAGGTGAGTATTAAACCAGAATGCAAAATTAGGCCTACACTGGAAGTGAATATCAAAGTAATTTGGCAAAGAAGCATGTGACTGAACACTGAAGTGATCAACTGATGGTTGGAGATTTTGTCCACATGACAACCACCCTGGCAACAACTAATGATGCAAGCAGATAAACTGGGAATTGACTCGAGATTTTAAACACTGCATAATTTGCATTTTTCGTGATGCTAAATGAACTCCATTGACATTGTGGTTCGTGGATTTCCGGCAGAAATAGTTTATGGAATGACAGGAACATATGCACATTTCTTTTTGAACTCAGTTACAATTGTGAAAAATTAAGCTTGTTTTAAAGAAAAATATATCCCTCCGACGGCAGGATATGCATGAATGTCGAGGGGCTGTATTTCTTGGACCCTATCAAAGATGCAGATATGTCAACCGCTGAAATTGTCTCCACGGGTTAGTGGTGGGGATCTCAGTGACTCATTGTTGTGTCACTTGTGTGCTCTTTTTTTTTGCGAAAACCAGTACATAAGCAGACGCTCACACACGCATGCACACTCAACTCTATGAATACACACACACAAACCCAAACTCTATGAGCACCTCCGAGAGACTGAGCCGGTTGTTCCGATCTTGAGATTGACGAAGTCACCACAGACGCCTTGCTATCGTGGGCATGTCGTTGTCGTCTACCAGACTATCACTGAAAGAATAGCGCCGGTTAAATCCTGAAAAAAAATCCAAGAAAATATGACACCCATGCCGAGTCGAAGAATCGAACCCGGGTGTGCAGCTTCCACCACAAGAAACTTAACCAACTAAGCGTAATGCTAAAATAGAGGTCAAGTTACCTGTCGTTGGTTCATGCCCTGATCCATGTCTTTCCTGCTAGTCCCGTTTAGTGGCAGCAATAAATGGTTGCAGTGTGTTTTTCCTTGTGAAACAGAAGTCCTTTCCTTATATCATATATTTGTTTAGGTTTCTTAACTATTTTTTCATTGCATTATAGTAGTTTCAAAGTATTACACAATGGATATATCTTGAATGTTTGATAACTATTCCATGGTCAAAGTACTGCCACGCTGGCCGTATCTCTATCCAAAACGACACTTATTTGAAAATGGAGGGAGTAGCATTTATCTGCCTTTTGTCTGTTTATTTTCCAATTGGGAAATGCATTATGTTTTAGAAAAAGTCCATTTTCGACCATCCAACACTTGCCTCAGTTTGGTTTTGGCCATCGAACTTCAAAACCGAGTATCTTTGGCCATCCAACTATCAAAACCATTCAAATTTGGCCATCGGGCTGTTTTGATGAGTGGTTTTAAATTTTTTTATTTACAATTTAGTCCTTAGATCTTAAAATGATTATTACTTTTTGCCCGTACTTCCGATTTAGATGATTCTTGCGGTCACGCGTTCATAACGGTGAGCTTTATCTTTTAAAATGGTCTTTATACTATTTTATCACTATTTGTTATATTATTCTTATGTTGTTGTGTAAAAACAACAATATAAGAAAAGTAAAACAAACAGTTACAAAATAATATGTCCATGATTTTAAAAGATAAAGCTCATCGTTACGAATGCATGACCACAAGAATCACTTAAATCGGAGATACGAGAAAAAATAGTAATCATTTTAAGATCCAAGGACTAAAATCATTTTAATAGTCCTTGGATCTTAAAATGATTACTATTTTTTCTCGTATCTCCGATTTAAGTGATTCTTGTGGTCATGCGTTTGTAACGATGAGCTTTATCTTTTAAAATGTTGTTCATATTATTTTGTAACTGTTTGTTTTACTTTTCTTATATTGTTGTTTTTACACAACAACATAAGAATAATGTAACAAATAGTGATAAAATAGTATAAAGACCATTTTAAAAGATAAAGCTCACCGTTATGGACGCGTGACCACAAGAATCACCTAAATCGGAGGTACGGGCAAAAAGTAATAATTATTTTAAGATCTAAGGACTAAATTATAAATAAAAAAATGTAAAACCGCTCATCGAAACAGCCCGATAGCCAAATTTGAACGGTTTTGATAGTTGGATGGCCAAAGATACCTGGTTTTGAAGTTCGATGGCCAAAACCAAACTGAGGCAAGAGTTGGATGGTCGAAAATAGACTTTTTCCTTATGTTTTTAAAGGAATTTTTAATTTAGTTCAAAGATAATTTTTTTATTTAGTTCAAAGATGTGACATCAAGTTGATACAATCGGACTTAAAATGTTCTCGACCTCTGCAGATGCATACAACAAATAAAGAAAAGAAAAACAAGACGCAATGCTAATGGCTCACAATCCAAAAACCACTGTCACCCACATGCTTAGGTAAAAAAACTCCTTAAGCGATGAAATACATTATATACTAAACTCTGGGAACAATAGAAAACTCATTACCCCGTATCCAGTCTCATTTGCCGCCCATTGCTTCCTCCACTCCACCAAAATGGCATACATGGATAATTTAGATAAATATTTGAGATTACTTTATGTTATTTTATAATGATAAAGGTGGGTAATTTAGCTATAGATTTATAGGTTATTTAAGGCTATTTTTATAATGGAAATATTGAAAAAAATTAGAAAACATAATTGATCTGACGGCTATTATGATTTAAGTATGAGGATTGATGGTCAGATCTTTATGATTTTTGTGAGAATTTCTTTCTAGCGTGTCATATGAGGATTAACGTGGAGGTTTCAAAAAGAGTCTCCAATTGTTAACAGTAAGAATCTATCTTTTATCTAGCGTGCCTTATGATGACGATTAACGTGGAGGGTTCAAAAAGAGTCTCCAATTACAATTAGTAATAGTAAGTGTCGGATATCAATATCCGACCCTCTCACCGACGGGTGGGACCACGCAGTTTCAGGAAGAAGATGGGCATAAGAAAACCCGAAGAGCATCGGATTAAGGGGG
>CM014270.1:12761130-12781236 GCA_004135705.1 Alloteropsis semialata | reverse complement strand
GAGTCTATTTTGATATATACATCCTTGGACTACTTCATTGATATTTCTTGAAGTACTTGATACCCTACTTTCCTTGATCTTTCTCCTAACTGACTCACTGACTTAATCCCTCCATCGTCCCTAGCATGAGTGAAGCATGAAGAAGTATCTGTTCTACGTCTTTGGATTACCTTCCGGAAGTTTCAACCCTTCTCATCGACTGTCTGAAGCAAGCTGGAGTCATTAGTCTCCTAGTCTTCTATGATGGATGAATAGGCAGACCATAAGAAGACCGTGCCACTAAAGTTGCAATAACTCTCTTATGATCTTGGAAGAACCAAACATTGGAAGGTTCAAGAGAATAAGGAACTATAGGGCGAGTACCAAGAATGCAAAGGATTTGACTTTGAACCTTTTGGATCCACAGGATTCAGAACATCAAGAAGAGATCATCATGACGAAGATGGGAAAGCAATGCGACTTTGGGAACTCGGTCAAGACTTTCCAAGATATACAAGATGCAATAATGAAGTGCTTGAGTCTGTTCTCACCAGCTTGTAGTAGGTGACCACCTTTTTGGAAAAGCCATCGATATAGTAGATTCGCTTAGTGTGCGAGATCTCTAAGGCATTTGGAGTTGGCCTTAAGATAGCACTTAGGTTATAATGTGTTGCATGTTTGTGTGATTGGCTCTCGTGTTGTTTCCTTGTTTTTATTGCTTGTTCATCTTGAGTGTAGGATTATATGATAGTGTTGTTTTTTGTGTTTGTATCTCAACTCCATTTGCAGCTAGTTAGAACACTACCCACTTAGAAAAGACCACCACTATTTGTTGCCCAAGAATACTAGTCACCAAGTGAACTCTAGTGCTAACACTGAGGGGGGAAGAGCTAAGCAATCCCCACAGATGTATTACCATAAGATTACAAGCTAGTGATCTTTCTATCAACCATGGAAGGATGAGAACCTCAAGATTTCTGTTGGAGAACAAGATTTTTAGATAAGTCATCTTGGGAATAATGGAAAAGGGATCACCACTTTGAGGAGTATGCTAAGAAGATAGGACTTAACATAACCCCAGCTATAGGAACCCTTGTTGGAAGCATAATATTGGTTAAGTCTTATTGAGTACTCTGGAATTGCCAGGATGATCGAGAATATTTGTACTCGGATACATGGTGAAGAGAATGTACTCTCTCTGGAAGGATCTAATACCATGAGACTTTTGACGAGTACGCTTGTTTCCAATCTACGCTATACAAACCCCTAACCCTGAACCTTTAGGTTTTAATGAAGACGAAGATCGAAGAACATCCGATAAGACCTTCACAAGAAGAACCAAACCAGAACAATAGAAGAAGCACCCGAAGCATATAAGCACCATTGGAATTCATGAGGAAGTATTCAGGTCATTGGAATAAGACATGGAGTTAAAGAGCGAACTTATCAACGGAACAAGTTCCAATAGCAAAGATTTTCCTACGGACTTGGCTAATGGACTTACCAAGTTAGAGAAAGACTCCATGAACTACGGGATAAGTTGGATTAGACCTAGAAGCCGACAAACACCACATAAAGCTATGAGGTAACGTAAGCATAAGAGAGGATGACAGCTCACCTAGCGTAGAAACCATCTATACCATGGTTATCGATCACTAACTTTTGGTTGGTAACTCATAGTTGGAATCTATACAAGAACTCGTGATCAACTTTTCGGATTCAAAGATCGATGAAGTTAAGTGAAGCCAATACCTTTTCCAGGATAGTCGTTGGATCGAATACCATTAGGAAAAGAAGCAAGGGATTTGTCTAAACACCCAAACGACATCAAGGACCGACAAATGCCCATGATAAACCTAGATTAAGTGGAATAAGACCCTATTGGGGAATATGGCAAAATAATGGTGGTATTCGCATAAGGAAGCGTTGACTATCTTGAGTCTGCTATAAAGGATGTTTGAGGAAAGTGAAACTAAGATCTGCACAGATGCTAGGAATACCTAAACAGTTAAGTGTGGAAAATTGGAAAGAGAAATTGATCTTTTGCACACTATTGAGGGAAATATGGATGACCCTTCGAAAGACTATGGATGAAAAGTGAAAGTTCGTGATAAGAGTAACCGGAAGAAGGATCGAATACATTGGATATCGCAAGCACTAATATGGGAATATCATCAAAAGTTCTGAAACTAACACATGGATTGAATAAAGGATTGAAAAGTTGGTATGGATTTATGGACGAAAGATAAGTTCTAGGAAAGCTGAATCCATTCAGGATTTGAGCAACCAAGTCGAACTCTGTAAGATTAACTTGGAACTAGAAGCTGAAAGGAGGAACGTAATTTACACGGAATCAAGATACCCCTCCTTAATTGGAATTAGCTAAGGTGGCTTAAGAAATAGCTATCCAAGCTACAAGACGACACCGAGAGATTAAGGATTTCCCTCGAACAAATAACCGTGGATATGCCAACTACAATAAGGAAAGGAATTCTCTCAAGATGTGACCTCCATCAAGGACAACCGAAACATTGAGGATTGAAGATATGAGAGACAAATATGGATATTCGCGGAAAGGAGAATCTAAATAATTCAAGGATCTCCCATATGGAATGTGATACCTTAGGAAGGAAAGTGAATTAAGACCTAAGGGATACTAGGCTTACCTGAGAGTATCGAGACGATACAAGCCTATCAATTTGGAGCCTATATGGGAATGAGAAAGATGTGTACCCATATGTTGTGGATTAATTAAGAATATACAAGGCACCACTAAGACGGACAAGATTCACCAGATCAATCGATCAATGTTATTGGGTACAATGTATATATTGGATTTTGAGTCGCAACTCAGAATTGGCAAAAATTGGATTAAAGAGTTATATGCCATTTTGAAAAAATAATCTCAACTATGGAAGCATCGAGAAGCAATCGGACAACTTGAAGAAGCGAAAGAACCCCTGTCAACCCCAGTGCAGCTCTAATCTCGAGGACGAGATTCTTCTGAGGGGGGGAGTCTGTAACATCCCGAATTTTTCTGGAATGTTCCTGAATGCAAAAATGTGGATTTCAAAATTTTTGCTTGCATTGTCGTGAAAACACCTTAGATTGTCTTCTTGTGAATCTCCCTAAATTCCTAGGAAATTAAAATTGACCTTTAATTTTGCTTAGGGTAGATTCAGGCTAGTGTGATATGGCTTTTCTTTGGCTTTGTTTGGTTTTTGAGTGTGATTTATATTTGAATTCTAAATTCAAATATAAATCTAAAGCTAACATCTAACTATCCCCTAAACTAACTTGGGCCCTAACTCTTTAACCAAGCTAACTAGCCTGCTAACCTGACTAGGGATGGCAATTTTGCCCGCGGACGCGGATATCCGCGGATACCCGACCCGACGGGTAAGGGTACGGGTAAGAAATTTCACCCGCGGGCGCGGATACGGGCGGGAAATTTTACCCGCGGGCAGCTAACGGGTAAAATCCTTCACCCACGGATAATATCCGTTACCCGTTGAACTATACATCCCTATCAAATATCAGCCCAATATTACAATTCGGCCCAAAGCAAGCCCACCAAAAAACCCTAAAATCCTTCCACCCACCAGGATGCTATAATAATTGATACAATGAGACATTATATTGTATTATTGTTGCTGTTCAATGTGTGTACGAGACATTATATTGCTGCTGGTGGATCAAATTGTTGATGTTCAATGTGTGATTATATTGTTTGATCCATATATTGCATTATGGCTGTCCAAATGTTGTCATTTTTGTTGAAATGAGCCAATTTTCTGGCGGGTGACGGGTATACCCGATACCCGCGGATATCCACGGGCGCGGATACGGGCAGAAATTTTTACTCCGCGGACGGGTAAAGGACGGATGCGCGGATATGCTCGCGGGCGAGTAAACGCCTTACCCGCACTTACCCGACCCGCTGCCATCCCTAAACCTGACTAACCCGAGCCGGCCCTGCTAATCCCACGGCCCAGTTCGCTCGACCACAAGCCAGCCCAGCCCAGCCCAGCCTGCCCTGTTCCTCTTCCCGGCTCGCCTCACGCGCGAAGCACGCGCAGCAGACCGACGGGCGCCGCACGCAAGCTTTGCCAGCGTCGCAGCGCCCCGGCCGAACCCCTCTCCCTTCTCCGATGCGCGCCGTGTGGAAAGTGGCGCGGACGCCGAGGATCACCGCCGCTCCTATCCCTGCCCCTCGCCAAACCCTAGCCACGCCCCCTATAAATTTCCTGGCCGCCGCCGCTCCCTGCCCAACTCCTGATTGGGGTTTTCTCCACCAAGCCGCCGCCGCGTGCGCTGCAGGAAGAGAGGAAGGGAGGAGAGAAGAGGAGTGGAGGAGCTGGAGGAGAGGATGCCGAGGAGGAGAGCTGAAGGTCGCCCCGCGCCCTGCCGTCCGCTGCTGTCGCCGCTGGCTGCCCTTGCTGCTGTCCTGCCGCCGTGGCCATGAGAGGAAGGGAGCAGGAGAAGAGAGAAGAGGAGGAGGAGGAGATGGAGCCCGTGCCGAGGAGGGCGAAGGGGAAGCGGAGGTCGTCGACTAGGAGAACAAGCCCCAAACCGGTCCTCTCGTTTTTCAAAAAAAAACCGGTCCTCTCTCCATTTCTTTCTTTTTAAAAAAGAAAAAGAAAAAAAAGACTACGGCTAACATTGCCCGGAACGTGTGTGTGGATGCAGGCGTCGGCGTACCTGCTGGTGACGTCGGCCTCGGCGGCGGCGGAGGTGCTGCAGCTGGCGCGGCACGGCGACCGGGACGTGTCGTGGGGCGAGGTGTGCTCCTACTTCGGCCGGTTCTGCGGCAAGGCCACGCTGTCGCTGGCGCTCCACGCCGCCGCGCTCACCTGCTTCGTCGCGCTCTCCCTCGTCTCCGCCTTCAGGGTGTTCAGCAAGTGCCATCCCCCCGGCGTCGACGTCCCCGCCGCCGCCGGCTGCTCCGGCGAGCCCAAGCACGCGCAGGAGCAAGGGAAGTGAAGTAGCCGCATCAGGCCGGCAGATGTGTGCTAGCCTGCTAGGCTGACGTGTCTTTAGCTGTTGTTGTTGTCGTGCGTTGACTCCTGTCAAAGAGTCAGAGTCCAGATGTACCGGACGCAGAGGTGTCTGCAGTGCTCTCGCCAAGAGCGTGCAATCCAATAACCTTTCGGGGCTTTTGCGTTCTTGCCCCTGTTATGAACGCCAATGGTGATTTTGCTCTTATTTTTTCAACTCTGCGATTTTACCCCTGCTTTTTGAAAATGAAGCCAGAGTTTGCCCCTACTCCATGAAGAGCACTTAACGGTGAAAAAATTGATATGTGAAGACGATTTTGCCCATGCAGATTTGCCCCTGCTATTCTGATCACTTTGTGAGTTTACCCCCATTTTGACAAAAAAAATGGACAGCACCTTGATAGGTGTAGAAATATTTGTCAATCAAACTAAAGCATTCATAATATCAAAACAGGAGACAAATTTGACAATTTTTGTTAAAATATTGACAGCATAATGGCACAAGTTCCTGGCCTCGCACCCGCTCGTCCCTGGCCTTCCGTCCGCACGCCGCCCTTCCGCCCACCCCCGCCCTTTCGCCCTTCGCCCGCCCCCGCCCAGATCTAGGTTTTCATGGGATAGAATACCGCACGGGAGAGATAGGAGAGGAAGAGTGGATTTGGAGAAGGTGAGGGGTATTCTGGTCTTTTCCCATTGCTCTGAATGTCTCTCCTATTTGTTTCAATTGTTTTAATAGGTGTATAACTAACAGAGTTGAAACCAAGGGCAAACGGTGCCTTCAGTTTCAAAAAGTAAGGGTAAAATCGTAGAGTTAAAAAAATGAGGGTAAAATCACCATTGATCTTTCTAATAGGGGCAAGAACGCAAAATCCCCTAACCTTACAGAGAAAAGAAATTTGTCAGAGACTATAACGAGCGATCGAGCTCGTCTTCAGGTCTTCAGGATCCTGTCCGGTCATGTAGCGAGACACCGTGTGTTGTCGGAACGTCCGCTACTGTATGAGTTGGCATCCGCCATCCGATGATGCAGAACGCCAAGAACAGTGCGCCTAGGCTAGCTGGGGAGTGGGGAAGGTGAAACGGACGAAAACTGACAGATCGATCTCACGAAACCAAACAGCTCCCAGCCAAATGCATGGCCGCCACACTGCAGCGAATCTGACTGACCCCGGCAGCGACGGATCTGAAACCAATCAGCCATGACCTGTGCATCTCACTTTGGTCACTGAACTTCGAGATCACTGCCGATCGATGCCTAAAACAAAATGCCCGACGAAGTTTAATCGATCTCAGCAATAACCTGACCATCAGCATTACACACGAGTACATCACCTCTACCTTACAAATCTTACATTACATCTACCGGCTACTGCTACAACCACCAGAAAGCAAGAAGAAGAGTCTGAAGAAGAAAGCAGCACATCAATCGCACACAGCTACTTGCAGTACACATCCGGCGGCCGGCCGGCCGGCCGGCCGGGCAGGCAGGTCACCGATTGATCGACCGATCACTTGTAGCGGCGGAAGAAGGCGGCGGCCTGGGCGTTCTTGTAGGCGCTGCAGCCGACGAGGTAGAGGAAGACGAGGCAGACGGTGGCGACGACGAGGGCGATGTTGGCCTTGTGCCACTGGTCGCGGAGCGCCTCCAGGAGTCCCGCCTTGCAGGACTCGCACTCGTAGCAGAGCTGCCCGGGGTCGTTGCTCCACAGCCCGCAGTCCGGGTCCGCCGCCGGCCGCGCCGGGCTCGACCACACCGTCGGGCTCACGTAGCTGAACCCGCACACCGACGGCGGCTTGCAGCAACCGGACTGCATATCCCATCCAGCGTCAGGTGTCAAGCATTCAGACTTTCAGAAGTGGATGGACAGGTAATAACTGAAGCTGCCAGCTTGGTCACTGGTCAGCAGCTTAGCGTTGCTCAAGAGAGTTGTAAGAAAAAGAATTCAGGAAACATTTAGTAGCCATTTTTAGATCTGATGGTCATATCGGTTTTCTTTTCGTTTTCAGTTTCTTGATTGCATCAGGGTTCAGAGATTGCTTGAGTTAGACAGATGGCTCCTAGAGATGGATGAGCGATCACCAATTCACCACCACCACCACCACCCCGGAATGCGCGGGCGCGGAGGACAGACAAACTCTGCGCGGATGAGGACACACCTCTACATCTCGAGACGAATATCATTGTACCCACGCATTAGCATAGGCTGGGGCCTGGGGGCACTCGCTCCAATCCAAGAACCAACATGGTGTCAAGTGTTCTTGGCCCCAGAACGAGGAGATGGTGTGGTGATGGAAATACAGTAGAAATTGCTATCGCCAACACGGATCCACAATTAACAACGGTAAATCTCACTCCCCCAGGCACCGTCCCATGACCCTTGTCTCCGGCCATGTTCCTATTACTATTACTCTACCTACCAATAGCATGGTTACACGTGTATGCGCCTCGGAGAAAACTCTCAGCAAGAGAATTTTTGAAAATTGACATCCCATGAGAATCGTGATATTTGGAAGATTGACATGTGGATCATAAGCCTTTCAAAATTTGACACCCTGGCTCACACGTCAATGGCCCCTCAAATTGACCCCACATGTCACTGTGCTAAAACCCTTTTGTTAATGACACAAAAGAGCATTTTTTTCAGACCAAGAAATCGTCCACCACGAAATTATGTTCCGGGTGTAGTCTATATCAGTTTCTGATTCGTTCTAGAAAAAAAGGCTCGATGAAATGGAGTCATGGACCTACACATGGATGCCCCTTTAGACCATTTGGCATTTGCGCGGTGGCGAAAGGCGAGCAGGCCCCACTCCACAGTGACGGTAAAGATGCCGATGATTAACCTCATCTCTCTTTCTAATCCCCGTCACAAAGTTCGCCACCTGATTCCTCTCCCATCCCCGTCTAGCAGTAGTAACATCTAGCATCTCTAGAGGGGTCCAGATTGGTTGAATTTGATGGATCCAGAAGCACAAAAAAATTCCCTTCATTTTTCGGATACCTACCAATGTGCATGTTCAAACTTCAAAGTGGCAAACTGGCAACTGCTTTTAAATTTTTCGATTTTTTTTAGATTTGAGCAATTCTATTTCTATTAGTTCAAAGATTTTAGCACATTTTAAAGCATTAAGAAAATTTCTATAGCAAAATTTCATGAGCTCGTTTAACAGTAATGAGGAGGTAAATGTGTGGACAGGAGAGGAGAGGAGTGGCAGTGAGGTAAACGAGTAAGCTCTTTTACCTGGAGCGGGGAGAGGTGGGACTGGTAGAACTGCTCGGCGTTGACGAAGGCGCCCTGTGCGGCGAGCTTCTTGCAGGTGCCGGAGACGGCGAGGCAGGCCTTGATCTTCTCCCACCGGCCGGGGTCGTCGGAGACGTAGCCGCGGAGCCACATGGAGAAGCCGTCGAGGTGGTACTCGTCGTAGGCGCGGCCGAGGACCGGGTAGGCCCCGGAGCCGCGGGTGACGGCGAAGGCGAAGACGAGGAGCACGATGAGGAGGACGACGAGCGCCGCCATGGCGAAGAGGTAGAAGGCCAGCAGGCGGCGCCGGTTCCAGTAGGCGCCGACGAAGCCCGCCAGCGCGGCGAGGAGGAGGAGCCCCCCCAGGATGGCCACCGGCCACCGCGCCAGGCGCGCGCACTCCTCCCCCTGCGCGGAGGCGAACCAGATCCCCGACGCGATCACCGGCACCGCGCAGATTAGCGCCAGCAGCGTCACGCACGCCGTGATGTTGTTGCTCACCGCCATGGCTGTGGGCTAGCGCCGGCGGCTGCGGCGGCGGCTGGCTGGGTGGCTGGAGCTGGATTGGCTTGCTCTGTGCTGTGCGGGCGTGAGGATGTGGTGGCTGGCGATGCTTGCAGGATGGGCCGAATGGCGTAATAAAGGAGGGGCTTTGGGAGTTTTGGGGAAAGGTGGTAAGGTTTAAGGAGGCTGACGTGTGGGCCCGGGAGAGGATTTGTTCGAGGGTGGCCCACTGCCGACGTTACGAATTTGTGGCGGGGCATGTCTCAGCCTCTGGACGGGCCTGTTTAGTTGGATAGGTGAGATTGTGAATTTTATTGTAGCAATTTTAAATCGAAGATTAGGAGGACTAAACATGATCTAATTATAAAACTAAATACACGGATGGACGGGAAATCGCGAGACGAATCTATTAAGCTTAATTAATCCGTCATTAGAGATTGTTTACTGTAGCACGACGTTATCTAATCATGGTCAAATTAGGCTCATTAGATTCGTCTCGCAAAGTTACCAGGGGTTATGGAATGAGTTTTGTCATTAACTCACGTTTAATACTCTATGCATATAAGATTCTTTTTGATAAATAGTGAGTTTGATGAATAATGAAGTTTGGGGTGGGAAAAGCGTAGGTGTATTACCTGTACGCGCGCGCGCGCGTGGGGCACTGGGGCGTAGTAGGCGTGGTCGGTTTGCTCGTAGGCGGCGTGCCACACGTGCGAGCGAGATCAGCGCGTCCACACCACAAGGCGGGTACATGAGCGACCGCGTTATGCTTCGTTCAGCTCTCTCTGTCCTGTTCCTAGCTGAGAGATCGATCGACGAGCTCAGAGCTGTGCATCTTAGTTTTTTTGCCTTCCCAATCAGCACTTGCTGATTACGAGAAGAGCTGAACTGAGGCCAGGCCCAACGCGACGAGTCAGCTGGGAGCCCCATCACAACACGTAGGCTCGGATGCCAGAGATAAAGCAGGAGCTTGCAGGGTGTCAGAGGTTCTTCTGCAAGTCACGATGCCCCAAGAGAGGGAGTGTGACTGGAAAAGTAAAAGCAGAGACATGAAAGGGAATGGAGGGAATCTGAAGGACATGGTAGAACTGCTACCTGCGTTGGAAATTTGATGTCCTCAAATCATCGGTATCTACATGAAGCAATCTTTTGCTCTGGGGCTACCACGAAGTGCTCCCTGCGTTGGGCTTGCCATGAAGAGAAGGACATGTGAAGAAAAGGGATGAAAAGAAAACACACACACAAAGGAAGGCACAGCACTTGCAGGCTTGTTGCAAAGCTGACACATGGATGCTGGCGCCGTGTGCTTCCATCCGCGCAATGGCTTCTGTCTTTCTTTCTCTAGAAAGAACTGACGTCGCGTTGGCGCCATGCTTTGTTTTTCCGCCTCCTTTTCGCCTGGCCGCGCAAAAGATGGCTCTGCCACGCATAGACAAAGGGAGGAGCCGGCGTGTCGTCGAGCGTTCTGCCCTCGGGGTCGCCGTGCGTGCGTCCGGCCCTCCACCGGCGAGCACGAAGGATCCGGTGACTCGGAGAGGTGCACGATGGATCTCCACATCTCAGGCTCAGGTTCTCCGTGACAGTCTCACAGTGGGAGGCACATGGACAACTCTCGACACGCGCGAGTGGCGAGAGGGCCGGACAGCTTGTCCCGTTGTCCGTTTCTGAATTTTTTTTAATTTTTTTTACGATTTTTCAAAAATAACGGTTGGATGACAGAATTCGCAATTCTGTCATCCAACCGCCGCAAATGATACGGCGGTAACAGAAGCTAACCGCCATTTCATTCGGCGGTTAGAGCAACCGCCGTTTGAATTTGCGGTTTGAATTTTAAAATTTAAATTTGAACTGTATGAGGAACCAAACCGCCAAATGGATTGGCGGTAGGTGTCGGCACGTGGGCCCGAGGTCCTAACCGCCAAACCATTTGGCGGTAGGGGGATCCCGCCCCTTGCCGCGCCGTCCGATCCGGCGGGAAGGCTCCCGCCGTTGGATCCACGGCGGGATCCCCTTACCGCCAAACCATTCGGCGGTTAGGGGCAGGGCCTCTATATAAGCCGAAATCAGGTTTGAAAATTCATTCTAAATCAGAAAAAAGAAAAACTAGGGTTAGAGAGGAGGGTTAGGGAGAGGAAGAATCAGCGGCAAAGCCCTGCCGGATCTGCGCTTCGGTTTGAGGTAAAATCCGATCTCGTAGTTGTAACTTCAATTTGGTAGATTTATGACTTTGTAATTATTTTAGTATTTAGTTTACACAGTATGAAATCGTAGTATTATTTTTCAGTTACTGATATTAGACTTAGTTACTGAAATAACTATTAGAGACAGTTACTGATATTAGATTTAGTGACATTAGTTTGAGTTACCTTATATTTAGTGACATTACAGATAGTTAGAGTCATTACTTTTAGTGATATTTGATATTTAGTAATATATCTTTTTATATTAGATGGACTGATATTAGAGTTTACCCCACAATTTTATATATACTGTAATTATGCATTTTAGAGTATACATTACAGTTTATATCTTTTTATATTAGAGTTTCTGTTAGAGTTTTATGCATATTAGAATTTATATAATAATTTAAATTAGAGTTTATATTAGAATAATGACATTATATTAGAGTTTATATTAGAGTTTATATTAGAGTAATGACTTTATATTAGAGTTTATATTAGAGTAATGCCTTTATATTAGACTTTATATTAGAGTAATGACTTTATATTAGAGTTTATATTAGAGTAATGCCTTTATATTAGACTTTGTATTAGAGTAATGACTTTATATTAGAGTTTATATTAAACTTTATATTAGTGTAATGACTTTATATTATAGTTTATATTAGACTTTATATTAGAGTTTATAGTAGAGTTTACAGTAGAGTTTTATTGATATACGAGTGTATTATGCATAAGTTTTTTATGAGTAGAAAATCTTATTAATTCTTCCTATTGTCCTGATTTGGTTTTAGGCATGTCTGAACCATTATGGTTCTAATTGTTCTATGGATCAGGGGAAGTTAGATATGGTCCTGAAGGGGTAGACCTGTCAGATTTTAGTTGTACCACCAGAAAAGTAGCTAGAGCAGCAGAGAGAAATTGGTTTCAATAACAAAGTGGCTTTATCATTCATTTGGACTTGATGAAGCCCAGCATGACCTGTCAGTGATGGCAGTGATGAACAGAAGTGCAACTACATATTGGGAACTTGTTGTGCTTCAAGGAACCCAGAACTGGAGGTCATATGTGACACTATGTACGCAGCATGGTATGCCGCTGGTGTTGCTTGTGCGAGCCTTCCACAAGGCTGGGGCCAGCAGTGAAGTGCACGAAGAAGTTGATGCTGGAGGGGAAAACCTTGAAGATGCTACTGGAGAGGAAGGTGAACAAGTGGAAGAAGCGGCAGCCGGACAAAGAGACAACGCACCCCCTGAACCATCGGGGGAGCTTGATGAAGCGGAAAATTTTCCTGAGATGGTTTTGGAGGCAGAGAGGGAGGCCACAGAGCATGAGCAGTACTTTGAGGAGAACTGGTCGGATGATGACGAGGCCGAGGAGGTGCAGATGCCAAGGAACTGGGTGAACTATGACTTCTCACAGCTTACGATAAATGAAGGCCAACAAGTCCCCTGGAGTACAGGAGCAACGAAGTTTGCCTCGGTTCGTGCTACAAGACTGCAGAAGAAATGAAGGATGCAATCAAACAATGGTCCACTTTGTGTTTGCAAAGGGAGTTCAGGGTTGTTAAGAGCAGCAAACAAGTCTATGACATATGCTGCGTCACAGAAGGGTGTCCTTTTCGGGTTCATGCATTCTGTGGGAAGTGGAATCATTACTGGGAGGTGACCAGAATCGAGGATCACACATGTGTGCTTGAGCAGCTGGACACAGACCACCGGAACCTCACATCTGGTTTTGTGGCAAACTTGATGTATGCACAGATCATTGATAATCCAAGCTACGAGCCCAAGTCTATAATATGTGCCATCGAGGAGAAATTCAAGTACAAAATTAGTTACGGCAAGGCATATAGAGCGAGACAGAAGGTATTCGAGATGAAGTGGGGGACTTATGAAGCATCATATGACAACCTTCCTGCTTTGCTGCACGCCATATGCCAACGAAATGAAGGGAGCTTCTATGACCTTAAGACTTTCCCCTCTGTCTTAAGGCCAGGGAAGCAAGTGCTGCAGTGGGCATTCCTGGTATTGGGGCCGTGCATTAAGGCTTTCAGACACTGTAGGCCAGTCATTTGCATTGATGGGACCTTCCTGACTGGAAGGTACAAAGGCACAATCCTCACCGCCGTTGCCGGCGACGGTAACAATCAATTAGTGCCTTTGGCCTTGGCTTTTGTGGAGAAAGAGAGCGGAGACACCTGGTATTGGTTTCTGGAGAGGCTGAAGAGTATGGTTGTGGGGGATGTGCCAAACGTGTGTGTCATACACGATAGGCACAAAGGTATTCTGCAGGCAATTGAAGAAATGAAGAATGGCAGCACCGAGCGGCAGACATTACCACGATGGCCCGACGTCGTGAGCAGGTGGTGCATCCGTCACATGGGGGCAAATTTCCATAGCCAGTTCAAGAACAAGGCACTGATGAAGCTGTTCAAGCGCTTATGCAGCCAGAATCAACAGAGAAAGTTCAACCAAATCTGGAAGAAACTAGATGATCTTACGAAGAAACAATCAGAAGAGCTGGCAAAGAAACCCGTGACAAATGCAGCAGACGAGCCCAAGTCTCTTGAGGATGTGGGGTTGGACACTGAGCAGACTAGAAGGAGAAGGGGTCGTGCAATTAAGACTTTCAGCCAGTGGATTGAGAATGAGCCCAAAGAAAAATGGGCACTGATCTATGATGAAGGAGGTGCCCGGCATGGTATAAAGACTACAAACTATGCCGAGGTTTACAATTGGGTGCTTCGTGGAGCTAGGGGTCTCCCCCTAGTGGGAATCATAGAGTTTTTCGTGTACCGCACAATTAAATATTTTCATGACCGGTATGGAAAGGCTACGGCTGCCATGGAAAACAACCAATTGATGTACGGCTACAAGATGACCGAGTATATGGATGAGAAGCAGAAGAAGACTCTATTGCACCGTGCGTATCCGCTGGGTTCAGCTGAACGGCGGTTCGAGGTTCGTTGCAAGGACAAAAGGAGGACGGTGGCCGGACGGGAAAGGGTTACACAAGAGTGTGTTCTCAGGAATGATAGTTGCATTTGCACGTGCCAGAAGCCTCAGCTGCTGCACAAGCCTTGCTCCCATGTGATTGCTGCCTGCTATGAAGCTGGGGGACTGCAGCCCCGTATTTACGTCTCTCCCTACTTCTTCAAGCAAACCATTATGGCTACCTGGAGTTTTGAAGTGTATGGCTATGGGATATTAGGCTCCTTCACCAACAACCCGGGAAAATATGCAACATATATCTGAGATCCTGATCCAGAAATGAAGCAAGGCCGTGGCCGACGAAAGAAGAAGCGCATTAGGAATAACATGGATCGATCTGAAGCTGGTCCAGACGTGCGTATCTGCTCTAAGTGCAATGAGGTTGGGCACACATACAAGAAGTGCACTGCGACGTCGTATTATGATCCAAGCGGTGCCGGCGGGTCATCAAATGTGGTTTCAAATCCTCCGTCAAGGGGCGCTGGTCGTGGCCGTGGCACCCATGAGGGCCTCATTTAGAACTACCTTTCCATTGTTGCAATTATTGTATTATTAGTTATGTAATGTAACTTATGAATTATTATGTAATGGTACTGTAAGTTCTGTATTGTAAGTTCTCACGAATTGGTTATTTAATATTAGTTCTGTAATATAAGTTCGGTAAAATAAGTTGTGTAATATTAGTTATGTAAGGCTCCGTTTGGATGTAGATATTGAAGGCCTTGGCATTGAATTGAGTTCAATACCAAAGCAGACTTGTATTGGAAATGTGTTACAATACCAAATCTGTTGTTTGGATGTATATGAAATTGCCACTTGGAATCGAACAACGGAACAAATATCGATTCATGTTTGGATGTGTGTTCGGTGAAATTGGAATTGTACCTTCTCCTTGCTCCATCCAGTTCAGCGTCGCAGGCCCCTGCCGCCTGTCACCGCTCCACCCAGCCGCCGGTCGTCGCCCCACCCAGCAGCCAGCCGCTGCGCGCAACCTCCATGGCCGGGAAGGGAGCGGGCGGGTCTCCGACGGCGGCCTTGAGGAAGAAGGGGCTGCGCGGGGCCGCCGACGGTGAGGAAGAAGCAGCCGCGCGGGGACGCCGGCTGTGAGGAAGAAGGGGCCGCGCGGGGACGCGTCCCTGCCGCGCCATGCCAGAGCCGCACTCAGTCCACGCCTGGATCTGCCGTCCATGGCTCGCCGGCGATTAGAATCGTGGAGGGGCTGCACACGCTCGCCAGCGGGAACCTTGGAGGGGCGGCGGGCTCGCCGGCGGAGGGAGGTCGGGAGGGGCGGCGTGCTCACCGGCCGAGGGAGGCAGGGGCTCTCCGGTGGCCGAGGGAGGCAGGAGCTCTCCGGTGGGGGAGGTGGGGAGGCGTCGCATGTGCCGGCGGAGGGAAGGAGATGGAGGGCGGCTTGGCCAGCCGGCGGAGGAAGAACGAACCTGTGCGCCGTCGTCAAGCTGCCTAGTGCTCTGGTCCCGCGGGGGCGAATGCCGTGCAAAACCGAGGTCACGGGCTCTGATTTGGTCGAGGGGGCACGCAAGTGATGGGAATACCACACGGTATTCTGCGGCGTTTCCATAGCTCAATTCCCAGGACGTCCAAACAGCGGTATTCGCGTCCGCGAATGCCAATTCATGATTCCACGCTCCAATTCAGACTTCCAAACGGTACGTAATATAACTTCTGAATTATTATGTAATTTAAGTTCTGAATAATGTTTTTTAAATATTATTGTTTTTACCCCAAGTTATATTTTTAATATTATTGTTTTAATTATTGTATTATTAGTTATGTAATGTAACTTCTGAATTATTATGTAATATTTTTAATATTATTTTATTACTATTACTTTTGTCTATGTCAATGTTTATGTTATTCTGTTTTTTTCACAAATTCCCTGCAGCTATGGCGGACCCAGCGTACGTGACTCCTGAGTTGCTCGACAGGCGACTCGACCAGCAGCACCGTTCGTACCACTCGGCCGTGCTGGGGGTCGACGTCGGGAGCAGATTTCGCTCTCGTGTCGGCATGACTTACATGCCACTACACCCCCTCTTTTTTCCGAGGTAAGCCGTCACTTCAAATTGTCAACATTTATGATATGTTACAAATTTGTATCTAATGCGAGCAGTACTTTGCGTTGCAGGTTACGCGCAGCAGGCCTTCTGCCTCTCGCGCATCTGGTGGAGGGCGACATGGACCGGCCGCACGTGAAGCCAGCAGACCGCATGACGCGGTTCCAGTTCGACTACTCCTTGCTGGCGGCTCTCCTCGACAGGTGGCGGCCAGAGACGCACACCTTCCACCTCACCGTGGGGGAGATGGCGCCCACTCTGCAGGACGTGGCCTTCCTGCTTGGCCTGCCGCTCGCAGGCGACGCCATGGGGGCGACCGACCCTCCGGCCACTTGGCGGCGGGACCTCCTCGACAGGTTCGCGCACGTTCAGCGGAACGAGCGCGCCCAGGGCTACCAGGAGTTCACCAGCACGCACGGCCCCAGCAAGAAGTGGTTGCTTCAGTTCAGCGTAAGTACCTACACCGTTCTGTTTGAGTTTATATTAGAGTTTATATCTTCTTATATTAGAGTTTAAATTAGAGTTTATATCTTCTTAAATTCGAGTTTAAATTAGAGTTTAAATTAGAGTTTATATCTTGTTAAATTAGAGTTTATATTCGAGTTTAAATTAGAGTTTATATTAGAGTTTATATCTTCTTATATTAGAGTTGAAATTAGAGTTTAAATTAGAGTTTATATCTTGTTATATTAGAGTTTAAATTAGAGTTTAAATTAGAGTTTATATTAGAGTTTATATCTTCTTATATTAGAGTTCAAATTAGAGTTTAAATTAGAGTTTATATCTTGTTATATTAGAGTTTAAATTAGAGTTTATATTAGAGTTTATATCTTCTTATATTAGAGTTCAAATTAGAGTTTAAATTAGAGTTTATATTAGAGTTTATATCTTGTTATATTAGAGTTTAAATTAGAGTTTATATTAGAGTTTATATCTTCTTAAATTCGAGTTTAAATTTGAGTTTATATTAGAGTTTATATTAGAGTTTATATCTTGTTATATTAAAGTTTAAATTAGAGTTTATATCTTCTTATATTAGAGTTCAAATTAGAGTTTAAATTAGAGTTTATATTAGAGTTTATATCTTGTTATATTAGAGTTTAAATTAGAGTTTATATCTTCTTAAATTCGAGTTTAAATTTGAGTTTAAATTAGAGTTTATATCTTCTTAAATTAGAGTTTATATTAGAGTTTAAATTAGAGTTTATATCTTGTTATATTAGAGTTTAAATTAGAGTTTATATTAGAGTTTATATCTTCTTATATATCTTATTGCACTTATTGCAGGCGGAGTACATGAGGGCAGACGCTGACGAAGTGACCGTCCAGCGTCACTTGGAGGCGTACCTGCTCTGGCTCTTTGGGTGGGTGATGTTCTGCAGCTCACAGGGGGACTCGTGTCACAGGTTCCTGATCCCTTACGCGACGGCCATCGCGACGCACCCGCTCGAGCAGATTCCTCAGATCAGCTGGGGCTCTGCGGTTTTGGCCGCCACGTACAGGGGCCTGTGCACGGGCGTGCACAAGATTAAGAAGGGAGACCCTATCTTCGTCGGGTGTCCCTTGCTGCTGCAGCTGTGGTCGTACGAGCGGTTCCCAGTTGGCAGACCAGCGATGAGCCCCGAGCCGTACGACGGCCCGGATCCTGGCACGGACCCGCGCGACTACCCCACCATGGGGTCTTTGTGGTGCCTCCGGAAGGTACGTGTTCGAACATTTTTTATTTTTAACATCCTTTTGTTGTTGAGACTTGCTATATTATTTGTATTACTTGTGCAGCCGAGCTGGGCGGGCCAGCAGACGAGGAGGTCGTACGCAGACTTCGTCGGCCAGTTCGACGGGCTCGTTGACGCGGACGTGCGGTGGACCCCCTACACGCCCGACGCGATCCACGCTCGGGCACCGCACGGCCTGTCGTCCTTGTGCCAGCGCGACCAGGACTAGTGGATGACGACGAAGCCCCTGGTCTTCGACGTCCACGTGGAGGAGTACGCGGTGCACAGGGTGATGAGGCAGTTCCACCTCTACCAGGAGTCACCGCTCCCGGTCGTCCACTCCGTCGACCTGGTCCACCACAGGTACGTGTGTCGTATTTCCGTCCCGCAAGTTTTGTATATTTCTTAACTCACATGGTCGATCTTTGAATAGGTGGACGAGGAGGGGACACACAGCTGGCACACTGTGGCAGCCCGCGGTGGCGCCGTACGTGGTCGGTTGGGCGGACGCGTTGAACCACGTCGTCGCCGAGCACCGCCCGCACTCCGATGAGGCCTTCGCAGCGTACCTGCGGTGGTACTGGCCTAGGACCCGCGTTCGGGTCCTCCGCGTTCCGCCCCAGCCCACTTTCCCCCCGGCGCAGGTGACGAGCACGTACCCGGTACGACGCGACCAGAACTACGCGATTGGGGTAAGTACTACGTCCTTACTGCTATAACACATTCGATCAGTACGCATTTTAATTAACATAATTGAACAGTACGACGTGCTCGCGGAGATCGACGCTACGGCTGCGTTTAGCCGAGCGAGGGTAAACTTCATGACCCCCGCCGACCACGTGGCGACGTACGACCACATTCTGCACCTCCTCACGAAGTTCAGGCGGGCGGTTTCGTGCCGGCACGACAACGCTCCGGCGATTCCACGCCACCCCGCCTCGTCCTCCAGCTCGGCGTCCACTGGACGTACGTACCTGAAGCGCCCCTGCCTAAGCAGAGACTAAATGTGATACAAATTATCAGTCCCAGGAGGCTGATACACATTTATTCAACAGATGATACAGAAACTTACAGCCCACGAGGAAGCGGGCACCTAATACAAACTAGAACTGCTAAAAGGTAAACTACGGCGGTAAGCCAAAGGATGAACCAGACCGGTTCAACCAAGGGATCAGAGTTCTGCGACAGCGAAGCCATCTTGGGCGGGACCAAACTCCACAGGCAAAGTTGGGTGCGGAAGCGACCACCTATTCAGCGTCCTCAACAAAGTCCGGGTCTTCTTCTGGATTAACAACAACAAGAGTGAGTACAAAAGTACTCAACAAGCCCAATCACACCCACGGAGGGGTTAACACAGAATTATGCACAAGGAATATCAAGGATAAGGCTAGGTTTTATTTTTGCCAAAAAGCTAGTTTTAACACATGCATGGGTTTATCAAGGTACAATTTAGCAAAGCAACTCTAAGTAACAACTTTAATTAGTGGGGGGGGGGTTGATCCACAAAGGATCCATCTTTTAAGTGCTACCGGATTTCCCATCCGCCGTAGCTTTTGGCACAAAGCCGAACTCATTCCAAAACACACACTCCAACCCATCCCAAAACCTTAGCATTGTGACCAAGCCATAACTCGCCCATAACCGTGGGCACGGCTATTCGAATAGATTAGGAAACTCTGCAGAGGTGTACACTTCACCACAAGTAGGGTACCGCAACACGATCACCTTAGTGTCAGTGCGGATCCTATCGAAGTCATTACCCACCATAGCCAAACTGCCTAGCCATCACGAGAAAAACACCAAGGGGTTTATGTCACTAAGACGGCAACCATGTCACTAAGACGGCACTTGGTTTTCCCCGCTGCACACCTGCCTCCAGACAACTAACAGCACGGCTAGTGGGATTTAGACTAAGCCCTTGCACCATACAAGAGTCGAGTGGTTGTACGAGTAAAGTGGGTTAGGCAAGATGACACATCACCTCGGTTTAAAACCGGACAAAATGGATATCTCCCAACTTGCTTAACCACAAAGGTACAAGCCTCCTTTTTGGCATTTCACAAAGTCATGCCCATCCATTTTATCCACACAGTTTTACTCTTTTCAAACCCAAAACCCAAAACCAAAACCAACTCACACATTTAATCTTTTGATAAAACCAGTGTATAGTCATGATTGAGTAAGGGTAACAACTCCTAAGCATTCTAACCCTAAGCATTCTAGAAAGTGTTATCACTTAAACAGAGTAAATCATATTTAGTGATAACTGGGTGATCAAGGCATGTCATATCAATCAAGGGGTGGCTAACCAACCGGGTTTTGAAACTAAAACAATGCAATATCAAAGGCTTAATAGGTTGTGTTTATAAAACATGGGATAAACATGCATCAAAGGATGGGATTGGACTTGCCGTCAACAAA
>CM014270.1:12700054-12750142 GCA_004135705.1 Alloteropsis semialata | reverse complement strand
GGTGGCGAGGGTGGTTCGGGCGGGAGCGGCGCGGCGCAGCGAGCACAGGGGAAGGGCGGCGCGCGGTTGGAGGTGGTGGCGTCGGGCGGCGCTCGGGCCGAGCAGGAAAGGGAGAAGGGAGCCGGGCGCGGGAGGAAGAAGGAGGAAAAAGAAAAGAGAAAAGAAAAGAAGGAAAAAGAGGAAAAGGAAGGAAAAAGGGAAAAAGAAAAGAGAAAAAGGAAAAAAAAGAAATAAGGAAATGGATTAAGAAAAAGAAAAAGGAGGAAAAGGGACGACGGCCGGGAATCGCGGCGCCGCGGGCGCACGCGCGGCTGTCGGCCGACCGGCGCGACGCGCGGATCGAGAAAAGAGGTTTAGGGTTTTCGGTTGATTAGATGATTTTCTGGAGATCGGACTTTGGGATTTGGATCAAGGAAGTTCAGGAGTTTGGATTTGGATTTGGATTTAGGAACTCATCGATCAAAGGATTTTTAAAACCCGTGATTTAAGTTTTTGATTTTCCGGGTCGTTACAGTACCACGCGCCGTCCAGCTCCTCGCAGCCGCCTTTCCCTCCTATGGGAGCAGGTCCGTCGACGGCACCCTCCGCGCCGTCCAGCTCCTCGCGCCTACACTTCACTTCTATGGGACCAGGTGCGTCGACGGTACCTCCCGCGCTTAGCACGCCTGCCCCGGTTCAGAGCGCTCCCTTCGGGATACCCACGTACACGCCGAGGCCGTCAGCTGTCTACAGCACAGGTACACTATAGTATCCAAGTTTTGTTCGTAACATCCTATCATTGACTAATTACGTTCTCGACTAACGTTTTATGTGACAGGGCAACCACCGATGACCACAGCCGGCGCGTCCACGTCGGCAGGGCAGGCCGTCCATGGCTTAGGTACGTAATTGACCAAACGATATTACTATATACTTTTACTTGCGTACTAACGTGATTGTGTATAATGCAGCGTATGCTTCAGGCGGGACACCCGACGACCCAGTCGAGGAGCACCACCCCGCGGCCACCCAGTGGACGGTCCCCTCCGACATTGAGACCTGGTACCGACAGGGGCAGGGGTCGCAGGAGGAGGTTGGTGGTTCGCAGTTAGGTAGCGCCCCTGTACCTGCTACTCAGTTCTTGCAGCAGCCACCGTTCGCGACACCGCCTCCTGCGGATGCAGGGCGCCCGAGTCGGCAGGCACCGCCACCTGACCCCCTCACGTACTCCGCGCACCACACGAGAGCCGCGCAGCAGGCGGCCAGGAGGGTCAGGCCTAAGGTAGTCAAGCGAGGCCGCATTTAGTTTTTTACTTTTTACACTCGAGTGATTATGTATTGTACTGGATGTTGTATTATACTTTTCATGTTCAGTACTTTCTTGTTTGTGATATTATTCGTTTTCCTTCATTCGCTAGCATTTTAAAAAAATTTACGGTGCGACATACAAATTAAACCGCTTTTTCAATGCAAAAATAAAAAAACCCCTTACCGCCGTTCCATTTGGCGGCAAGCCTAACCGCCAAATGGAACGGCGGTTACTTCAACCGCAGGCCGGCGGTTAGAGGAACCGCCGGTTAAAACGGCGGTTAGATTTAACCGCCGATTAAACCGGCGGTTAATCCTTCCGCCGGTTTATTTGGTGGTTTCTCTAACCGCCGAATGAATCGGCGGTTAGCTTCTGTTACCGCCATATCATTTGGCGCAAATTCTGTCATCCAACCGTTATTTTTGAAAAATCGTAAAAAAAAAATTCTCCGTTTCTGGGGAAAGCAAAAACCATCGAGTCAGCGATGTGGGCCGGGGCCGCCAACGCCACGTGCTCTCCTGAACGGACCACAGGCCTATACCAGACGGGCTTTGCTTACTCAAGTCCAACGATTTACCGGCCCTTTAAGCCCATCTCTCATCTAGCCCGCCGCGCCCCTCTCGCCTGTTGAGCCGAGAGCGTCAGGCCCCGGCGACCTCCTCCTCCTCCTTCCTGATCCCCCGACCAGCCCCCGCTCGGCCCCTCGCCGGCGCCGGCCATGGCGTCCGCCAGCCGGAGTCCCTCGCGGACCCCTCGCGCGCTCACGCTCCTCACGGCGCTACTGCTGCCCGTGCTCCTCGCCTTCTCCTCCTCCGCCGCCGCGGCGGCGTCGCCCACCGACGCCATGCACAACAACAACTGGGCCGTGCTCGTCTGCACCTCCCGCTTCTGGTGAGCCCTGCTTCTCCCTTTCCTCCGCGCCAGGCCCTAGAACGCCCACGCCCAACCGCTCGTCGTCTGCCCCTCCCTGCCCTGGGGATCCAGTCCGGTCGCGGGTGTGCTGGATCGGTCGGCGGGAGTAGTGCTTTTTGCAGGGGTTGCGAGTAGCGCGTTTGATGCAAGCGCCTGTTGAATTGTCCTAGCTTTACTAGTTTCTGGCCTTGCGCATCTCTGTTACTAGCTACTGGAACCAGTGTCGGTATATCGAAGCAGTAATGGGGCCTGCTTGCTTTGTTCAGTTGGTTCTATTGGGTATTGGGGTGGAGTTAATCATGTTTATACTGTCTGTGAACCACATTTCGAAATTCTGGAGCCTTCGAACAATATTACCTCTTTACACTGCATTATCTGTGATTAATACCAAAATCTAGTGCAATTTTGTAGTTGAGATCTCACTCTGGGTAATTAGACTATAAGCTGTCATCTTCTCACTGGGGTTTGGGGACAACAACTATGAATTCGAAGCTGAAATGCGGTGACTATGATAATGCACGTCTGCTCAATTGTAGAGTGATTTAACTGTGTTGGCAATAGATCCATTTGAGATCCATGTTAAGGTCTCATAATCTGATATGACAATAGCATTTAGCTAGGTTCCTGATGTTTTAGCGTTATCCGTGCATAATGCTTACTAATTATCGTTGATGTTCCCAGGTTTAATTACCGGCACATGGCGAATACTCTGTCTCTGTACAGGTACCGTGTTGATGTAGATTCATGTGTAGATGTTAATCCATGTCCTGTCTATGTATTATTCCTTATTACATCTTTTCTTTCTGGTTTCCTTTCAGGACTGTTAAGAGATTAGGAATACCTGACGAGCGGATCATACTTATGTTGGCAGATGATATGGCTTGTAATCCTAGGAACAGTTATCCTGCCCAAGTTTTCAACAATGAGAACCACCAGCTAAATCTTTATGGTGACAATGTTGAGGTGAACCTCTGCACTCTGAAGATATTGTTGCTGAACCATAACATTATAGTGCCTAAAAATACTATACAACGCACTTCAGAATATTCACTTTAGAGTACTTAATGCCTGTCTGTCCATATGTTAAAAAATAACAGCAAGTCATAATACTTTAATTTTACCTCTTTCAAGTCTTTTTTAATGACAGGTTGATTATCGAGGGTATGAGGTGACAGTTGAAAACTTCTTGAGGGTTTTGACTGGCAGACATGAAAGTGCAGTGCCAAGATCAAAGCGTCTCCTAAGTGACGAAGGAAGCCATATTCTTCTGTACATGACTGGGCATGGTGGTGATGAATTTTTGAAGTTCCAAGATTCTGAAGAGCTTCAGAGCCATGACTTAGCAGATGCAGTGAAGCAGATGAAGGAGAAGCATAGGTAGTGAGTGTATTGTTCACCACTGTTAGAAGTTTTTTCAACAATTTATTCTAAGCTTCTCTCTTTTATCTGCTCTCAGATTTAAAGAGCTGATGATAATGGTAGATACCTGCCAAGCAGCTACTCTCTTTTCACAGGTTTGCTTCACTTGTAGAAATCATTCTCAAAACAAACACATGGGCCATGGCTACTGATACCACATTACTGTAGATCTAGACAAGATGCTTTAACATATCTAATCTGCCATTATGTGGCACAGTTACACAATTTCTGTATCTGAATACTATATCCATAGACATCCGTAATATTTTTAATATCTGCAGCTTCAATCACCTGGTGTTTTGGCGATTGGTAGCAGCATGAAGGGTGAAAACTCTTATTCTCACCATCTTGATTCAGATGTGAGTAAATGCTTTCCGTTTACAATTTTGGCAGATCTTCTTTTGAAATGTATTTCACCTTATTAGTTTTCATGAAGCTGTGTGATCTGATCTATTTTTGTGGCAGATTGGTGTTTCTGTCGTGGATAGGTTTACCTATTATACACTTGCTTTCTTTGAGAAACTGAACATGTATAGCAATGCCTCATTGAACAGGTAAAAATGTAACACAGGCTTTAAATGGTTTTGCTTATGTTATGAATACTGGATGTAAGTTCTTCAATTGCTGTGTTCCAAACATGATGTTCTTACAAGTTGTAAGGCAAACATGATGTGTATCAAATTTAAAAACTTTGCTCATTGAATATTAGTATGTGATTGAGTCTGTTTTTCGATTTGACAGTTTTCATGTGATAAGATGATAGTCAAAGGGCTATGTTGGCACACTATATTCTGTATTATATGAGATTGAAATTCTATGCTTGCAACTGGCAAACTTATATTGGTTATTCCACGCATTGGAGCCTATGTTGTGGGACGTAAGAATAGTATCTAATTTCTTACAACAAACATGTCAAAGATGAAAATGGGACTAGAGCAAAGAAGATACACGACTATATAAATAACTGCTGAAAGAATAGTAATGTCATTCTCAAACATTGTTTTAGTTGACTTTGCTGACCTGGGAACCTGGGAATATGTTTAGCTAAACTTTGTGGGATAACATTAAACTATATTCAGTTTCAAATGTCAAAGATAAAAATAATGTAGCTGAGTAACTTTGCATAGTAACACAATTGTGTTCATGTTGTCTTCTTTAACATTCTTATTTCTTACACTACAGTCTTTTCAAATCATACAATCCTTCCATGCTGATGTCTACTGCGTATTATCGAATGGATCTTTATGAGCGGCCCATAAATGAGGTATTTCTGGATAATATATATTTCTATATTTGTAACTCACCACTCGACTGTTCACATGTAATCCTTTTCCCTTTATCTTCTGTCATTGATCAGGTGCCTGTGACAAATTTCTTTGGATCAGTCATGAAAACTCTCCACACAGATTCAGCCTACACAGGTTTCTTAGCTGCACATGATGATGAAACTCCCATGTCCATCAGAGATAGTCAACACGATCATTTCATGTTAAAGAATGAGGCTAGCCCAAGAAGATCAAACATAGAAAAGGTGAATGCTAGTCTGAGAAAGTTTTAAGATAGCATCTAGGTTGTTTGCTTCAATCAATTGAGTACCCTAGATGGTCTAGTTCTGCCAAATGATTGTTGGGTCTCCATTACAATGATAGTGGAAATGGGGTCTAGCCTCATCTTGAAAAAAGAAAGTCTGGATTTTTTTTTTGAGGAGCTAATGCTTTACAAATTGCAACATGCAGGAGGTACAGTTAACGCCCCATGGATGGACAGAAGTTCTGCTTGAACAGCTGGAGGGCAAGAATACTGACACTGTTGTGATGTATGGTCTAGGAACTATGGGTATATTGTTGGCAATTTCAACCTGGTTATCAATGTAGGCACTATGAAGAGTATTGTTCACACACTATTCTCTTCCACAGAACTAACCCCCAGAGACTGGCATCAAAAATAGAAAAGAACACACTGGAGGTTCTTTGTATTTTCTCCTTGTTTTTTTAGTTCATTAGTATCTATTAGAATTGGTTTGAATTTGTTGTGTTGTAGTTTTGGTACGCACCTTCTATTGTACTCCATTATTACTCATTATTTAACATAATTTTTGGGAAAAAAAATGACGGATATCCTTTACAACTCTTGCTTCACATATCTGGATTGGTTTGATTGTTTTGGTGACCATTGGACTAGAGTTTTCTGCATGAAGCTTTTGAAATATTAATATTTCCATATCCAAGTCTTGAATGAAAGAACAATAGGTTAATACTGAAAATTCTGGAAGCTTGTTGCATGTTGAGATTTTTTACAGAAACCTGTTTGCGTGCAGATTTGTCTATAGTTTTTTTGTGCACAAAATATAGGTAACGCTTGGTCATGGTCCATTTGGTCAGGCGATGCTGCAACGGAAATCTGTTTCCTTTATAGAGAAATTGTCACCTGTATAGGCAATTATTTGACATGAACGCCGCAATCAAACTTTATCTTTTGGTACTTGCTATGGATTCGATACAGCATATCTTCTTTAGAGCTCAACATCTTGCAGTGTTATTTGTTTTAGGCATAGCTGCTCTGTAAAGTTTATTTTTCTTTTCTATTATGTCCTGAATGCTAAGTAACTATGTCTGCTGCTTTATGACATAATTGCGTCCAAATAATCATCCGAGTCACCTGCTAGTCTTCTTGTACGTGTGTAAGATTAGGGTTCTCATTTTGTTATGTTGTAAGCTAACAAATATATGCTTGTTATACTTATTTTTCCTTAAATTCATGGATTGTTCAAAGTGGAATCTAGTTGAGGAAAATTGGGAGTGTTTAAATGGATGGAGATCAGGCGAAGCTATTCTATGATTGAAAGTGTTCTCCTTCCCCCAGCTTCGCAGCAAGTTGAGCTGTCAGTGCTTGTTTCTGCATTGCCACAAGAGTGGGATCAATAGAGGAAAAACTCTTAAATTTCTCTGATTTGGTCTTCCCTGTATGTTGGGTTCTTCCAAGGACAAATGGTAATGAGTAACCAATAACACAAAGCTTGTTTCCATGCATTTCTGTTACCTGTTTGCGGGTCCTCAGTCACTAAAATGGATTCGTTACTACTGCCTTGTCCTGGTCCTGGATGGCCCTACTATTATTTTGGGACAAAGTCGGTGGTCCATGGTGGTGGTGGCACTAGCCTGTGAATCCATCTCATCCATCAATATTGCCTTGCTTTATGCTGAGAGTTTCTTGCACATACAGCAGTACTGAAGCAAAGCAAAGATAAAGTGTTGATTACATTTACCAGACATCTTATCCAGAGCGATCTGATTTCAGGACAGCTCGATGCTTATGGCACACTACAGAGTGCTTTAGATTTGCAGAGGAATTGCATTGTTGCATGATACTTTTTGCAGGGAGGATCAGTATATGGCAAGTCATTGTCAGGGTTGTTATGATAACAGAGGAATAGCTTTTGTGCTGTCTCAGCTGTTCTCCATTAAGGTAAGGTCCCAGGCATCTACAGTCAGCATTTACACCAACCAGCAAACATCTACATGCCGCTTTGTCAGTATCTTCTTTGTGGATGCCCCATATATAAGTGATGTTGTATGGCATCTTATGTCATATCATCCTTATAGGAGCTGACTTTGTTGTTCTACTGATTTACAGTTGTTGGGGTGTCACTCAGATGATTTTAAGGGTACGGTCCAGCCTCTGTGGAGGCAAGTATGCAGTTGGAAATGGCAAAAGATTTCCTAGGACTGAGCAGTGGAAGAACAGCTTGAGCATGGACATGCCATATCTGGCATTTTCTGGATTCATCAGATGGCGGCTTGTTGGCTATATGTGCTGGTACAAATGAAGGGCTGGCACACTATAGCTTGCTTTGGAACCCAAAGTTTTGGATTGTTTGCATTAGGGTGTCTGATGGGGGCTTTGTCCTGAACCGTTGTACCAACTTTCATCCATGTCAACTGCCTACCTTTGGGTGCAGGTGTTGGCCTGCTGGTCCTTGGAGAATGTGTTGATATCTATGCATGAACATCACCATGCTGGCCTGGAATTATGGACCTGGAACCAGAAACCGAATGCCACAATCGCCAGGAACTGCAATTGGTTGTTCCGATTCCAGATTCCTATCTGGCAATCCTAGTTTCTGTATAGGCTAAGTGAGGATGGGGTTTCTGGAATTGTGATGTGGCCTGAGGCCAAGTGGGCGCCTACTTGCATGTTGATAACAGTTTGCAAAAGGAAATGGATGCAATGAGGTCTGGTCGATGATGAGAAAGGAAATTACGCGAGGTTAGTTTCTGACCACAGTTGGGCGAGATGCTTGCCTTATCCAGGACCTATGCTGGTACATACTCTTTCGCCTATGCTGGTACACTCTTCCGTCAGAGTAGTGTGAGCTAAATTTGAGGATGATAGGGCTGATCTGATAGGAAATCATAAAAGTGTGCATAGAGCTCCGTGCAAGCTAGTCAGTTAGGCAAAAAGGGCACATAGAGGAATAAAGCGATATTTCAAATACATTTGTGGTTGCTCAAACCCATACACTAATAGAGTAATGATCCCTTTGGTTGTTCTACCCCCGGTTGTTAAGAATCATGCAGGACCATGCTTCCTATAAGTTCATGGAATGCGTAGTCGGTAAGGTTGAGTTCCTTGCACTTTCTACCTTCCCTTTTTGGCACCTGTATCAAACAGTAATGTATTTTGGGAAGAACAACTGTCAATCTGTAGTTGGTTTCAGATTAAATCGAGAGACGCTTGCGAGGTGCTCTATTCCTTTTGGGTTTCGTAGTGTCCTGACTTGTCAAGACCGGGGACCCTAATACAAGAAGTTCTTGACATTGTTTGTTTTATTTAAGGCCACGCAAGCTTTCCAGAATACAGATTTCTATATTATTCCAGTGAAAAAGGTACCAAAATTCAGACTTCATATACAACTGCCAAGTCCGTTGTGCTTGAAAGAGACACCAAGTTAAAAGAAGGAATTAAATATGAAAAGTACAAGTTTAAGATTTTACTAACTGCTGTTTGTTATAGCAAAGATATCTTTAAAAATAAATGGATAACAGAGCTAGATTGGGAGTTGGTACAGTAGTGCTTTTGTTCAGTATGCTAGCTCTCCTGCACTTCTATCAAGGCCACCAAACCGCTAGTCTACCCAAGGCAAGGTTAAAGACACAGGAAAGGGCATCTTCTATGGTTGGAAGTATTCACATGTTATTTGTACCTTGTAGTGGAGTAACATGGGGGCAGCAATATGAGCAGGGTAGATAAATGTTTGATGATTTATACCAAGAACATGGATCACAACACAAGAGTAATAGGCTAATCGCTATGATAACTTTGTTCATGTATATGAAATGTACTCTCTTTTTTAATCTTATGTGAAAGGAATAGTCACATGTTAATTTTCTGTTCGTCTTTTTATACCAAGATGTCCATTTTGTGCTACATGTTTGTAGCGTTTACTCAAATCCTCATTAACAATTATCTTGAATTATTGCCTAACCATCATTTTCTCAATTATTGGGTAGCAAATATCAGTGTTTCTTGACTAGTATTATTTATCCTAAAGATTAATGTGAACTGTGTATCTGAGCTTCGGTTCCCAATCCGTAACAAGCTTACAGGTCAAGTGATGCAGCTACACTTTCTGCGTGCTGCTCTAGTTGATGATGTTCTCGTGTTGTCCAAGTCTTTAGACATGCCCCTGGACCTGTGAATTCCTTAAAAAGCTCCACAATTCTTTAGTGGTCATGCATTGATCTAGCAAACTGAAGCATGATAGTGATAGCACTAAACATTCACAGGCACAACATCTGTCCTCAGGGCACTACTTTTACGTGGTCTGTGACAGTGACCGGCTTGTGTTTGAAGCGTTCTCTTTAGCGAAGCTTGCTTTTGTTTCAATTGGGGAACTTTGGACCATTTGATTGAGAGCTAGCGTTCTTAATAAACCTCTAAAACTAAACATAGATCAGGCTTAGGGACACAAAGGTTTTTGTTTATTTTGGCATCAAAGTAACCATTCTTATCTGGTGTTTATATAGTGTGGTAAAAGTCTTAGAGCTTGGTTGGAAAACAAGAATGCTATAGCTAGTTAGAACATGTACACAAATCTCACTGACTGCAGTTGCATCTGATCATGTGTTTGTTAAATTTTACAGGTAAGAACAATAAAATGCCTTCTTCGAATTAAGTCTGTCACGTTAGAGCCTTCAACCTTTTTTTTTCTTTATGCAGGAAGCATACATTCCTTGTGTATACATACGGTAGCGGTTGCTTAAAGTACAAGCCGGCACCCGTGTGTCATACGGCAGGTACGTACAGATCTCTTGCTCTTATTGCTCTTGCTCTGCGCTGGTCTTGCTTGCAATTTTTGTCTATTGCGGCAACAAGAAGGTACTATGCGAACCCCAAAACGAGCAATTGCCCATGCACAAAACAAACTGCACGTGAAAGCATTGAAAATATTGTAATAACATGCATGTTACTCCTACAGGTATAGGGATGAAATTTGGCACCGGCAGCTGCATGCTAATAAGCAATACATCGAGAGGTCATGCTTGGTGTCTAGGCTACCGATTGCTCTTTTTTATGACTAGTTATCTTTAGACCTTAAAGTACGGCCTCACTGTGCAAAGAAATGCAATAGAAAACCTATGCCGAAAAGGAAAAGGGGGGATTTGATTGGCCGCCGCGATATCACCGACCAATAATTCAAACGGCCTCACTGAAGATTAAGGAACTCGTGAGCCGTGACCACGCTCTAGATCGATCAGGTTTCAGTGAATTTTCATGATCCATCTGCATTGCCGGCGGCTGGTGTTACGATTATGAACACCCGGTCTCTATCTTTTGTTCGGTGGCAACAGTACGTCCTCGTGACCTTTCCCGTTATAGCTATAGGCGTCCATGGCCATGGTCACGAGCTTAATTCGCAGGACATGTACACAGGGCACTCTCGAGCTCTCCATCAATGGCCGCCGTCTTAGCACGCCGAGCTAATTAAGCTGCCGGCCAATTCAAGTGACCCATGTCCTGATTAGGCAAACCAAACTGTAATTACTCGCCGTGCACGCGTACTAGTTGCAACTGTTGCTTTTCTTTTTTGTTACTGGTACAGCACGCACCAATAATAATGTACGATGCACAGCGCGTGGAACAATCAAGGGCGTGCTTTCTTGGTGTTCTACTTTTACCACGCACCTAAGATTTTTTTTTTCACCGTTCGAGTGGTACAGTGCCGGTACACGATCGATTGATGAAGAAATGGGAGGGAGGAAACGCGTCGCCGCAGATATGGTAGCTAGTACTCAATAAAGCTCATCTGATCCTCTGTTTTCCCTCGCGTACAATGCTGTACAGGCAAGAGGCAGTGGGCATTGGTGAGAGGGGATGGATGCTGCGCTCGGTGTAAGAATTCCACTCCACTCTGCATGGACTGGTCTGATCACGTGCGTGGTGAGCGGATGCTCCCACACTAGCACCTGATGCGCCTGATGATTAGCATGTGCCAAAACCGGATCTCGGACACATGCTGCTGCTGATTTTTTTGTCTTATCAGGTGGAATTAGGAAAATCTTAGAATACTTACTGGCGTGTACAAGTGTCGTCTTGGTACTAAACAATACATACACACCGGTATATTGCATGGATCCGTCTATTAGCACTAAAATTGATCGTAGAGAGTACAGAGCAGAGTGAGTAGTACCACGTTTCGTCTACGATACAGAAATTGAAACATTACTCACTCTGTGTTACTGTAAGGCTTAGAAAAGTACCTTTCTTTAAGCAAAATGCTTAGAAGAGTCTAAGAACTTCTTTTAGAACTCAACTTGTCTTTGAGAAAAAAGAGAAAAAAAATGACTTTTTGGCATCCACATATATTGCATTGGTTTTCAAATATCCAATGTTTAGTTGTAAAGTAAATGCTGTATGGAATTGGATTTTTGAACGTGTTTGGGCAGAGCACACAGCAGCAGCATCCAGCGTCACTCTGCTCCGTGTTCTTTTCATGTTTGGAACATCTGTTTGTCTTGTCTGGGAGCAAACATGCCATGGTCGCGTCCATGGGGAAAAGGGACGTCACGCGCTTCGTGCCTCCGAAAGTGCACCCGTGTCAGAGGCCTTTGGATTGGATGTCCTTTTCCTGCGATTTAATTAAATCCGAAAAAGGGTTATTCCTAGATAGTGACCTTTTTCTTTTTCTTTCATGATGAAGACCACAGGACCTCGTATGTTCTGGGCTCTTTGTACACCACAATTCAAGAACTCCTTAGGAATAGTACTATTTTATAAGGGCATATCCATTCCGAGTCCCATTCATCAACCTTTTAATTTCTTTTCAATATGTTTATTTAAAGAGCTACTGAAACCATAGTCCTAATGAAGCTAGTATTTTTCAAAGGAAAAACCTGCTATTTAATTAGGTCATCTAAATACATTTATAGAGACGTGGAGTCACAAAGATTATGTAGCCAATCTCAATGTGGTTTCATCGGAAGTTTCATCGGCATTAAATAGTATGCATCACGAAAAGGAAAGAGAAGAGTTTTGTTGTACGTGAGGAGAGTTTCATCTCCATAAAATCCATCAGACATACAACATGTTCGGTTGGCTGGCGGCTGGTGGCTGGTGCTGATTTGTTGTGAGAGAAAAGTACTGCTGGTTGGCTGGTGGCTGGTGCTGATTTGTTGTGAGAGAAAAGTACTGCTGGCTGGTGGCTGATAAGCCAAGCGAACAGGCTGATAATTACCAAGTTGTAACGAAACTGTGCACTGAGATTCGCCTGGAGTTCTCGATTGCATACTGTCCAAACATAGTTAGGGCCATGCGTAGATCTTTTAAAGTTTTGGGGAATATTAAATGTGTGCAGAATACATTGGTTTTGGAAGAGCTTAGATGTAATAAATCTTGACCATGGCATCACTAGTTTCTTCTTGAGTTCTAGAAACTGCACGCAGAATCTTTTTCTTCTTTTTTATTAAATATGGTTTTCCACGCCGGTTTCTATGACAAAAATCTCTTGATTCTTCTCAAAGTATAATATCCAAATATGCCCTTAGTGACATAGCTAGGAAGTAGTGAAATGCTAATACGCTATTACTACCTCAATAGACAAATGAGGAGTAACTCCCTATCCCCGGTGAAATCGGCGCTCGGAGAGACCGCGAGGCATTGCGCGCAGTGTTTTTTTTTGACGGGGCCACGCACTGTGCTATTTTGGCCCAACGGTGTTTTGCCCTGTTGCTAGCCCGTGTGCCTCGGGGAATTGCCGCCAGTTGTGTTGGCCCATGGAGCGCTGGCTTATCTCGGCAGGGCTTGATAGGGTTTCTCTCCTTTTGCCCATTCAGCCGCCGCTTTGTGGGTGAGCCGGTCTGTTCCATTACATCAAGCAAGCAAACAGCCAAACATGACACATGCTTTGCTTACACACAAAACACATTGGTACGATGTGTAAAGAGGCATCCTATGCAGCTTGCCCTTTTTTTTCAATCTTGATATGACCGCAAGCCTGCAATTCTCATACCTGAAAATCCTTTATCAGAATAACGCGCAGAGAGAGAAAGAGGGAAATGAAAAATGGAACACGGGAAAATGCTTCGTGTTTATGTGGGCCCCACTCTCTTCTACTACCCTCTTTCATCGCGGCCTTCATTCACTCCGCTCAGCTTGGCAAGTTTGGCAGCATCCATAAAAGCCTCTGCGTCTCTCTCTCTCTCTCGCGCAGCCAGCACCCAACCACTTCACCACTCCCGTGCACGCACACACTCCACAGTCCCAAGCTCGGCAGCTCACCGGCGGGCGGCGGTAACACTCCCAAAAGCGGCGGCGAAAGGAGACATCAAACAAACGGGGGTAAAAACAAAAACAAAAGCACCAGCATAAAGCTCGCGCACTTGCCCTCCCCGTCGACGCCATTGCCGCCCCCCTCTCGATAGAAACGCCACCTCACTACCCCCACTCACGCCCTTCCCGTTGCCACTCCGCTCGGCCAAGAAGCAGAGGTCACTGCTCGTTCGAGGAGCGAGAAAAGGCCAGGGAGCTTTGCTTCTTGGAGGTGAGGTCTGGTGAGCGGCGGGCACCATGGCCGCGCCGCCGCCTCTTGTTGCCGCCGCCGCCGGCGGTGGCGGCGGGCGCGTCGTCCTGCTCGCTGCCTTCCTGGCGGCCTCCATCCTGGCCTCCGCGGCCAATGCGGCCGTCTCGTACGACCACCGCTCCCTCGTCATCAACGGCCGCCGCCGCATCCTCATCTCCGGCTCCATCCACTACCCCAGGAGCACCCCCGAGGTACCTGCCCGCGCCCATGGCCGCCTCCTCCCCGTCTCCCGCTTCTCGCGCCCCCAAATGCAGCTTGCTTCAGCGGCGGCGCTCTGCTTCAGAAACCAGAAGCTGGACTGATTGCTTCTTGCCGCTCCGCTCCGCTCTGCTCCGAATCGAATGCAGATGTGGCCCGGGCTGATCCAGAAGGCCAAGGACGGCGGCCTCGACGTCATCCAGACCTACGTCTTCTGGAACGGCCACGAGCCGGCGCAGGGGCAGTACTACTTCGCCGACCGCTACGACCTCGTCCGCTTCGTCAAGCTCGCCAAGCGGGCCGGCCTCTACGTCCACCTGCGCATCGGCCCCTACGTCTGCGCAGAATGGAACTTCGGGTGCGTCATCGTTTGCGGACTGTGAATTCCCGATTGCTTGTTCTTGGTACTGAAATTCGATTTCGCATTTGAACTACTCTGACATCGCAATCGATGCCTGTTCTTTTCAGTGGCTTTCCTGTTTGGCTCAAGTATGTGCCCGGCATCAGGTTCAGGACAGACAATGGACCCTTCAAGGTAGTCTTCTAGTTTTAGCCCCCCATTTTTTTTGGGTGATACTGAAGTAAACTTCGTTATTCCTCAATTGTTCACCAATTGGGTCCAGGCATGTGTCTGATTCCTTTTGTTTTACCGCAGGCCGCAATGCAGAAGTTCGTCGAGAAGATAGTGTCGATGATGAAGTCCGAGGGGCTATTCGAGTGGCAGGGAGGCCCAATCATCATGGCTCAGGTGAATTCTCGGTTTCCTTGAATCAATTTTGCAATGGAGCTGAAATGGAGCTCAACTGAGAAGCACATTCACTGATTGCACAGGTGGAAAACGAGTTCGGACCGATGGAGTCTGTCGTGGGCAGCGGCGCCAAGCCTTATGCAAACTGGGCAGCCCAGATGGCAGTTGGGACTAACACCGGTGTTCCATGGGTGATGTGCAAACAAGACGACGCCCCTGACCCTGTGGTACGTTGGGCACTACTACTGCGCCTTCAATGGCACTTGGTGTCCAGTAATTGAATTTGCTATGCAGCCTAGCCTTTTGTTTTCTTACCTTGTCTGAACTGATCATGGCAGATTAACACTTGCAATGGCTTCTACTGTGACTACTTCACCCCAAACAAGAAGTACAAGCCGGCCATGTGGACCGAGGCCTGGACCGGATGGTACTTATCTTTATCCGATTTATTCCAAGTCATGTCGATCCTGTGAAAACAATTCGATTGTTCAGAGTTGCCTAATTTTGCCATATCACCATGTTGAAGGTTTACAAAGTTCGGAGGTGCGGTGCCTCACAGGCCTGTGGAGGACCTTGCCTTTGCCGTGGCACGGTTCATTCAGAAGGGAGGCTCCTTTGTGAACTACTACATGGTAAGAACTAAGGAGTCCATGCTGGTCACACCACTAATGCCGTTGCAGTGAATGCAGTTCTAGCTGTTGTGACCACTTTTGCATGTTCTGAATCTGATGCAGTACCATGGAGGAACAAACTTTGGGCGCACAGCTGGTGGCCCCTTTATCGCTACCAGCTATGACTATGACGCCCCCATCGACGAATTCGGTATGCAGTGATTGCATCTTTGACAAACATGAACTCCTGTTGGCTGTCAGGAGATATTTTCAGAAAGTTCACAGTTTGGTTTTACTTGTTCTTTGGCATCTGAAAAATCATGGGGTTTACATTTCAGGTCTGCTTAGGCAACCGAAATGGGGTCACCTGAGGGACCTGCACAGGGCCATCAAGCAGGCCGAACCTGTGTTGGTTTCTGGCGATCCGACAATCCAATCACTTGGGAACTATGAGAAGGTTAATGTTGCTAAGAATGTTCCCACATGACAATGGTTTCCTAAATATACAAGAAAATATATTTTTTATCGAACATATACAAGAAAATATTAATATCAGCAAATATTCATTGATGGATCAATTGTTTCAGGCATATGTCTTCAAATCAAGGAATGGAGCCTGTGCTGCATTCCTGTCGAACTACCACACGAATGCTGCTGTGAAAGTCAGGTTCAATGGGCGTCACTATGACCTCCCTGCTTGGTCCATCAGCATTCTGCCTGACTGCAAAACTGTGGCCTTCAACACTGCGACAGTAAGGGATTACTGAAGACTGAGCATTTCATTCTTTTTATAGGCCAGATGGGATCTTGCAGTCTAATAAGAAAGTATGATAACTCTGCAGGTGAAGGAGCCAACTCTGCTGCCGAAGATGAATCCAGTGTTACGGTTCGCATGGCAGTCCTACAGCGAGGACACAAACTCGCTAGACGATAGCGCTTTCACAAAGGATGGCCTGGTTGAGCAGCTCAGCTTGACATGGGACAAGTCGGACTACCTGTGGTACACCACCCAGTGAGTGACTGGCTGACCTTGATAAAGCTTCATTTGAACCATTTCTTTCTGAAACTTGCTGGCTTATCTTTAAACTGACTGCAGTGTCAACATTGGTGCCAATGAGCAATTCCTCAAGTCTGGCCAGTGGCCTCAGCTCACTGTCTACTCTGCTGGACACTCGATGCAGGTGTTCGTCAATGGGAGGTCGTATGGTACTAGCAGCATCTACCCTAGCAGCATTTCATTACGGATCACATCTGTATCGTGTATCATACTGATGGAATGCTGGTGTTGCAGGATCTGTTTATGGCGGCTACGAGAACCCGAAGCTAACGTTCAGTGGACATGTGAAGATGTGGCAGGGCAGCAACAAGATCTCCATCCTAAGCTCAGCAGTCGGCCTTCCTGTAAGTTGATTCACCACAGACCAATACTTCCATGTCCTCAACAAGGATCATCATCACTGAAAAACGTTGTTAACTCCGACATTTGCCATCGCTGTAGAACACCGGGAACCATTTTGAGTCGTGGAACGTCGGTGTCCTGGGACCGGTGACCCTCTCCGGCCTGAACGAGGGGAAGAGGGACCTCAGCCATCAGAAATGGACATATCAGGTAATTCAAACATCCTCAGAAATACGTTTTCTCCATTGCTCAGTCCAAAGCTCAATCACACTGACTTCTGAATCTCATGGTGCAGGTTGGCCTGAAAGGCGAGTCGCTCGGCCTCCACACCGTCACCGGGAGCTCCGCCGTCGAGTGGGCCGGTCCCGGCGGCAAGCAACCACTGACATGGCACAAGGTCAGTCAGTCAGCCATCTGCTATTAGGCAATGCAATAACTGCTGCACTGCAATCTGCCAACAAGAACCGAAACGCTGCGTCGTAACAGTTTCATCAGCTAGCTCTAGCCGCTCGCTTGTCTGCATCTTGCAATTTCTTTGTCACGTACACTAGCCTTGCTAAACCCCGGAGGATATGATGACGTGTGCAGGCCTTGTTCAACGCGCCGGCGGGGAGCTCACCGGTGGCGCTGGACATGGGGAGCATGGGCAAGGGCCAGATGTGGGTGAACGGGCACCACGCCGGGCGGTACTGGTCGTACAGGGCGGCGAGCCCCGGCGGCTGCGGGCGGTGCGGCTACGCCGGGACGTACCGCGAGGACCGGTGCCTGTCCGGCTGCGGTGACCTCTCCCAGCGATGGTACCACGTACCGCGCTCGTGGCTGAAGCCGACCGGCAACCTGCTGGTGGTGCTGGAGGAGTACGGCGGCGACCTCGTCGGCGTCGCCCTGGCGACACGGACCACATGAACTGCCTGACTAGTACATGTACATCCATTCGTCGACAGTATTTATACACACCACACCGTACACTGAGAGGCACAGCAGCGGTATACTAGGAGAGTAGGAGGGGATGGCATTTAGTGCAGGCTGGAGAGGGTGGTTGTCGGCCATCAGTGCGGCGGCAGGGACGGCAGCTGGGCTAGCTGCCGGACTGCACCGGCACGGCAGGTCGCCGGTGCACACTTCGAGCTCAATTCAATTGGATTCTTTTTGGGTTTCAATTCTCTGAATGTTTCAGCACAGTTTGGTGCTACGGCTTGCAATGAATTGTTGATGTGTGCTTCTGGTGAACACTGATCGATCCAGCCTTTGATTTATTTATTTCTTTTAAGAACATGCTTGGCACGTATTTTATTAAAAAGTGTTTAACAAGCACAACGTACAATAAAGAAAGACAGCTAACAAAAGCAAAGAAAAAAACAAGACGACAACAAGACAAGACAACAGCATACAAGACCGAGAAAAAAAAACCCTACAAACAAGAAGAAAGAAAAGCTAAAGCTAAATCCTAACACTCCGACGAGGAAAGAGGATGGATCACAGATCTTGAAAACCTGCAAGCGACCAAATGTGCGCGGCCTCCAAGATGCTCTGCACGAGGGCAATCGGCTGAAGAGATGACCTGTTGAAAACTCGGCGATTCCTTTCCTTCCAAAGCTCCATGCGACCAACATAACTAGAGTATCAAAACCCTTCCGAGCGACCTTAGAGACCCTCTTACGCATGAGCGACCACCAATCCGCGAGTGGCGATTCCCTAGAAGGGTTATGACAGGTTCACCCTCCCAAGGACCCTGAACCATGTTTCGCGGCTATGCACACACCCAATTAGAAGGTGGTCAATAGTCTTCGGCTCTTGCGCACAAAGCGCACAAGCATCATCCTCTCTAAGCCCGTGACGACGAAGTGTGTTGGACGTCCAAGGGCGGCCAAGCATCGTCAACCAAATGAACAACCTGCACTTGTTAGGTGCCTTAACCTTCCACAGAAGCTTACAGTCCAGAATGGAGGACTGCCCCAGGAAGAAAGCTCTATAAGCACTCGCCGAGGTGAAAACACCGTCCGGGGTCCACTTCGAGACGAAACGATCATCCTGTGAAGGGTTAAGATTGCGACCTACAATGATTTGTTTATGGAAATATAAATCATTCTTCGTGCTGCGCATGTTACTTTGCTGGCAGTGGCGAATGTAGAAATTAGGATTAGGGAGGGCTTAGATCCTTTTCTTTCTCCTCTATTTTCTTCTTTTTTCCCCATTTCTACTGCTTCTCTCGTATTTCTTCGTTGTTGCATCATTGTGGGGGGGGGGGGGGGCTGGAGCCCCCTGAGTCCCCCTTGCCTCCGCCCCTATTTGCTGCCTGGATTGGCCCTGCCTCAACTCAATGTCTGTATGCGAGTCCGACGCCAATACAATTTATAAAAAGTTGCCACGGTTCAGGCAATCAGGGGCTGTTTGGTTGGAGTCCTGGATGACTTGCCTGGCAAAAAGTGTTGCCTGAGAGTTGCCTGCAAAGTTGATGAAATCTGCCTGGTCAGGCAAGTTGGAAGATGGTGTGTTTGGTTGAAGGCCTGTGCCTGAGGAAGCTAACGAAAAGATTATACCATATTTTATTCTATTATGTAACTTGAAAAGATATTTAGTATATGTAGTTATTACCACAAAACGAACAAAGCAAATAGATCAACATATTTTATTAATTAATAATATACTTATTACAAATAAAAATAAATTAATATTTTAATATTTTATTTCATGTAATTCATGCTGCATAAGTAATGAGGGTAGGCACAATCATGTTTCAAAATCGCATGACATTATCAGTAAGAGAATAGCAATAAAATAGTGTTGATTATGTTGCATCCCCAAGTGACGAAGCCGTGAATCACCGTGATTAGTCCAGGCAGCAGCTTTGCCGGAGCCAGGCGCTCAAATTTGGTGGCCTGGCGTAGTATACACCTGCCTGGACTAGGCTTGTCTTCAGGACTCCAACCAAACGCTATGCAGGCAAGGTACAGGCAGCAACTGAGCCAGGCAAAAAAGCTCCAGGGTCCGAACCAAACAAGCCCGTCCAATCTGAGAAGTGGGCAATGGAACCCATGAAATTAGATGCTCTGGGCAAGTGCTGAACCGCACAGGATGGCAGGAGATAGGATGTGCAGGCCACTGTGCACCTGTGCTCTGTGCAACCCATGTTTGTGTTCCTAAAATTTTAGGCGGGAAACGAAGCGAGCCTGGCGCCAACTCATTTTGGTTTTTAACTTTGCCAAAATGTGATAAGGTTAGTCTTTCATTTGCGTGGTTAGTCTTCCATTTGTGTTAAAAAAATCTTACTATCACTAAGTATGATGTTAGACTGTCCACGGCATGGGAAAAAGTGATGCTGAACGTTCTCTCTTAGCACCGATGCATGCCGCGGTCGAAGGCGATGAAATCTGAAATGAGGCCTGCAGATCATGTACATGTATTGTGAGAATAAATTAATATTTATTTGTCTATATGCATCAAAAGAAACAAGGAGATGAGAGGTTGGTGGTTGTGGCGACTGGGCCCAACACCAACTCAGCATCTATGCACAGTGCTTCAGCTAAAAGCTGCTCTCAGCATCCACGTAAGGTGGCATGGCTGTTCCTCGGCAACGTTGTGGCTAGTCTTAGAAATATGATAGTATGAATTCTCACAAAAACTAGAAACACCATGCCATCAATTCCATATACTGTTCAGAGAAATTTTATAATGGTTGAAACAAATGAGGATTGTCCATCAGGCTGAATTCGACGGTTGAGACATAAAAGGCACTAAGAGGTACCTATAAAAAGGTACCAAGCGGTACCAAAATAGATGGGATTTATACCAAAATAGGAAAGGTAAATTCTAGTACCTCCTGATACCTTACCAAAATAGGAAAATACCTCCCGGTACTTTTCCAACCACCGTAAAACAGCTCACTTATTCAACATAACAATAATAACCGTGGGATTTATTTAGTTTCCTAAAACAATTACCCCGCCTATTATAATAAGTTCAAAAATACTCCCTAAGTCTATATATAAATTACCCACCTCTGTTGTTAAGAAAAGTAAAACCCTAATTTTCATCTAAACATCTCCATATGTTATGAATGATAATACAAAGTAAGCTTCATGTTAATTTCTGTCACACCCGATTTTGTAAACAAAACCGAATGACTATCATATGTGCGCCAGGATCAAGTTTACACACATATGAGACTTCATCAGTGATATAAAAGACAGTGCAAAACGTAAATAATATTAAATACAACTATTACACTCACGAAAGCGAATTACTAGCAGCGGAATCTTCAACACTTCTCCACAGGCAGCTGACTGGGGGAACACGTACGCCTAGTAACTTCCAAAGTACTCCACTGAAACTTCTGTCTAAGCCTGAGCCGCAGATAAAGCAAGGTTGAGTACACTTATGGTTGGTACTCAGCAAATGTAGAGCAAAAGCAAATGACATGCAAAGGCTTATCAAGGAAATAGTTTAGCTTCTAATTAAATTGCTTTAAGCACTTAAGTTGGTCAAATTTTATTTAGCATCATAATTACTAAAGTATAAGTATATACCAACCCAATTAAGCATATGGTAACCCATAAGCATCATCACCATAAATAAATCAATTTAATTCTTCTTTCGATATATTAATCATGTGAGGGTCCAGGCCGCTCATGACCGCGAGCACGGCTATTGCAATAGATTTTAGACACTCTGCAGAGGTTGTACAGCTTTTCCCACAATTTGTGTTTCTCATTATGCCCGGGTTAATTACTCCCTTCAACACTTCCTTTGGTGAGGGGCCAGAGAATCACTACGAAGCCTTTCCAAAGAATTTCCCAATGTGTGTGTGCTCCCTTGCCAAACGGGTCTATAAAAGGCGCACCTTCCTGCCCCCGCACCTCTGCTCACAAACCTTGCCGGTAGCAACCAGCCCATACCACACATGCAGTGCATCCACACAACAAAGGGATCTTCTAATTACTTAGCTAAGACCAGAGCCATGTGGTATTGTGGTTGTACGGGAAATCCCGGGTGGTTCTCCATGTTCCAATTAATCAATGTGGTCTTGGTTTAACATTCTCATAGATCATTAACATGATATTGATAAAAGATATCACAATATTATTATCTTCACATTTAGTGCAAACCAAACCCAAATATAGCAACTAAGCAAATACTACCCAACATTAATATTAAACCCAGGTTGACAAGGCATGATTAAGAAAACTAGTCATCCTAATTATGGGACCCATCATGATTATAAGCATGCAAACAATAGCGAACTACGGTGTATAAGCATGTCATATGGTTATTAGGACAAAAAGTATGATCAAGAATACACTTGCCTTAAATTAACAACTGCTACTGCTCAGGGTCTTCTCAACGGAATACTCGAAACACCAAGAACGATCCTTGAATACCACGAACTTTACACCTTCTACTCGAAGCACAGGGTCACATACAAGAACAACAATACAACAAATAAGAAACAATACACCAAACATGGGCAACAGTACAAAGAAACGGTATAAAGGTATAGATCAAGTCCACACGGTCACGTGAGCTGAAGAATCACTCGAATCGGAGTTGAAACGGCCGAGATATGGTCAAAACGGTGTTCCAAGGACTTAACTGCGAAGAACAGGAATTTCAGGGGTTAGACTGAAGAAATCCGAGGGCATATACATAATTATATGTATTTACTCAGGGTCTAACTCATAAAAGATCAAGGTCAGGACGGCGGGTTATAATACTTGAAAAGCTAGGGGGTTAAACAGAAGAACTAAGGGCATCAGTGTAAATACTCTACACTCTGCATGGACGGCGGATTGATTACCTCTTTCTTGAGGGTCTCTTTAGCAAAAGTACCAGGGCTGACCGGTACACCCTTAGATTGACTTGGATCTGGACCGTTGATTGCCGATCGGACGATTCCAGGCGCTCGGGCGGCTTCCGGTAACCAGCGGCGAGAGGAGACGGCGGCGACGGGCGGCAGCCTCGCCGGAGCGGGCCAATCTCGAGCTAGAGAGCTCGGTTTTCTACGTGGCTTGGACCGGGACGACGCGGAGATCACGGCGAACTCAGTGCAGGTGCTTTTGACGATGAATCGGCGACGGTGGCTCGGATCAGCAGAGGCGGCGGCTCGGCCTGCGAGGGCAGCTCCGATGAGCAATTCCGAGGCACCCCTGGAAGGACGACGGGTTCAAGCGCAAAGGCAAGCTTCCTCACCTCCTTGCGATGACCGGGGTGGCGTCCTCGATGGTGGGCGGGCAGCGAGCGCGGAGATCGGCGGTGGCCGTGGTGGACGCAAACTCAAGCTCGGGCGGCGGCGGCGCTAGCGGCTTGCTAGGGCACGGGGCTTGAGGCCTAGGGTTTCAAGGGGTGCGAGGTCGGGCGGCGCGAGTTTTATAGATGGCAGGGGCGCTCCTTGGCGTGTGCGACACGGAGAGAAAGGGTGGCGCGCTCGGACTCGTCCGGCTCGGGCGTGAGTCCGATTCGGGGGAGATGAACCTGACCGGTGGGGTCCTGTTGTCAGCGAAGGGAGGGGGAGGCGGGGTCGTGGGCCAGAGGGAGAAATGGGCCGGCGCGAGCTGGACTGGGCCGGGACTGAGGCAAACGGGGACAAGAGTTGAGGGGCTGAAGTTGGACTGTAGAAAACCTTGGGGAGGTAAACTAAACTTTAACGAAAACAACTAAACTAAGGTTCAATCATATGCAAATCAAATTCAAATTTAAACGAGTTTAAATTCTCTTTGACTTGCAAACAGTACAAAACTCAATGCACCAGCATGTATGCAACAAAAACTTATTGTGACTATTAAATTAATTGTTTAATTGAATAAAACCTAAATAATTCCAATTAAATCATAGAAATTTATTTATGCCTCAAATAAAACCTAGAAAATTACAGAAGTGTTTCTACAATTTCTTGTGATGAAAATTAGGGTGTTACAAACCTACCCCCCTTAAAAGAATCTCGTCCTCGAGATTAGGATGAACTTGCGAAGAGATCGGGAAATTCCGCTATTAATTCATCCTCTCTTTCCCAAGTAGCTCCATCCTCTCCGTGACGACTCCATTGCACCTTGCACATTTTAATCACCTTGCTTCTAGTAGTTCTTTCAGCTGTCTCCAATATCTTCACTGGATACTCCATATAAGTCAGATCATCCTGCACATTTAATTCTTCCATTGGTAACTGCTCCTCTGGCACTCTGAGGCATTTCTTAAGCTGTGATATATGGAAGACATCATGCACATCTGACAAACTAGCTGGTAACTCCAACTGATAAGCAACTTCACCTTTTCTTTCCAGAATCTTGAATGGACCAATGAATCTAGGTGACAATTTTCCCTTCACTTTGAATCTGCGCAAACCTCTGATAGGAGAAACTTTCAAATACACATAATCACCAACTGCAAAAGTTAACTCTCTTCTCCTAACATCAGCATAACTCTTCTGTCTAGACTGGGCTGTCCTCAGATTCTCTCTGATAATCTGAACCTGTCTTTCTGCCTCTTGCAGTATTTCTGGACCAAATACCTGACTTTCACCTGTTTCACTCCAATATAATGGAGTTCTGCACTTCCTTCCATACAAAGCCTCAAAAGGTGACATCTTCAGGCTTGCCTGGTAGCTGTTGTTATATGAAAACTCTGCATACGGTAAACTATTATCCCAACTTTTTCCATGCTTCAAAGCACAAGCTCTCAACATATCCTCCAAAATCTGATTAATCCTTTCGGTCTGTCCATCTGTCTGAGGGTGATAGGCAGAACTGAAATTCAGTTTGGTATCCATAGAGTCATGCAACTTCTGCCAGAATCGTGATGTAAACTGAGTACCTCTGTCTGATACGATCTTCTTGGGCACACCATGCTGACAGACAATACGAGACATATACAACTCTGCTAGCTTGGCACTGGTATAAGTGGTCTTGACTGGAATGAAATGAGCAACCTTAGTCAAACGATCCACAATAACCCATATAGAATCATAACCATCTCGAGTACGGGGCAATCCCACTATGAAATCCATGCTGATTTCTTCCCACTTCCATTCAGGTACCTTCAATGGTTGAAGCAATCCTGCTGGTCTCTGATGTTCAGCCTTAACTCTTTGGCACACATCACACAACGCCACATGAGTACCAACATCTCTCTTCAACCCATACCACCAGTACCTTTCTTTCAAGTCCTGATACATCTTAGTACTACCAGGATGAATAGAGTAAGCAGAATCATGAGCTTCTCTTAATATCTTATCTCTGAGATGTGCCACATCTGGCACACAAATCCTTTTCTTGAACCAAATAGTACCATGCTCATCTTCAGTAAAATCAGGGGCTCTTCCAATTGCCATAAGCTCCTTGATTTCCTTGATCTTCTCATCATTAAGCTGACCTTGGCGAATCTCCTGCTCAAGAGTAGACTCAACTTCCATAGTCACTCCTTCAGTATGTGCAATAAATCCAAGGTTCAATCGTGCAAACTCTTCACATAGCTTCTCTGGCATCTGATGAGTCAAATGGGTATTAGCATGACCCTTCCTGCTCAAAGCATCTGCAACCACATTGGCCTTACCAGGATGATAGTGTATCTTCAGATCATAATCCTTGATTAATTCTAGCCAACGACGTTGCCTCAAATTCAGATCTTTCTGTGTGAATATGTACTTCAGGCTCTTATGGTCAGTATAAATCTGGCACTTGTTCCCAAGCATATAGTGCCTCCAAATCTTCAATGCATGAACCACTGCTGCTAACTCCAAATCATGAGTAGGATAATTCAACTCATGTTTCCTCAACTGCCTGGATGCATAGGCTATAACATGTCCTTCTTGCATAAGAACACATCCAAGACCTTGACGAGAAGCATCGCAGTAGATATCAAAACCCTTATGAATATCAGGCATCACTAACACTGGAGCAGTAGTTAGCCTTTTCTTCAACTCTTCAAAACTGGCTTGACATGCATCTGACCACCTGAATTCTTTTCCTTTCTCTAATAATGAAGTGAGGGGCTTCACTATTTTAGAAAACCCTTCAATAAATCTTCTGTAATATCCTGCCAATCCCAGAAAACTCCTGATCTCAGGCACATTCTTTGGTGGCTCCCACTTCAGAACATCTCTAACTTTGCCTGGATCAACTTTTATTCCACCATCTGTAATGACATGACCTAGAAAAGATACTTCCTTCAGCCAAAACTCACACTTACTGAATTTGGCATAGAGCTGATTCTCTCTGAGCTTCTGCAATACTAGCCTCAAGTGTTCTTCATGTTCCTCTTCATTCTTGGAGTAGATCAAAATATCATCAATGAATAGCACCACAAACTTATCCAAGTACTCCATAAACACCTTGTTCATCAAATACATAAAGTAGGCAGGAGCATTAGTCAAACCAAAAGACATAACTGTATACTCATACAAACCATATCTGGTAGTGAAAGCTGTCTTCTGGATATCTGATGGCCTGATCTTCAACTGATGATAGCCTGAACGCAAATCAATCTTGGAGAATATCTTGGCTCCTTTCAACTGATCAAACAGATCCTCGATCCTGGGCAGAGGGTATTTATTCTTGATAGTAACTTCATTCAATGACCTGTAGTCAACACACATCCTCTGTGTACCATCCTTCTTCTCAACAAAGATAACTGGTGCTCCCCAGGGAGATGAACTAGGGCGTATGAAACCCTTATCCAACAACTCTCTCAGTTATTTCTTAAGTTCTTCTAGTTCATCAACTGACATTCTATAAGGTCTCTTGGAAATAGGAGCTGTACCAGGTAAAAGCTCAATGAGGAATTCGATATCTCTATCTGGTGGCAAACCTGGCAAATCATCTGGGAACACATCTGGAAAATCACATACTACTCTGATCTCAGCAACTGTAATACTCTTAACTTGATTTGCATTTGCCTGTATTGAATTCAGTTGCTTCTGGCTGATCTGAGTATGACTTTTATCTTCATTAATCACCTCATGTTGCACTACGGCTTTCCTTTGGTTGTTTCCACCAAATAAATGCGGGTATTTCTGTGGACACATGCCCTTGTCATGTCCTTTTTGCATGCAATGGAAACAAGTCTTCATACTTGGAGCTTTTGATTTTCCAGACTTGACCTGCAAACTCTTTGGCTCTGGCTGAATGGATGCTTGATAATGATCAAGTTGTGGTCCATAGCTGATTTCTGGGACTTGAGCTTGGTTGGAGTGGCTATATTGGTGGACTGGATAACTCAGCACCTCAGTCTGCTGAGTAAGACGGAAACGAGTTCTGCGATCAGTTTGTAACTGCCTCTGAGAGTCCATCTTCCTCTTCTTTTTCTCATTTATATCATCTCCCAAATTCTCTATCAAGAGTGCCTTATCCACTAGCTGATCGAAGGTAGAAAAGGTATGCACCATCAACATATATCGAATAGGCACGATCAATCCTTCTTGGAAGAGTTCTTGCTTCTTCTCATCATTAGCTACCTTTTTTGGTGCATATCGTGACAACTGAATGAATTTGTCACGGTACTCAATCACTGACATCCTTCCTTGTCTTAGATTGAGGAACTCTTTCTTCTTCTGCTTAATCACACTCACAGGGATATGATATGAGCGAAATTCATGCTTGAATTCCTTCCAGGTGATGTTATTTGAGTCTTCATGAGCATCACAATATGCATCCCACCAATCTGAAGCTGCACCTTCTAGTCTTCCGGCAGCATATAAGACCATCTCTCTATCAGTGCACTGAGTAACCATTAGCTTCTTCTCCACTGTTTTAATCCAATCATCAGCATCGAGAGGATCTACAGAGTGAGAATATGTAGGTGGGTCGTGACTCATGAAATCCCTGTGTTTGTCTCTTGGGGGCGGTGGAGGACCTATATTCTGATTCAGCTGAATAATAGAGTTGGCCATATTGGTCATCAACTGAGTCTGGGCTGCCATTAACTGTTCCAATACTGAATTAGACATCTGGTTCTGACTTGAGTTAGGCTCTGGATTGTTTTCACTGCTTCCAGCACCAGACCTAGTGTTCACCATCTGATTGTATAGAAAACAAAAATTTAGATAGATATAGAAAGATATGGTACTAGTGCAGGTGAAACTAAATGAATTAGTGCAAGAACCAAGATAGGAATTCCAACACTTAGCACTTGCATGGTCAAATCTCTTTATCCAACTCAACATGACCAACAAAAGAATAGCATCCATTAAGAACTTTTTCATGATAGGGACAGATTCTGGTTATCTCGGAAAAATCAGATGTATCTTCTAAACAGAATATCCAAAAATCACGAAACTTTTCCAGAACGTAGATAATGAAATTATGAATCCAATGCAACTGGAATCAATTCATTTGGAGTTCAGGAACTAAAGTTATTAAGAAAACACTCTAGCTGTGTCAGGTGCTCTGAATAGATTCTGTATACTCCAATAAATCATAGGTATCTCTTTCCCAGAAAATCCAAAAATGGTAAGATTTTACCAGAAAATAGCTTATCTAATTCTGGAACTAACCCAACTGGTTTCATGTCAATCGGAGATTTATAACTTGAGATATGGAATAAACAAGTCGACTGTGTCAGATTACTGAAACAGATTCTCTTTATCCAACAAAAAGTCATTTATCCCACTGTCCAATAATCCAAAAATAGTAAAACTTAGCCAGAAAATAACTTATGAAGTTATGGAACTAATCCAACTGGATTTGCAGCAATCGGGGTCTCGTAGCTTGAGATATGACTTAAACCGTTCTGCTGTGTCAGGGGGTGACGAGAATAGATTTGGTGCACAAGAGATTCATGATTAGATATATAAAGAGGGATTTGGAACTCACCTAGGTACTAAGACCAAAGACAAAACTCAACTATCTAATGGTTTAGTTGATTTATTGAGATGTAATTGTGGTCATCACTCCACAGAAACATCGCACTCATTACAAAGAAGCAATTCAACCACTTAGCACACAACAAGCACAAGGCAAACAATCCTACACAAGAACTAAACATCGACCTCAACGACGACTCTACTAACGGTGACATGATTTAGGGGGGATAATTTCCTAAATCCTTGTGTTGAGATAAAGCACGACTGATGGTGTTTCCAAAATATCCATGATTCTCTTGTTTCCAATAATTCATGCTTAGGGAGAAAAAAAAAACTCGTTAACTGTGGCATCCAATATAACTCTTGCTGGTTCCTTTAACTTTTAGAGAGACGTTAACTAGGAGCTGGAGAAAGAACAGAACAAGTGTACAATTGGATGATGATTAAGAATCAAGGAGAAGGTAAGTCAAGGTTGACGGAAAACAACGAGTTTAGACCAAGATTGCAGCAGACAAGATAGAGCAAGTATAAGAAGACATTTAGGACCCTAAAAACGACCATTGCTACTCTAGGCTTACGTCCTACAGTCAACCTGGCTCTGATACCACTTCTGTCACACCCGATTTTGTAAACAAAACCGAATGACTATCATATGTGCGCCAGGATCAAGTTTACACACATATAAGACTTCATCAGTGATATAAAAGACAGTGCAAAACGTAAATAATATTAAATACAACTATTACACTCACGAAAGCGAATTACTAGCAGCGGAATCTTCAACACTTCTCCACAGGCAGCTGACTGGGGGAACACGTACGCCTAGTAACTTCCAAAGTACTCCACTGAAACTTCTGTCTAAGCCTGAGCCGCAGATAAAGCAAGGTTGAGTACACTTATGGTTGGTACTCAGCAAATGTAGAGCAAAAGCAAATGACATGCAAAGGCTTATCAAGGAAATAGTTTAGCTTCTAATTAAATTGCTTTAAGCACTTAAGTTGGTCAAATTTTATTTAGCATCATAATTACTAAAGTATAAGTATATACCAACCCAATTAAGCATATGGTAACCCATAAGCATCATCACCATAAATAAATCAGTTTAATTCTTCTTTCGATATATTAATCATGTGAGGGTCCAGGCCGCTCATGACCGCGAGCACGGCTATTGCAATAGATTTTAGACACTCTGCAGAGGTTGTACAGCTTTTCCCACAATTCGTGTTTCTCATTATGCCCGGGTTAATTACTCCCTTCAACACTTCCTTTGGTGAGGGGCCAGAGAATCACTACGAAGCCTTTCCAAAGAATTTCCCAATACGTGTGTGCTCCCTTGCCAGACGGGTCTATAAAAGGCGCACCTTCCTGCCCCCGCACCTCTGCTCACAAACCTTGCCGGTAGCAACCAGCCCATACCACACATGCAGTGCATCCACACAACAAAGGGATCTTCTAATTACTTAGCTAAGACCAGAGCCATGTGGTATTGTGGTTGTACGGGAAATCCCGGGTGGTTCTCCATGTTCCAATTAATCAATGTGGTCTTGGTTTAACATTCTCATAAGATCATTAACATGATATTGATAAAAGATATCACAATATTATTATCTTCACATTTAGTGCAAACCAAACCCAAATATAGCAACTAAGCAAATACTACCCAACATTAATATTAAACCCAGGTTGACAAGGCATGATTAAGAAAACTAGTCATCCTAATTATGGGACCCATCATGATTATAAGCATGCAAGCAATAGCGAACTACGGTGTATAAGCATGTCATATGGTTATTAGGACAAAAAGTATGATCAAGAATACACTTGCCTTAAATTAACAACTGCTATTGCTCAGGGTCTTCTCAACGGAATACTCGAAACACCAAGAACGATCCTTGAATACCACGAACTTTACACCTTCTACTCGAAGCACAGGGTCACATACAAGAACAACAATACAAAAAATAAGAAACAATACACCAAACATGGGCAACAGTACAAAGAAACGGTATAAAGGTATAGATCAAGTCCTTACGGTCACGTGAGCTGAAGAATCACTCGAATCGGAGTTGAAACGGCCGAGATATGGTCAAAACGGTGTTCCAAGGACTTAACTGCGAAGAACAGGAATTTCAGGGGTTAGACTGAAGAAATCCGAGGGCATATACATAATTATATGTATTTACTCAGGGTCTAACTCATAAAAGATCAAGGTCAGGACGGCGGGTTATAATACTTGAAAAGCTAGGGGGTTAAACAGAAGAACTAAGGGCATCAGTGTAAATACTTTACACTCTGCATGGACGGCGGATTGATTACCTCTTTCTTGAGGGTCTCTTTAGCAAAAGTACCAGGGCTGACCGGTACACCCTTAGATTGACTTGGATCTGGACCGTTGATTGCCGATCGGACGATTCCAGGCGCTCGGGCGGCTTCCGGTAACCAGCGGCGAGAGGAGACGGCGGCGACGGGCGGCAGCCTCGCCGGAGCGGGCCAATCTCGAGCTAGAGAGCTCGGTTTTCTACGTGGCTTGGACCGGGACGACGCGGAGATCACGGCGAACTCAGTGCAGGTGCTTTTGACGATGAATCGGCGACGGTGGCTCGGATCAGCAGAGGCGGCGGCTCGGCCTGCGAGGGCAGCTCCGATGAGCAATTCCGAGGCACCCCTGGAAGGACGACGGGTTCAAGCGCAAAGGCAAGCTTCCTCACCTCCTTGCGATGACCGGGGTGGCGTCCTCGATGGTGGGCGGGCAGCGAGCGCGGAGATCGGCGGTGGCCGTGGTGGACGCAACCTCAAGCTTGGGCGGCGGCGGCGCTAGCGGCTTGCTAGGGCACGGGGCTTGAGGCCTAGGGTTTCAAGGGGTGCAAGGTCGGGCGGCGCGAGTTTTATAGATGGCAGGGGCGCTCCTTGGCGTGTGCGACACGGAGAGAAAGGGTGGCGCGCTCGGACTCATCCGGCTCGGGCGTGAGTCCGATTCGGGGGAGATGAACCTGACCGGTGGGGTCCTGTTGTCAGCGAAGGGAGGGGTAGGCGGGGTCGTGGGCCAGAGGGAGAAATGGGCCGGCGCGAGCTGGACTGGGCCGGGACTGAGGCAAACGGGGACAAGAGTTGAGGGGCTGAAGTTGGACTGTAGAAAACCTTGGGGAGGTAAACTAAACTTTAACGAAAACAACTAAACTAAGGTTCAATCATATGCAAATCAAATTCAAATTTAAACGAGTTTAAATTCTCTTTGACTTGCAAACAGTACAAAACTCAATGCACCAGCATGTATGCAACAAAAACTTATTGTGACTATTAAATTAATTGTTTAATTGAATAAAACCTAAATAATTCCAATTAAATCATAGAAATTTATTTATGCCTCAAATAAAACCTAGAAAATTACAGAAGTGTTTCTATAATTTCTTGTGATGAAAATTAGGGTGTTACAATTTCTAAATCACCTACCTAATGTGAAAGGAAATGTGAAGTAGACCAACAAATTTACATATGAATTTCTCAGTTTTCCACTATTGAAAATAAAATTGAACAACCCCCTGTATCTAAATTCCCAAGATTTCTCATAAAAAGCAAAATCTACTATCATGAATTCTCTTCCATAAAGTATAAAATATATAAAAGAATAGCATGAAGTAGGGTTGCCCACCACTAGGACAGCAGAAGTGGAGTGCAAATCTTTTGTGCTATTGCTTTGGCCCTCACTGATCTGGGTAATTTTATCTAAACTTCTCCTTAATAATTGATTTTTATTTGCTCAATTTGCTTGTTATACTGGAACATGTTGCTAAAGGATACCACAGAGCCAGAACTGCCTCTTTCTCACTTTGTGTATGTCTTCTGTACAAAATTTACTATCTCTTTCTACATAAGCAAACTTAAATTTGGTTTACCATTCCTTCCGTTATACTCAGCGGCATGCAGCCAGATGTGGCAACTGGGGGGTGTGGGGGAGGAGGAGGAGGCGGAGGGGGCATAAGCACCTCCCATGGCCTTAGAATTTGCACCACAAAATTTTAAATTAAAAGTAGTACTAATGCCTCCCTCAGTAACGTAAAAGTCATGTTTCTGGCTGGGCACCTTGATGAAGAACTGCACCTTATCTAGATACGCTGCCATAAATATCTTGGAACAATCAAGCACTTCAGTTGATTTATGAATCAATGACTACTTCAGTAATTGTTAGGGGCATTTCTAGACCAATCTAGTTTCAAAATTAGGCAAATAATGAATGATTTTTTCAAAAATCACCGCCTTCATAAGACTGTAATTTGACACGGGAGCAATCCAGTTCAGTTCAACAAAAAGGTTTTCTCTGATTGTATCCAAGCTCAGAAAGGTCAGGTCGTAATATTGTGTAATTATACCGCTAAATGGTGTGATTGTTATCTTTTCGGGTTATGTTAAGGCGAATTGCCATTTTTTTGTGAGGGCTCAACGCGAGGACAACAATGCTTGAAGTTTTTGCAAATCTGCCAACTTCGAGCTATGGTGTTGGCATCAGGATCTCTTTGTACACCAGGAAAATACAGTAGGGTGTTTGGGTCTGTGGTCTCTTGATTCTTTTTGCATCTACTCATGGCCTTGACAATTAGAGCTTTTCTTTTTAGGGAAGCTTGACAGTTAGCGCTGACGAGGCTGTTATATTTCTGATGCAGTATGAAAATTGGTGTTGGGTGCTGCTGGGCTGGGCCGCTAAGCCATAAACGACTCGAACGCAGTAACAAAAACTGTAGTGGGCTGGGCCACTGAGCCACAAAACAAACGAGTCGAACACATCACCTGTCGTGGGCTGCAATCAGCTCTGATGAGCTACAGTAACAAGGATGTGATTTCTTCATGGGCCGACCGACCCGAAGCCTTCTTGTCAATCAATCAACTTGCATCGAGGGGAAGGCGCCGCCGCCGCCGCCCTCGCTTGAGGCCTCGCCGCCAGCACTGCTCGCATCCATCGCTTCTTCTCTCCCGGACGCCTGCGGCTGATGGCGCGGCGGAAGCTGAGCAGCCAGTATCTCCATCTGCTATCACAACAGTACTGCAGCGATAGCCTGTATTCCCTGTGCCGCATGGACGCCTCGACGCTCTTCTACCCATCCACTGCGAAAGCAAAAGCAGCCGCCGCCGCCGCCGCCGCCGCCGTCGCCGGCAGAAAACGAGTACTAGAAGAGGACGCCTTCGACTTTCACACGATGGAGGAGGCGCGGCTCCATGAGCAGGTCATACACTACGAGCCACACGGTTCCACATCGGAGGATCTACGTGAGGGATGGGGGTGGCGCGCGCTCCCTCCGCCGCCTTTCCCGCGGGACCCTCCCCACTACCCCTTCCCCAAGTACGCGCTGGTCGCCGGCGGCACCAGGATCTACGTGCCCACCGCCACCGCGACCTACACCTTCGACACGGCGTCGCGTGAGTGGTGGAGCAAGGCCGGCGACTGGGTGCTGCCGTTCGCCGGAAGAGCTGAGCACGTCCCGGAGCTCGGGGTCTGGCTTGCCTCGTCGCCTGACATTATTGAGGACCCCTACGGCATCTACGCCGTCGACCTCACTGCTGGCTCGCCGCCGACGCCGCAGTTCGTTGGAAGGGATCTCGACCCGCCGCCGGCATATGAGCCGTACTGCGCGGGTGACCCAGTGTGGTCGCTCGAAGATCAAGCCCTGGTGCACCTGGGCTCCGGCAGGCTCTGCGTTGCCAGGTTTTTCAATCATTACTACGAGCGGTACACGCCTGCGCTGGCCGTCTTCACCGGCGTGGAGGTGGTGCGCAGCGGCGCCGGTGACGACGACGGTCGTCAAGCTGGGGATCACGGCGGGCTCAGCCTGATCAGGCACAAGTCACAATGTATCATGACTAATGGTACCACCATGCGCGTGCTTTAAACTGAAGCGACCGTGTCTCTCTCGTCTTGGCAAGCTTTGGCTCGGGTGTCAGCACAATACTACGTACGGGTCCAATTCTATTTCTTTTCCCAGCAAAACTGGTAATTTTCTGGTGCACAATAATTGATCGTTGTTCGAGAAATGTTCATCATTTTTAGTGAAATATATGGTGATTTGGGTTCCTTTCGCTAGTAAAAAACCTTGTGCGGACGGGTAAAATGCATCTGTGTTACTTAAAATACCTCTATGTTGAGGATTTGGGCACCCACCATCACCTCAAAGCTACTACAAATGGCTATTTGTGCTAGCGGGTGCCAAATGCCAACACCGATGGCATTTGTGTGGCAGGCAGGGCACTACACGCAAACGCAACAAACAAATTTGCCACCAGCAGCCCTAAACGATGGCATTTTACAAGTGGCAGTTCCTCCACCTGTCGTCTCCCGTGTCGTGTCCTCGCGCCGCCCCCTGCACTGACTGCCCGTGCTGCTCCCTTGCGTGGACTACCTTACAACATCGGGAATATCGGAATTCTATCACTGAGATTTTTTTCAAACAAAATTTAGATGAAAAAACTATCATTTTGCATATAAATTATCATAGATTATCTGCAAACCATACAACATCAAAACTTACACATAATAATGCACAAACATGAGATGGCGCGGCCGATAAAGTTTTCGCGAACGCTCGTGACTAGCTAGTTTGTAGGCTGATTTCAAAAGACCAGTATTTTTTCTGATTGTATCCAAGCTCAGAAAGTGTATCATGCATTAATACAAATGGTCAGGTCGTAATATTGTGTAGTTACACTGCTAAATGCTGTGATTGTTACCTTTTCGTGTTACGTTAAGGCGAATTGCCATATTTGTAAGGGCTGAGCACAACAATGCTTGAATATTTTTGCAAATTTACCAACTTCGAGCTATGGTGTTGGCATCAGGAAAGTATTTTTCTCTTTGCACACCAAGAAAAAACAGTAGGGCGTTTAGGGTTAGTGGTCCTTGATTCATTTTTCAACTACTCATGGCCTTGACAATTAGAGCTGACGAGGCCGTTATGGGTGGGGTATTTCTGATGGAAAAAAGTCCATTCCACGCCCCTCATCTATCAGCGTAGCATCCCTCAACCAGAAAACCATTTGTTTGATACCTTCAACTATTGAAATCGTCCGATTTACACCCCTCGATGATTTTGAGAGCGGTTTTTGCTGACATGGCGCCACGTTACTCGTCCTACATGACGCCACATCAGCAGCAAGGGGGGTTAATTGGACCACATTAATAGGTTGAGGGTGTCAAATGGAGTTTACAAAAAAATAATTTTTTAAGATATATGTGCAATTAAAATCCTAAAATCTTGCTTTCTCTTAAAAAGTTCATAGAAAATTCATTTTAGCTCAGAAAAATATGAAACCAGTTTCATATTTTTTCTAAAATCATGCTATATCTTTTAACGCCTAATTAGGGGTTTCTAAAATCATGCTCTATTTTCTAAAAGGTCGCTAAACTAGATTGTTATAAAAATGCTCTAATTATGGTCATTTTTATTTTAAATTTAAAATTAGGTGATTTTAATGAAATCAACATTAGCCTAACTCGTTTGAAGTTGGGTCACAAATGATATAGGAGATCATAATAAATAAGAATAACTTAATTTTCAAAAAGCTTAAAAGAAGGGGATCATAATAACCCTTATGAAACCCACCTGTCTCATATTTTTCTGAGCTAAAACGAATTTTCTATGAATTTTCTAAGAGTAAGCAAGATTTTAGATTTTTAATTGCACATATATATCTTAAAAAATATTTTATTTTATTAAAGTCCATTTGACACCTTCAAACTATCAATGTGGTCCAGTTTACCTCTCGCCGCTGATGTGGTGCCACGTAAGACGTTGATTTGGCATCACGTTAGAAAAACCGCTCTCAAAATCACCGAGGGGTGTAAGTCGGACGGTTTCAATAGGTGAGGGGCGTTGAATGGACTTTTTCCTTTCTGATGTATGTAAATTGGTGGTGTGTGCTGCCCGGCTGGGCCGCTGAGCCATAAACGGATCGAACACAGTAACAAAAGCTGTAGTAGGCTGGGCCTCTGAGCCACAAAACGAACGAGTCCAACACATCACCTGTCGTGGGCTGCAATCAGCTCCGAACAGCTATAGTAACAAGGACGTGATTTCTTCATGGGCTGACCGACCCAAAGCCTTCGTGTAGCCTTCGTGTCAATCAACTTGCATCGAGGGGGAGGCGCCGCCGCCGCCGCCCTCGCTCGAGACCTCGCCGCCGCCAGCACTGCTCGCATCCATCGCTTCTTCTCTCCCCGACGCCTGCGGTTGATGGCGCGCCGGATGCTGAGCAGCAGCAGCAGCAGCAGCAGCAGCCAGTATCTGCATCTGCTATCCGAAAAGTACTACAGCGATGGCCTGTATTCCCTGCGCCGCATGGACGCCTCGACGCTCTTCTACCCATCCACTGCAAAAGCAAAAGCCGCCGCTGGCAGAAAACGAGAAGAGGTTCCGTTCGACTTCGAGACAATGGAGGACGCGCGGTTCCTTGAGCAGGTCGAGCCCCGCGGTACCGCATCGGAGGTGTTCGCGCGCTTCGGCGGCGGCAGCATGATCCTCTGCGCCGACGCGGACGGCCACGCCACCGTCTACGACGCCGAGGAGGGCTCTTCGTGGGCATGCCCGCCTTGAACTCGCCCAAGGGCTGGCGTCACGCCGCCTTTTCGGTCTCCGGCCCCCGCACCCCTGCCGGCGCCAACTCTGGCAAATCCCACTACGCCGTCGCCGACGTCCTCTCCACCGGCAGGCACGGCGACAGTGTCTACGTCCTGGGCATGAAGGGCGGCGCGTCCTGCTTCGAGGAGCTCGCGTACCGCAGCGACCGTGAGGGGTGGCGGTGGCGCAGGCTCCCTCCGCCGCCTCCCCTGCGGGACCCTCCTCTTTACCCCTTCCGGGACCCCGCGCACGCGGTTGTCGGCGGCGGCGGCAGCGCCAGGATCCACATGTCCATCAGCACCGCGACGTACACCTTCCACACGGCGTCGCGTGAGTGGAGCAAGGCCGGCGACTGGGTGCTGCCGATCTCTGGCAGAGCCGAGCACGTCCCGGAGCTCGGGGTCTGGCTTGGCTTGTCGCCTGACATTAATGACGACCCCTACGGCATCTACGCCGTGGACCTCACTGGCTGTGCCACCGCGGGCTGCGCGCCGCCGACGGCGCAGCTCGTTGGAATGGACCTCGACCCGCCGCCGCCTGAGCAGCGGGAGTTGACGTATGACCCTGAGTGGTCGCTCGAAGATCAAGACCTGGTGAACTTGGGCTCCGGCAGGCTATGCGTTGCCAGGTTTTTCAATCATCACTATAACCGGTACACGCCTGCGCTGGCCGTCTTCACCGGCGTGGAGGTGGTGCCCACCGACGACGCCGGTGGCGACGACGGTCGTCAATCTGGGGATCACGGCGGGCTCAGCCTGATCAAGCACAAGTCACAGTATATCATGACTGATGGTGCCACCATGCGCGTGCTCTGAACTGGAGACATCTATCGTGTCTCATCTTGGCAAGGTTTGGGCTCCGGTGTCAGTAATCAGCACAATACTACGTGCAGCCGTGCAGGTCCAATGCTATCTGTTTTCCTTTTCTTTTCCCTGCAAAACTGGTAATTCTCTTGTGCACAATAATTGATCATTCTTCAAGAAATCTTCATCATTTAGTGAAACCACAATGTTAAAAAAGTTCATTGTATCCTTAGCAAAAACAGGACATTTCTAGCCCACAATCCGGTGTTTTGCGGTTGGATAAAATCTGTTGTCCTAGATCCTCTAGGTGCAACGATTGCCGTCTATTTGGATGCATGATAGTGTTAAGTTGAACTATGTAATGACTCTTTTACACTCAAAGGGGCACAAGGGCACTTTGTTGTAAAATTTAGCTAACGTTTTCTATCATGCCACTGCCATGTGACGTCTTCCATCATTAATTCAAAATGCATGTTTGGGATCTTGATATCCAGATAACTACATTTTTTTCTCACACTTGAATGATCATTTTAATTGGAAAATAATAAACTAAGCTTCAGTACCCATCAAAATATTTCTAGAAGATCTAACTTAAAAAATGAGATGCATTCATGACAATTTCCTTTCCTTATAAAAATCTTGTAAAGGCCCTACACAAAGCAAAAGCACCCGACCCTCCTCGTCAAATTGATTCAGTTAATTTGACACGGCTATCACAATGACATGTAGGGTCACTCTGGGTCAATGACATGTGGGACAAAGTGTCAAATTCTGAAAGGCTTACGAATTGAGACCCAAATAATGAAATTTGTCGTTAATTGGGTGTTCCTCTTTTTGTGATCGGCTGATGACATGAGAATCGTATAAGAGCTTGGCTGTGTGTGTGGTCGCAGAGGCCAGATTTTTTTTTCCATTTTGTAAAAAAAGAAATTGCATGTTCCTCTTGAAATTTACGGAAACTCTAGGTTGGGGAACAAAGGCACAGTGCATAAAAAAAAAGAAGAAAAGGTCATCTCTTAACCCGTGGCGGCCCAACTATGCGCGCGCTTTCCTGATTTTTTAATTTTTTTTACAATTTTGCAAAAACAACGTTTGGACGACAGATTTTGCAAATCTGTCACCCAACCGCCGTTTCAAATGGCTGTCATCATATGAAACGGCGGCTAGAGGGGCTACCCGCCGTTTGAAACGGCGGTATAATAAACCGCTATTTGAATGAGTTGTTTATGTTTAAAAATATTTTCGCATCAGGTGGCCAAGTAACCATCGTTTGATCCGGCGGTAGGTGTTGGCACCTGGGCCCGACCCACATGAAATGGCGGTAGGGGACAGTAGGGGCTTCCCGCGCCGTTTGATCCGGCGGGAAGGCTACCCGCCGTTGGATCAATGGCGCCAGCCCCTTACCGCCGAATGAAACGGCGGTTAGGTCGTCCAACCCTATAAAACCCGAAAATCAGTTGGAAATCTCATTCTAAATCAGAAAAAAGAAAAACTAGGGTTAGAGTGAGGGAGTGAGGGAGATTCAACGGCGAAACCCTGCTGGTTCTGCGCGTCGGTTTCAGATAAAATCCAAACTCGTAGTTGTAACTTCATTATAAAATTAGTTTGAGTGATATTAGATTTAGTGATATTAGATATAGTGATATTAGTTTTAGAGATATTAGTTTTAGAGATATTAGTTTTAGTTATATTAGAGATAGTTGCAGTCATTAGTTTTAGTGATATTAGATTTACTGATATTAGAGTTCATATTAGAGTTGATATTAAAGTTAGTAATATTAGACATATTGAACCAATGTTAAATATGTGTTTGAATCGATCGTAGGATACCGAGGCGTGGTAGAACAAGTAAACTTGTCAGCCAAGGTAATGTCCCATCCATCGTATAAATTTGTGTCGTTAATTTGTCAGCTTAGGGTCACTCTTATGTGTTTTCTTTTGTAACAGTCGTCGCTTTGGAAGTGCATATGAGCTCTTGCCGCGTCCTATTGGTGTTTCCGTGCCTATGTACTTTTGCGGTGATGAGTGCAAGGTCGCCGTGTCCGATGAAGAGGAAACGTTTAGGCAGAGGTACTGGATGTGCGTGAATTATGCATTTGAGCCTACACGTCGCCAAGTTTTCATTGGATTGATGGTGAGAAATTTATATTGCTTAATTTGTACGACATTATGATTGTTTAATTTGGTGCTTGACAGCTCTTAAATATGGATTTTTTATTTGCAGACGCCTCCCCCGCTCTATAATTTTGAGAAGTGGATCGACACTGATATCAAACAGGAAGACAAGGAATGGATGGAGGAACAGAAGCAGTGGAAGGCGGAGTGCAAGGAGCGTATGGAGAAGAGGCGTCAAGCTGAGGCAACAGAAAAGGAGCGCGCAGCGGAAATGAAAAGGAGGCTCCAAGCTCAGGCGAGGGAGGAGAGGGAAAAGAAGCTTGAGCGTGTCCGTCGTGCGAAAGCTGCTTTGGAGGAGAATCCCGATGCTTTGAGGAAGGAAAAGTGGCCTCGTTGCACTCAGTAGTTTCCTAGTTGTATGGTTGCCATGTCTTCTACTTTTCATTATGTTGCCATTTAGTGGACTTAATATTGTGTTGTGTTGTACTTCACTTATTTGGACCTTTCATGGTGTTGTGCTGTGCTGTGTTGTACTCCACTTTTCATTGGAACTTTAGTTACGTTGCCATGCACTGGACTTTACATTGTGTTGTGATGGACTTATCATTCGGTTCTCATTTGTTTGAGCACCTAGTTGAATATTGTGTCTTTTTTCTGAGTGAGTGCAAGAAACACACCACAAAGATTGATGGTGATACTTTCTGAGTTACTGCAAGAAACACACCACACGGATTGAATGACCCACTGGCTGGGCTACTTGGTGGCCTATTAATGTCGCTTATTCGTCCACTTCAACCCACAACAAAAAAAACAAAATGGCTACCGACGATAACTTAGAATCAACCATTTATACTGAACTTTCTCCAGAGTTTGAAGAACATTTTTCAATCGAATCCAAGTGCGGTTTCGGCCCGCAGCATAGCCTCTGACCTTATGAGCGCAGAAAGTCTGTGCACTGGCCAAGATGTGTACATGGCGAGTACTGTGTTGTGCAGGTTCAACATTCAGCTCTGGAGGGCGGACGACGATCCTGGCGATGCCCTAGGGGATATGTAAGTCATAACCGTGCATTACTGTGTTTCTATCCACATTTCTCATCCTAATCGTTTATTTTCTACGTTCAGAGCTCGTTGTCTCCCGACGACTGCGGATTCACAAGATAAGTGGATCCCCCACCAATTCAACCATATGAAGAGTACATCGCCTACCTCCACCTCGTCATCGATGACCTACAACGAGAGATAGACAACACTCGGCTCCCTCAAGATGACCTTTCTGATGATTCTGAGGAGGACAGTACATCAAGCTTTGCGCCTCCAGTTTATTATGACCCTAATTGTAGGTGCTCATGCCACTTAAACAGTAGCCATCCACCACCGCCTGTGCCACCGTCCGAGCCTCGCCCTAAGTATTACTTTCCCTCACAGCACTCGGGTGGTTCTCTCTTCTCTTTCGAGCAGTAGAACTGGACGCTTCGTCGAAGCGTCAATTTAAATTCCCCATGGCATGTTAGGATTAGCAACAGCGTATGTTTAGGTTAGAAATGTGTGTCGTACATGCCATTGCAAGGTCAAGCTATGTATTCTAGTGCTACTCTTCGTCAAGTTAAATGTTGCTCGCTTTCATTGCATTGAATTGCCCTGGCTTTCATTGAATTTAAATTGCATGACAGAAAAGGTCATGGTGCATATAGTTATGTTGCATACAATACTTATATAGTACAATAATGCAACTTGGTAGCACCATTAACCTTTGACCTAGACATTCTATTACATTTTGCATTGGCACGTGCGACACAATTAACATGAGCCGTCTTAAACCTAACATGCCTTAGGAAATTTAGATAGCCTGGTAGACAACTTCAGGGACCTCATGAATCTCTCTTCTCACGACATTCCTTCCTAATTTCTTCAATATCCTTCTTGAATTGCTCATGTGCAAGGCTGTTAGCTTCAGTCCTTTGTGCCGCATGTCTTCCTTCATCGCCTCTCATCTTCAACTCGTCCCAGCGCATCTGGTCCTTCCAGCTGATGGAGTCGTCGATCCATTCGGTGAAGTGACACGCCCTGGTGTCCGGTGGAGCAGTCCTTTTGCCTCCCAGTGTCACGTTGTAAAAAAAAATGATAACAATGTTAGTATTACAAACAATCTATATTTCATCTTCTTTGAGGCCATTACCCGGGAACTGTTTGTTATCTCATGGATCCTCTGGCAACACCAGTACCTCCTCCCATATGTGCCTTCTTCGAATGAGATAGCCATCCCACTATTCATGCCAGAATAGCACTCGGGTGGTATATCATCCTTTGGCCTCTGGTTGGCAGCAATGATAGATATCTCTGGATCATTGCGAGGAGCTCCCTCCATGGCTTCCATCTCCCGGCGTAGATGCATGAATCCACCATGCCTCCTATGCTTAGACCCACTCCCACTCTGGTCAGCCACTGTTGTTTTTCGTGCACATCAAAGCGTGGGAGCTTTAGATATTATAGACAAACGCCCCTTGGATTCACACATATATAGCGAGCTCGTGACATGCCCTAGTGGATTCCCTTGCTCTTTCCAGGCTTGACAAGCTAACTCACTGAAAAGCCTATAAAGCATCATGGCGGGTCTGAAAAGCCTATAAAAGTATGACAGGACGATGAGATGGTCAGGTACCTAAGAGTTGTCATGTAAGTGGCTTGGCCTACTGAAATAGCATACACCGGCCTACTAAAATAGCATGGACCGGCCTACTAATCGCAGTCATAATCAAAATTATAAAAAAATTAATAATCTATAACAAATTACAGAATTTTTCAATGAAAAAATGATATTAAAATTGAAATAAGTAACCGCCAAATGAAACAACGGTTTATAAAACCACCATATAAACCGCCATTTCATTTAGCGGTTCTAAAAACCTCCACCGGGTTTTTTCCCTCTGAAAACCCGATATTTTTATTTGGCGATTTAATTAACCGCCAGTTCGTGTGGCGGTTTAACCAAACTGCCGGTTTGTATGGCGGCTGGTTCTAACCGCCATTTCATTCGGCGGTTTAAACTCTTGCCGCCGTTTGATATGGCGACAGCCATTTCAAACGGCGGTTGGTGCACCAAACGTTGTTGTTGCAAAATCATAAAAAAAAAGTTAAAAAAAATTCCGCTTTCTTGGACTTGGCGGCCATGGAAAAACAAAAATCGTACGGACGCACAAGTCCGACCTCGAAAACGGATCGTCTGGTTCCGGGGGCGCGCCGCGCACGACACCAGCTCTTCCCGCCTCCTCCACCGTCTCCGCTCTCCGCACGAAAAAGCCTCTCCGACTCCGACAGCGTCTCCGGCTCCCCCTCCGTCCCGTCCCGCCCCCTCGCGCTACAAATACCCGCCCTCTGCGTCCTCATCGCCGCATCATCGCCTGGCCGAAGCCGTCGCCCGCCGCAACCAGCAAGCCGCCCGACCAATCTCCGGCCGGAAGCACCTGTGTCTGTGTGTGTGCCTCAGTCGAGCGTTTGCAGCTCCATCCCGCTCCGGCCGGCAATGGGTCACAAGAACAAGGAAGGCGGCAAGAAGAAGGCCGGCGGCGAGGCGTCGACGTCGGCAACGGGTCACAAGAACAAGGAGGGCGGCAAGAAGAAGGCCGGCGGCGAGGCGTCGTCGGTCCCGGCGCCGTCCGTCAAATTCAACCCCAAGGACGTGACGGACCCGTTCGAGCTCGTCGACATGTGCGTCGCCGCGCTCCACGACAAGTACGCCTCGGCGGCGACGCGCGAGTCGGCGCTCGCGTCGCTCGCCGGCGCGCTCGAGGGCGTGGTGCCGCTCGACGAGGCCACCGACGCGCGGCCCCTCGTCATCTTCGCCCTCTGCGGCGCCTCCATCAAGAAGGGGACCGCCGCGCCGGCCTTCGCCAAGGAGGCCCGCCTGGCGTACCGCGCCGTCGGCCTGCTCGCGCTCACCCTCCGCAACGGCGGCTCCACGGAGATCCTCGCCGAGTCGTTCCCAATGCTCGCCCGGACGCTGCAGAGCGCGCCGGCCGTCGACGCGACCACCCTGACCGCCGCGCTGGACTGCCTCGCCGCCGTCACCTTCACCGGCGCGCTGGGCCCGGAGGAGGCGGAGCGGTCGCTCAAGGCCATCTGGGCCGTGATCTGCCCCAACCCCAAGTCCCCCAAGGCGTTCTCGACCAGGGTCAGCCTGCAGGTGGTGGCGGCGGCCGTGTCCACGTGGACGTTCCTCGTCACCACCGCCACCATCACGGACGCGCAGCGCAATGCGGACCGCGCCGCCTGGAGCGCCACCGTCGCGTCCCTCGCGGCGGTGCTCGAGGCCGACGACCGCGCCGTGCGGATGGCCGCCGGCGAGGCGCTGGCCGTGTGCGTCGAGCTGAACCTGACGCAGTACACCCCGCGCAAGGACATGGAGGCGGTCCAGGCCCGGGTGGCGGACCTCGCCATCGAGGCCGCCGGCAAGGGCACGGACAAGACGCTGTTCCTGGAGCAGAAGGAGCTGTTCCGGCAGATCTCCGCCTACATGGAGCGCGGCGAGCGGCCGAGGATGACGGTGCGGACGTCGTCGGAGAAGCGGGAGTCGATCAAGGTGTCGACGTGGGCCAAGATGGTGCAGCTCAACTTCCTGCGGCGGTTCCTCGCCGGCGGGTTCCTGAGCCACGTGAAGGGCAACAAGCTGTTCAAAGAGTCGTTCGACGTGGGCGCCGACGAGAAGGCCACGCTGTCGATCGCCAAGAGGAAGCTGGACGTGAAGCTGAAGGACAAGGTGATGAAGATGAACCGCGAGCTGACGTGGGCGATCAAGAACGTCTACTGCATCACTCAGGGAGGGCCGCCGGAGATCAACAAGCCGGATCAGCTTCTCAAAATTGGTTGGCACTAGTTATTAGATTATTGCTTGAAATTTCGTTTTTGTTTGAATTATTAGCTGAATGCTCGCGCATTGTCAGCATTGCCCATTACCATGCTGAAGAACTTATATTAGTACTGGTAGTTACATTTTTTTTTTTCATTTCACCGCCCAAATGTCAGTGTATTCTTGTCCCAAAATAAGTGCAATTCTGGCTATACTTGAGTCCCAAAATACACTTATTTTAGAAAGGAGAGAGTAATTAGATAAACATTACAAAATCCCGACTAACAACATTTGGCACCGACATGGAACACTCATAAAGACATACATGTCTGAGGGTTAAAAAAAAGGCTCTCCAACTGGGCTTTTTTTTTTTTGCGAAAAGCTCTCCAACGGGGCTCTCATCCAGCCCTGAGCATAAGGGCATCTCCAACCCTCCTAGTATGTTAGTTTTCATAGCATTAATGAGGGTGTCATGTAAGCATTGTGGTGATGTTGCAAGAGAATTAAAGAGGAGAGAGAAGGAAATGGTTTCTCATGCAAGAAATCATGTTTACACAAAAACCAAGAAAAGAAGAAGAGTGATTGGATCAAAAAGGAGAGAGAAGAGAGAAGATTGGACAATACTTTATCTTAAAGAAACTATGCATTAGGAGAGTAGTTTCTATGGTAGTGTCTATATGACATGGCAATCATAGAAACTACTTGATAGTTTCTTGGGTTGGGGATGGCCTAACAATGAGGCCTCCTCAGCTCCTCTTCTTGCCCCTCTCGTCCCCAAATCTGGGGCTCCGCCCCCGAGCTCTCATCCGGTGATGCTGGCAACGGCTGCCCTTCCAGCGCCTCCATGGAGTTGTTGTTGTTTGAAATATAGAGATGAAAGTTGTTGTGGTCTGAAATATAGCTGTTGTGAATATAGCAGTTGGATAATGTTGTAAGTAAAATCGTTCAAAAACTAATCGTTACAAATAAGGCCGTTCAAAAGTTATTCATGACAAATATATCCATTCTGAAATATAGCTGTTGCAAATATAGCCATCGGATAATTAGATGTTGTAAGTAAAATCATTCAAAAACTAATCGTTAAAAATAAGACCGTTCAAAAATTATACATAACAAATATATCCACACAAAATTGTTGTTCCAAATAACAACATTTAGACGTATACATACAACTCGACAGTGCAGCCGTTCGATTTGCAACCAAAACATTGGAGGTCGTTATTTTTGATATTTTTGCAAACAATAGATGGAGAAATGACAATAGAGTTTGCTCTTGACATTTCCTTGTTTCATGAGCACAACTCTCATTTTTCTTTACTTATGTTTCAGCTTTTGAACTGAAAATGATATAAGAATTTGATTGTATGCAGCTGCAAAAATAAGAATGATTTTTTTTTCCTAAAAACTACTAGTTAAGAGCATATCCAGCGGTCTCCCAATCCCTGATCTAACTACCATGTTGGGAGGATTATTGGGAAAATAGTGCTCCAGCGTGTCTCTTTTATCTTTTCCTTTTTCCAATAATTATTGGGATGAACCAATGATCCACCCCAACTCTCTCTAAATAGAGGGAGTTGGATTGGAACAAGATTATTGAAAAACTAAAAAACAACTCTTTCAATAATCATGAAAGAGAAATTTTTGGAGATGCTCTAGTAGTCATATGTGAGGAAAGGATTTCGGCGTTGGAGAATATGGGCCTGACCGCCTGAGAGGCCTACAACAGAGAAGCCTTGAGGCCCATCAAGAAACGGCCAACGTCCCACTAGCAATTTCCGATTAAATCAAAGTCCTACTAGCGATTTGCTATTAAAAAAACAGTCAACTAGTCTAGTTAGTGCCATATACAAATTAATTTCCTTTTGGACTGGGTTAACTCTCCAGCTTAGGCTGCAGAAACAGCTAGAAGGCCTTAAGCCGATACTTTAGCCAGCAGTTTGGATCCGTCACAGCTAAATTTAGCTAACTAAAATTTAACTCGTGGATCCAAACATAGCCTAATTAATTTGGATGAACACCTAACAAAATAAGATCTTTTGATTAGTAGTTGAGACAGTTCAATTGGCAGGGCAGCACAAGATCGGACCCTGAGAAGCGTATCTTTTCTTTTAATTTTGTTCCCCTGCAAGCTGTTGGCTTGGAAGTTGGGACTGTGTCCATATACAAATGCTGCCTGTTATGCTTTCGACCCTATAGCGTCGGTGCATCAACAATGCATGCTGCACTTCAAACGAGATCGATGCACAGATTGTTCAGTCCCTTCACAACGACGTAAAGCTAGCAATCACACAGCACTGATGCATATATGTTAGTTACTGCATGCCAAGCAAAACTGATCGTGGTCGATGCACGCTACGTATTTGACTTGCATGGATGGAAAAGTTGAAGGCTTGAAGATGAAGGATGTAGCCAGAGCAATAGATACAAATTGAATGCATGACATGCATGGTACGTGATACACTACAGATAATTAAGCTTGGTGACAGTCTGACAGAAATAGTTGTTGTCAACTGGCCGTTCCGTTGGGTAATTGGCCAAGGTCCCTATATCTCCAACAATGAAACTCAAAATACAAGACAAATTTGCATAGCGCTACAGGCAAAGGGTTCAATACCCATTTTTGGTCTTTTCCAACAATAAAACCCAAAAGAGAACTATTTCTGCGAATGTGTCTTCAGGAGAGAAGATTCTCAGATTTGGATCGTGATTCTCCTGACATCCAAAATGGGTCTCCTGTATAGCCATTTTGGATTTGGGTACCCATATGGATCACCTTTTGGAGACAGTCTAATGGAGTATATATACTTGGTCAACTAGTTGCAATTGGCATGATACACTATTATCTCCCCGACTTCTCGCCATTTGGTTACGTGATTACGTCCCAACAGCTACTATGCGTCCATGGAGTATAGTAGTATACCATGGCCAATATTGCACTCGGTAAGAATGTTCTATGTTCATTTCTTTTGGGTCCTTTTCACAAGGTGTAGTTTCTTAGGCCCTGTTTAATTCCTCCAACTTTCCAAAGTCACCAAAAAGTTTTCACACTGACAACCGTGCCCCCTCTCACAGAACACGCTTCCCAATGCAAAATTTTTCACCACTTTTCACCAATTCACTGGAATTAAACACCCCCTTAGTTAGTTACAATTTGAATTTTTTATTTTGAACCCAACAGGGACATCCACACACTTGCTGGCAATTAAATGCATTATTAGTGGTGCTCATGAATCATGATGCATGAAAATGTCCCACAGCAAGCTAAGAAATGATTCTTTGTTTGGGCTGTTTCAAGATATAGAATGTGGCCCTCACACGTTAGACTTTGGGAGGACAAGTGGATGGGAACAACCCCAACATAGTATCAGTAGCTCACAAAAGCATGATATGCCAGTAAATGTTTTGAATTCATCGGGACCTTTCAACATACGTCATGGCAACACGCTTGTTCGGAAAGTCAGGCTAGACTCACTTTTGGACTCATTTTTTTTTGGCATGATCCTAGTTGGAATTACGGTAGCAAACCACTAAAGCCCTAGGTTTATCAAATTATCAATAGCGAGTTGGCTTCACCTTGTCTTATCCCTAGATTATATAATCTAGTTTATGGGCCAAAGATATTACGGTAAATAAATTATCATGGATCAACAAATAAGCTGAAATCAGCAGCTAAATTTTGCCAAGGGCAAGCCCAACGGAGACTACCAATACTACCGGCCTCACATGCCATGTAGTTTAGAGGATACTAGTAGTGTCTCTCTTCCCTGTCGAGAGATAAACAAAGTGTCTTTTTCACTTTGCTTGCAAAGATGCTTGCTGTTGTGAGGCTTGTGTGCCCAAGAGAACGCATACGGAGGAGACTGATGTTTGCAACGCGCGCCCTAACAAGTGCCTCAACACTTTCATCAGCAAAGCTGCTGCTGTTTCTGCAAGTAGCTCTGCTAGTCTGCAACTGCAAGACCATTGGTCCAAATCATATGACATGTTCGTACACATGTGGAGACTGGAGCAGTAGTCCAATTTGGAGCATTGGACATGACCTAAGGGGTGCTTGGTTCCCCGCCATCAAATGCTGCACCAAAGTTGCAGCCATGCCCATCGTGGATGGTGTTTGGTTCCAAATGTAAATTTGGCTGCCACAACTTTTTCCAGAGGGAGAGGTCAGAGATGGAGCCACAGGTACAGCGGCCAATTTGCTCGCCATCAGCCGTGACGATGCTACAGTAGACGTGGTAATTTATGGTGCGGTATCAAACAGCTCCTAAAACGCCACGGATCCATAATCACAAGGCCAACTCTTGACATCTGCCAAATCAGCAGCACATGCGGCACTGACAGCATGCAATGCAATCCATGCAAACTCGACAAGCACAGCAGACACCACACCACATCACACACACACGACACACCAGTACACCACACAGCGAGTGAACAACTGGCACTCGAGCCTCACGCCGTGCCGCCGCCGTCGCCATGGCCCGCGGCGGCAGCCTTCGTCAGCGACGTGAACGTGACCACAGGCTCCACCGGGCTCTCCACCACGGTGGCCTCGAACGTGTCGTACCGCCGGAACAGCTCCGCCACCATCAGCCGGCCCACCGCCACCACGGTGTCCTTCCCGGGGCACTGCTTGTTCCCCTCCGCCGCCGCGCCGGTCTCCGGCCCGTTCGACCACACCACGTGCTCCAGCAGCCGCCGCCGCTCGCCGTCGTCGGAGCAGGCCGCGAACCGGTCCGGCACGAACTCGCGGCCGCGCCGGAACACGCGCTCGTCCCGCGTCGCCAGCGGCTGGTACCCGAACAGCATCTCGCCCTTCTTCACCTCGTACGCCGCGTCGTGGCTCTCCACCACCGTGTCTTCGCGCGCGCGGCCGTACTGGAACTCCACCGGCGGGTTCATCCGCAGCGCCTCCCAGACCACCGACTTCACCAGCGGCATCTTCTCCACGGCGGCGAGGGTGGCGGCGCTGCCCGAAGGGACCACGGCGCGGACCTCGTCGGCCAGCCTGGCGTGCAGCTCCGGGCCGGCGCGGGCGAGCCACTTGACGAGGTGCGGGAGGAAGACCTTGAAGCCGCCGTAGGCGTTGAAGATGGCGAGGAAGACGAGGTTGTGGAGGAGCTCGTCGCGCGGGATGGCGCCCGGGTCCGCCTTCTCGGCCTCGTCGAGGACGCCGGCGGCGACGTCGGCGAAGTAGGCCGTGAGGTCGGCGTAGTCGCGGCGGACGAGGAACGGCGGGAGGCGGAAGGTGTGGAAGAGCAGGTCCTCGAGCGGCCACGGCTTGATG
>CM014270.1:12652603-12699054 GCA_004135705.1 Alloteropsis semialata | reverse complement strand
AGATATCATGCTTAAGGCATGAAAGGGCATGTTTACTGGTGTATGTTGATGTTTTTCTTTTTCTAAAAGATCATTCCTTCCATTCCCATCTTTCTTATTGAAGACCTATAGTAGTTAGGGGGCTAATGAGAGTTCTAACTTCTAAGATTCTTCAAAGGATATTTACAAAAGAAGATGAATCAAAGTAGCTCAGCATGATAACTAAATCCCAATATATGTGTTCTGATTAGAGATAATATTCTTGATCATGAAAGTTTAAAATGTTTTCTTTCAAGGAAATATTTTCTTAAAATTTCATTAGCACCTGATAACCAATCAGATCACAGTTTGCAATGTGTGTTCTAACAATTTCTGCCTTTCCACAAACCTAGGGGAAATGATTCTTATTTGCTTGGTCAGCTATCCAAATTGCTTTTCTGACTGGGCCAATGGATTCCGGCAGCATCAAGATTGAGACCTTCTACAAGAAGAGACCATCAACGATGTGCTTGAAGGATGAATCACAAGATGAGATCACGCTCTAACGGTTAGCTTTCTTTGCAACCATCATTTTCTCTGATCACTATTTTTTCTTTATACTTCCTGCATGTGGATTAATCTCAATGTGTTATAAAAAGGATATTTTTTAGGCTAGGTAAACCAGACATTATGAAAAAGGGAAGATGTATATTATTGTTTCAAGTTACGTAGTTCATCTGTTGTCTTCTATTCCTCTTATGCTCTCATAATTCCTATGCTTGTTATCTGTGACAATGTGATTGGCCTCAGATTTATTCCATCGGCATCGAGTCCATTGGAAACCGGCGGCCTGTCCACGGCGACGCCCCACGATCAAAAATTGATCGCTTGCACCTGGCTGAACTCACACACTGTCTCTGTTTCCACCCCCGTCGGTGACCTGCTCGTGGTCGTTATGTGGTGATCAGCGGACCGTGCTCATGGTCGCGGCAAGGTTGCCACCGCTCATGTTCGTGACAAGTTCTCTAGGAAAAGATCCACATGCTATGGTTTAAGCTGCCTCCTACAGGTAATTCACGCTTTCATTTCCCTGGCACCTTTCTCTTCCACCTGGATTTATTTGTGTGTGCGCTAAAATTTTGTTAGTGATCCTGAATTCATTGCACATGATTCGTCATTATTTTTTGTACTTGTGCTAATCGTTGGTTGCAATTCCAACACAAGCTGATAGTACATGAAGACACCAGGGTATCAAACAGTCATAGAGTTGGCAATACTTTTTTGGTTGAACTTTCCTTAAAGGCAATGATAAAAAAAGTATCCTTTCTTTAACAGTTAGAGAACAGAGAAGGAAAATTATACGGTAAATGCACTGCACACTATCTTGTCCAAATACTACAGATCAAATGTAGGAATAGATAAATGTACATGCTGCTCATTTGGAATTTCTCCTATGTCGTTTTTTTGTTAGTTTTCCTTCAATCAGGTTCTTAGATTGTGCCATTAAAATAGACATTCACCTCTGCGTATGAAACAAAGAGTGTACCCCTTTGGAATAATCTAAATTGGTGTCTTTTTCCCTTTTTAAAGGGCTGGAGATGAGTTTTCTACAAATTATTGCCCGCCAAGCTCGTACTGCCTGCTCTTGTCAAAACATGATTCATGGAAGTATTGTTTTCCATTGTAGTTATCGTCATCGCACCGGCAAGACCCTGACTTTGATATGGCTGCTCGTAGTCCGTTTGTCGATTTGACGAACATTCCCAATGGGCATTCTGTTCGGGATCGTAAGAGGCCAAGGTTGGAGTTAGATCCCATACAGCTTGGAGTAGAAGAACAATTACAATGTCCTGGTATTTATTTCCAAACCTTTTCTAAATATGTTATCATTGCGTGGCTTGTATTTAATTGATCAGATTAATTGTGGTTTTGAATTTTAGATATTGATCAGAAGGGGCTTAAACGCCAAAAGGCCAGAGAAAGGTATGCAAATATGCCACTGGAGAAGAAAGTCGAATTAAATTCCACAAGAAGGGAGTCTTACCGTTTGAGAAAGGCTGAAAAAGAATCTATCACCAGTGTTGTGGATAGCACATGCATGTATCACAAGAGTAAAATTTGTATTGGCAAATTATATTATTATATTATGATCATCTTATATTCGTTTTTGTGTGATCAGTACTCCCTGAGAATGTTGAACCAGACTTCGTCAATGAGAATGGGCTGCGTTGCAGTGATACAAATGCGGTGGCAAGGCGGATCAACAATGACACTGTGCAGCAACCAACAGGTGACAAAAATATTTCCTATAAAACAAATAGTATATTATATATAGATGATTATAGTAAAACATTTTAATTACATTCTGTTGGACCAGTGCTTCCTGAGAATATTGAACCAGATGATGAAGTGAATGAAACTTGGCTTCGTCGCAATTATACGTATACGGTGGTAGGGCGAATCAACCGTGAGATTGTGCATCAGGCAACAGGTGAGTGCAATATATCCCGGATGGTGTGTTTTTTCAACCATAAGTGTATACTATAAACGCATATGTTATACATTTTATATTAGTGGATGTTACAGGTGGTGTTAGTGATGTCTCTCCATATGATCGAAAGAAGGCTAGAGATAGGAAAAAGAAAAGGACTAGATATACATTTTATATTAGTGGATGTTACAGGTGGCATTACATTTTATGAACTTGATTGTGATCTAATAGTTACTATGTATATTTTATAGATACCCATACTTTAATGAAGATGACCGTGGATTTGATGAAATTCTTATGGCAGAAGGTATATCAAATATAGATTTCGAGCCATAATGGAGATAATCTATAGCTTCATGTCATAAAATTATGTTTGTTTCTTATTCAGTTGACGATGGCGGTAGTGAAAATGAGGATGTTATTGATTGTGATGGCGAAGGTAAATGCTTGCCTTAAATTTCATAGTATGAAATTTTTTATATCAATAATAATTTGGTATTTTATTTTAATATTGTGTGTGTTGGTGGAGGATCACGCCGTTACATGAGTGCCAGGGAATAACACCTTGCAGTCAGCAATACCCCAAGTGAACACTGGTCCAAGAACAAGGGGGTTCTATTAGTAATGGTGTTGGTGAAGAACCTTTCGACTTGGGCATACAGGAAATTGATGATCCAATGCATGGAATAGAAGCTATGGAAGCACTGTGATGCGCAGAGAACGTGAATGATTTATATGTTATTACCTAATTAGTGTGGTCGAATTGTCGAGCCCTATCTAAGGGACCACCAAAATGTGGAGAGATGAAGCCTTTTATGATTCAACCATGGTTTGAAGGCTAGAATATTGGATATAAATGGTCGATATACTCTAATAAATTGTAGAACAATATAAATGAGCTTGCAACTGGTTTTCTCTTCTTTGGGAAGAAAATAAAATAGTTGTGGAAAAATAACTGGTAACTAATTAACAAATTTTAAGAAGAGCTTGTAATTAATAAGATAGATATTTTAGGGAATTAATAAAATATTGAAAAATAATTTATAAATGATCAACTAATTTGTCATATTCTTTGGGGTAATTGATAGGGAGTTACCATATGAACCATGATCAGACCAGTAGTTTATTTCTATATGAGTCAACCGATTATATGATTTATAGACAAAACTGGCAAGGTCGTAGGCAATTTCATTAGAGTTGGACAATAAAAGAAATAATAAAAATATTTGATAACATAATTTAAGTAATTACAACACGTGTGTGTGTGTGCGCACTCTATCTATTATATAAAGAAAAGTATGGGATTCAAGTTACATTAATTTTGAAGTCTTCGTTCTAAATCTTTTGTCTAATGAATCTTAATTTGATGGTAATTTTTATAAATAAAACATTTAATTTCATTTAAACATATGCACTTTTATGAATATAGATATTTGTTTACTAGATTTCTGATTTCTGAAAAACGTGCCTGTGGCACGTGCCTCTCCACTAGTCATAAAAAAAAAGTTAAAAAATTCCGCTTTCTTGGACTTGGCGGCCATGGAAAAACAAAAATCGTACGGACGCGCAAGTCCGACCTCGAAAACGGATCGTCTGGTTCCGGGGGCGCGCCGCGCACGACACCAGCTCTTCCCGCCTCCTCCACCGTCTCCGCTCTCCGCACGAAAAAGCCTCTCCGACTCCGACAGCGTCTCCGGCTCCCCCTCCGTCCCGTCCCGCCCCCTCGCGCTACAAATACCCGCCCTCTGCGTCCTCATCGCCGCATCATCGCCTGGCCGAAGCCGTCGCCCGCCGCAACCAGCAAGCCGCCCGACCAATCTCCGGCCGGAAGCACCTGTGTCTGTGTGTGTGCCTCAGTCGAGCGTTTGCAGCTCCATCCCGCTCCGGCCGGCAATGGGTCACAAGAACAAGGAAGGCGGCAAGAAGAAGGCCGGCGGCGAGGCGTCGACGTCGGCAACGGGTCACAAGAACAAGGAGGGCGGCAAGAAGAAGGCCGGCGGCGAGGCGTCGTCGGTCCCGGCGCCGTCCGTCAAATTCAACCCCAAGGACGTGACGGACCCGTTCGAGCTCGTCGACATGTGCGTCGCCGCGCTCCACGACAAGTACGCCTCGGCGGCGACGCGCGAGTCGGCGCTCGCGTCGCTCGCCGGCGCGCTCGAGGGCGTGGTGCCGCTCGACGAGGCCACCGACGCGCGGCCCCTCGTCATCTTCGCCCTCTGCGGCGCCTCCATCAAGAAGGGGACCGCCGCGCCGGCCTTCGCCAAGGAGGCCCGCCTGGCGTACCGCGCCGTCGGCCTGCTCGCGCTCACCCTCCGCAACGGCGGCTCCACGGAGATCCTCGCCGAGTCGTTCCCAATGCTCGCCCGGACGCTGCAGAGCGCGCCGGCCGTCGACGCGACCACCCTGACCGCCGCGCTGGACTGCCTCGCCGCCGTCACCTTCACCGGCGCGCTGGGCCCGGAGGAGGCGGAGCGGTCGCTCAAGGCCATCTGGGCCGTGATCTGCCCCAACCCCAAGTCCCCCAAGGCGTTCTCGACCAGGGTCAGCCTGCAGGTGGTGGCGGCGGCCGTGTCCACGTGGACGTTCCTCGTCACCACCGCCACCATCACGGACGCGCAGCGCAATGCGGACCGCGCCGCCTGGAGCGCCACCGTCGCGTCCCTCGCGGCGGTGCTCGAGGCCGACGACCGCGCCGTGCGGATGGCCGCCGGCGAGGCGCTGGCCGTGTGCGTCGAGCTGAACCTGACGCAGTACACCCCGCGCAAGGACATGGAGGCGGTCCAGGCCCGGGTGGCGGACCTCGCCATCGAGGCCGCCGGCAAGGGCACGGACAAGACGCTGTTCCTGGAGCAGAAGGAGCTGTTCCGGCAGATCTCCGCCTACATGGAGCGCGGCGAGCGGCCGAGGATGACGGTGCGGACGTCGTCGGAGAAGCGGGAGTCGATCAAGGTGTCGACGTGGGCCAAGATGGTGCAGCTCAACTTCCTGCGGCGGTTCCTCGCCGGCGGGTTCCTGAGCCACGTGAAGGGCAACAAGCTGTTCAAAGAGTCGTTCGACGTGGGCGCCGACGAGAAGGCCACGCTGTCGATCGCCAAGAGGAAGCTGGACGTGAAGCTAAAGGACAAGGTGATGAAGATGAACCGCGAGCTGACGTGGGCGATCAAGAACGTCTACTGCATCACTCAGGGAGGGCCGCCGGAGATCAACAAGCCGGATCAGCTTCTCAAAATTGGTTGGCACTAGTTATTAGATTATTGCTTGAAATTTCGTTTTTGTTTGAATTATTAGCTGAATGCTCGCGCATTGTCAGCATTGCCCATTACCATGCTGAAGAACTTATATTAGTACTGGTAGTTACATTTTTTTTTCATTGCACCGCCCAAATGTCAGTGTATTCTTGTCCCAAAATAAGTGCAATTCTGGCTATACTTGAGTCCCAAAATACACTTATTTTAGAAAGGAGAGAGTAATTAGATAAACATTACAAAATCCCGACTAACAACATTTGGCACCGACATGGAACACTCATAAAGACATACATGTCTGAGGGTTAAAAAAAAGGCTCTCCAACTGGGCTTTTTTTTTTTTGCGAAAAGCTCTCCAACGGGGCTCTCATCCAGCCCTGAGCATAAGGGCATCTCCAACCCTCCTAGTATGTTAGTTTTCATAGCATTAATGAGGGTGTCATGTAAGCATTGTGGTGATGTTGCAAGAGAATTAAAGAGGAGAGAGAAGGAAATGGTTTCTCATGCAAGAAATCATGTTTACACAAAAACCAAGAAAAGAAGAAGAGTGATTGGATCGAAAAGGAGAGAGAAGAGAGAAGATTGGACAATACTTTATCTTAAAGAAACTATGCATTAGGAGAGTAGTTTCTATGGTAGTGTCTATATGACATGGCAATCATAGAAACTACTTGATAGTTTCTTGGGTTGGGGATGGCCTAACAATGAGGCCTCCTCAGCTCCTCTTCTTGCCCCTCTCGTCCCCAAATCTGGGGCTCCGCCCCCGAGCTCTCATCCGGTGATGCTGGCAACGGCTGCCCTTCCGGCGCCTCCATGGAGTTGTTGTTGTTTGAAATATAGAGATGAAAGTTGTTGTGGTCTGAAATATAGCTGTTGTGAATATAGCAGTTGGATAATGTTGTAAGTAAAATCGTTCAAAAACTAATCGTTACAAATAAGGCCGTTCAAAAGTTATTCATGACAAATATATCCATTCTGAAATATAGCTGTTGCAAATATAGCCATCGGATAATTAGATGTTGTAAGTAAAATCATTCAAAAACTAATCGTTAAAAATAAGACCGTTCAAAAATTATACATAACAAATATATCCACACAAAATTGTTGTTCCAAATAACAACATTTAGACGTATACATACAACTCGACAGTGCAGCCGTTCGATTTGCAACCAAAACATTGGAGGTCGTTATTTTTGATATTTTTGCAAACAATAGATGGAGAAATGACAATAGAGTTTGCTCTTGATATTTCCTTGTTTCATGAGCACAACTCTCATTTTTCTTTACTTATGTTTCAGCTTTTGAACTGAAAATGATATAAGAATTTGATTGTATGCAGCTGCAAAAATAAGAATGATTTTTTTTTCTAAAAACTACTAGTTAAGAGCATATCCAACGGTCTCCCAATCCCTGATCTAACTACCATGTTGGGAGGATTATTGGGAAAATAGTGCTCCAGCGTGTCCCTTTTATCTTTTCCTTTTTCCAATAATTATTGGGATGAACCAATGATCCACCCCAACTCTCTCTAAATAGAGGGAGTTGGATTGGAACAAGATTATTGAAAAACTAAAAAACAACTCTTTCAATAATCATGAAAGAGAAATTTTTGGAGATGCTCTAGTAGTCATATGCGAGGAAAGGATTTCGGCGTTGGAGAATATGGGCCTGACCGCCTGAGAGGCCTACAACAGAGAAGCCTTGAGGCCCATCAAGAAACGGCCAACGTCCCACTAGCAATTTCCGATTAAATCAAAGTCCTACTAGCGATTTGCTATTAAAAAAACAGTCAACTAGTCTAGTTAGTGCCATATACAAATTAATTTCCTTTTGGACTGGGTTAACTCTCCAGCTTAGGCTGCAGAAACAGCTAGAAGGCCTTAAGCCGATACTTTAGCCAGCAGTTTGGATCCGTCACAGCTAAATTTAGCTAACTAAAATTTAACTCGTGGATCCAAACATAGTCTAATTAATTTGGATGAACACCTAACAAAATAAGATCTTTTGATTAGTAGTTGAGACAGTTCAATTGGCAGGGCAGCACAAGATCGGACCCTGAGAAGCGTATCTTTTCTTTTAATTTTGTTCCCCTGCAAGCTGTTGGCTTGGAAGTTGGGACTGTGTCCATATACAAATGCTGCCTGTTATGCTTTCGACCCTATAGCGTCGGTGCATCAACAATGCATGCTGCACTTCAAACGAGATCGATGCACAGATTGTTCAGTCCCTTCACAACGACGTAAAGCTAGCAATCACACAGCACTGATGCATATATGTTAGTTACTGCATGCCAAGCAAAACTGATCGTGGTCGATGCACGCTACGTATTTGACTTGCATGGATGGAAAAGTTGAAGGCTTGAAGATGAAGGATGTAGCCAGAGCAATAGATACAAATTGAATGCATGACATGCATGGTACGTGATACACTACAGATAATTAAGCTTGGTGACAGTCTGACAGAAATAGTTGTTGTCAACTGGCCGTTCCGTTGGGTAATTGGCCAAGGTCCCTATATCTCCAACAATGAAACTCAAAATACAAGACAAATTTGCATAGCGCTACAGGCAAAAGGTTCAATACCCATTTTTGGTCTTTTCCAACAATAAAACCCAAAAAAGAACTATTTCTGCGAATGTGTCTTCAGGAGAGAAGATTCTCAGATTTGGATCGTGATTCTCCTGACATCCAAAATGGGTCTCCTGTATAGCCATTTTGGATTTGGGTACCCATATGGATCACCTTTTGGAGACAGTCTAATGGAGTATATATACTTGGTCAACTAGTTGCAATTGGCATGATACACTATTATCTCCCCGACTTCTCGCCATTTGGTTACGTGATTACGTCCCAACAGCTACTATGCGTCCATGGAGTATAGTAGTATACCATGGCCAATATTGCACTCGGTAAGAATGTTCTATGTTCATTTCTTTTGGGTCCTTTTCACAAGGTGTAGTTTCTTAGGCCCTGTTTAATTCCTCCAACTTTCCAAAGTCACCAAAAAGTTTTCACACTGACAACCGTGCCCCCTCTCACAGAACACGCTTCCCAATGCAAAATTTTTCACCACTTTTCACCAATTCACTGGAATTAAACACCCCCTTAGTTAGTTACAATTTGCATTTTTTATTTTGAACCCAACAGGGACATCCACACACTTGCTGGCAATTAAATGCATTATTAGTGGTGCTCATGAATCATGATGCATGAAAATGTCCCACAGCAAGCTAAGAAATGATTCTTTGTTTGGGCTGTTTCAAGATATAGAATGTGGCCCTCACACGTTAGACTTTGGGAGGACAAGTGGATGGGAACAACCCCACTTTGGTTTTCAGCAATATCCTATTTTATACTATAACATAGTATCAGTAGCTCACAAAAGCATGATATGCCAGTAAATGTTTTGAATTCATCGGGACCTTTCAACATACGTCATGGCAACACGCTTGTTCGGAAAGTCAGGCTAGACTCACTTTTGGACTCATTTTTTTTTGGCATGATCCTAGTTGGAATTACGGTAGCAAACCACTAAAGCCCTAGGTTTATCAAATTATCAATAGCGAGTTGGCTTCACCTTGTCTTATCCCTAGATTATATAATCTAGTTTATGGGCCAAAGATATTACGGTAAATAAATTATCATGGATCAACAAATAAGCTGAAATCAGCAGCTAAATTTTGCCAAGGGCAAGCCCAACGGAGACTACCAATACTACCGGCCTCACATGCCATGTAGTTTAGAGGATACTAGTAGTGTCTCTCTTCCCTGTCGAGAGATAAACAAAGTGTCTTTTTCACTTTGCTTGCAAAGATGCTTGCTGTTGTGAGGCTTGTGTGCCCAAGAGAACGCATACGGAGGAGACTGATGTTTGCAACGCGCGCCCTAACAAGTGCCTCAACACTTTCATCAGCAAAGCTGCTGCTGTTTCTGCAAGTAGCTCTGCTAGTCTGCAACTGCAAGACCATTGGTCCAAATCATATGACATGTTCGTACACATGTGGAGACTGGAGCAGTAGTCCAATTTGGAGCATTGGACATGACCTAAGGGGTGCTTGGTTCCCCGCCATCAAATGCTGCACCAAAGTTGCAGCCATGCCCATCGTGGATGGTGTTTGGTTCCAAATGTAAATTTGGCTGCCACAACTTTTTCCAGAGGGAGAGGTCAGAGATGGAGCCACAGGTACAGCGGCCAATTTGCTCGCCATCAGCCGTGACGATGCTACAGTAGACGTGGTAATTTATGGTGCGGTATCAAACAGCTCCTAAAACGCCACGGATCCATAATCACAAGGCCAACTCTTGACATCTGCCAAATCAGCAGCACATGCGGCACTGACAGCATGCAATGCAATCCATGCAAACTCGACAAGCACAGCAGACACCACACCACATCACACACACACGACACACCAGTACACCACACAGCGAGTGAACAACTGGCACTCGAGCCTCACGCCGTGCCGCCGCCGTCGCCATGGCCCGCGGCGGCAGCCTTCGTCAGCGACGTGAACGTGACCACAGGCTCCACCGGGCTCTCCACCACGGTGGCCTCGAACGTGTCGTACCGCCGGAACAGCTCCGCCACCATCAGCCGGCCCACCGCCACCACGGTGTCCTTCCCGGGGCACTGCTTGTTCCCCTCCGCCGCCGCGCCGGTCTCCGGCCCGTTCGACCACACCACGTGCTCCAGCAGCCGCCGCCGCTCGCCGTCGTCGGAGCAGGCCGCGAACCGGTCCGGCACGAACTCGCGGCCGCGCCGGAACACGCGCTCGTCCCGCGTCGCCAGCGGCTGGTACCCGAACAGCATCTCGCCCTTCTTCACCTCGTACGCCGCGTCGTGGCTCTCCACCACCGTGTCTTCGCGCGCGCGGCCGTACTGGAACTCCACCGGCGGGTTCATCCGCAGCGCCTCCCAGACCACCGACTTCACCAGCGGCATCTTCTCCACGGCGGCGAGGGTGGCGGCGCTGCCCGAAGGGACCACGGCGCGGACCTCGTCAGCCAGCCTGGCGTGCAGCTCCGGGCCGGCGCGGGCGAGCCACTTGACGAGGTGCGGGAGGAAGACCTTGAAGCCGCCGTAGGCGTTGAAGATGGCGAGGAAGACGAGGTTGTGGAGGAGCTCGTCGCGCGGGATGGCGCCCGGGTCCGCCTTCTCGGCCTCGTCGAGGACGCCGGCGGCGACGTCGGCGAAGTAGGCCGTGAGGTCGGCGTAGTCGCGGCGGACGAGGAACGGCGGGAGGCGGAAGGTGTGGAAGAGCAGGTCCTCGAGCGGCCACGGCTTGATGGCCTTGCTCGCGAGCGGGTGGATCTGGAAGAGGAGCCACTTGAACGCCTTCGCCGCCGCGGCGTCGCCGATGACCTTGCTCGGCGGCGCGCCGCCGAAGAGCGCGGCGCAGGTGAAGTCGAGCATGTGGCGCATGTTCAGCTTGTTGAACTCGACGCCGGCGGCGGCGGCGGGCGCCGCGAGGGCGGCCTCGACGGCGCCGAACGTGGCGTCGAACGCGGCGCCGAACGCCGGCGCGACGTGGTGCATCCGCGCGGCGGCGAGGCGGAGCACGACGCGCTTGATGGCAGCGTGGCGCGGGTCGGCGCCATCGAGGAACGCGAGCGGGCGGTGGCCGCCGAAGAGTGCGAGGGAGGGCATGTAGGTGCCGTCGAGCGTTCCCGCCTTGTCGACGCGGGAGTCGTCGAGCAGGACGCGGAAGCTGCGCGCGTCGAGGACGGCGACGACGCGGGAGTCGCCGGAGAGGAAGGGCCCCGGGGGCATGTTGACGCGCAGCACGGTGGCGCCGCCGTGGCGGGCGATGCGGGACCGGAAGTACTCCTCCGCGCCCTGGAAGTAGTAGTAGTCCAGGCGGTCGCGCAGCGGCGAGAAGAAGGGCACGCCGTAGCCGCCTGGGATCTTGCGGACCGGGAGGCCGGACGGCGACAGCTTCTGCTGGTGCTCGTCGCCGCCGGAGTTGGCTTGCTCCGACGCCATGGCCGGAAGGAGAGGGCAGCGCAGCGAGCGTCTAGCGTGTTGTGCTGCAGTCCTTCAGGTACTGCGTGTCGAACGGCTTTAAGCTGCTCACTTGAGCTAGCTTGTGCTAAATAGGACTAGAAAGATGCATCGTACGCAACAATTTGGTATATGTTTGAGTTTATAAATTCTGTTGCGTGTCTGCATAGTTTCTTGAGAAAATTAGCCACAGTTAATTAGATGGCATGGGCAGTTGCAATAGTGCAATGCCATCATGCATGATCCAAGAGCTAAGATCCTGAAACATGTTTTACGGGCGATGTCCTTTCACATGCAGACGTTAACATCCATCAGCAGTATAATGTGAAGGTCATGTTAACCACGTTTATAACTGTGACGGTTACACCGTTTTTTACTATTTCTTTTTTAAAAAGCAGGGTCTCAACCGTTTTTTATTATTGTTGAAGGTTTAAACCACCTAGCGTTTAATTCACTGTTTATTAGACCATTAAACTATACAGCCTTTAAACCACCTAGCGTTTAATTCGAAGTGGCCTTTTTATAGTTTATTAGTCCAACAAATTGCAATATTAATTTTACTATTATTAAATACCCTCTAAATATTTGCAATGTATTTTAAATATTATTAATAATCCATGACAATAAAGTGTATTAGATGTTGTTTTAGATGAACAATAAGCACCTTTTCTAAATATAAAGTGTACTACTTCACTCATAATTATAGTCTATCATGGAGAAAATTAATATCTTGGGCCATGTAGTGCAACTACGCAGGTTAAAACAAACATTTATTCCATTGCAGTAACTCAAAGTACACCCTAGAACCTAAAATTAATGTTTCTAATACAATAGAAACATAGAGTTACTACCAAAGAAACATAACAATCATGAAAAAGGGTTTCTTGAATAGATCAAATACCAGTGATATTAAAATGCATTTAATAATATTAAAATTCAATGATAGTAAATTATGTTAGTTGGTACTTTACATAAACTAATACAGGTTGACTGATGCATCATCATTAATTTACATTAACAGTTTAATAGTGTGCACTTCTAAAAGACGTGTACAGCCGTGATTGCTTGATATACAAAATTCAATATCTTGAGCGTGGTACTGCAAGATAAAATGCATGTTTTATTCTATTGTATTGACTAAAAGTGCACTCTAGGACCTAGAATTAATGTTTTCCATAAAAAAAATAAAAAAGAGATTTGAATAAAACGGACAATAAGCACTGTAGTTTTTATTTATCATTCGATTGGAAAAAATATACAAATAATAAGATTACAACTAGAAAGTCAAAATCTAGATTCACTATGTCATGACACATGGACTGCAATAAGAGCTGAAATAACTCAAGCTAGGGTTTCTATCAAACATATATTAAAGAGACAGGGTGATGCGATGCAAAAAAGGGAAAAGCTTAAATATGGGTGGAATGGCATATAAAATTAGTTGTGAACAAAAAGAGAGCAAAAATAAGAAATTTTGATTGGTCATGGGTTACAAAATTTGTTCACGCATTGATACTAGCCTGTGCAGGAGATGATAGACTAGCTGAACTAGTAATAATCAATACGCTTTGTGTAGAAAATATCAGGGTGAGTGATCACACACATCATTCCGATGTACATATCAAAATGCATTAGATTTTGACTAAAATTATATATGGTTATAACTTCACAAAAGCGGTGTACCCATCATGCCATGGAGAAGACGGGGTGGGTTNGAACTGAGCCTGTTCTTCCTTGTCATATGAATATGATGATGATATGAACTGAGCCTGTTCTTCCTTGGATCCAATATATAATTAATAGGATTTAGCATCGGAAATCATGAGAAACAACACAAAAGCGAACAGGATGCATGATGCTGGTTAACAATCTCCATAATAACACACATTATACTACCACGTGCACTATACTACCTAGTCACTAACTCACTATACTACCACGTACGTGCACTATACTACCTAGTCACGGGTACCCCCAAGTAGCCCGCATCCTCCTCGCTGCCCACCATCCATTGCCAGTTGCTCGGTATTGCTCCATGGCTGCAATTTATATGGTGGATAGCGCTTCTATTGGAGCGGGTCTCATGCCAATTCAGTTGACACACGAGGAATACCGTGAATCCAATGCTGATTCGGTGGGCAGCAAAGAGAACGAGCACTGGGGCTGGCAATTTTGGCGGAGACGACGACCAATGCGCCGATCAATGAGAAGGGAAGAGAACCGATCGAGCATTATTGTGGTTAGAGATTTTAGGGGAAAACGATGGTGTGCGATGGAGCACGCGAAAGGAGGAGAAAGAAGACTGGTGAAATGCAATTGTGTGTGTGCTATGGGGTAACTATAATATGGTTGGATTGGCATATAATAAAATAGTTAGAAAAAAGATGTGGGCCATAAATTTATTGGGTTTGCCAAGTGATTGTGTTGACAACCAAAATTGGCACGAAGACCAGGAGGATTGCAAAGAAGAAAATGGCGCAAGAGCAAGGACGATGCAAGAGCAAGACAGAAGACGGCGCGAGGCTGGACACGCCCGGACCGGTCTGACCGGTGCGGGGGACCGGTCAGACCGGTCACCTGAGTTGTAATCCGACTAGGACTCTAAAAATTGGATTCCGAGATTGTAACGAGTTGTAACTTGGTTTCCTCGCGGGACAAGACCTACCCTCCCTATAAATATAAGGGGATTCTGCCGATTGAACACACAACAATCAAATCTATCCAATTTACTACTTTTACCTTTACTTTTTTGCATCTCCAAACCCTAGCTTTTCCAACCCTACCTGCTGTTCTTCCTTCGTCTCCGCGACGTCTGAAGGCGTTCTAGGTGGCCTGCCGACCCTAGAACACCCCTGGCGGCGTTCTCCCTGACGGATCCTTCCGGGAGGCGCTTTTAGGGTTTACCCCGTAGCTCGCCGGCGGTCACCGGTCCGACCGGTGCCGTTGACCGGTCTGACCGGTCAGCCGGAGGCAGCTGCGATCTGGTCCTTTGCGACCCGCGCGAACTAGAGCACTCGTGTGTTGACCATATTCTGCGTCAACATACTTTTGGCGACTCCGCCGGGGAATTGGAGATCTGGTTTTTGCAACCGTTCTATCTAATTCAATCTAGATGGGTGCCAATACTGAGTTGGATCTTGAGAACATCATCATTGTAAAAGACGATGAACTTTCTGCCGAGGATCGTCAAGGGCTTGAAGAGTACATGAAGAAGAAGGCAGAAGAAGATCGGCTCTACTACCTCTCGCACTTCAAGAAGGACCGCAAGGGCGTGGTCTCCAAGTTCAAGGAGGTAGACGCAACTGCTACATCTTCATCACCAATCCCTCAGGTACAAGACGATGAAAACTCTCACGAAGCTTTTCTTAAGTACATGGAGGATATGATGGTTGCGAATAATGTTAAATTAGTTAACTGGATGATGAACAAAAAATTAGAATCGGAAGGCAAACAACCCATGGTTGAACAACCTGCCGCCGATCCCAATCTTTTGATTCCTAAAGTTCCAATTGCGCCTGATTTTAAAGCACCGGCAACAAAACCTGTTGAACAACCTACATTTGGTATGCCGTTGAATTATTTTGATGGCCAATCTGTTACTCCATCCAATCCAATGTTTACTCGCCCCACTGCACCTCAACCGTTTGTGACTTTTCCTAATTCGGTTAATCAAGGCCGAATTAGTAATGAAGTTGCAAATTTCACCCCACAAAATCCAAATTATGGATATCCTGTACCCCCAGCAGTACAACAATTATTTGCACAAGGCCCTGTACCTTACGAGCTTTTCGGGAGGTACGGCCAACAAATGCAAGGGATGATGTCGGCCAACCAGCCTGGCCAGCATCAACCGGTCAGACCGGTCGCCGTGACCGGTCAGACCGGCCCTGGAGGGTCGGGTGCAGCCAGCCAGCTGGCGCTGCCCCAACCGGTCAGACCGGTCACTGGAACCGGTCAGACCGGTCCTGGTGGTTCAGAAACGGGAAATTTACCTTCTACTCCTGTACAAAACACCCAACAGCCAAATTTTCAGGATAATTCACTAGAGTATTTAGATAAAATATTTTCTAAATACAAACTTGATTTGGCTACTACTCTTAAGGAGAATTTGGGAGTAGATGTAAGGGATAAGGCTAGGTTGTACCAAAAGCCTTATGTTCCTCGCTTTGATTTAGTTCCTTTCCCTGCTGGATTTAGACTTCCTGATTTTGTTAAGTTTAATGGGGAGGATACTAAAAGCACTTTTGAGCATATTAGTCAATACATGGCACAACTAGGCGATTCTGGCTCTAGTGAGGCTTTAAAAGTGCGTTTATTTTCTTTGTCTCTAACTGGTACAGCTTTCTCATGGTTTGCATCATTAGCTCCTCATTCTATTACTTCATGGGAACAGTTAGAGCAGAAATTTCATGATCACTTCTTTTCTGGCAGTAATGAGCTTAAATTGTCACATCTCACATCGGTTAGGCAATCGCGGGATGAAACTGTTAATGATTATATTAAACATTTCCATGATACTAAAAACCATTGCTTCGGTGTTACTATTGCCGAAAAGGATCTTGCTGATTTGGCTTTCAATGGTTTGCGCTCTCACATTAAAGATAAACTAGAGAATTCTGAATTCTATAGCGTAAACCAATTGCATCAAAGAGCTTTGGCTGCTGAAAGCCGAAGCAAAGATCTAAAAGAAAGTCATAGGACTCATCGGGCTAGTGTGCATAATGTAGAATGTGATTCTTGTAGCTCCGATGATGAATCTCATGAGGTGTTGGCTGCTGAATTTGTATGGCCAGCATCTAATAAAGCTTTTACTTGCACATCTCTAAAGCCGACTCATAGGAATCGGCAGGAGGAGATGAAATTTACTTTTGATGTATCCAAGTGTGATAAGATTTTTGATGAATTACATAAGAATGGATATATCAAATGTTCTTTTAATATTCCATCACTTGAGGAGTTAAAACGGCGTGCTTATTGTAAATTTCATAACTCATTTTCTCATGCGACTAATGATTGTAATTTCTTTCGTCGACAGATTCAATCGGCTTTAAATGATGGACGATTGATTTTAAATGAGATGGAAGTTGATAAGCGCCCGTTTCCAGTCAACAATATGGTAGTCAATACTATGGATCTTCAGGATGCCAAGATGTTGGTTCGGCCCGACAATGCCGATACGACAGGAGGCAAGAATGTTGTGATTGGTGAACCAAGGAAGGTGATGGAACTGACAAAGTGCTTGGGAGAGAGGTTGTGCTGAAGCAAGCTCCTGATGGAAAGAAGATCTTGACTATTACAGTGAAGAATTCTGAAATTAGGGGAGAATCAAGCTCTCAAGCGCGGGATCAAAGGCCGGTTGCTCCTGCTGCCCAGGGGGCACCGGTCAGACCGGTTGGCGTGACCGGTCAGACCGGTCCGGCCCAGAGGCCGGTCCGAACTTTTGTGCCTAAACGTCCTGAAGTGGGAACTTGGAAGACGAACCAGGACAAAGATCAGGGGAAGACATTCAAGCCAAAAGCGACCTTTGATCAAGTCATGGCGAAGCATATGCATAATGCGGCTGTTCAACAGGATCGGCCACCAAAAAAGAGACCAAGTTCACCGCCAAGGAATTTTAGTGCGATGAAGGCACCAAGAGGACAATGGAATCAGGGTCTAAGCTCATCTCATGGTGCTGGTCCTTCTAGGCCATGGAGACCGTTTCCACCTCCCCCTCCTCAGCCTATTTGGAGGGATGGGATTATGTACGTGCCTTACTGTCCTGCACCCAATCAACCACGGCCTGGAGCTCCTGTTCATGCCAGAATAACTCCACAACAGCCTAGGCCTGCAGGATTTCAACCGAGGCAGATGTTCGTGCCCCAGCAGCACGGACCGGTCAGACCGGTGCCCCCAACCGGTCAGACCGGTGCTCTACAGAGACCGGCGGCTATGGCGCCACAGCAGCCACCGGTCAGACCGGTGCCACCGACCGGTCAGACCGGTCACCAGAGGAGGCCGGGCAAGGAGCCGGCCAGGCAGGAGTATCGCCCAATTCCGAGGAAAGAAGAGCCTGCTCCTGTGGTTCCAAAGCCAGTTGTGAAAAGCATGATTCAAATTGGCTCCATGACAGTTGACACATCAATGGCAGATGGGCCCAATGTTATTGGCGCATCGGCCGCAAAAAAGGTGAAGAAAGTGCCATTGCCTCAGTATACGCAGCCAAAGTGGTGTCCTCCTGGTTTGACTCATTCTCAGAAGAGGAGATTGCAGCGGTTGCGCACTCAGAAGCAAAGGGAGGAAGAATCGGCTAAGAAGCGGGAGGAGTGGTTCAATGAGGTTAAGCCGATGATTCCAGCAGCTGGTCAGAATTCCAAGGATGGTTCTGATGATCAAGATGTTCAGGCCCAGACACCAGAAAAGGCCGAGCCATCTGCAGCAGTTTCGGCTGACGTGGCCGAGACCGGTCAGACCGGTGTCCCTGACCGGTCAGACCGGTTGCCCGTCCCTGTTCCAGTTCTGGCAACTGGAACCGGTCAGACCGGTCAAGGGGAACCGGTCAGACCGGTGTCGCCCAGGGAGTCGGTAGCCGATGCGTTTTCGTCTTCGGATAAAGTTTCAATTCCGCCCACTGCAATTACAGATACTCAGATGGGCAATGAGGACGAAGCTGTTGATTTTGAGCCTTCACTCAGCAGGACGGACATGGACATCAATGTTATCTACTTGAACGCCGACTATTGCTTTGTCGGAGATGATGAACGGATGGCTCAAGTTGACTTTGCTCCCAAGAATGCCGTATTTCAGAGGCCCTTAGAATCGGATAATCATCTGAAAGCTCTTTATGTGAAGGGTCACATTAAAGGAAAGCCGATTTCTAGGATGCTTGTTGATGGTGGTGCTATTGTGAACCTCATGCCATACACTTTGTACAAAAAGTTGGGAGGTTTGGACAGCGAGCTCATCAAGACAAGCATGACGATCAGCGGCGTTGGAGGAGGAGAACCGATGAGTGCCAAGGGAGTTGCATCCTTGGAGCTTACCATTGGGAGCAAGACGCTGGCAACTGCTTTCTTCGTCACGGAGGTGCAAGGTAACTTCAGTGTTATTTTGGGGCGCGATTGGATTCATGCAAATCAATGTGTGCCTTCTACCTTGCATCAATGCTTGATTCAATGGGTTGGTGACGAAGTTGAGATTGTTCATGCGGATACTTCGGCATGTGTTGCTATGGCCGATGCATCTATTTTGGGAACTCATGATAATGTCAAATGCTTGACCGGGATTGATATTTCGGACTTTGAGTTCCTTGCTTGTACTAAGGATGGCTTCGTGTCCGCTGCTCTAAGGCCGGTGTCAAAATCGGTTGATTCAGATGATGAAGAGTAGATAGATACAAGCGAGAAGTGGTTGAAGGAAAGAGTGGAGCATTATCGGTCCAATATGAACGATGCATGTGAAGCCATTAATGATTTTGAAGAAGTAGAGAAGTTAGGACAAGGATTTACGTCGGCTGATCCTTTAGAAAAGATAGATATAGGTGATGGTTCTATTCCAAGGCCGACTTTTGTAAATCAAAATTTGAAAGCCGATTATAAGGTTGAATTAATCGAGTTATTGAAAGAATATTCTGATTGCTTTGCTTGGGAGTATCATGAGATGCCTGGTTTAAGTCGTGAATTAGTTGAACATCGTTTACCGATTAAACCTGGTTTTAGGCCATATAAACAGGGCAATAGACGATTTAATCCTTTATTTTATGATCGTATAAAAGAAGAGGTTAATCGTTTGCTTGAAGCTAAGTTTATTCGGCCATGTCGCTATGCTGAATGGATCTCTAATATTGTGCCTGTTGAGAAGAAAGGTTCTAATAAAATTAGAGTGCATTGATTTTAGAGATCTTAATAGAGCGACTCCCAAAGATGAATATCCTATGCCTATAGCCGATATGCTTATTAATGATGCTTCTGGACATAAGATTATTAGCTTTCTTGATGGCAATGCGGGATATAATCAAATCTTTATGGCCGAGGAAGACGTATACAAAACGGCCTTTAAATGTCCCGGCTTTGTTGGTTTATTTGAATGGGTTGTGATGACTTTTGGTTTAAAGAATGCCGGCGCTACTTATCAAAGGGCAATGAATTTAATATTTCATGACTTACTTGGTGTTATCCTAGAAGTCTATATTGATGATATTGTTGTCAAATCGGCTGGATTAAACTCTCACTTGGCTGATTTGTGTCTTGCCTTTGAAAGAATGCGTCAGTATGGTCTGAAGATGAACCCATTGAAATGTGCATTTGGTGTATCGGCTGGAAGATTCTTAGGCTTCATGGTACATGAAAGGGGCATAGAGATAGATCCTAAGAAAATTGGTGTTATTGAAAAGATCAAAGCGCCTACTTGCAAGCATGATTTACAGAAATTCTTGGGCAAGATTAATTACTTGAGGAGGTTTATTTCTAACTTGTCCGGGAAAGTTAGTGCTTTTACTCCTATACTTCGGTTAAAGAATGAAGCCGATTTTACTTGGGGGGCAAAGCAGCAAGAGGCCTTTGATGAAATCAAGAAATACTTATCTTCGCCGCCCGTTCTCAAAGCGCCTAAGAATGGGGTGCCATTTAGGCTTTATCTTTCGGCCGAAGATAATGTTATTGGGGCTGTTTTGACTCAAGAAACAAATGGCAAGGAGCACATTATTACTTACTTGAGTCGACGGCTTTTGGATGCAGAAACAAGGTACAAACCTATTGAAAAATTATGCTTATCTTTATATTATGCTTGTACAAAATTGAGACATTATTTGTTATCTAGTACTTGCATAGTTGCGTGTCAAGCCGATGTTATCAAGTATATGTTGCATAGGCCGATTTTGAGTGGAAGAATCGGAAAGTGGGCATATGCGCTTATTGAGTATGATTTGGCTTGTGAACCTTTGAAATCTATGAAAGGCCAAATTGTAGCTGATTTTATTGTTGAACATCGGATTAAGGATGAGCATGATTTAGAAATTGATTACATGACTTTTACTCCATGGAAATTGCATTTTGATGGATCGGTTTGCAAGAACGGATGTGGAATTGGAATTGTTCTTGTTTCTCCTAATGGAGCTGTTTTTGAAGCTCTTAGCCGATTAGAAATTGAATGCACAAATAATCAAGCCGAATATGAAGCTCTATTATTCGGATTAGAAATTTTGCATGACATGGGAGTAAAGCATGTTGAAGCTTTTGGTGATTCATTACTGGTTGTGCAGCAAGTACCTAAGGTGTGTCAATGTTTTGAAAGTTCGTTGAATATCTATCTTGACAAGTGCCTTGATATTATACCATGTTTTGATGAATTCACCATTTATCATGTACCAAGATGTGATAATCCTAGAGCTAATACTTTGGCACAGCAAGCATCAGGCTATAATGTCCAGAAGAGACACTTTCATAAGAAAAGGCCGTTGATTGCTTTTGCCAATGGAGAAGCTCTAACACTTGCTGCAGAGCAGAGCCGCACCGGTCAGACCGATGCCAGGACCGGTCAGACCGGTGACGAGTCCACAGCGACGGGTCAGACCGATCCGGTCACCGGTCAGACTGGTCAGGCGTCTGCAGATTCAAATTCGGCCGTTGAAAATTCTCAAAATCAAAAGGCCGAAGTTGATGATTGGAGAGTGCCCATTATCAAGTATTTAAGAAATCCTAGTTCTGGAACAGACAGGAAAACTCGGCGTTTGGCTTTCAAATATATTTTAGTTGACGATGAGTTGCATCGTCGCACCGCCGATGATTTATTACTTAAATGCTTGGGTGCTGATCAAACTAGAGTGGCCATGGGTGAAGTTCATGAAGGAATTTGTGGAACGCATCAATCGGCTCCTAAGATGAAGTGGTTGCTTAGGAGAGCTGCATTCTATTGGCCTACAATGATGGCCGATTGTTTTCGTTACTACAAGGGATGTGAAGAATGTCAGAAGTTTGGTAATATTCAGATGGTACCTGCTGCATTACTTCATCCCATTATTAAACCGTGGCCTTTTCGTGGATGGGGATTGGATTTCATTGGAGAAATACATCCTTCTTCTTCAAAGGGACATCGCTTCGTGTTGGTTGCTACGGATTACTTTACTAAATGGACCGAAACTGTTCCTCTCAAGAATATGACCCACAAGGAGGTAATTGAGTTTATTACTGAGCATATTATTCACAGATTCGGCATTCCACAAACTTTGACTACGGATCAAGGCACATCTTTTATGTCTAAGGAAGTGCGATCTTTTGCCGATATGTACAAAATCAAATTGCTCAATTCATCTCCATACTATGCTCAGGCCAATGGACAGGCCGAGTCTAGTAACAAAACTTTGATAAAGTTGATCAAAAAGAAGATAGAAGAGAATCCCCGAAGATGGCATGAAGTCTTGTCTGAAGCTTTATGGGCTCATCGTATATCAAGACATGGTGCTACAAAAGTCACTCCTTTTGAGCTTGTTTATGGTCAAGAGGCCGTTTTGCCCATAGAGGTAAATCTGGACGCTTATAGACTTGCTAACAAATAAGCTTTCGGTTGGTGAATACTATGACTTGATGATGGACAACATTGATGAAGTGACCGATAAGCGTTTACAAGCTCTTAAGGAAATTGAGAAAGACAAGATCCGAGTCGCTAGAGCATACAACAAGAAGGTTAAAGAGAAGACTTTTCAAGTTGGTGATCTAGTGTGGAAAACAATATTGCCACTTGGTACTAAAGACAATAAGTTCGGCAAGTGGTCTCCAAGTTGGGAAGGTCCATATAGAGTATTCAAAATCAATGGTGGGAATTCCTACATGGTGGAGACATTGCAAGGAGGACGTTTGCCTAAGGCGTTAAACGGGAGGTACTTGAAAAGGTACTATCCTAGTGTTTGGCAAGAGGCATGAAGTGGCATACGGCCGATATTTGAGTATCGCCCTTAGAAAAATATAATGGCCGATGAATTATGTTAAGGCATCGCCCTTAGATGACAATTTTGGTACTAGAATGTTTTATGGTACGCAAGCTTTACCAAAAAACAGGGGGGCATATGTTGACAACCAAAATTGGCACGAAGACCAGGAGGATTGCAAAGAAGAAAATGGCGCAAGAGCAAGGACGATGCAAGAGCAAGACAGAAGACGGCGCGAGGCTGGACACGCCCGGACCGGTCTGACCGGTGCGGGGGACCGGTCTGACCGGTGCGGGGGACCGGTCAGACCGGTCACCTGAGTTGTAATCCGACTAGGACTCTAAAAATTGGATTCCGAGATTGTAACGAGTTGTAACTTGGTTTCCTTGCGGGACAAGACCTACCCTCCCTATAAATATAAGGGGATTCGGCCGATTGAACACACAACAATCGAATCTATCCAATTTACTACTTTTACCTTTACTTTTTTGCATCTCCAAACCCTAGCTTTTCCAACCCTACCTGCTGTTCTTCCTTCGTCTCCACGACGTCTGAAGGCGTTCTAGGTGGCCTGCCGACCCTAGAACACCCCTGGCGGCGTTCTCCCTGACGGATCCTTCCGGGAGGCGCTTTTAGGGTTTACCCCGTAGCTCGCCGGCGGTCACCGGTCCGACCGGTGCCGTTGACCGGTCTGACCGGTCAGCCCGGAGGCAGCTGCGATCTGGTCCTTTGCGACCCGCGCGAACTAGCGCACTCGTGTGTTGACCGTATTCTGCGTCAACAGATTGGAGCATAGGTTGACAGATCAGTTGAATTAGCAGGTGTAGAAATAAAATATCGAGGTGTATGGCTTTCAATCACTTTTACCAAACCTTTAGAGATGAATATCCAATTAATAGATCACACGCGTCATTCCAATGCACATTTAAAAACACAGGGGGTGTTCAATTCCGTGAAAAAATTTTGGTGAAAAATTTTGCAAGAGAATCTTACCATTTAGGAGTACTAAATGTAGACTAATAATAAAACTAATTATAGATCTCGCATGGAAATCGCGAGACGAATCTAATGATGGTAATTAATCCATGATTAGTGAATGTTTAGCGGATGGTTACTGTAGCATCACTGTTGCAAATCATGGCCTAATTAGGCTCATTAGATTCGTCTCGCAAAGTTACCTGGGGTTATGGAATGGGTTTTGTCATTAACACACGTTTACTACTCCATGCATGTAAGATTCCCTTGGGAAAAATTTTGGTGAAATTTTTTTTGGAATTAAACACCCCCACAGTAGTTTTTGACTAAACACGAATAAAATATGGTTATAGCATTCACAAAGCGATGTAACCGTCAATCACACACTCGCAAGGAAAAACGTGGGGAAATAATAGTGTTATTGAATCTTAACAATCTTGTTCATCGAACACGGGTCTTCCGGTCGTCCGTGTTAGATGAACTAATAAGCTCTGTCGTTCTTGCTTGGATCCAATACTATAATATCAGGGTTTGGCGTCAGAAATCATGAGTAAACAGCACAAAAGCGAACGGGATGCATGATGACGTGGTTAACTTTAATCTCCATGCATGCATGATAACACGCACTATACTACCACATATAGTCAGTGGCGGAGCTCGCCCAAATTTTTAGGTGGGGCGGACTCGAAGGACAAATATAACTGCCAGTGAAATCGTTGCTATTCCCGATATCACATTTAAATTGAAATCGCTTCAATAAAAAACAAATGGCTAATAAATGATAGATTTCAAGGTCTAACGTTGACACAACTCAGTAAAAAGTAAGCGAAGAATTTATAATTAACATCATGTATAACATTTTTCATTAACACTGAAGAGGATTGAAATGCATAATTCTATTAGGCCATCCCCAACCAATGACTAGGATGGTTTCCATAGAATTAAATGAGCTGTCACCTAGGATAAAAGGTGATGTGGCAAGTGATTAAATGAAGAAAGAGAAGAAAACTGGGTCTTGCATGAGACATGATTTCTACATGATATCGAAGACACAATGAGAGATGAGTGGTATTAGCCTGTTCGGTTGGCTTATCAGCCACCAGCCAGCAGTACTTTTCTCTCACAACAAATCAGTACCAGCCACCAGCCAGCCAGCAGTACTTTTCTCTCACAACAAATCAGCACCAGCCACCAGCCGCCAGCCAACCGAACAGGCTGGCTTTTTAATGATGTGGAGTTTATAGAATCTATGAGTAGCGTCTTCGGTCGAGGACGGACTTAGTGCGTGTTACATATATGTGTACTCCAGCAGCACGTGGTTGCTAACTAAATGCCTACAACACCTACGCATGTGCACATCGAGATTCGAGAGAGGAGGAAAGCCGGACAATAGCGGGGGTGCTACGGACGTGGAGAGGTCATCAGCTCACCTTGTCAGCTACTCCTAGCTGCTAATCATGCAGCGCAGCAGGACAGAGAGCAGGCCAAAAGTTGGTTGGGCCGTCACTCAGACGAAGCCGCAGGCCCAACACGAAGCTCATCTTCTTCCTCCGCGACCGTCATAAGACACGAAACGCATGCTACTCAGACCTCCAGATCTCGATGCCGACCACCTACTAGAACTCCATGGGGAAGGGGTCTCCACGAGTAGCTGGGGCAGCTGCCCCACCCTGCTGTATGGGGAGCTCCGCCTCTGCATATAGTTTGAGACCGCGCAGGTGCTTAGGCCCAGTTTCGTGTAACTTTACAAATTTGTAGAGCTAGAGCTGCGGGCTGATCGATTGTCTTTTGTTGAGTCATCTTGTTTTTTTATATATTTAAATTAGAAATTTAAAATATTATTTCATTAAACAAATATCATACCAGATTCTGTATAAAGCTAGAAGCTAGAATTCTACCAAATAGGCCTAATAACTGCTCTCAGTGCTCACCGACATAGTTTCTTATGTTGTTACAGGCCAACCGTGTACTATATATATATATATATATACACAAATGCGTGCTCTCTGTCGCATTATTTGGATTCATCAGTGGGTCTGGCCAAAGATGGTTCGAAATCAAAAGATGGCCATGTGAAACACACGGAGAGCCCCTGTTGACGATTCCCATGCTATATAGGGCCCTACAGGGACCATGCATGGCCACTGGACACCACAAGTCTTAGGATATTCATGTCCCAACCTCGTCTGAACCGACGGTTTCTTTTTCCTCTTCTTTCACTTTTCGGTTGTCACACGCTTCTCTTGTTGTTTCTGCTTAGATCCTTATTTGATTCTCTTTACATTTCCATGTGGCCATGTTCCCCGCCTGGCGTTCATTATGGAAGATGGATGAATAACATCTGTGACATTTGCAATTTTACAAACACCGGTACTTCCTGCAGGTAAAATACAAAAAAAAAATGTATGTCAAGGCCGTATATCTCTACATTAGTCATTAATAATCAGAATAAAAAGTTTTATGATTTGTTCTAATTAAATCCCTTGATCAGGAAGTGAGCCTAGCTCAACTGATTAGGGTGGAAGGTGTTGTGGTCGTGCATCCTAACCACCCAAGTTCGAATCTCCTCTCGTTCAAATTTAGGTGCCTATTTTCTTTTTCTTAATGAAAAACCATCTAGTTCCTCCTAGGTTGGGTCTCTTCTTCCTTTTCCCTTGATCAGATCCACCACAAAGAGCCCGGCCAGTCGCAGCCATGATACACTATATCTTTGCTCCTGCATTATATATACTAGTGGAGATGCACGTGCCCAGGCACGTGTTTTAAAAAAACTTAGAAATCAAAATTTAAATTCATAAAAATAAAATAAATAATAGTACCTATGACAAGAGTGTGGTCTTGTTTAGCTTCAGTGAATTCAACCAAAAGTAACGTATTAAAAAACGTGCCTTTCTCTCACAGGACACACTTCTCATTGTACTTTTTTTACAGAAAATTCGATCGATTAGACTGAACTAAACAAGGCCTATATTTAAAAAACCAATAAAGCGAATAATTTATAATTACATGTATTAGAACTATTCAATAACATAATAGCTTACTCCATACCATAATTCCTCTCTCTCTCCCGTTCATGTCTGAGAACTGACTACACAGGTCACAGTTGATTTTTTGTTTCTCGTGCTAATGATATAAACTTTCTTAAATTAATTATTCCTTGTGACAAATTTTTTTTGCAAATTATTCCTTGTGACAAGCAACACATATGACAATCCATCGTCAACATCCTCAAAACACATGGAGCTGGGCGAATCTATACCAAAGAGGTCCTCTATATCAACTACCAACTAACCAACACGTGAAATCCACATGTCAGAATTTCTTTTTCTTTTTTTTCTTCTTTTTCACCCTTTATCCACTCGAACCCCACACCCCCACGCTCCCCTCCCGCTCTCCCTCTCTCCGCCGGTCCCTTTCCCTCCCTTGCTACCCCTGCCCGCGCCCCCTTCGGTCAGCTTCGCCACCACCTTCACCGATGCCCGCCACCTCGACTCGTCCGCCACCGTCTGCCTTCCATCCGTGCGCGCCCTCCTTCTCCCCTCGTGCCGGCTGCGTGCGCGCCCTGCTCTCCCGCCGGTGAGCCGCGGCCACCGCTCCCTCTCCGGTGGTTGGGCTCCCCAAGCTCTGCGCGGCGGCCATGGCGCGGCACGCCTCTGCCTCATCGCCCTCCTCCCCGCGTTCGGCGCCGGCGGAGGAGCAGGGGGCCCTCCTCTCTGGCATCCAGCGTTGCGCGTGCCATGCTGGCTTCCTCATCCACAAGAGGAGGAGAAGGTGGCGGCGAAGTAGCTCAGCTCCGGCGGAGGCGGGCCCTCGCTGGTATGGATCCACTCCTTCCTTGAGCGGATCGGGCATGCGGCCTCGGCGTGCGGCTGACTTGCAGCCCGGTGGGCGGCCACGGAGGAGCGTCGCCCCCTGTTCCCTCCCCACACCGGCCGCTCCTCGCTCTTCCCTACGCCGCCCCTCGCTCCTCTCCACCCCGCGCTGCTCCTGCTCGACGCCGGCGCCGGCGCCAGGGCGCTCCACGGGCTCGGCCACTGCTCCCTTCCTCATCTTCTCTATCCGGCGGCCAAGCAGTGGCTCCGCCTCTGCACGTGGCCCCGTGTGACAGGCAGTGCGGAGGTGGGGTCAGGGTTGCTCCGTCGCTTGGACGACAGCCTCGTCATGCGCCGGCACGCCATGGTGCAAACAGCCTTATAGCCCAGAAGATGCCGGTGCCTTCACTCGCCTTGAAAGGAAGGCGTGAATGACGGATACAGATTGCGCACGAGATGTGAGGCCTGAGGCGGTGATCTTGCCGTGGCGAGGAAGGAGAGCAGGAGGACGTGAATCAGGGACGAGATTAGAGGACGTGAATCAGGGACGTGATTAGAGGACGTGAATCAGGGACATGAATCAAGGACGAGATTAGAGGACGTGAATCAGGGACGTGATCAGAGGACGTGAATCAGGGGCGTGAATCAGAGGCGTGAATCAGGGACGTGAATCAGGGACGTGATTAGAGGACGTAAATCAGGGACGATATTGGTGGCGGGGGCGACATGCGCGGTGTGGAAGGAGGACGGTGGAAGGTGTTGTGGGCCCGGCGGGTACGAGAGAGAAGCCTGGTGAAAAAAATTTGGCTGCATCCGCTCTTTTTAACGGGGAAACCACCCCAAGATCGTTCTCCCCCCCCCCTTTTCGTCTTCGTCCTACCTGACGGGTGGGCCCAAAAAGGTGTTTAGTGAGGTGAGGGTAGGATCGAGGTTGTGTAGATTTTGACATCAAATCTCTCCCTCTTTATAGTATAGATGCGCTCTCGCTGACTTCACTCCATTTTTTATAATTATAAAGATCTTAGGTACATTTTCTCTAATTTCTAGCTCCCTGATGTCCAATAAGAACACTACAATGACAACTAAATAAACGTGCAAAAACTAACCACGGTCGGATCTCCTTTGCTGTAAAAGTAAACCACAAATCGCAGCAACAAATTAAATTGGAACCTTCAAATTAACCTAAAAACTAAATAGAGAGTCCTCTCCATTTAAAAGTAACTGGAGACCTCTTTAGTTACTTCCATGGACACAAGAGAAAAGGTAACATTACAAAGAAGAACACAGAAAAAAGTAACATGAGCTAAGATGATCACCGAGCACAGGTGGGAGGTGGGCGGGGCGGCGGTGGAGGTGGCGGGGTTAGGGTTTGGATTTGGGTTTGGGTTTGGAGTGGGGGGCTTCCATGGCCAGCGGTTCTAGAGAGATGGCCGTGGACAGCAGCTGGCCCGGCGGAGGAGGCGGGTTGGGGGCGGCAGAGGCGAGTCGGCGAGGGCGCCGGGCGCTGGGCGGTGGTGGATAATCGGTGGGTGGGGTCGGCGGCGGGGGCGAGACGAATACTTGTTAGGAAGGGTGGGGTGGACAGGGAAGGGCGGGAGGCGGGCGGACAGCACGGCGGGGTGGGCGCCGGAGACGAAGAAGATGAAGGTCGTGAGATCTGGATAGGATAAGAAGGAGAAGGAGGAAGGAAAGGGGAACCTAGGTGGTGATCGGGGAGGGGCGGACGAGGGTGGTGCTCGCCGGCTTCGGGGGCGACACCGGCGAGGGGAAGCCGGCCCCCTCTGCCCAGGTCCTAAAATTAATTGTGGTCAATATCTTGAAAGCATGTTCTAATTAATATTAGCACAATAGTACTATCCATGCTGGCTGTTCATCAATATATTTCGTTTTGGCTCATCACAGCACGAAAATTGCAGGATATGATGAGGTGATGATCACGGAGCACAAATAGGTAGCCGACAGGTGTGCGTGGATCCTGATCCTGACTACAGCTGTGGTTGTGTAGTGACTAGCCAGAGAAAGGTCGTGTCCTGCTCATCCAGGTACAGAGAGGAGCTGATCTGATAGACTCCTGCATGATTGCATCTCCGAGAAATATTTCAGAGATGCTCGCTTAGCTTGAGATGGATGATAGATCGGTCTGCTTCTAAGAATAGCACTAGTAGTACAGAGAGATGGGGAGGGCTACGAAAATTATGGATGGAGTGTTCTTGATGGCATTACCATCTTCGTATAAGCACACCTGTCAGCAAGCTGTTGAGAGAGATAGATCGATAGATCAAAGACAAAACTCAACCATCGCTTCGTTTCACAAATACTTATTTGATACGCATACAATTAATTAATAAAGCATTGTATTTAGGTGATATTGGACATATATATAGCTCTGGATCATGCTTAACTGATGACTCTTGGTGATTTAGCAGTTGTCTAGCTAAAAAATAGAAGCACAGAGTGTTTTCTATAATGCATATTTAACTTTTTGAAAAATTCAACCAAGTATACTAAAACATTTGGTGGTGCTATATGCGTGTTGGACAGATATATATGTTGGGACAGGGGGGATAATTTATAGATAGCAAGATGCATTTGAGAAGCCACATGTAAGCTTTTTCTACGTTTGAAGAACTTTACAAATACGAATAATTGAATCATCACATGTGGAGAGATACATGAATCGTACCTGATTCACAGCTGTATTATCATGCCTTTAATTTGTCTGAGATGAACACTGCAATTTCAACAGATAATATTGCAACACACCATGGTTTTTTTCTTTTGAAGATGGCCATGGATGGTTTTGGACGATTTGGAAGCTTGTTCCTTAACAAGCTAAAAGGAATCAAAAGCACTAAAGCAGATGCAGTCAAGCAGCATTGATTTACCTGTGTTATAGAACAAATGAAGTGGCTGGTGATCTGATTATTACTTACATGACGTAACCTTTGATAAGATTCCTTGTAATATAATATTCTTGCCTTAATTGGTAAGTTTTGGTAACATTAATATAGCCCATGCGATACTCATGGATTTGGTAACATAGCAGATCGTCATTTCTAACATCAGTTGCTCTAGATTAATCCTAGTCGTGGATGTGCTATCTTCAACTCTACAAAATAAGCACTACACGTCCTACTAAAAAATTGAAATAGTTATATATATCATGCTCTGTCCATGTCCTGGTCGTCGGTCAGAGTTTGATGATATCAATACAACCGGATCAACACCATCATCCTGAGTTTTTGTTACTCTTCATTGATCATCAACTAAGATGATGAGTTTGATCTTAAAATTTTAATGCTTACTCTGGATTAGTCAGTAAATAAATTAGCCATGCATTTGTTCTATTTGATCCTCGGAAGTAGTTGTTATCCATCAAGGGGCTTGTTAAGGTTCAACAATATAAAGAATCATGCATGGTTTGTTCTTATCATTGGACCAGCCAGTTGATGGGTTGATGTGACCGACAATGGCTGTTGACTTGGAACCCTGAAACTAGTAATAGATGGCATCAGCGAATTTCAAATGAAGATATGAAGTTGTTGATCAACATCAACTAAATGAATTTCAAATTCCTAAAGAAATGGCATGGTTTATGTTATATCTGATAACAACACTGGTCGGGTCTGGTGCCATTTTGCTTGCTAGTATTTGTTAGATTTATATCATGCATTCATAGTGAAGGTCGTAGACATTAAAATTCGAACACTCCCTCTGTTTTTTTTACATGTTGCGTTAGGTTTGTCTTAAGTCAAACTTGGCCTACTTTAACCGTGTTTCATCGAATCCATCATAGAATATATTTTGATAGTGCATACGTTGGGTAGCATAGTTGTTGCTATTTTTTTTATATAAATTTAGTCAAAATTACACCGTAACATGTAAAAACAGAGGGAGTGCTTACTCTTAATCAATCACTACTAAAATTGGCCATGTGAAGTTTTGTGTTCGAACTGCGTAAGAAGTGTATGCTTTTTGTTTTGTTCATTGTAACAGGCGACGTACGTCCTGAGCTATGGTTTGATCGTGTAGTGTTGGCAAGGGTGGCCACCAGCAGCCAGATAGGATCTTCCATCAACTGCTGCGTTGGAATTTCAATTCCTTTTGGTAGAACTGAAGGAGAAGATAGAGAACAAAATCAGATGCAGTCAGTATGAGAGGAGTCTTAGGGCAGGTGAGGCAGCTTTTGGCACACTCAAGACTCAAGTTTGAAATTTTCTCACTCAGATTGACAGAAAAGTGTTCTCCCGCTCATTGTCTCACTGAATTAAGTTCAACAATTGAAACATCTATAGTATAGCACCAAAAGTTATTGTAAAAAAGAGGATGTTTCTAACTTTATTAATAAAAAACAATTTGCGTTTGTATCTCATAATAATAACAGCAGCAGCAGTAGTAACAAATGCTGTTTCTACCTTTTGAGATCCTACGGGTTCAACATGCATGAATTTACATATACGGAGGAAGTGCTACTCCCAGAGTATTCCTAAGAAAAGGCAAGCGTATAATGAAGAGGAGCATCTTGGCTTGTGTGAGGAACTCTCCGCCGGTGGTGAGATGCTTGGCATGATAAGCTGCTCCACAATTAAGTGCCATGTAGCAAAGAATCTCCGTCCACACTGCAGCAATCAGCTCCCATCGTTCTCTTGCTTCTGGGATCTTGAGCAACTCCACACAGACACGGCGAGCTGTGGAAGGTGCACGGGTACAAGGAATACGGGCCTCAATATATGATGGTTTCATCATATATTGAGGCCCGTATTCCTTGTACCCGTATTCCTCGCCCCCTTCACGGACTTTTTGGATGAACCCTTCCTGGTGGAGTTCACTGAGAAAATCGGGCACCTCCCCTTCTAGAGTCCCCGTTTCATGAAGCTTGTCAAGAGGAGTTCCCAGCAGCTCCCTTCGGCTTCTATCAATCACGATGTACCCATCGCTATCAACCATCACGCTACGCTTAGCCACAAGGTACATGACGTAATTGGACAAATCCTTGCTAGGGCTCGTGAGGTCGCCAGGGCCATCACCGGCCAGCAAGCATATGCCCGTAACCAAGTGCCAAAGAACCACACTGGAGACGAAATCCATCTCTTCGATCCCGCTAGCGGAAAGCGCCTTTTGAGCTGGGCCTGAAGGATTTCTGTCGTCGACTCTGTTAGCCACCCACATAGCCCACTGGCCTTCGAACCTACTGAACTCCCAGTAGTGGACACGTGGATCGGTCGCTGTTTCAAGCACTTTGTTAAAGAGCAGCTTCTTTACCTCTGGAGAGACGACGACATGTGGTGGTGCTTCCCATAATGCCAGCATCCAGCGGATCGCTGTCCCTACAACGCCACCAGCTTCTGCTTGTCGCTCCCTCTCTTGGACGCATGAATCAACCATGTTGTACTGTGGCAGCTTCCCCGACCACATTCCCCCCACATGGAGATGGAAACGCTTGGCTACACCGGTTCCTGCCCAGCATGATGAGATGATCGCAATGAAGATGGAGGATATCTCCATCACAATGGCACCCACTAGGAGGATGTAAGAAATCAGAACATCAGCTCCACTGTGGTGACTATTGCTGCTGACCCAAGCAAACAGCGCAAGAGCCACAGAGGTTAGGCCAAGTGAGCAGAGCCATTGGAGCGCAACCCCAGTGGTTGTTGGATTTATTGACTTTGGGGCTTGAAATCGAACCGTGCCGAACTTGGTGTACAGGTAGTCATGGATCAGAGAGAGCTGCATCTCAGTCAGCTTGTATACCACCCCATCTCCATTCTTGGAAGACCTGAGCTCCATCAAAACTCTCTCGATCTCAGCATACGTCCCAGACCTACTGTTCACACCTGAAGGGGCCACGTCCATGAAAAATTCCAAGCTTTCTGGGAACTCGATGGAGGCCACCTCCAGGATGCGCTCAATGCTTATCTTGTCTTCAGAGGTAATACTACCCAGGCGCTTATAGTGGGCCGTCAGAGCCGGACCCGACCCTCCTTGGGAAGAGGCGCCAACAGCAAGGCCAGCAATGGAGCTACTTCCAGGTGCCCTTAGGGCCGCTGCCCTCAGCGCCCATATTCTTTCTCCATACTTGACTGCTCCGGTAACGAACATGAGCACCATGGGAGCCACCAGCAGCCTGTCCCCTCGCCACTGCTTGCTCACCACGTACACGGCCATCACGACCTGGGAAGCCAGGTCCAGTAGCCGCCGCTTCCACAGCGTGTTGTCCTCCATGGAGAAGGCCGTGATCGTCTCCTGCCCGCCAAGGTGGAGCAGCAGGAATGGCGCCCAGAACAGCACCAGCTGCTGCCGTGTGCCATTGCCGGCTACAGCCACAAGGAGTGTCAGGCGGCCCAAGAGGTAGGTCGCCACGTAGTCGGCCATCAGGTACGCGAACCATAGCGAGCCATTCAGCAAACTGGACCTGTGGCGCTTGCGGAAGGGCGCCGACACAAGGAGGAACACCTGCAGGGAGAAGCTCGCCATCACCAGGCACTGGATCTCCCACTCGTTCCACAGTTCGCTGGCACGAGCAGCCAATGAGCTGCCCACCATGCATAAACCCATATATTAATTAGCACCAGTAGAAAATTGCAAGAGTTTACAAAAAAAAGAGAGTAAAGAGTACTTAGAGCAGATACTCTTTGGTTCAACTTAAACAATTAATTCCGATTACTACTACAAACAATGTGCGGATGTAAATGAATTTGACCCAAGTGTAATGTCACATTTATTTGGTTAAACGGGCGGTTTGAACAAAGTAGTACATTATATTGATGATTGCTCAAAATATCAAGAAATCCTAATTATTCTTCATATGTATATTTGAGTTCCCAGTAATTTTATATCTTATTATATAATACTAATTAGAGGAGCCCCTACGTTAACCTCACGAGACGCGCTAGAAAAGAAATGAATCACATCAGATCACTAATCAGTAGATTCTAATCATAATTGATAATAATATCTCCACCAGATACATTATGTTTCTAAAAGATAATGCACCTACTATTACGAAAATAGTCTAAAGTAACCTCCTAAATATATCCAAATTATCCACCTATGCTAATATGAGAAATAATCTAAAGTAACCTCCTAATCTTCACATAATCACCCACCTATGCCATTATAAAAAAAAATCAAATGTAATCTCTAAATTTTTATATAAATTACTTGTAACTTTTTTGAGAGCATCTAAAATACCTACATCTGCCATTGTTAAAAATAACCTAAGTAACCCCTAAATCTGCATCTAAATTCCCTACACCAGTCGTTACCAAAAGATATCAAAGCACGCCAATATAAGACTCTAAATACATATTTTTATCATCGCAATAGAGAAAAAAAACTAATTTAAGGTATAAATGAATGGTGTCTGCCGGCATGAACACCATATATTTATGTATGCAAGAAGCAATGAGAATGTCGATTTACATGTTAAGCTCAAAGCCTCAAACTAAGAGTTCAATTAAACATATGCCAAACACATATAAAGTTGCAAATGCAAAGTGAAACTATAAGATTAAATCAAAATGTATATATAGCAATTCCTAACTAAAGTCTATCACCAAATCACGGGCCATGCCACCTAGCAGCAGTTGTTTGTAGAAGGTCAAAATGCTATAGATCGCTAACACCATTTAGTGGTCCTATTATATTTCCGGTCATTGTTTCATTCGAAGAATACTAAAACAGAGAATATAACCCTGGGAAGAGAAGACTTGACTGACTGTTGCTTCAGCTAGATCATGGTGTCGGAAATTCGAAACTTGCTAGTCTTCATCTTCCTCAGCAGCTGCTGCCGCCGCCCCGGCTGCAGGTCCCGCCACCACCGCTACAGCTGGCCGCTGGCGCCTGTTGCAGGGCCAGCAACCAAAGGTCGTAGGCGCTCCCGCGCAGCCATAGGTTGCAGGCACCGCCGCCGCAAGTCCAACAGCAGGTCCTGCCGCCGCCGCCGTGGTTCTTTATCGGGGACGAGGAATGGGGAATTTCAGTAGATAGGGTTAAGAGCTGCCGCTGCCACACAGCTCATATTTGCAGTCGTTTTGGGTCTCCACGCGACGCAATTTTGACTAGGCCTACGGCCCACGCTGATTTCAGCCCGTATGCAATGCTTAGCTGGGCTAAGTTGATACTTGCTTATTTAGCTGCTCCCCCCATTTTGGAATAAAGAGCATTTTGAGTTTGTACTAAGTCAATTTTTAAGTTTGATCAAACTTATAAAGAATAATAAAAATATATTTTATAATGAACCTATTGGTGCTCATTGGATGATAAATATTATTTTTATGTTCTAGAAAATTTGTCAAAGTTTATCTAGTTTGACTTAGGACAAACTTAGAGTATCTTGTATTTTGGAATGGAAGGAGTAGCTAGTACGTTGATTAGTGGAAACCACGCTAAAAGTAGACTATCCTAGCGACCGTCATTGGAGAGGCTATAGCTAGCCTACTTTTTAAAGTTTTTGATTGTGGCAGAATATTTAACAAATGAAAGAAAGAGCAAATGCAATAAAGTTTGATTATTAGATGTGGACTCTAATATTTTTATGAACCTTTAATACTTAGGTCTACTGGCGGAGCAGAGCATGATTTAATAAGTTATTAGTATACACTAATAAAAATATCATTATTTCACCTAAGTCGTATACTTTTTCGTTCTTTTTTGTTTGGCAAAGAGAAGTACAGTAGCACCGCCGTTTAACCTTTTTCAAATGTAAGAACAGACTGTTGAACACGCTCTTTGAACCGAAAGGGTAGCTTTCCGTTCCTGTAACTAGCTTCGGGCATGTGCATGGCTATGGGCAATATAAATAATGACTAATCTTATTGGCAAGCAATCAGTGTACAAATCACATAAAATAGCACCATAATCTTACTAGCAAGCAATCGGTTCAATAGACAATATTTAATGTAAAATAGATTTTTTAGAGAAAATTTTATTTAAAAACTACAATAGCTATCATGCAAGATCAAAAAATAGACCACTATTTATTTATCGTTCTAAGAGTTTTGAAAACCATCTCAAGTGTAAATAACTGACCTAACATTTTAAACATAGTTGTTTAGGAAAAAATATTTAAAATATAAATTTACATATGCCAAATCAAAACAAAATGTGTCACTTTTAATGTATAGCATGTGTTTACAAATATTCAAAATTTTGAAAATCATGCTGAGTATAAAAATTTGACGTGACAATTTAAATATAGTTTTTGTTAAAAAATTCTTTAAAAATCTAAATACTCATGATACCATGTCAAAGCAAAATGGGTCATTATTGATATATACATCTACTAAAATTTTAAGATTTTTAAAATTTTGTATGTACTTTACTTTGTTTTGATTGGATTGTTTGGAGGCATAGTATTTTGAACCAAAGGGTGAGAAGGGGGCATGAGGGAGAGGACACAAAGATGGGGGCGGGCGAAGGACAAAAGAAAGTCGCACAAAAAATTCTAAGTTTATATCTTTTTAGGAGTAGAGATATTTCATATATATGCATAATATATATAGTCAAATGATTCACTAGAGAGCCAATACGTCAAATACGACGTAGTTACAACATAGACCAAGTGCTTGTAGAGTAGATATGGTTTAGTTCCGTGAAATAAAACATAAGCCCACATTGAATTTTCCTAACCAAAATCCACAATGATGATTAAAATTACCCTTTTCTTTATTTCTAGCTTGAAGCAGCATCATAACTTTTATGGGCGTTAAATCCTCCATGTTAATTCTCTCACGGTACATTAAAAACTCTTAAATTTTCTAAGAAAAATATGAAACATTATGACATCAATTTGGTAAGGATTTTAATCATCAATGACAATAATAGGCATTGGATATATTCTATTTTTCAAAAAATGACCCACTCCATCATTATGAAAATACTATACGCTAACCATCTAAATCTATAACCCAAACTAACCACATCAGTCATTATAAAAATTCTCTAAAGTAACCCTAGAAACCTTTATGTAAATTACCCACATATGCCATTAATTATAACAAATATCCTAAATTAATCTCCTAACCTTCAGCTAAATTATATGCCTACCAATGACATCATTAAAAATAATAAGTAACCCATGAATTTGAGTACATTACCCACATATGGCATTTACTATAATAGGTTGTGACATCCTAGCCAAGGCTTAATAGGATTGATAGAATACTCATACCAACAAGTTGCAACTTCTTTTCCGGGAGCTCATCTCGAAAGAACTCTGAGGTTAAGCGTGCTTGGCCTGGAGCAATTTCGGGATGGGTGACCGACCGGGAAGTCCTTCCCAGGTGCGCATGAGTGAGGACAAAGTGCGCAGAAAAGATTCGTGTTGGTCTGTGAGGGCATTCTCGAGATCCTAGAGAGCTGCCAGGCGTAAGCGGCCCGGACCCGGGGGGTCGGGACGTTACAATTGGTATCAGAGCCGACTCTCGCGGTTTCACGGGCGCGTGGGGTCGCAGTTGCGCAGGCATGGTGCGCATGGCTAGTGTGGGTCCAGAGTGGTCACACAGCATGGCACATGCGCTGGCACTGGGCACACGGACGTGGCCAAGAGAGGACGTTCCTGGCTTGGGGTTGACCGACGAGGACGTCGGTCTTCTAAGAGGGGGAGGATGTGACATCCTAGCCCAAGGCTTAATAGGATTGATAGAATACTCATACCAACAAGTTGCAACTTCTTTTCCGGGAGCTCATCTCGAAAGAACTCTGAGGTTAAGCGTGCTTGGCCTGGAGCAATTTCGGGATGGGTGACCGACCGGGAAGTTCTTCCCAGGTGCGCATGAGTGAGGACAAAATGCGCAGAAAAGATTCGTGTTGGTCTGTGAGGGCATTCTCGAGATCCTAGAGAGCTGCCAGGCGTAAGCGGGCCCGGACCCGGGGGGTCGGGACGTTACATAGGTAGCCTAATGTAATCACTTAACCTTCAACTAAACTATCCACCTTTGACCTTATTGAAAATAATCTAAAGTAGCCCATAAATGTGCCTATGGTTAGCCATCTCTACCATTATTAGAAATAACCTGAAGTACATATGCCCCATTATGAAAGATTTATAAATAACACACTAGATCTGTTTGCATGTAAATTAGCTACCTCCACAATGATTAAAATTGATTTAAATTTAAATGTTAAATCTATATCTGAATTGGTATGTAACTAAAAAATATCCCTAATTCGTACACCCTTGTATGCATCTAAACTAGCCACTTACACCATTGTCAATATAGATAAGAAAAAAAATAGCTCATGTATACATGCGCGATGTGTCAACATTCGGAGGGATCTAAGCACACTAGTTTTGTATGTAATGGATGGTGCTTTACTAATTTGCTAGGTGGTTTGCAATAATACCTAAAATGGTAATTTTCTTTGGCAAGAAAAATGTATTTTTCTTGGTGGTGTAGAGAAATAGACAAGGAAACAACTATATTATTTGGCGGTTTGAAATAACACCCAAGGAAATATATAGTTTCCTTGGTGGTGCAATTAAACAGTCAAGAAAACCTACATATTCCGTGGCAGTTTCAAATAACATCCAAGGAAATATGCAGTTTCCTTGGCAGTGCAATAAAACAAATAAGGAAACATCCATATTGCTTGGCGGTTTTCTCCAATCCTCAAGAAATATATATTTTCTTGTAGGTTCAATATGAATGCCAAAGAAATTATACATTCCTTGGCGGTTCAGTTTTGGCTCTCAAGTAAATTGTTGGCCTCCAAGAAAATTCCATTTTCTGGTAGTGAGCACATACATATACATTTAAACAAGAAGCGATGGTCGTATCAATTTCCACACCAAACACATAGTTCAAGCTAATGTTTCAGCTAAACACATGTAAAATTCACTTACAGTGCAAAAGGAAATACTATGAATCAAGATGGAAAAGTATATTGAATAATTAGTAACCAAATTCTATCACAATAGGATAAAGAGGGTTTCTATGAGTACTATATTTCAATGAGTAAATTAGAGAGAGCAAAGGTACCCAATTTAATTAGTTGTGGGTCCAAATTTCTGATAATTATGTCTGCTGAAATTAATAGGCCATGATAGAACCGAGTTGCTGATAGACTTGTTTTCCAAGTTACTTTCCAGCAACCTTTTTTAGAAAAAAAATCCACCACATTCACTCCTGATGCTAGAATTTACCGCTTTAGGGCAAAAACACAAATAGTAGATTGGGTAGGTCTAGATGGATTACAACATGCAGATCGTTAAGATATATCTATACTATAAAGAGGGAGAGATTTGATGTCAAATCCTACACAGCCACAAACCTACCCTCACCTCACTAAACACCCATTTGGGCCCACCCGTCAGGCAGGACGAAGACCAAAGGGGGGGGAGAACGATCTCGGCGTGGTTTCCCGTTAAAAACAGCGGTCTTCATCCGATTTTTTTTCACCTCGATTCCCTTCTGTACCCACCTAGGCCCACCCTCACCCGACCGCCTTCCCTCCCGGCGGCATTCCGGCTCTACCGCTCCCGTCAATCACGCAGACTCTCCTTTTCTTCCTCCCGAATCCCGATTCACTGCCCCTGTCTCCGCTCCTGATCCACCGCCCCGTGGCCGTGTTCTACCCGTCGTGCGAGGCCGACATCGTCGCGCTGCTGCGGGCGTCCAGCATGAGCGCCTCCCCGTTCCCGGTCTCGGCGAGGGGGTGCGGCCACTCGACCCGCGGCCAGGCTACCGCCCCCAGGGACGTCGTCGTCGACATGGCGTCGCTGGGGCGCCACGCCGCCGCCGCCGCGCGGCTCGCCGTCTCGGCGCACGGGCGCTACATCGACGCCGGCGGCGAGCAGCTGTGTGTGGACGTGTTGCACGTCGCCCTCGCGCATGGCCTCACGCCGCGCTCGTGGACGGACTAGCTCCACCTCACCGTCGGCGGCACGCTCTCCAATGCCGGCATCAGCGGCCAGGCCTTCTGCCACGGCCCGCAGATATCCAACGTCCTCGAGCTCGACGTTGTCACCGGTATGTACTACGCCGCCGTCGTTTTGCGCAGTAGCACCACGTCACAACTCACAGGAACATGGACGACATGATCGAAATTGACGATGGTAGTACGTGCATGCGCGATCGGATACACCATTAATTCGTTCAGGAACCGGGGAGATGGTGACGTGCTCCAAGGAGAATCACGCCGACCTCTTCGATGCCGTGCTCAGCTGGTTGGGGCCGTTCAGCATCATCACACGGGCGCGGATCCCGCTGGTGCCGGTGCCGGCAAGGGCGCGGTGGGCGCGACAATCATGGAATAAGAAATAAATGTTAATTTGATAACCAAAATCATCAGTCATGCATGTAATTCGGAGCCCCAAATTGCTTCCTTAATTGACATGAGTTTTATCACAATCATTAATCAAAATAATTCCTCCTTACACACGTCATTTTTGCGCTCCTTTAGCGCCCAAAAGAAAGCTCCTGGTCATTGATTATTTTATAATTGGCCCTGCTAATTGGCTTGAGTTTATATCACACAAATTTGGTAACCAAATTAGCAACGAAGGAAATTATGGACAAGGAAATTATGAAAGTGGAAAGAAATGTTAATTTGGTAACCAATTCGAATGCGAGGAATTGCCATGTGCACAAATGGCGCCCTCCTCCCCGCCCAAAATCTTGCCAACAATTGCCGCACTTCTCGCCTAAAATCTCGCCATCAATTTATGTCCTTCCTTCCGAATTCGAATGTGAGGAATTGGTTTGTGCATAAATGGCGCCCTCCTCCCCACCCAAAATCTCGCCAACAATTGCCGCACTCCTCGCCTAAAATCTCATCATCCATTTATGCCCTTCCGAATTCGAATGCGAGCAAAGACACAACCGACCATGTGAACTATAAGAAGATGCTCTCGCTGCTCCCAATGGCATGATAGGCGCCGTCGGTGGGGGCGCAGCGAGCGGTTGCAGCCAGCGTACTAGAAAAGAGGAGGTAGCTTTCGGAGATGGGCAGACGGTGGTGCGGCAGGGACGAACGCCGCGGACGTCGCGGCCTAACTGGGGCCGTGGATGCCGCGCATGCTCGGAAGAGCGCAGCTTCGAGTTTATCCAGAGCAGCAACTGATGAAGGAACAGACGATTTGAGCAAGGCAGCATGTCACTGAATCGAAACTGCAATTCTTTCAGTCTAAGCAATGGTCTTACCAACTTCATCTGACACCTCTGCGTGGGCCATCAAGGGCGAGTAGAGCGCTTTGGTGAACGCATTGGCATACGCGATCAGCTCATCAGCAAACTGCCTCTTTGCAGCGTCCTGCAGGAAACCAACACATCCAAGCGTTAACGGTTTGCACATGCATCCTCTGCTATGAAACAGTCAGAAACGACTGCATAATCTGCAATTCTGCATTGCTGCAAGTGTTTCGCTGAACTGAAGCCTGAATTTGGCGTGAGTGTATGGCCGGACTTACGTCAGGAAGCAGCGCCGGGCCGTCGAAGTTGCTGTCGATGTACCTGATCAGGTCCAGGCTCTCGCCCCTGATCTCGTTGTTGTGCTCCAGGGAAGGCACCTGCCGAGAAAGCAATGTTGTCAGGTGTTGTTCATGGACGAGAGGATGTGGTTCACCAATCACCATGGATGGACAGGTAGAATTTTGGGTTCACCGTACCGTGCCCTGTGGATAAACCTTCTCCTTGTACCAAGCTGGTTTGTCCTGCAGATCAATGGCCACCAGCTTGATCTTGTCCTGCAAGCCCTGGAGAGGAAGCAAATGAAACCAGATCGATTTTTGTAACAGTTTTTCGCTAGCACGAGAGCGGTAAAAATATACAGCAAATTAACTCTGTAATTGAACTGAAAAGAGCCTAACCTTGGCGTTCCTGGTAATCCATGCGCGCTGAGCGAACGGGCAGAAGTAGCAAATGTACAGCCTGGTGGTGCCGTCGAAGAGGGGAGGTGGTTGGGAGGTGGAGCCGAGGGCCGGCGGGAGCGCCTCTTTCGCGGGGCCGCTGCGTGCACAAATACAGGCGTTTCATTCCATTAGCTCGGGACGCGCGCAAAACGGCGACAATCACAGCATCACAACGACGACGACGGCCGATCTAATCTCACCCACCTCGCTGGTCCTGCAGCTGCGGCCATGGCGATTGGCGACGTTGACGTACGAGCTGGGAGTAGCAGCGGCGGGGGAGGACGGAGACCCGACACCGGCAGCGGCGGCGGTTCTTGTGAGCGGTGTGGCCCGAGTGGAGTAATCTGGTGGTGAGGTGTGATCGTTAATCGGCCATGGTATTTATACGGGTGGATTTAGTGGGGGTGTCAGTGGTGGGCTGATGGATTAGGCTTAGCAGGACGGTTGAATTCATTTGCACCGGCGGCTAAATTGTGGGGGCACTTGGCTGCTTCTAGCTTCTTCTCTTCTTCTGACCATATGCTAGTGAGGTCACACCCTTTGTTGCCTGGTAAGAATGTGACCGGTCCATCTGTATAGTGATAGGGTGACGTCATCGATTGGGTCATCTTTGCTTTCATATAATGATTGTGGCGCTAAGGAGGATGCATGCCGTCATCGATGACCTAACTGATTAAGTCATGTTTATGCTGGCTTTTGATCGAAGAATCTTAATTTGTGACTTGTGAGTGCAAGCTACTTTGCTCCTCCTTTTCTTTCCTAGCTAAGCAGACCATGAGAATAGTCACAGTCACGGGGAGCGGTCGAAGTCAAAAGCTGTGATATTTGTTTGAGAAGCACACACTACCACGTATATGAAAATAGAAAAAGTATGTAACCCTGACATAACGATTACGAACACAATGATATGCCACCCTAATAATACTCCTAAGTCCATTCTAAGTTTTATGTAGGTTTCATTCTCATTAAATGGCATGCCACATAAGCAAATACGATGATATGACATGTGATTTATGACGAGAGAGGATTTGAGTTTCATAGGGATGAAACCCTATGTACACAATTACGGCTAACCTTCCAATGATCTGGCTCTTAGCACATAACTCATAAGACGAATGATCCCACACGTCATCCCCACATCATCTCGAAGTGCGTGTATGAGACTAGATGGCTCTTCTCTATCTCTTCTATCAGGCCATTCCCAGTGAGAAGTTTTATTCTCTATTTCTAAGAGTGCTATGTCATCTAACTAGTGCTGAATTGATGCATGAAACATGATCTCTCAATTGATGGTTTTATTTACTGTTTCATATGCTACACGTGACATTTAATCATGATGCATATGGTTGGATAAAAACAAGTGAAATGAAACACTCTAGCCCCCAATGGCAGTTTCAACAAGTTTCATAGTCTCGAAAACTGTGTAAACATAGTTTCATCCCGATAAAACTCGTTATATCTCTCTCTTCATAACTACCATGCCATGTCATCGTCTATGAAACCATGAAGTGAAACTTTGTATTGAGAGACCTCATTTCATTCATCTACTCAATATATTTAGATGGCATGGCAATTTTAGAAACAGCACAACGAAAGGATGTCCTAAGTTCGATTGAACTACCTAAAACATTCAGTGCTCGTCCACAGACACCATTTATTAATTTGTATTTTAATTTTATGCCACACTATTAATTAGATAATTCTCCTTTATAGACTATCTAAAACGAACGCATGCTCTTAAGTTACCAAGATGTTAATTAGCATGGTCCTTTTAGTTAATTTGTACCCCATAGTCTGCGGATTAAAAAATAAGTAAAATTGGGTTCTCCCTAATCGCTTAACAAAAAATTCAAATTCCCAACCATAGGACAAGGATGCTGTCGACACACTGATGGAGTATCATTCATAGAAGCGAACACGAGCAACATTAAAAACTATCAAACGAAGCATGCTTGTAACGGTGCTGTCAGCTTTTGTTTTTCAGTCTGGACAGAACCGATCAAGTCTTGCATTTTAAACAGAGCTTAATTTGCTGAAGGACATGGCAGCCCCATCTACTGGCTTCGGGTGTGGAAGGTGTGTGACCTCAGCATCAGGATTAAGCAACTCCCATCTGAAAGAGTTCAAGCCAACAAATTTAAAACTTCAGTATAATTTAGCAAACAACTAACTTTCAAAAAGAAATTAGCAAACAACAATCTTTATCAACACTAGTATGACAATTAGTAATTACTTGTAACCAATAGCCAGATGATGGAGCATGATAGTAAGCTGCAGCCTGGCCAGCATATTTCCAGCGCAGATCCTGGGCCCTCCTCCGAAGACCTGGTACGTGCCTGGCTTTGGTGGTTTCTGATCAAGTGATTAGCACGTTTTTGTTGAGTCATCAGCACAAAATTTAATCATTCATGACACAATCAGAGTATACGAGCTGGCTTTGTATATACTCTGTGAGATCTCTCTAATATTTTTTTGGGGGCAGAGATCTCTCTAATAAGGAGGCACACGCCTGAACTAACTTACGTCCCATCTGTCGGGGTTGAAGCTCAGTGGATCGTTGTAGTAGTTGGGGTCAGTATGCATTGAGCGCAGCCAAACCACAACTCTCCACCCTTCAGGTATCGTATAACCTGCGTGTAATGCATTTTGCTAGATTGTTAAGCTTTCTTTCAGAGTAGTGATAGCTGACAAGAGCTGAAGTGTGAGTGGCTGCTTAATTGCCTCTGTACTCGACATCTTTGAGTGCCACGCGATGAGCCATCGGAGCAATGTTGGCTACTCTTATCGTCTCTTCTACCACCTGGGGAACAAATACGATGTATTCATCAGAATATATAAATTGCATGCATCATGGAGCTAATTAAAACAAGGTGTCTCTTGCATCGCCGTATGCACCTTGGCAGTGTACTTCATGCTGGGGATGTCATCCAGGGTAATGAAGCCACCATTCTTGTCTCTGCTTACAGCCACATTCTCCTCCTGACACAGGTTCAGAGAAACATCGTCATGCAGCTGCACAACAGAGCTACATGTATATATGCATGTATAGAGATAGATCGTTCGAAATGGTAGTATAAGCAACGATGGCGCTTACTCTCAGCTTGTGAAGAGCGTGGGGCGACTTGGCGAGGTGATAGGCCGCCCACATGATGGCGCTGGAAGTGGACTCGTAGCCCGCGACGACGAGGGACACGATGTTGTCGACCACCTCGTCGTCGCAGAGCTTCTTCCCTTGCTCGTCTTCCATCTGCATCAGCCCGCTCATCAAGTCGCCGTCGACATCCAGCGTCGTCTCTTTTCTCCTCCTCCTCTGGAGCTCCTCCCTGAACGCCGCGTCTAGCTTTCTGCGGCACTGCATGTCCATGGATGGATCATCTTATCTTGTTGCAAGGTCAGAGAGATGAGTATCTATAAGCTTGACAAATTGTAATAGCAACATATATGATAACTCTTTTCCTTTCTACGTACAGCGCGAGCTTGACGGAATGCCGTTCCGGGGAGGTCTAGCGGCAAGGCCCTCAGTCCAGCAACTAAGCCGGCGAACCACCCGTCGATCATGTCGGTGTGAGGCGACGGATCCATGCTCACGAACATCTTGCATATGTTATAGAACGTCACCTGCATCGTTATGTCTTCGAATTAATTGTCGCATCAAGCTCATAAGAAGGGAGAGCTTGGTTATATACTTTCTTGATCTCGGAGGCGGCGGTGATGGTGCCCTTGTCCGCCCACGACTGCAGCGCCGCGACGACGCGCGGCTGGACGGCCTCGGCGATGGCCCGGAGCGAGCCGGGGCGGTTGATGGCGGCGAGGATGAACCCGCGGAGCCTGGCGTGCTGGCTGCCCTCGACGTTGACCAGGCAAGAGACGCCGACGAGCTCCGGCGCGGGCCAGCGGATGCCGAAGGTGCCGTCCTGGGACGACTGCAGGACGAACTTGTTGGCCGCCGGCGAGCAGACGAGGACGGTCGGCGAGCCGAAGATGTGCGTCCGGTACACGCCCGCCGCGTCGTCCCCCGCGTAGCGCCTCCTCTTGGCGTCCACGAAGCCGTCGGGGCGGCGCGCGACCTTGAAGTACCAGAGCAGCGCCAGGGTCTCGCCGACAAACGGGAGCCCCATGTGGCCCGGCGGGAGCCTGGCGGCGCGACGGTGACGCCAGCGCTTCAGCGCGAAGGCGGCGCAGTGGCCGACGTCGTTGCAGTGCCACACGGCCAGCACGA
>CM014270.1:12630598-12651603 GCA_004135705.1 Alloteropsis semialata | reverse complement strand
AGCTCGGGAAGAGCCTCGCTCACTCACAACTCTCTCTTCTTCACTCTACCTCTCATTCTTGCTCAAGCTCTCGTTCTCACGCACGCGCTCACGCTCACCCTCGCTTTCACTCATGCTCGTGCAAGATCGTTGTGCTCCCTTGTTGTTTTTTTGCCCGAGCTATTCACGGTTTGTGTCCTCGGGTTGTTCTTATTGTTTTCTTTGGATAACATAACCTGTGCATGAGATTTGTTGTTTTTGTTTTCATCATCATGAAGGGCATGGGCCGGGGGCTGTCGGTGCACTCCAGAAGATGGCGGGAGCAAGTTCGAGCTGCTCTCACGGAAGTGGAAGCAACCCTTGCCCCGGTGGTGTCATGCCAAGCTCCATGCACGAGGAGGAGGGTGTGCAAACAAGAGGCGCAGTCAGAACTGCAACCCATGGAGGTGGACGCCGAGCTGGACCTACATGACACACGAGAGATGCAAGTCTATGTACTCATCGTGGACTGAGTCTTCGATCACACCCGAGCCTTCGACACGAACCTCCTCGAGCGCACAGGTATGAATGTCGACTTCGCTATTATTTGTTGTGCAATTGGATGGGACATATATTAATTAGCACCAGTAGAAAATTGCAAGAGTTTACAAAAAAAAAAGAGAGTAAAGAGTACTTAGAGCAGATACTCTTTGGTTCAACTTAAACAATTAATTCCGATTACTACTACAAACAATGTGCGGATGTAAATGAATTTGACCCAAGTGTAATGTCACATTTATTTGGTTAAACGGGCGGTTTGAACAAAGTAGTACATTATATTGATGATTGCTCAAAATATCAAGAAATCCTAATTATTCTTCATATGTATATTTGAGTTCCCAGTAATTTTATATCTTATTATATAATACTAATTAGAGGAGCCCCTACGTTAACCTCACGAGACGCGCTAGAAAAGAAATGAATCACATCAGATCACTAATCAGTAGATTCTAATCATAATTGATAATAATATCTCCACCAGATACATTATGTTTCTAAAAGATAATGCACCTACTATTACGAAAATAGTCTAAAGTAACCTCCTAAATATATCCAAATTATCCACCTATGCTAATATGAGAAATAATCTAAAGTAACCTCCTAATCTTCACATAATCACCCACCTATGCCATTATAAAAAAAAATCAAATGTAATCTCTAAATTTTTATATAAATTACTTGTAACTTTTTTGAGAGCATCTAAAATACCTACATCTGCCATTGTTAAAAATAACCTAAGTAACCCCTAAATCTGCATCTAAATTCCCTACACCAGTCGTTACCAAAAGATATCAAAGCACGCCAATATAAGACTCTAAATACATATTTTTATCATCGCAATAGAGAAAAAAAACTAATTTAAGGTATAAATGAATGGTGTCTGCCGGCATGAACACCATATATTTATGTATGCAAGAAGCAATGAGAATGTCGATTTACATGTTAAGCTCAAAGCCTCAAACTAAGAGTTCAATTAAACATATGCCAAACACATATAAAGTTGCAAATGCAAAGTGAAACTATAAGATTAAATCAAAATGTATATATAGCAATTCCTAACTAAAGTCTATCACCAAATCACGGGCCATGCCACCTAGCAGCAGTTGTTTGTAGAAGGTCAAAATGCTATAGATCGCTAACACCATTTAGTGGTCCTATTATATTTCCGGTCATTGTTTCATTCGAAGAATACTAAAACAGAGAATATAACCCTGGGAAGAGAAGACTTGACTGACTGTTGCTTCAGCTAGATCATGGTGTCGGAAATTCGAAACTTGCTAGTCTTCATCTTCCTCAGCAGCTGCTGCCGCCGCCCCGGCTGCAGGTCCCGCCACCACCGCTACAGCTGGCCGCTGGCGCCTGTTGCAGGGCCAGCAACCAAAGGTCGTAGGCGCTCCCGCGCAGCCATAGGTTGCAGGCACCGCCGCCGCAAGTCCAACAGCAGGTCCTGCCGCCGCCGCCGTGGTTCTTTATCGGGGACGAGGAATGGGGAATTTCAGTAGATAGGGTTAAGAGCTGCCGCTGCCACACAGCTCATATTTGCAGTCGTTTTGGGTCTCCACGCGACGCAATTTTGACTAGGCCTACGGCCCACGCTGATTTCAGCCCGTATGCAATGCTTAGCTGGGCTAAGTTGATACTTGCTTATTTAGCTGCTCCCCCCATTTTGGAATAAAGAGCATTTTGAGTTTGTACTAAGTCAATTTTTAAGTTTGATCAAACTTATAAAGAATAATAAAAATATATTTTATAATGAACCTATTGGTGCTCATTGGATGATAAATATTATTTTTATGTTCTAGAAAATTTGTCAAAGTTTATCTAGTTTGACTTAGGACATATTTTGGAATGGAAGGAGTAGCTAGTACGTTGATTAGTGGAAACCACGCTAAAAGTAGACTATCCTAGCGACCGTCATTGGAGAGGCTATAGCTAGCCTACTTTTTAAAGTTTTTGATTGTGGCAGAATATTTAACAAATGAAAGAAAGAGCAAATGCAATAAAGTTTGATTATTAGATGTGGACTCTAATATTTTTATGAACCTTTAATACTTAGGTCTACTGGCGGAGCAGAGCATGATTTAATAAGTTATTAGTATACACTAATAAAAATATCATTATTTCACCTAAGTCGTATACTTTTTCGTTCTTTTTTGTTTGGCAAAGAGAAGTACAGTAGCACCGCCGTTTAACCTTTTTCAAATGTAAGAACAGACTGTTGAACACGCTCTTTGAACCGAAAGGGTAGCTTTCCGTTCCTGTAACTAGCTTCGGGCATGTGCATGGCTATGGGCAATATAAATAATGACTAATCTTATTGGCAAGCAATCAGTGTACAAATCACATAAAATAGCACCATAATCTTACTAGCAAGCAATCGGTTCAATAGACAATATTTAATGTAAAATAGATTTTTTAGAGAAAATTTTATTTAAAAACTACAATAGCTATCATGCAAGATCAAAAAATAGACCACTATTTATTTATCGTTCTAAGAGTTTTGAAAACCATCTCAAGTGTAAATAACTGACCTAACATTTTAAACATAGTTGTTTAGGAAAAAAATATTTAAAATATAAATTTACATATGCCAAATCAAAACAAAATGTGTCACTTTTAATGTATAGCATGTGTTTACAAATATTCAAAATTTTGAAAATCATGCTGAGTATAAAAATTTGACGTGACAATTTAAATATAGTTTTTGTTAAAAAATTCTTTAAAAATCTAAATACTCATGATACCATGTCAAAGCAAAATGGGTCATTATTGATATATACATCTACTAAAATTTTGTATGTACTTTACTTTGTTTTGATTGGATTGTTTGGAGGCATAGTATTTTGAACCAAAGGGTGAGAAGGGGGCATGAGGGAGAGGGCACAAAGATGGGGGCGGGCGAAGGACAAAAGAAAGTCGCACAAAAAATTCTAAGTTTATATCTTTTTAGGAGTAGAGATATTTCATATATATGCATAATATATATAGTCAAATGATTCACTAGAGAGCCAATACGTCAAATACGACGTAGTTACAACATAGACCAAGTGCTTGTAGAGTAGATATGGTTTAGTTCCGTGAAATAAAACATAAGCCCACATTGAATTTTCCTAACCAAAATCAACAATGATGATTAAAATTACCCTTTTCTTTATTTCTAGCTTGAAGCAGCATCATAACTTTTATGGGCGTTAAATCCTCCATGTTAATTCTCTCACGGTACATTAAAAACTCTTAAATTTTCTAAGAAAAATATGAAACATTATGACATCAATTTGGTAAGGATTTTAATCATCAATGACAATAATAGGCATTGGATATATTCTATTTTTCAAAAAATGACCCACTCCATCATTATGAAAATACTATACGCTAACCATCTAAATCTATAACCCAAACTAACCACATCAGTCATTATAAAAATTCTCTAAAGTAACCCTAGAAACCTTTATGTAAATTACCCATATATGCCATTAATTATAACAAATATCCTAAATTAATCACCTAACCTTCAGCTAAATTATATGCCTACCAATGACATCATTAAAAATAATAAGTAACCCATGAATTTGAGTACATTACCCACATATGGCATTTACTATAATAGGTTGTGACATTCTAGCCCAAGGCTTAATAGGATTGATAGAATACTCATACCAACAAGTTGCAACTTCTTTTCCGGGAGCTCATCTCGAAAGAACTCTGAGGTTAAGCGTGCTTGGCCTGGAGCAATTTCGGGATGGGTGACCGACCGGGAAGTCCTTCCCAGGTGCGCATGAGGACAAAGTGCGCAGAAAAGATTCGTGTTGGTCTGTGAGGGAATTCTCGAGATCCTAGAGAGCTGCCAGGCGTAAGCGGGCCCGGACCCGGGGGGTCGGGACGTTACAATTGGTATCAGAGCCGACTCTCGCGGTTTCATGGGCGCGTGGGGTCGCAGTTGCTCAGGCATGGTGCGCATGGCTGGTGTGGGTCCAGAGTGGTCACACAGCATGGCACATGCGCTGGCACTGGGCACACGGACGTGGCCAAGAGAGGACGTTCCTGGCTTGGGGTTGACCGACGAGGACGTCGGTCTTCTAAGAGGGGGAGGATGTGACATCCTAGCCCAAGGCTTAATAGGATTGATAGAATACTCATACCAACAAGTTGCAACTTCTTTTCCGGGAGCTCATCTCGAAAGAACTCTGAGGTTAAGCGTGCTTGGCCTGGAGCAATTTCGGGATGGGTGACCGACCGGGAAGTCCTTCCCAGGTGCGCATGAGTGAGGACAAAATGCGCAGAAAAGATTCGTGTTGGTCTGTGAGGGCATTCTCGAGATCCTAGAGAGCTGCCAGGCGTAAGCGGGCCCGGACCCGGGGGGTCGGGACGTTACATAGGTAGCCTAATGTAATCACTTAACCTTCAACTAAACTATCCACCTTTGACCTTATTGAAAATAATCTAAAGTAGCCCATAAATGTGCCTATGGTTAGCCATCTCTACCATTATTAGAAATAACCTGAAGTACATATGCCCCATTATGAAAATTTTATAAATAACACACTAGATCTGTTTGCATGTAAATTAGCTACCTCCACAATGATTAAAATTGATTTAAATTTAAATGTTAAATCTATATCTGAATTGGTATGTAACTAAAAAATATCCCTAATTCGTACACCCTTGTATGCATCTAAACTAGCCACTTACACCATTGTCAATATAGATAAGAAAAAAAATAGCTCATGTAGATGTGTCAACATTCGGAGGGATCTAAGCACACTAGTTTTGTATGTAATGGATGGTGCTTTACTAATTTGCTAGGTGGTTTGCAATAATACCTAAAATGGTAATTTTCTTTGGCAAGAAAAATGTATTTTTCTTGGTGGTGTAGAGAAATAGACAAGGAAACAACTATATTATTTGGCGGTTTGAAATAACACCCAAGGAAATATATAGTTTCCTTGGTGGTGCAATTAAACAGTCAAGAAAACCTACATATTCCGTGGCAGTTTCAAATAACATCCAAGGAAATATGCAGTTTCCTTGGCAGTGCAATAAAACAAATAAGGAAACATCCATATTGCTTGGCGGTTTTCTCCAATCCTCAAGAAATATATATTTTCTTGTAGGTTCAATATGAATGCCAAAGAAATTATACATTCCTTGGCGGTTCAGTTTTGGCTCTCAAGTAAATTGTTGGCCTCCAAGAAAATTCCATTTTCTGGTAGTGAGCACATACATATACATTTAAACAAGAAGCGATGGTCGTATCAATTTCCACACCAAACACATAGTTCAAGCTAATGTTTCAGCTAAACACATGTAAAATTCACTTACAGTGCAAAAGGAAATACTATGAATCAAGATGGAAAAGTATATTGAATAATTAGTAACCAAATTCTATCACAATAGGATAAAGAGGGTTTCTATGAGTACTATATTTCAATGAGTAAATTAGAGAGAGCAAAGGTACCCAATTTAATTAGTTGTGGGTCCAAATTTCTGATAATTATGTCTGCTGAAATTAATAGGCCATGATAGAACCGAGTTGCTGATAGACTTGTTTTCCAAGTTACTTTCCAGCAACCTTTTTTAGAAAAAAAATCCACCACATTCACTCCTGATGCTAGAATTTACCGCTTTAGGGCAAAAACACAAATAGTAGATTGGGTAGGTCTAGATGGATTACAACATGCAGATCGTTAAGATATATGAATATAAAAGATAGAAATGATGATGACTTAGTAGGCTGAAGGATGCTCCACGCCTCCACGCCAAGAAAATCTGAGCCGGAGGGTTGAGAGAAAAGAGCGGACCCTGGTGAAACGCCCAGTAATTATTTACAACCGTCTAATGGCTGATTTAACAGCTAAATCATTATATAAGACTATATATTGTCACCTCCATTGTTACAGCCCTGAGTGGAGGCGGCGCAGGGAGGGACGCCCAACCCCATGCCCATGGGAGGGGGGAAGGTTACGTGGTTACTGTTCACGTGTGAACAGTAACAAGAGAGAGGAAAGCCAAATCCGAGAGCTGGAGAACTTTAGATTTTTACCCCTTGATTTATTTGGTACATAGGACATCTGTTATATAAAGGAGACATGACTTCGCTCTCAAAGAACCCTAACTTACTTGGCTTGCAAGCCGTTCTAATATCTAGATTCTTCCTAATCCTTGACTTAGATAGATGGGCGGTGACGGTGACTGCCACGCTTACCCACTGGTACTGTTCACCAACCGTGAACAATACCGCAGGCCCCTCTTTGGGGAGGTGGCATCTCTGCGACCCATATATATGGCCTGGCTGGGACCTCTGTTGGATAAGGTTATCTCGGGCTTCAATTTTTCTTGACCGAGTCTAAGGGGAGCGTACCTCCCACTCCGTGCCGGGATCGGGAGCGCCACCTAACTCGTGGTTGCGGCCCCGGATCGACCAACGCCATATTAAAAGGGGCTACCAGCTCCTCATAGGGACCATCGTTCCCGTGAGGCGAGCACACCCCGACACCACCTAAATCACCGATCTAAAGGGTGCTCATCAATTCAAAGCCGCCTCCGTTCTATGTCGACCAGTGTTCAAGATTTCGGATTGCAAGAAAATTTTGGAGAGGGCTGGTAAGTCTAGTTTTATCGGTTTTTGGCCAAAAATCACCGGTAATACCGATAGAACTAATTACCGGTCCTCACCGGTAGAACCCAAATTCACCAAATTTCGGTGAATACCGCCGAAACTCATAACCCTGGTGCCGACCGATCCACAACATCAACACCCCAAGCTCCCATGGCAAGACCTCTAGTTAATGGTCGGTACAATCTAAGTGTGTTCGTGTAACTGGGCTAATGATGTTTATGATGCAATTAGTTCTAACACCCTCTAGACACATAACATCCATGTATATAACATAGCAATAGCATTTAGCGCTCAGCTGGCTAGCTAAATTATTAGCCATACTCTGAAGGCTGCTACGTGCACTCGTTCTGTAAATAAGTGCGACACCTTTTTTTATTGCATAGTTGTTGAAATCAGCAATGATCATGCACCACTACTACAGAAAACGTTTGTAGGGGCGGGTAAAATGGCGTTTGTAGGGGCGGCGCCGAAATCCGCCCCTGCTTTTGGCTGCTAAAAATGGCCATTTGCAGGGGCGGGTATTTAGGCCGCCCCAACAAATGTTTTGCAGGGGCGGATGATGGCATGGTCCGCCCCTGAAGATGGTGTTTCCAGGGGCGGACTATGCCATCACCCGCCCCTGGAAATGTCTTCTTCAGGGGCGGGCCACGCCATCGCCCGCCCCTGCTAATGTCTTTCTAGGGGCGGCCCTTAGCTACAGTGTCGTTCATGCATTTGTAGGGGCGCGTCGCCTTTTAGTCCGCCCCTAAAAAAAAACCCTGGCTCTTACAAATGTTTTTTGTAGTAGTGCACGCTTACCAGGGAGTACTAGTAATTAGCAGTTTGCTCAAATAATTGTTTGAATTACCTGTATTGGGCTGCGTGAAGGTAGCTCTGCATGACGGCGCCATCTTGGTAATCTGATCCCATCACCCTCATGTCCGTGTGACTATCTGGCTCGTGGTAGAGAAAGGATTCAATAGATATATGTCTACCGATGCAGTTTGATCGTTACATATCGTCACGGGTGTTATAGATAAGTGAGAGCCCATGCGTATAGCTCACTTAGTCTTTTGCTTTGATTCCTCTCACTGCAGGAGATGCCTGATTCCTGGCTTCAATCAAAGTCTTTCTCACTCACTGCAGGAGAATGCATGTCTTAGCTTTGCTTGCTGTCGGACAAAAGTGCGAGATTCTAGGCACAAGCAAATTAGGTGCCGGCGTGTGTCGTCTCACTAGCTTATGGAGGTATATGCTTTGCTTTGCTTGATGTTGGAACAAATCTGAGGTTCTGTGCTGAGCAGCGTCAAGGTTCACTGATATGGCCATGCATGCAAACATTTGGTGTAAGTTTTTTTTTTTGGAACATTTGGTGTAAGTCCTCCCTCTGCCCTTAAGGGCGTGTTTGGATCCGCTCCGCTCCACGTTTTTTAGCTCTGCTCCAACAATTTCAAGCCAAACACCACCAGCTCCACGTTTTGCAGCTCCACGAAAAACGTGAATCTGGAGGCCAACTCTACGTTTTTTGTGGAGCTCCTCATGAGGTGCTCCACGTTTTGCAACTCCACGGTGGATCTGCTCTATGGTGGAGTTGGTGGAGTGGAGCTACGTGAATCTGATCCAAACACGCCCTAATACAAGGCATTCTAGCAATTTTAAGACAGAACAAAAGAGAGAATAAAAGACGCATGTATCCTCCGACACCTTTCCATTTAGGAGCATTAATTAAAGTTGTTTTAAGATTAAGCAGTGGACAAAGGAATAGAAAATGTAAGTATGGAGTGGAGAGACAAGGAAAATAAATAATTTTTTTTAATAATTGTCTAAAAGTCTTAGAATATTTTGTATTTGAGGACAAAATTTAAACCCTTTAGTGCCTTATATTTCAGTACAGAGGGAGTACCTGTTTAATGTGCTATAGCCATAATTAATTCTGGAAATTCAATAATTCTAGGACCCAAAATCTCTGTTGTAATTGTCGGTTAGGCCAGTCTCAGTGCACAGTTTTATTACATTGTTACCGAGACTGAGAACTAGGTAGGTAACTGTGACATTGAGTGTCATGGGATAAAAACTTGAGACAATTCCCTATTTGACACCACTAAAACTAGTTGTTTCTTTTCGGCCCTCAAAACCTTTTCGTTCCTTATTTGACCTTGGTTTTAATTTTTATTCCCAAAATAACATTCTGTTAGTTTTTTAATCCAACAACCGTTAAGTGCCACATGAAAAGACCATTTCGCCTCTGTGAAAAAGTGGGCCCCACAGCCTACGCTACCTCTCTACCTCGACTCCTCCTTCGGCTGGGGCAGGGCGTGGCCGGGCAGCGCTGGCCCACGGCAGCGCGCCTAGTGCGGAGCTCGACCGTGCCGGCGCGCCCTCGCTAGGCTNCTCCTCCGGCCCCCGCGACGGGAGCTCGGCCGTGGCGGAGGGCGGCGGTTGCCCGCGACGGCGCGCCTAGAGCAGAGCACAGTCCGCCCGGGTTTGGGCTTGCTCGCTGCGGTTGCTTCTCCCTTTCCTCCCCTTCTCCGGTTCTCCCATGGCCTGAACACCCACCTGTGCTGCTTCTCTCGCGCGAGGACGCACTGCCTCACAGCCTCCGCTACGCTGCAGCACGCCAGGCCGATCAGTTGTTTGCTGCCTCCGTGCTACCGCTGCCTGGGCCCGCGCATCCGCCCGCTCCGCAGGCCACACCGAGCCCATCCTGCGATGCGCCTGCTCTGCACGCACCGCTGCCCGCGGGTGGCCCAGCAGGCACGAGCTGCTGCTGACCGCCGCCGCCTCCCTGGTCCTGCTGCTCTGCGTGGATGAAATACCCAATGGGGAAGTAGGTGGTGGTGGAGAGAGAAAAGGCCCAGGTGGAAGAGATGAGCACGGAAGAGACAAGGTCTACTGCTTGCTCGGTGGAGAGAAATTAAGAGAGTGATACAGAGAGAGATGGATGAAAGGGACCAAAGTCATCGAATAGCAGGGAGATTTCGTTTCGGTGGACATAATTTTGAGGAAGAGAGACAAGGAGGTAGAAGAGAAGACCGAGGTGGAAAAAGGTAGCAACTGTGGGCCCACCTCTACAGAGGGGTAAAATGGTCTTTTCGCATGACATTTAACGGTTGTTGGATTAAAAATTGGACAGAGTGTCAATTTGGGAATGAAACTTGAGATTGTGGCTAAATAGGGAACGAAAAATTTTTGAGGGTCAAAAAAGGAACCGGTGATTTTAGTGATGTCAAATAAAGAATTATCTCTAAAAACTTCTCTCGCATACAATGAAACTCCATCTTCTCTCCTCATAAAGACCATGCCCCATCATCAAAGTTGCTAATGTGGCATGGAATTTAATGCACATAAAACTCAAATTGGCCTTATTTCAATCACATTCAAACATATCTCGATTGATTGGTATCTCTCCAACCCATAGCGTGCTGATTTATTTAAGCGTGAGGAATAACAAGCAAGGCCACATGACTTCACTCGAGTTCGAGCTTCCGGGTGACAGTAGCTTTACTACCGATGAGAAGAATAAATTCAATATACATTCATAGAACTAGCACTGTGAAATTTAACATACATTCAAAGAACCATTGTGAAAATGACAGAGACAAAAGGACGGGTTATCACCATTAATTTTCACATATGCTGAAGACTAGAATATAATGTATACCTTCATTCACACCATGTTTTGTCACCAATCATTTTGCCTCTCACTTGAAGCATTTAGACTGTAACAAGGGTCTTACACCCATAAAACATAGCCCTATATTTAAACTACTCCTTGTTCCACGGCATTAACTCATCCCAATAGGGTAGGGCTCGGGCGGCTTTCCCAGCGCCCCGCCGCAACCCCTCTCCACCACCGTCACCAGCCTGCGCCGCCGCCGGAGCCGCCCGCCGGAAGTCCGGTGGGCTGCGAGGAGGGCGGCGGCGGGGCAGCCCCCTCATCCCCTCCTTTTTTTTCTCCCCTCGGCACCTTCTCCATCTTGAACCCTAGCCATGGCTGGCGGCCGGAGCCGCTCCAGGGAGGCCAGAACTGCTTCGAGGGTGGCCGGATCTGCGCCACGGTGGACCAGATTTGCGCGCTGCTGGCTCATCTCGGCCGGCTCTGACGAGGACGGCGGCATCGGCGGCGGCGGGCGGACGGGCTGCGACGTCGCGGTGGCAGTCGGCCACCCGGCTCTCCATCGCCTGTTCCGCGTCCGGGGCCGCCGGATCTGCCTCCCTGGGGCCCGTGGTGGCGGATCCGCTCAGAGGAGGCCGACGCTTCATCAACGAGCAGCTCCGCTCGGTGGCGTCACCGAGAGGCTACAAGGACAGATCCAGGTGAAAACCTAAGAACCGATTCGCTGGTTCGGGCGGCGGCAGTATCTGGATGTTGCTTTCCTCTTGAGGCGTCGTCTTGGAGTCCTTGATGGCGACACCATGATTAGCTTGGAGCAATAGTGGTGGGTGGCAGATCGACACCATCTACGTCCAACAGATTTCTTTCGAGGTCATTTCGATGCTTAGATAACAGTCGATGCATGGTCCATGAGGTGGCGGCCGGTGTTGGCCGGATTTGCTCTTGCTTGGCAAATCAAAGCGGAGGTGATCACATTCTTGGTTGCCGATCCGCTGGAGAAGACCGCTGGGGAGCGACGACAAGATTTGTATGTCTCATTCCTTACTCAACGGTGACCGGAGATAGGAGATCGGCGTTCATGATGGCTACAAGTGACCTCAATAGATTTTGGACTAGGCGGTCTTTAGTACTGATTTTCATGTACTAAAGTTTTTTAAGATATTTTCTTAGATATTTGTAATAAACAAGGCTGTGTGCAGTCACAGAGGCCAGAAGACTGTGTGCATTACTGCAGAGGCCGGAATACAATTCCATTTTCTAAAAAAAAATTAAACGTCGGAGGATATTGACATATTGTTCGCTTCTACTTGTCGTCACCGGACCATCCTGTGTTCTCATTTTCTTATTCTGAGTCTTCACATGATGCTCCGGTTTCTTTGCTCCAACGAGGACACAAATGCCAGTCTCTGGGTAACCCACTGTGTAAGTTTTCTCGGACTTGTCCAATTCAATCCGAGCTTTATCTCGGCTTTAATTTGTATCCAGGACCGAATAAACTCTATTAAGTAGTGTGCTTGGCACACATAGTTGACCCGATGTTATCTACTACCAAAATCATAAAAATATGATCATAGAGGGTCATACTCGCTGCATGCATACTTAATTTGTCATGAAACCATGCATGATTGCACACACTACCGAAAATCCCATCTTTACCGAGTGCTAAAAGGTTTGCCGAGTGCATTTTAAAAAACACTCGGCAAAAAAATACACTCGGCAAAATTTGTGTTTGCCGAGTGTATTTTAAAAAACACTCGGCAAACAAGGTGTATTTTTTGCCGAACAAGTTCTTTGCCTAGTGCATTTTTTTGGCACTCGGCAAAGATTTTGTTTGCCGAGTGTATTATTTTGGCACTCGGCAAAGTTTTTTTTTGCCGAGTGTATTTTAAAAAACACTCGGCAAAGATATATTCAAACCATATTTTAAAGTGTAAATTAATTCAAATTAAAAAATTTTAAACTACAAAATTGTATAACTTCTCAATATATACAACTTTTAGTTTGGTCATTTCTTTATTCGACAAAACAATTTTAACGTTGTTCACAAAATCTATATCTCTCATATAGTTTCCTGAAACTAGAAGAGAGATATATAAAATTTTTGAACAATGTTAGTACCAACTATGTCAGATGAACAAATGAGGTTCCTTGTGGTGGAACCTGCCCACCCTGGTTCGAGTCTCCGACTCGGCACGGGTGTCACATTTTCCTGGATTTATTCCAGGATTTAACCGGCGCTTTTCTTTCAGTGGTAGGCGACGTGCCCGTCGATAGCGAGGCGCCTGTGGTGACTTCGTCAATCTCAAGATCGGAACAGCCGGCCCAGTCTCTCGAAGGTGCTCATAGGGGTAGGGTTTACGTGCGTGTATTCATAGGGGTGAGTGTGCGTGCGTGTGTGAGCATCTGCGTCTGTACTGGTCTTTCGCAAAAAAAAAGTTGTAGATCTTCAGAAGTTATACAACTTTATAGTTGAACTCTTTTTTAATTTGAATTAATTTTGCTAACGAAAAGTACGTTTGTAGTTATCAAATTTGAAATTTGAGTTTTTTCAAATGACCTCGGATATAGAAACGGTCAAAATGAGAGTTGTATATCACAATAAGTTATGAAGCTTTGTAGTTGACAACTTTTTTATTTGAAATCATCTTGTCAACAAAAACTAAGTTTGAATTTTCTCAAATTTGAAATTCAAATTTTGTAAACGACCTTGGATGGAGAAAATACCAAAACAAAAAATGTAGATTTCAAAAAGTTATGAAACTTTGTAGTTGACAACTTTTTAATTTAAAATTATTTAGGGCCTCAAACGAACAATTTACACTCAGTTTAGTATAATATGGGAGGAATCACGCCCATCGGTGAGAGTGCGGTGAAGTGGTAGAGGAGATCACGCCCGAGGGAGAGGTCGCAAGTTCAAATACCGTCGGCCGCGTAGTGTGCGAATTTTCTGTGAAAAATGGCGCGACTTGGTGATGGAAAAATTGCTATTTTTTTGGTTTTACTTCTGTTCCCGTAGTGACATCTATTAATTGGTCATCTGTTCTCATCAAACACGGTGTAAAAATGGTGATGGTGTGGTACGTGTACGTATACTCCTATGAACGTAAAGATTGATTGATGGACTATTTAAGTTGGTACGGAACCATTCTAATATTTCGATTTCATTGATCATTTTTATTGTTTCGTTAGCAGTCCATGTCCCAGGGAGAGGAAGAAGAAATCAGCCCAAGGGCAGGAAAAGGGTCAATTCATACCTTGGCGTTGAAAATTGAAAATAGTGGCAAATTGGCACTAAATATGATTGAGTGATATTTGAGCATATGTTATTTTTTAGAGTGACAAATAGTTAATTTTCCCTGCATAAAAAGCATCAAGGTGATATGTGTAACATGGTGCTCTAGCCTCTCCTGCTAGTATGTAGTATAAATGCAAAAGCCTTCGTCCCACGAATGAATATATAGCATTGAAATGCATGGGGACACCATATGACCTCTTTTTTAGAGAGAGAATGTCCACATTTCATGGCCCTGCTGTTACTGAATCTCTGACCCATTTTTTCACATACAGTGGCTCAGCTTCAGGGAGACATCTAGATCTTCAAGATGCTGAGCTATTGACAAATTTTAGATGAAGTGTTCTTCACGCTGTTACCATCTTAATGTATAACCATTTTAGATGGGATATTGATTAACCAAGAAGAAACTGTTGTTTTTGGTTGCTATTCCATCTGTTTTAGTACTTGCCCGATGTTTGGCACAATTCAATTGTGCTTAACCCTGTTAGGTAGAGTAGTAGTATGTCAGCTAGTAATATAAGCACGGTCTATTTCTATCAAATATTGGATTTCGAAAAGCAAAACTGCTCCATTCGGCGAAAAAAAATACTTGGATGTTTTGGATATGACTGGTCTTGAATCTGTACCTTTCATCACTGTTTTCTACTTAGATGTATTTATAAAATCCAATTTCATTTATGAGATATTGAAAATATTTTTCAAGACACATCTAATTTTTCATGTTTCCAAGTAAAATACACTAAAAGTTATTGATAGTCAGAGTTTTAAAACTTTACTTGGATCTTATCCAAGAACATCAAGTATTTGTGACTGGAGAGAGCAAGACTACTACAAGGGTTTATGTCACTGTGTGGGCTGAACATATGTTTTGAGACAGAGAGAGTAAATAGCAAGAAGCCATTAAACCTGATCTGTGCCAAAATTGATAATCATTGTCATAGTAACAAACCTCGCACTGAATTACAACCACTCACGATTCTATCCTTTACAGCTACAACTTTCTCATTTACATGTTGAACAATACGACACGCAAAGACTTTTTCATGCTCGTAATAAATAATTTTATGAAAACTAATACTCCCTCCGTCCATTTTTATAAGGCGCCATATGACATGGCACGGTCTCCCAAATTACACTTTGACCATTAATTTATTTTATACTATATTATTTATGATTATAAATTTATAATTATTAGAGAGTACATTTTATTACAAATCCAACCATATCAAGTTTACATCATAAAAATAAAAAATTATTGATTAAATTGTTGGTCAAAGATAATAAGATTTGAATCTTAATATACGCGTACGCCTTATAAACATGGACAGAGGGAGTAGTTAGATGAAGCAGAGATATGAACCTGGTGCCCATTTCATGACTTCGTCTGATCTGGTAACTGTAACTTCCATTGCTGTATTGCGGCGCGCAACGAATGGTTTGGGATTATGGATAAGTTCGGGAGCTTGCTCCTCGTAACAGGAGATGTCTTGTGCCTCTTGAGCCAAGCTCTGATCGCATAGTGCTCGTAGGTGTGGCCATCGGCAGCGACATGCGGATCCTCCATTAACTCCTGCGCCATGGAAATTTCATTCTTCAGAAGCTGAAGACCTAAAGCGAAAGAGAGCCGAAATCGATGCAGCCAAGCTGTGGAGTAATTACCTGTGTTATAGGGCAGATGAAGTGCCCTGGCACACTCAACTTGGGGTTTCTCAAATTGACAGCAGAAGTAATCCTATGTACAATCTCATCAAGCATCGGCAGCACCTCTGACTCGAGATCAGGCCGATCCCTGCATTTCAGGGCCGTGCATTTCAACCCGAGCTTCGCAAACATCTCTGCCTCATCAATCGGCCAGTCACTCTGAGATTTGTCGAGAATATCATGAAGCCTCCCGTTTTGTATAGCATTTTCCGCGCTCACGATGAGCCCATTTGGGCGCCTGCCAGTCAGAAGCTGCAGCATGATCACTCCCAGTGCAAACACGTCCGATTTTGGCCGGACGGTCCCGGTCTGCTGGTACTCAGGGTCCATGTAGTACAGTGTGCCAGCGACAATAGTCTCTTTGTACTCGGTTTGCCAGTCCGGCACAAGATCCGAGATTAGCTTGGCGAAGCCGACATCACCAATTTTGCCCACATAGCTCCTGTCGAGTAAGATGTTTGCTGGTTTCAGGTCACGGTGCACTATGGGCTCTGGGTTTCTTGCGTGCAAGAAGGCAAGTCCACAGGATACTTCAAAGATTATTTGGATACGGAGGAACCAGTGCAGTGGTTGGCGCCCTTCGTTGTTGAAGAGCTGGTCTTCCAGGCTTCCGTTCTTCAGGTATTCGTACACGAGACAACCAATTTCTGGACAGAAACCGAGCAACAAAACCAGGTTGGGATGGCGAAGCTGGCTTAAAATCTCAATCTGCAAACCACACAATTGAATTTTTTTAGAGACTCTTGTTAAAAAATAGGGTAGTAGAATGGTCTCTGCATATGTGTAGATCATGCGCCATAGACCATTGCTTACCTCCTTCAAGAACTCATCAGTTTTGTCAATGGAGTCTTGCAGAATGACCTTGACAGCTACTTCAGTGTGATCAAGAGTGCACCTATACACATTCCCGTAGCCTCCCTCGCCAATCTTCCTGGCTTCGGAGAAGTTATCAGTCGCAAGCACTATATCCTGCTTCGAATACCGCCTGCAAGTTCTGCTCTTCGACAGAATAGCATCGACGATCTGTACCCTGTCCTGAGAGATCATGCCAGTAGCTATTTCTGCCTTGTGCCTTGAATAAGCCTCTCGGGTGAATGATCTTCTGGCGTGCTCAACTTGGTTGATGGCCTCTAGCTGTTTCGCCTTCTCATCTGCTACTGTCTGCTTCAAAGCTTCCTCCCACTCTAATGCATCCTCCACCTTCCTCGCCTCTTCGCAACACTCAGTAGAAAGCACCTGAATCTGTGTGACATCATGATAGCATTGGGTATAGCAAGTTTAGGACGTACAATATAAGTTAGTGGAAACTATGCACAACATAAAAAGTGTACGCTATTTTAAAACATGGCCATACATTTAGCGTCATCAAGTTATGCAGATACAAAAGGATTCAGGAGAACATTAACCTTTTTCTTAGCATTGACAAGGTCTACACAAGCTTTATCATATACTACTAAGGTATCCTGCAGCTCCTTCCTTAGTTTCGCCACTTCATCTATAGATTGGCACTGTGTGTAAGGTCAGAAAAAACACATTTAGCGTGTCTTGGAAGAAAGCAACCACATCTAAAAGTTTAAAACATGACCATACTTCTTCGCTTGAGTTTGAGGTAGCACAAGGAGCTTCCCCCAAAGAGCTAAGAGAATCATAGTTTTTACTTCCTTCTGTTCCTGCAGCATTTGGTCCTGAACTTCCTGAAGCAACCTGTTCAGAACTTTCTGAACTTGGAATGGCATTAGAAGCACTATGTGAGCTGTAGGCCTGGGAGAATGAATCTGAGTGTGCCTCATCATCAGAAAAGTTGTCAAACAATAAAGTCCTATGTGATTGTTCAAATGTTTCATGACTTATCGATTCGATCCTCAAGTTTGTGTTAGACTCTGCAAAAATTAATATCCCGAGACAAATGAGCATATTAAAGAAGCAAAAGGAAAGACAGCATCAATGCGGTATATAAAAGGTAGAGGATTTAAGGAATCAGAACACACACCACTCGTTTGAGGATATCTTGCAAGTTTCATAATAAGTCTTCGTTTGGACACAACAAATACATTGCATGAATTCTGTGTGGCTTGAATGACAGTACCGGGGACATCCGGGATGCTCAACACCCTGCAAAAACGAATGACAGCGCAACAGTTAATGCCGCAATTGCAAAAACCACACAATATACAAATACGATAGTTTTCTCGGTTCGTACTTGCATAGGCGATAAATATGATTGGATTAATTGATTATTTGTCATCCTAATGATATGAATTCCACACAATTTTTCCACCCTGGCACTTTCAGTGATCCAAGTGGTCCCACAAGTCAATGACACGAGTAATTGACACTCCTGGTAGAAATATAAATCTATGAAAAGAGTAAAGTCCATTTTTAACCATTCAACTATAGCCATAGTTTGGTTTTGACCATCGAATCGCAAAACCAGATATCTTTGACCACTCAACTCTCAAAACCGTTCATGTTTGGCCATTGAGCGGTTTTGATGGGTGGTTTTGCGGATGTTGATGCCACATGGTGGTGGGGCCCACTTGTCAGCCTCCTCTCTCCTCTCTATCTTCTTTCCTCTCTTCCCTCTTCTCTCTTCTCTCTCATCCACTGCAGGGAGGGGAGGAGCGGCGGCTCCACTGCGAGGCGCCGGGCCGCATCTCCGCCACGCTGCCCTCACGCCGCGGGGGACGCCGGCGACCATGCCCCGACTCAGGGGGAGGGCAGGAGCGGCAGTGCCACGCTGTGCCTCGCCTCCGCCCCGCTGGCCTCACGCGCGTGGGGGCCACGGCCAATGCGTGAGGGGAGGGGCGGCAGCGACCATTGCGGAGGGGAAGGGAGGAGCAGAGCACCATCGCGAAGGGGAGGAGAGGAGTGGCACGGCCAACTCGGAGGAGAGGAGTGGCGCTCGGCCCCGTAGCTGTGCAGCTGGCGCATGGGAAGTGGTAGCGGCGGGCAACAGCCGGCGCTGGGGAAGAGGAAGGGGCGGCAAGGCTGCGGAGCTTGCGCCCCGCACCGTGCCAGCATCCGGGTGGCGGAGTGCCCATGCGGCCGTGGCGCTCGCACGGCCGACACAGGGGCGGGGTGGCGGCCGGCGTGGGGGAAGAGAAAGGCAGCGGCTGTTTGTAGATGTGGATGAGAGAAGAGAGAGGAGAGAAGAGAGAGGAAAGAAGATAGAGAGGAGAGAGGAGGCTGACAAGTGGGCCCCACCACCATGTGGCATGTACATCCGCAAAACCACCCACCTAAACCGCTCAATGGCCAAACATGGACGGTTTTGAGAGTTGAGTGGTCAAAGATGTCTGGTTTTGCGGTTCGATGGTCAAAACCAAACTGTGGCTATAGTTGAATGGTCAAAAATGGACTTTACTCCTATAAAAATAGCAACCCAGAATTATCATGCAGGCCTTAATTAGTCTAAGAGACAATTATAGTATTGACAACCAGGAAAAGTTTTGTGAATCCAAAGAAGAACAAGGACAATAAAGTCAAATTCATGGAAGCCAGCACCAAAGGCAAGTACACTGTACACCTAAAAGTAAACTACGGACAAAAAAAGTACTGTAAGCCATAAACATGAACTCCACTCTAAACTTCAACCAAACATATTTGACTGCTGAGTTTTAGTCACAACATGGCACAATGATGGACAGAAATACAATTTTTTTACATGAAAAGAGAACTCGGCAATGTCCTATATGATCTTTGAAGCCGGACATCACACCCTCACAGTACATGCATACCATAAGTGACTTAGGGCCTGTTTAGTTGGGAGTTGGAAGTTTGCGAAATTTACTGTAGCAATTTTAAACCAAAGATTAGGAGGACCAAACATGATCTAATTATAAAACTAATTACACGGATGGACGGGAAATCGCGAGACGAATCTATTAAGCCTAATTAATCCGTCATTAGAGATTGTTTACTGTAGCACGACGTTGTCTAATCATGGCCTAATTAGGCTCATTAGATTCGTCTCGCGAAGTTACCCGGGGGTTATGAAATGGGTTTTGTCATTAACACACGTTTACTACTCCATGCATGTAAGATTTCCTTTGATGTAGTGAAAATTCAAAAAAGTTTGAAAAGTTGAGGTAACTAAACAGGCCCTTAGATCTACTAATCTCACCAAAAAAAGTACACTTTAATTTAGTTGTGATTCATTTCTCCGTGCACCTTTCAAATCCAACCCCGACCAAAAAGGCAAAATTTATAGCAAAAGAAGCCCATCTCTTTTGCTGATCACCTTTACTCTAATTGCAATCAAGACTGCACAGTGGCATTGCCCCCCAACCACAGCCATAATCCACCAATTCAATGCTATAGCTCGCAAGGACAAGCAACCAAATAAGTAAATTCTGGAGCATTTTCTTTTCGAAAAAAGCCAACGAATCCCTGAGCGGCCATGGCGGATGCGGCCGACGGGTAGGGTCCGGGCCGGCTGGCTATGGACAAGGTGGCTGTAGGAGAGCCGGCTGGCGTGTGAGCTCAGTGAGGCCCGGCGGCAGGGCCATGGATCTTGTGGAGGAAAGGAAGCAGCTGGAGGAAGAAGACAGAGCAACGACCGTCGATGGCGATCGAGTGGCTGGGAAAAATTGAGCGCGAATTGCTCGCTAGATATAATATACCATTTCCTTTTTTTTTCTTGAGAAAGTTATTAGAGAACAATTCACCTCCGGAACCAGCGGAAGGACGCGGAGCCGAGGACGAGGCTCCGTACGCCGGACTCGTGCGCGTACCGCAGCAGCGCCTCCGCCACGCCGTCGCCTTCCACCACCGCCGTCTCCACCTGCGTTGTTGAGCGGAGCAGCCGCGCTCCGGTCAGATCAAAGGACAAGCGCGCGGGCACTAAGAATGGCGAGCTTTCTGCTCTGCGCGCGCGCACTCACTGTGACGTTGGCGCGGCCGCAGTAGAGGCGGCGGAACGGGAGGATCGCCTCCTCCGCGCGCGCCCTCCGGTCCCGCGCGTACGCCTCCGCCGGCTCCCGCCCCACAAGCGCCACCGGCACCCTCTCCCCCGCTGCACCGCCGCAGCCGCCGCCGCCACAAGCGCACGCACATCATCATCAGCTCGCGACCATTTCGGAGTGGTGAACAGATGACGAGATGAACCGACCGACCGAGACGGAGGAGGGACGCTTACTGGGGGAGGGCACGTAGGAGAGCGTCGGGATGACGTAGATGACGGCGACGGCGGCGGCGCGGCCGTCGTCGGGGAGCCCCGCGGCGACCCACCGCGCGGCGAGGCGGCTGCCGCTGCCGCCGGGTCGCACGGCCACGGCGAC
>CM014270.1:12573762-12629398 GCA_004135705.1 Alloteropsis semialata | reverse complement strand
TAAGTGGTTTTTAGGATTCAAATTTTGTCCCATAAAAGAGTGCCCTTTTAGGTTTCAAACCATATGAAATAGCTCATTGATTAGCTTTTGGTTCAATTCACGAGTCAAGAGTCTCTCTCTAATTGGGTGACAAGTTAATCATCAGCATGCATAATTTATAAGAATCCATGAGTCCAGCTCAACTATCAAACCTAATTAAATAGATTAGTTAGGGGTATGTAGGACATTTTTCATTTTTATTATTTGGTCTTAGAATTTCTAAAAGGACACTTTATATGGGATAGAGGAAGTATTATATATCGGTTACATTTTTATTTTATTTGTTTGATTGGATGCCATTTGTGTCCAACAATTGATGAGTTGGAAGATCAGATGACGTTAATGCTACATAGTTTGCCGGCCAGTTAAGTGAATCAACATGGATTAGAGAGAAACGAATTAATAGTCCAGGCATTCAAGGACGTAGGTGGTACCCTGATTACGCCCGTGCGAATTTAAGAACAACTGGGCACTTTACTTGGTAGTTGGTACCCAAATTTGAGCACTCAGGCTGTCCGCACTGGTCATACTCTATTTTCATCCTCTAAAAGGAATATTCTATCCCGGTCATCGAGATTCTCTCCTCTATACTCGTATCTCCCGCATCCATCATCCTCTATATCTCATACTCTATATCAACTATCCTATATTTTATTCAATCTTCTTCAACTACCATCTCCTCTCAACAAACATATTTCTTCATAACACAATTATTTACAATAGTTATTCTAAATCACTAAATCATGAGATGAGAATAATTAGTAATAAAACTTTTAATTAAATAATAATGGTTATTTTTTTCTCTCTTTTTCTTTTTTTCTCTTTTCCCTTTTTCTTTTTTTTCTCTTTTTCTCTTTTTTCCCCACGAGATCCCACGCCATTCCACCCGATCCATTCCAATCCCACGGAGATCCAGCGGGCAGAGAGACCGAGCGGCGGAAGCGGAACAGGGCCCCTTCGACCGCCGGCCTCGCCCTCTGACTGCGCGCGGGCGTAGGGAGCTCGCCTGGCCAGCTGCCGCTGGTGTGCAGGGCGTGGAGGCAAGCCGCGGCGTCGCCGGTCGCCGGAGCAGGTCCTCGCTCCCCTGCGGCTGCCTCGCTCGACCGGCGGCGTCGTCGTCTTCTGCTCGTCGGCCTCCCTCCCCGGCGCGCGTGGCGGAGCAAGAGCAGCAGCCGGAGCAGATGCGCACGACGGGGCAGCGGCGAGCCCGAGGTCGGCAGTGCGCGCCGGAAGTTGGCCTACCTGTAGGCGCTGGTCCGCGGGAACGACCGCCAGCGCCGCGGCCGCGCCAGCGTGCTGCTCCTGCTCTGGCTGCGCGAGCAGAGACGAAGGGGATGGCGAGGGCGAGGAGCAGAGCAGGGCCCGGCAGGGCGCTTGGCGACGACGGCGGGGCTCCCTGCGGAGCTCGCCGCGGGTCGTTGGCGGCAGCGCGGCGGGACTCATCGCCGGAACGGGACGACGGGGAGCGGAGCGGAGCGGCGGACGCAGTGGAGGACCGCACGGCGCGAGGGGGTGGGGCGCGCGGGCCCCGCTCCAGGCGCCACATCGCCGATAGCGGAGCTCCTGGACCTCCTCTTGCAGTAGCGTGCGGGAGCCCGTCCTCTACCATAGCGAGTGGGATACCGGACGCCGCTGCAGCGATTTTTCCGCTACCCGTGTCCTGGAGGACCGGGTAGCGGACACCGGTGCGGACGGTCTCAGACTACCTTGTAGGCATGTACACAGTAGCATGTGAAAGAGCGGGAAATGATGGACGAGGCATGCCCCCATGGTACCACGCACAGCGACGCATTGTCCGGAAATCTCTGTTTCTGCGGGCTGTTTGGCAGTGGCCTCACGTTCACCTGTTTTACGTAAAAGAGACTGGTATTGTTTAGATCGGCAAGTTTTCACAAAGTTTTTACTATTTATCTGTCACATCGAATATTAGGACATTAATTAAGAATATTAAACATGAATTAATGACAAAACCAGTTCTATAACCCCCGGGTAACTTCGCGAAACGAATCTATTGAGCCTAATTAGGTCATGATTAGACAATGTCGTGCTACGGTAAATAATCTCTAATGACGAACTAATTAGGCTTAATAGATTCGAAATTCAATTTCCAGACGAGTTATGTAATTAGTTTTTTTATTAGTATCCGAATACCCCTTCCGACATCCCATTTTTACGACTCGGCAAGTTTCTATTTTCTGAACTAAACAAGGCCACTGTAATGTAAACCGATCTCGAAAAACGATGCAAAAATTAACTAAAAACTAAGTAAAGCTAGTTTTTTTAGGTTCACCAAAACAGCTTCTTCATCAGGTGAAGCCGTTTTCGGATGAGCTCCATTTCTAAACGGCACCTTCGACCGACGACCAGACATAAACTCCATGAAAGGAATTCAGAATTTCAGAATAAAAAGCAGCAGCCATTCCCTTCATTCAAAAAAGAGCACCCACTCTGTTATTAGTTGGAGCAATGATCTATATTGACAAACAATACAAAGGAATTCTGTCTATTACGTATGACCCGATGACAGGCACGGCCGACACAGACTCCATACAGTGACTGTACTGACAGTCACGACCAACACACAGGCTTGTGTGTAAAAATAGACGAACGGACACAACAAAGCATGAGCTGCAAAGCCCTCGTAACAGCTTAGCCACCCAATAATAGGAGAGAGCTCGAGAGCCAAATTTGGGGAAACGGCAAAAACTCCCTGAAAACGCATTTACAGTTTTGGGTGCCTCAATGGCAGCAGAAAAACGGAGGAGGGAGGTTAGGGACGAGCAGGACAAAACAAGGCGACGGGAGAGGAGAGACAAATTCCCCATTGTCTCTCTCTCCCCTCCGCTTCGCCTCTTGCAGCCTCATCGATCTCCTTGCTATCTGCTGTTGATCGTCGGTTCTCGGTCGGGTTGGAAGCTGAATTCTGCATCGAGGAGGAAGGAGAGTGGTACTCACCGTTTAAGATGTTTGCCTCGCCCTTCTCTGTTTCGTCTTCGCACAGCGCTGAGAACGAGGTGGCTGCAAGGGACAGCTCCATCATGGTGGCTGTTGATCGGGACAAGAACAGCCAGCAGGCGGCGAAATGGGCGGTGGACCGGCTCCTGACCAGGGGCAGCACGCTCCAGCTCGTCCATGTCAGGGGTAGGCACCTTTTCAGCCACTCAATGTGAAATGTATGAGTTTCCTGCATCAACATATGAGAGTAAAAGTTGATTGCCTTTCTTCATCAAACAGCCTCTGAAATAGGCTAATTCACAATCATAAGGAATAGAATGTGAAACCATTTCTCCAATAATATTAGACCAGACATATTTCCTACTAGCCAATTTTAGGACTAAGCGGGTGGCCCCTAAATGATGGATACCTAATCTAAAAGTTTAGTTTTTATTATTAGTTGCCTTTTCTAACAATATGGTTGTGTGTTTTTTTTGTCTGAATTCAATGCCACCAAAGCCCATTTCACAAACATTCCTTGGTAGGATGATGTCTGTTTCATTGTTTTATACAATTGGCTGTACTTGCAAGATGCAATACTTGAACATTCAATATCTGCTGACCTTTGTTATATTTCCCAAGCTAAGTAATTCGCATTCATCACTACATGAAAACAATTTCAGGAACCCTTCTGATTTGTAATTAGGCAAATTTAAACTTATTCTCTTATTCCACAATACACTTTATATTCTAGAAAAAACAATTCGATTTATCAACACTTCCCTTGTTTCATGATCATGCTGCAGCTGAAGCAGCCAAAGATGAGGGGGATGCAGAGATAACACAGCTGTTTATCTCATACAGAGGTTACTGTGCTCGTAAGGGGGTAAGTGACAATTGAATACCACCTTTTATAAATGTAGTAAAAGTTAGGGTGAGTTTATAAATGAAGAGCGAAGAGTATTTATCTAGAACATAAACATCACATTAACTATATGGTTAACTGAATACCTACAATAGAATTTTTGGCATCAAAAGTTTTAATATTAGAATAAGAGGAGTAATTCAATTCTGAAAAAATAAAAAAAAATCAAAATGGAATGGAATTACTATAAAAAAGTACTTACGTTAATGCCATCTGTAAATCACAGATGCATCTGAAGGAGGTCATATTGGATGGCAATGACGTCTCCAAAGCAATAATTGAATATGCCACTAGCAACACCATCACAGATATTGTCGTTGGGGCATCAACTAAGAACACATTCATCAGGTACATTACGTGCTCACTCAACTTCCAAGGTCGCGTGCCTTTATAACCCCTTGATGCCTATACTGATAACAACCATGATCATTATACCGTGCAGAAGATTTAGAAATCCTGATGTCCCAACATGCTTGATGAAGATGGCACCAGATTATTGCACAGTACATGTCATACACAAGGCAAAAGCCATCCAGGTGAAGGCAGCCAAAGCTCCAGCACCCTTTACTCCTCTCCCTCCAAAGCAATACTCCCAACCAAACATAGAGTCCGATGCCTCAAGGTAAGTCTATGAGGATAAATGCACTTCACTTGTTACATAGTGTAGCTGTGAAAGAAATATAATTCGCAGTAATCTTTCATTCTTACAATTGTGAAATAGCATGAACTTTCTTAGTCAGGTCATTATTTGCCTTCAAACTCGTAAAACATCCATGTTTCAAAGAAAATAGGCTTGTTAATATCTACTAATAGAACCATTTTTATTTGTGAATAGAGCTTCAAGAGGGGACTGGAAGAAGACTTCTTATACATCATCTCCAAAGGCAAATAGAAATTCAGTGGACCGATTAACAGCCTATGCAAAGGCCCCATCAAGGGATAGGCCCCTTTCAGGAGCTAGGACAGCACCACAGAAGGATTTTGATGACTACATTGATTTTATAGCACCACCAAGGCCCTCGGTGACTCGTAGCTCCTTTTCAGATGATATTGATTTGCCAATGAGCATGGAGTTACCATCCATAGACTTTGCTGAATCCATGGAGCTCTCATCAGCAATGTCCATGGAAAGTCTAAGTTCTGCTGGGGTAAGTTCCTCTATAACACAAGTTTTTTTGGCAAGTGTCCACATCAAGTTACTGCAGTTAATAAGACATTTGCACGTAAATGCTTCACTTCCCAGTATGGGACTATATCATGACACAAACTCTTAATATTGTTTCTCATGGAATCAGAAGGATGTCGAAGCTGAAATGAGACGACTGAGACTAGAACTGAAACAGACAATGGAGATGTATAACTCTGCATGTAAGGAAGCTATTGATGCTAAACAGAAGGTATGTTTGATGCTGCATTGCTAGCCTTAAGTATAAAATGCCATGTAGTTCCTCGACTAACCAAAAAGTCCTGCTATAATAAACAATGATGTCGCTGCAGGCAGCACAGATGCACCAGATGAAGATGGAGGAGTCCAAAAAGTTCCAAGAACTAAGGAATGCTGAAGAGGAAGCTCTTGCACTTGTTCAAATGGAGAAAGCAAAGTGCAGAGCTGCTCTGGAGGCAGCAGAAGCTGCACAAAAAATTGCAGAGCTCGAGGCGCAGAAAAGATTGAGAGCAGAATGGAAGGCAAAGCGGGAAGCCGAGGATAGAAAGAAAGCAACTGATGCACTGAACAAAAATGACCTCCGGTACAGGAGATATTCTATTGATGACATAGAAGCTGCAACTCATAAGTTTGACAAGGCGCTCAAGATAGGAGAAGGTGGATATGGACCAGTATATAAAGCAGTACTGGATCATACTAATGTCGCTATTAAAATTCTAAGACCAGACGCATCACAGGGAAGGAAACAATTTCAGCAAGAGGTAAATATGATACAGTAATAATGAACTGTTCTAGACTTCAAATTTACAAAACTAACAAATAAGTAATTTATTGGTACACTTGTAGAATTTATTATCCAGATATTACTAGTACCCACATCAAACCCCAGCAACTTCCTTTTATTTGCAATAATTTGTTCACACCAGGAAGCAGGCTTTATTCTTCTTTTCAGGACACACTCAATCTTCCTAGTGTTACTCATTTTTAGCTTGTCAATGATTAAACTATTAATATCAATGCCAACAGAAGTATCATATCGAAGCAGCAATTACCTTTTAAATCACATGCTTTGTGACATTGCAGATTGAGGTACTAAGCTGCATGCGGCACCAAATATGGTCCTCTTGCTTGGAGCTTGTCCAGAGTATGGCTGCCTTGTGTACGAATACATGGACTATGGAAGCCTAGAGGACCGGCTCTGCAGACGAGGCAAAACGTTGCCTATACCATGGAGCATCCGGTTCAAGATCGCCGCCGACATTGCAACTGGACTTCTCTTCCTCCACCAGGCGAAGCCAGAACCACTTGTCCACCGTGACCTGAAGCCAGCCAACATCCTCCTAGACCACAACTTTGTGAGCAAGATCAGCGATGTTGGACTTGCAAGGCTGGTGCCGCAGTCCGCAGCTGATGTCACACAGTACAGGATGACATCCACAGCCGGCACATTCTGCTACATCGATCCCGAGTACCAGCAGACTGGCATGCTCACCACAAAGTCTGACATATACTCGCTTGGCATCATGCTCCTCCAGATCATCACGGCAAGATCACCCATGGGACTCACGCATCATGTCGAGAATGCCATAGAGAGAGGAACCTTCCAGGAGATACTTGACGCCACAGTGACAGATTGGCCAGTGGAAGAGGCTCTGGAGTTCGCGAAGCTGGCATTGCGATGCGCAGAGCTACGGAAGAAAGATAGGCCGGACCTAGGAAACGAAATCTTGCCAGAGCTCAACAGACTGCGTAATCTTGGACAGGAGTATGAGACTTCCCAGGTCAGCAGCGCGAGCACAAACTGTTCAAGCTCCGCACCATATAGCTTTGGCAATGATGACATAAAAATGCCGCAAGAGTCTTCCATGGCAGTAAGCAAGTCCAGCATGCTTAACTGTATATAGAAAGACATAAGGGTGGTTGCCTTCGGGCCTGGCGTGGAAAATCCGCTGCTGTCTTTGCTTGTTCAGATCCTAACACAGATGACATGGTCATGGGCAGCAGCTTCTGATGATGGGACCTGACATAGTTTCGGTCAACCAGAAGAGATTGTTAGCGTGTAGATAAAGGGGGAGCATACAAAGGGAACTTTAAGGTGTGCATGTATGTAAAATAGTAAATGCAAAATTCCTTTTACTGTAACATCAGCCTCAAGTTTTCAGCTATGGTTTGCCTCCCCTTTTTTTCAACACACGCAACTCCTGGGACTTTCTTCTACTTGCTTTTACCTTTTATCTCGGTTGTGCGATAACAATAAGAGCATTCAGCATTGCATTTTTACTCTTAATAGGTAACCACTAGCCGAACTAGAAAAAGCTGGGCACCTGCATTCTCCCCACATTTCATTTTGCAACGCATAATTTTTTTTTTTTAAGCGACCGTGCCTTAGCACGTTTTTCATTAAGCAGAAAGCAGTTACAGACACAATCTCAATGAGGCCAAGTAGAGCTTGGCCAACACGAGAGCACAAAGGAGAAAAGAAAGAGAAACACTGAAGGAAACACCACAACCACCACGCGACGCGAAGCAACGGGAAACAAACGCACTCAACCCACAAACCCAGACACAGCCGCTCTCCTGAACCTGCAAAAAGATACAACCTCGGCAAGGGGGCGAAAGGTCCCAGGACCTTCAAGGTGGCAAAGCATCCACCCAGGCAGCAGAAACACGGTGACGAAGAAACGCCCCGACCATCATGACAAGGCGGCAAAGCATCCGCCAGAGCTACGGCGGCCAAGCATCCGCCAGACAACGACCTAGGTAGACCAAGGTGGCAAAGCATCCACCCGGAACGAACAGCAACCAACAATGGTGGCAAAGCATCCACCATAGCACAAGAGGGGCGGCAAAGCATCCGCCAGACGATAACGACCAAAGCAGCCCGAGCGAGGTGAACGAGATGAAGCCAAAGCAGGTGCAGGAGAAGAAACCTTCCAAAGGAGAACAGGCGACCACCACGAGCCATCTGCCTCGATCCAAAAGAGACGACAACAAGAATCCGCGGAGCTTCCAAGACGACGCCTCCAGGAAGGGGGCGACGCCACAGGCGCCGTCGCCGTCCGACCAACCGGTCAAGGTTTTCACCCGGAAGGCTCCCAGGAGGGGAAAGAAGAGGGGGAAATGACGCCTTCAACAAGGTAAGCGGCACCGGGGGCGTCGCCCGTCATCGCCTCGCAAGCAGGCAAGGCTTTCGCCTACCCCCGTTTCCTTCCCCGAAACTCATCGCCGCCACCAGAAGCACAGGGACCACAGGGCGCCAGGGAGCCCAAGAACAGATGGCCGGACCAAGATGACAGGCAGCCCCCCGACCGGACGAAGGGGAGGCGGCGACCCCGCAACTCGCCCACCGACAGCGGAAGGGGAAGGGGACGCCCCGCACCGGAAACGCGCAGATCCGGCGGGAAAGCGCGGATCCGGCCCCGGAGGAAGGCGACACCCACGGCCACGCCGGCGCGCCGGCCGCCGCCAACCTGGGTGCGCACCTCCACACCGACACCCCAAGCAGCCTCGTCAAGCGCGGGCAGGTGGACCGCGCACGCGCCGCGAGCATCCGCGAACGCGGGCCACGCGCGGACGCGGACGCCGAGCTCAAAGAGATCACGCGCGACAGGCATGAAATTCACAACTCATCATCTCAACAAATCTACAAAGGTCCAGACCAAATGCGAAAAAAAAAACTCTAGTATGCAAGCCATGCTTCCGTGTCATTAATCAGGCATATACTGTGACAACTGATATAATCAACCACTCAACAAACAAATGCCAAATCGCATCTCTAATATTCAGAAATCCTGCCGCTGAGGAGACGACGGAAGCAAAATCCCCAATCCCCACGCGCTGCAATTCGGCAGTCACTCCCAATCTATCATCGTCCTCCTATCGCATTGGGGATTTCGGTATGGTACCGGGGAAGGGAGCGAGCGGGAGAGGGGATGGCTTACAGGACGGGCCCGTGCCCCGTGGGGGGCAGCGGAGCGGGGTGCAGGCCTGGGGACGGTTGGGCCCGGCGAGGCGAAGAGAGCAAAGCAGCGCACGCGTTGACCGCCGGCTTCTTCGAAGGCGCAGCCGGCATGCTCCGCCACCGGCGTCCAACGCGTCCGGGCTGAAACCGCTCACTGGGCCCGCGTCCCTTCTCTCCGCCAAGGCTACACTCCACCACACGCTCGCTCTGCAACGGCCTGACGCTTTGCTTGCCTGCCAGTTGCCACTGAGGCTGGAAAATCTTCCGCGTCATTTGGAATTTGAACGAAGTTGCTACAGTAACAGTTTGGTTTTGGTTTGCTCGCATCTTTCTATAACTTTAGCATATTGTCCAATAATGTCCAGAGGCTTAAACACAGTTCATTCTCACTTTGAGATTAAAAAAAAAAGTTCTATTAGTCGTCCCGGAGCTGCTAGTGTAAAAAAAATATATATATACTAATACTAATGTAAAAAAGATAAGGGTCCAAAAAAAATTCTAATAGTAGGGTCCGATATGAATTCGGTTTGCACTATTGGTAACCTCGGAGCTGCCAGTATCTAGCAAGTCGTATAGAGGTGCGAATTAGCAGTACATCAATTGCTATTAGGTACTCACTCACTCCATCCAATTAATAGTGCATGTTTATGAAAGATACAAACCTTGCATGTTTTGACCAGCACCTAATTAAACTAGAATTATATTTTGTGTATATAAATTGTGTGACTAGATTTATTTTTTAAGGTGCTTTCTTCAGGGGATTTTGTGTGCAGTACTGCAGTTGGAGGCAACTCACGTACGCATGTAGTTCCAAGGTGAATCTAAATGCTACTTTGAACACGTAATATGTTGTCATAGTCTAAATGTACTTAGTTCTGAATTATCATGCTTCCTATGAGATAGGGGGTCGTCTCATTTTGATATACTCGACTCATTCGGTGCATATCTATCCAGTCTTTAGCATGAAATGCAGCGGCACGCAGAAACTACGATAGCCGATGCCTTTCGCCAACACGACCAAAAAAAAGGTAACTATAAAAATCTACGCGAAAGGCGAACAAGAAGCGACAGGTCATATCAGTAACCCTTTATTACTAATTCAATTCACCTGTTCTAGATCCCGCAGCTTACATCCCTGCACCCGTCTGTCTGACACTACGACTCGACGAGGGCACAAAATAAAAGTGCCCATCTCGTCTCAGTCTCACTGCTTGTGAGCTAGCGTATTGAGAACATTGCCGAGGTCGGCCTCGCCTTTGATGCTCTTGACCCACTGGGCATTGATCCTCACTCTCTCGATGCTCTGCTTCACAGTCCTGGCGATGCTGGCCTTGGTTCTGGTCTTGAAGAACTCCTCCGCCTCGTCACCCTTCTCGTCGGTGGCCAGCTGAAACCGTGTTTGAGATGTGTCAGAAAACTATGTTGTGAGCTTATAAGGGACGGATGAGATGCAAGTGGGTTATCCTGCATACCGGTGAGACGGTTATGTTGACGAAATAGGTGAGCAGAGTTCCAGAGTAGGATCCTAATATGTAGCCCCAGTTTTCCTGAAATCACAGGCATCATGGAGTTTGCATGCATATAGCACAAATAAACTTGCAAGTCTAGCCCAAGGAAAAATGAATTACCTTCAGCCATTGCCATGCCACCTCGTATGCCCCTGAACACACACCTCTAAGCAAAAATATAGCGTCCTGATTCCTTACCTGCGTGCGCACAAGAGTTATTCCGGTAACATGAAACAAAGTTTAGGCGTGTCATGTGGAGAACCGGCCATGTGACGCATGCAGTACTACACCAAAAAAAGAAGAATTGTCACTTGCTTATTACCTCATCTGATAGTATGAAGTCCAATGCTTCACGAACAACAACAGGATCAGGGCACGATGCCAAAGAACCTACAAGGAAGAGGGTTGGAAATTTAGTGAGGTCCAGAAAAAACAACCTCATCTTCAAAATGGTGTAAAAAGAAACCCACCTAACACACGAACTTTCTCCTGGCTTAGATCAGTTTCTCTGTATATCTTCAATAGTGATTCATAGCCAGTCTTGTTTGATTTGTTCACTGTCTGCATCAAAGCAACATATGCAGACTACAAAACAAAACAGGATCAATAAGCAGACTGTGGGCCTTTTCATAGTTTGTAAATACAACTTAAATTCAGTTAAGGTGCTAACCTTTCGAACATCTGGAGGGAGGAGAGGTGTCTCTCTGTCTTCCAGAAAGACATTAAATCTACGAACAGCTTCATTTATGGTAGCCTCATGGCCAAGTTCTGCTAGAGCAGTTAAGAGTGTACCTCTTAACAGAGCATTCAGGTGGCCCTCACCACTCTTAGCATCCCAGCCAAGTTTCCTGCAAATGTTTTTAGAAATTTTAGGCAAGAATTCACTATAAAACGTTTTTCCATTATAGAATAAGAGCAATATACTTACTGGGCAAATGGCTCAAGGAAGTTAATTAGGAACTTCTTCAGATTATCCAACTCCTCTGGAGCAGCAACAGCCACCATCTCGGCAATGTTCAGACTTGTCTATAGAGCCAAATAGTTTAAATTGCTTAGAAAAAATTCCAAGTATATGAACAAATAGTTTGTTTCTTAGAAAAAAAAAATCCAAGTTATGACAAGGACTTTCCAAGTACAAAGAACAGTACCGTGATAACATGTGCAAGCACAGTATACTCAGTCTCGTCCTTGTACGCAGAAATCAAATGCAGCAAGGAGACTAGCTTTTGTTTGCCAGCCATACAGAGGGCATAAGCATCATCAAGTACACCTGTATTAAACAAAGAACAACGTAAGAAAAGTTGGATAGGGTGAGACCAATACACTTGCAAGAAGTAGTTGAGATAATTTACCATATCTGTCTGATGCACTCAATTTGTTGGTTTCAATCGCGTACCGAAGTCGGGACGCAAGTTCCTCATCATAGCTCACTCTATAGAAACTGGTCTGGTTGACGTTAAGTTTAATCCAGAAGCCGTCTTTCTTTTGGCATCCCATGAACCCTGACAAATCAAAATCTTCTTGTTTCCCATGAAAAAGGAACTTCTCTTGTTTTGAGTATGAACAGCAACATAGTGTGATAGGAACCACCCATTGCCCAACTCCTGTTGACCCACTTGAAAGAAACTGTGTCTGCAAGAAACAAGACCAAAAGGTTTTCAGAAAGCCTCTAACCAGAAAGTAAATTAAATCTTTTAAACTGAGAAAGAACATGCAAAGTTTGCAGGACTTTGCAGACACGTCCTACAGAAAAATTAGCCTACTATATACCTGCTCCAGCTGTAACTTTCCATCCTTGAGTTTCACACTGATAACAGGATAACCTTGCTGTTTTGTCCACGAATGCATTAATGTTCTAACAGGTTCACCAGAACCCTCTTCAAGGGCAGCCCACAAGTCCTCTGTCTTTGCATTTGAATATGCAAATCTTTTGATGTATGAAGCCAAAGATTTCTAGCAAAAGGAACAAAAGGATGGTTTCTCATTACCTCTGAAAAGATATTTTCATTGACAAGTGACAGCCAATATAGAATCTATGTGTATTTTGCAACAATGTGTTCTCAAAGACTAATATTAAAATCCAATTGTTATGCATGTTACCCAATTATCAAAGTATATTAAGGAAGAAAAACCATATTAGAGTCCTAACAAAAGCTTATGAACGGAGGGTCCGAGGCCGAAGATTGCCTCCATTATCTAAAAAACTAAAATGTTGCATTTAAAAGTAAACTAAACCATAGGACCAAGTCAGATTATATTGCAGCCACGTAATAATTACTAAATTATTGCTTCAAACTGTGCATTTATTTTATTTGATAAAAAATGGAGTAATGAAAAAGAAAACCAAACCTGAAAGACCTCAGCCCCAAGATAGCTTTGCAGCATCCGAATGACAGAAGCTCCTTTCCTATAGCTTATAGCATCAAATATCTCATCTATTTCGTCAACATGATTTATGTCCACCTGAAAATGATAGATTACGAGACACATGACATGTGCAGCGATATCTAAGGGAAAATTTACTGATTCTGGGATTCAAACCATGTGATCACTATTTAGTAGTGTGCCAGAGTCTGCACAGATAATGGTTGTCAACTTTCAGAATAAATGTAGCATTGTGACACTTTCCAAAAATACTAGAAATGTAGGAACCTGTTGACCTTTTTTATTTTCATTCACAAATCTCCAGCCAAATCGGATTGTTTTGACTGATTAGGAATACACTGTTGCCACATAAATATATTCCACTTGCATACAGGCATCAAATTTTCAACTATACAACCACATCCAATTCATCGCGAAAATACTTTCATGGTATTCTAATTAATATGTTGTAACTAAAATTAAAACTTAAAGTTATGATAGCAGAGACCAGCTTACACATTTCAAAATGTCCATACAACATAGACTCTAATGGGTATATCCCAACTTCAGTCCCAATAGGTCATCCACCAATGTTTAGCCACTAAATAAAGGTGAGGTCAATATAAAGCCAATCTTATTGATTTTCTAGACTGGTCGAATTAGACAAGTAATTGAACCCTCAAATCCAGTGAACCTCCAATTCACATAGAATGTAACATAAATCTCTAAACTCCCACAGATACAGTCATAGTATTACACACAAGGAATAATAAAGTTTTTGTTACCTCAATTGGATGTGATCCAGCAAGAGCATCCAACTTGAAACCTGTTGTAGATTCCTCAAGAAATTGAGTCCAAATGTTCCATTCAGGAAAGAACTGATCTGCAGCTAAGTACGACACCTGCAGTCAAAACAAAACATCATATGAGCAGCATACAAATATGGAGCTTTTCAAGTACATTTTTTGTTCTAATTTATTACCCATGTCGCAAAACCCTCATTAAGCCACAGGTGTGTCCACCACTCCATTGTCACAAGATTTCCAAACCATTGATGAGCTAATTCATGTGCTACAACAACTGCAACCTGCATAGAGGACAGACATGTATAGAATAGCAAAAAAATTGTCAAAGGTTGGTCTGACAGCAAATGACAATCAAACAGCTACTGCATGTCTGAATAAAATATATTGACTGCCTTCTGTGCTAATTACTATTAAATTGGTTGATAAAAGAAATTAGTTGCATAATGAAGTTCAGCCCACTACGGGCGACTCAAATGGTTTGATGTGTCATTCAGAAACACCTAATTACAATAGTGAATCGTATGGTACCAGCTAAGTATAAATAATTGAAATAATGAAATTTCAGAGTGGCCAACCCGTTGCTTATTGGCGGCTGCAGAGTGTTTCTCATCAAATAGCAATGCTGTTTCACGGTATGTAACCAAGCCATAGTTCTCCATTGCTCCAGATGCAAAATCAGGAATGGCGATCATGTCCATTTTGGGGAGAGGGTACGGCACAGCAAAATACCTGCCAACATAAACAATCATCAGCTGAAATAACAACGAGAGATTTAGCCGTATGACAATAGAACAAGCGGAGGATGAGACTTGGATGCCTCAAAAGAGGATCAAATTTACAAGAGTCTGATGTACTTCAAAAGGTTTTGGAAGGGGTATAGCATTGACAAATGATCAAACTATGAATCATCTTCTGCAAATTTGGGAAAGCCATGTATCCCATTTTGGGAAGGCCAAGAATAATACAACACTGCACCATCAATATTTGAACATCTAAATGCTCACTCTAAACTCATCACATCCAAAATTGAGCTCTGAGCTCATAATGTAACTATACATGATATCAAGAAATAAAGCTTCCAATGGAATGCAATCACAGTTTCACACACATGCCCAGAATGTAATAAAATCAACCGACCTATAGAATTTAATTGTTTGCAGAATCGTCATGATCAGTATCATAATTCCAAATAACATTTTTCGATTAAAGAAACTATGCATCTCATGAACACGAACAAAAACGGAGGTGCTCTTTCCAATAAATAACAAGGATCGTAAGACAATTACTCCTTGAAGAGGACCAATGTCTTCAGGGCAACCTCTAGAGCAAACTTTCCCTGGGCGCTCTTACCAACTTGTGTGTAAACACGGACCCTAGTACCTGCAAAGGAATGGGGCTAGTCTTAAGGAATCAACCACCATAATATGAAACATAAAGATATGTATGTTAATGTGACAAAGAAGTTACAGTACCATCTGTGGTGAAAGCTTCCACGTGGTCAAAAATACCAACAATAACAGCCACTAGGTATGTTGACATTATAGGAGATTCTTGGAAATAGACTATTTTGGTAGGACCATTAACCTTCTCTTCAATGACTGGCATATTTGACAAAGCAATGGTCTCAGAAGGAACCTCTAGAGTAATTTTGAATACAGCCTGCAGGGTGGAAGTAACGGTTAGACATAAAATAATGTTAACCATGTAATATAAACACCACGAATGCTGCTTCTGTGCAAAAATATGCGTTTGTAAACACCAGTTGAACCCATTAAGTTAAATCCTAACCATGGAATCAGAAAAACACAAGGGAGATCATACAATATTCATAAACATCAAACCAGAGTAAAACGAACAAGATGATACTTAGACTCAACCAAGGGACAACTACAAGAAATCTCAATCTGCATGAGCACATATATGTCCATGTATAGTTTGTTTAATCAATCCTTAAGACTACGCTACATTGAGCTTGTTAACAATTCCCATGCACGACTACATACAAATCTTCCCTCTTGCAATGGAAACAAAAAAGCAGAATTAAGATAGCACCAAAGGATCAAAGGGGGTAGAGAGAAAACAAAGTGGTGATCCCTGAATGCCCCAAACAGGTTTCTATTCACTCATGCTGTCATGCAATGGAAGTAAAGGATCAAAGAAACTAAAGCAGTAAACCTTGAAAGCGGGCTCATCCCAACATGGGAAGCAGCGCCTTGCATCAGCGGGTTCAAACTGTGTCACAGCCATGTTCTTCTTCTCCCCATTGAGCTCATACACACTTATAAACAAAAAAATGTAGTGTTACAATTTTGGAATATGTTGCTTGATTTACAAACAAACATAACATTACAAAAACTGATTACCTTCTGTAGAATCCATGCATCTTATCATTCAGAGTTCCCTGGAACTTAATCGTCAGAGTTCCCTCCCCAAGGGGAAGCACCTCATTGAAGCAAATAATCAGGATCTCGTCTTCTGGCACGTTGGTAACCTCCACAGGTTGCAGCACCTGATGCAAAAAGATAACACGATTCAGAGCAGAGTGCTAGGACCCTGGCAGGAAGCACAACCCTGATAGTGACAAGCTATAACCCTATCAAGCTCGGATGACAAAACTACCCATGCGACGGATTCAACTTGCACGCTTTTGAAGACATCGATCTGGTTCCCTCGACTGGTACACAATGCTGGACCAGAAGTTGGGCTGAACAGATCGAGTTCAAGCGACTGGTAGCAAAGCAGGGTACCCTCCCTGACACCTCCCCGCGACGAATCCCCACATCCAAACCATCTAAAACCCCCCAAAACCCGACACGACCGGATCAAGCGTTCCCCATCCGCCAACGAGCACCCGGAGCAAGCGATAGGCTACCTGGTCGGATCCCTGCGGCGCGAAGCTGACGCCCGCGGGCGCGACGTCGAGCTCGGCGGCGTTGAGCACGAGGAACCGCGTGGGCGCGGCGACGTCGAGCGCCACCGCGACCGAGCCGGCGAAGGCGCAGGCGGCGAGGTCGGGCGTCAGGCGCAGGTCGTAGCGCCGCGGCGTCGCGAAGCCGGGCAGCCGCGCCTGGCCACGGAACTGCTCGGCGCTCTGCTCCGCCGCCATCGCTGGATGGGTGGATGCCCGCGAGGGAGAGCGGCGGGAGGCGGAAGAGTTTCAGAAACCTCGGAGACTTCGGAGGGAGGAGAGCGGAGAGCGGAAGGAAGGACGCGCTCGCGATTCGATTCGACTCGAGACGATGATTAGCGGAGGAGGAAGGGTGGGTGACTGAAGAAGGGAAGGGGTTAAGCGCTTTACGATCCGTGCGGCGCCGATTCCTCCGGCGGGGATCACGCGGAGGAGCGGTTTGTTTCGGAGCGGGGTGGTGGGCCCCGCAGCCGGCTTTACCGGTAATAACGGGCCGCGGAGTCCCAGGGAGGCACGCACGGCACGGCGGAGGAGCCACACGATTTTTGTGCTATTGGAGTTGGAACTTGGCCTCTTTGGGGGTTTTTTCGTGGATTTTTGTTCTATCTGTAAACAATTTTTTTACAACTAAAAAATCCCATCTGTAAACAACTTTTTTGAATATTTAGTAATATATCTGCAAACAGCAAACAACTTTTATAAAATAAAATCTTTAAACAACTCGTGAAGCGAAATCCTCCACTCCGCGGCTACGCCGGGGTGAGCAGGACGGCACGCCTCTCCCCAGTCTCCTATCCTATTACCTGTACTATACATATGCAAGAGCGAATATGTTTGAAAGAACACGCCCCGGATTTTTACTTTTGTTCATCCCGCACTAAGGAGAAATATTTTTTTTTCTTGACACAGCCGTGCCGAAAGTGACGGAGAAAAAACAAAACCATTCGCACCGAGAAAATAAAACACCACTAGAAAAATAAATCTGTTAGATTGTTTGAGCTTGAGCGGAACCGGATGCTCGAGCTCGACAGCTCTACTCGGCATGCCGGGCAAAGTGTCCATGCAAATCATGGCACTAGCGCGGAATCGGATCGGACGCACTGGCCGCAATGAGTTTGCTTACCCCTTTTTTTTCCCAACATATTAAGAATTGTGCTCGCAACTGAACGTGTCGCAAAAAGATGTGAATGATGTAAGTAAAATAATGACTCATTTTTAACTTTAAAATGCACGGCGTCTGCCGCCGACTCTTTTTCGAAACAGTAGAAATAGAGCCCACACACGCACGCACGGTCAACTTTATAAATACATCCACGCAAACTCTAACTGTTTGAGCATCTTCGAGATATCTGGACCGACTATTTTTGATCTTGAGATTGACGAAGCCACAACAAGCGTCTTCTTAAAGTACAACAAAATCAGTTTTATTTGTTGTCCCAAATGAAACTATTCTAGACAACTACTCACTCTGTATAAAATTATAAGTCGTTTTGAGTTCAAAGTTTATTATTTTTGGCATATATTTAGACTGATGTATATCTATATGCATGGCAAAAGTAATAAACCTTAAAATGCCCAAACAGCCTACATTTGGAAAGGAGGGAGTAGCAAATTGGTTTGATTTGATGGAAATCACTATAACCCAATTGCGCACTGGCGGACCATAGGGGAGGCGAAACTAGGCTCCGGCCCCTTCTTTCTTTGTGTGCTACCCATTGCATATCTGTATCAGTGCTTGCAACTGGATTGTTTGCATGATGCAGCCATGTACAGTTAGACCAGTCTTAGTGCATGGTTTCATTGCACATTTATCAAGACTGCAATTTGCCAGATGAGTGTCATAAGGATGAAACTCCTCTCTCATCCCATGAAACTCACTCTCACCTGCTCTCTTCTTGCCAAGTCATCAAAAATGCTGATGTGACATTGAATTTATTGCCCATAAAACTATTCGTGAAACTTCACTGAGAATGGCCTTATAGCTCAACTGGCCCCTTGATTTAGTTCCACGTTCCGCCACGTTCACCTATTTGTGTGCTTTCTAGGTTGGGTTGTGGTTGTGCGTAGTTAATGCCTTTTAAAATTATTTTTTGAGTTCGTATAATAAGAGATTAATTGGAACATGACACGCTAAGGCTACTCTCTATGAAATTCATTTTTATTAAATATGGTGCCACATAAGCACTTTTGATGACATGGCAAAGTTTTTAAGACGAGAGAGATGGAAGGAGTTTTATCTAGATGAAACCCCATATGTATTGTTTTCAAGACACAACGAGTCTTAGAATTAAATGCATATGAAACACCAAAATGAAACTTGCGATTGGGATTAGCCTTAGGTGGTGTTTGGATCCATTTGCCATGGGCTAATTTTTAATGGCTAAACTTTAGGGGCTAATTTTTAGTCTTATTGGAGGTGTTTGGATCCAAGGACTAAAGTGGACTAAAGTGTTGTCTTGAATGTTCCAATTAAAGATTTACTCCTCATCAATGAGAGCATGTACATGCACAGGGAGGGAGTGGGGGCATGGAGGGAAAAGGTGACTAGCCGTGCGCACCGAGGCCAAATTAGCTTGGTTTTGGGCCTCATTTGGGGCTAAAGTTTTGTCCATCCTGTTTAGCCATTTGCCCTATATATTTGGATCCAAGGGGCAAAAAAAATAGGCTAAAAATGTAGAACTAAAATTTAGCCCTTGGATCCAAACAGACCTTAGATCGCCTTAGCGTGGACCTAGTGCAATGTAGGTGAGGGATATTTGATTATAACGATGGAGTTGTATGTTGGTACTTTATTTTATTTATATGTCATTGCGTTTTTTGGTGAACGTATTTTTATTCATTTTATTTGTCATAATAACTGTACAGGCTAACCAAACGTAACAATGACAATCAACCTTGAAGAACTTTTTTTTTATATAACGATGGAGTTGTATGTTGGTACTTTATTTTATTTATATGTCATTGCGTTTTTGGTAAACATATTTTTATTCATTTTATTTGTCATAATAACTGTACAGGCTAACCAAACGTAACAATGACAATCAACCTTGAAGAACCTTTTTTTTTTTGAATTGTGAACACCCTCATAGCCCACACAAACTCTCTACGCAGACCCAACTCCATTAGAGTGGAGTGGAGCCGAAAAAATTAGAGTTGGAGTAGAGGCCCATATGGCCATATTAGGATGTAGCAGAAAGAATTGCGACATGAGGGGGGCGGGGCATGGCCCTTGCCAACCGGAAAACCTATCTGGCTTCCGGAAGTTATTTGTTTACTTGGCTTCTGATCTTTCAGATACGTGCAAATATTTTTGTCCGTCGGATATTACTATATATCTTTCACAACAACAGCTACTCATCCATAGCCGCCGCCTCTCTTATCGAACCCTGCACTCCACCCGTACGTCGTCGGCCTCTCTCTCTCCCTCCATGGCGTCGGCATCCGGCCTCGCTGCCTCCCTCCGTCGACGCTACTCGACATGGGGTGCCGCCATCCGTGCGCAGCCGTTCGCCGCCATCGGCTCGGCACATCTCCTACGACGCTAGCCGTGTGCCCTCCCTCCATGTGCCATCGTCGACCGGCCTCGTTGTTGCTCCATCGACGCTGCTCCGCGCGGCGCCGATGCCTATGCGCCGATGTCCAAGCAGGCAACCATCCCCGCTGGTCGTCACCTCCCTGCGCCGTCCCCTCATGCATCGTCGCCCACAGGCGTGAGCTGGCCCTGCACCGCTGCTGGCAAGCGCAAGCCGGCCGGCCGTGCGCCGCCACTCACAGACACCACTGAACGTGCGTACCTATTTTTTCCCCCAAATGTGTCTCGAATTTCTGGAATGCGTAAAAGTCGACATTTTGAACACATAATTTCAACATTTTGAATTCACTGTCTCACCATTTTAATTACACTATTTCAACATGATTAGCATGTTTTTAGTATAGTCCTTTCAACATTTTCAAATGGTTTCTTAGAATTCCCATATGGTTATATCAACATTTGACCTACTTGTTCGGACTCTAACTAGGACATGCCACATCTTGAACTCTAATGCTTTGTTCAACATTTTTATATAGCAAACTCAACAATTTCAATTAGCCAATTCAACATTTTAAATTTTAAAATAGTGTAATCATAACAAAATTACCATTTCTTGTAACATTGTTCAACATTTTAGTTTAGTTATATCAACATTTCCAAATGGTTTTGTCATCATTCCCATATGTTTCTTTCAACATTTTACCTGCTTATTCAATCTCTAATTTAGACATGCCATATCTTGAGATCTTAGTACTTTGTTCAACATTTTTATATATTGTACTCAACATTTACAATCCACTTTGAAATAGATAGCTTTTGCTCCAACTTGTTGCCCTGCCATAGAAAGTTATACGGATTAGCGCCGACCATGTCCCCCCTGCCATAGAAGGCTAAATCGGTTCGGCTTCTGCCCCCTGCCATAGAAGGCTGTACTGGTTAGGGTTATGGGTTGTTGGGGTGACTCCGTTCTATCGGGTCCAAAAGGTTGTATTGGTTAGGGGTGACCATGTTCGTCCTGCCATAGAAGGTTGTATTGAATTTGTTTGATTATGTGAGTTTAACTTCTGCTGAAGACAGTGATCGAATTCTTAAAAATCTGGTAATCATGGATTTCTCTATTTGTCCATATTTCTTCTTATTATCTATTTTGAAATTTACCATGTTTAATCTATGTTTGTTTTGTATGTAGTCTGCGAATTTGTCAACTCTTTGTCTGCAAGCAAATTTGCTTCGGCTTCGGCTCCCCTGCCATAGAAGGCTAAATTGTTTCAGTTTCGGTTATACCAGTTAGGGTTTAGGGTTGTTGGGGGGCGACTCCGTCCTATCGGGTTCAGAAGCATGTTCGGGGTTTGGGGCGGCCATGTACCCCCTGCCATAGAAGGCCAAATTGTTTCGGCTTCGGCTCCCCTGCCATAGAAGGGTAAATTGCTTCGGCTTCGGTTATACCTGTTAGGGTTCAGGGTTGTTGGAGGGCGACTCCGTCCTATTGGGTTCAGAAGCATGTTCGGGGTTTGGGGCGGCCATGTACCCCCTGCCATAAAAGGCTAAATTGCTTCGGCTTCGGTTATACCAGTTAGGGCTCAGGGTTGTTGGGGGGTGACTCCGTCCTATCGGGTTCAGAAGCATGTTTGAGGTTTGGGGCGGCCATGTACTCCCTGCCATAGAAGGCCACATTGCTTCGGCTTCGGCTCCCCTGCCATAGAAGGCTAAATTACTTCGGTTTCGGTTATACCAGTTAGGATTCAGGGTTGTTGGGGCGCGACTCCGTTTTATCGGGTTCAGAAGCATGTCCGGGATTTGGGGCAGCCATGTACCCCCTGCCTTAGAAGGCCAAATTGCTTCGGCTTTGGCTCCCCTGCCATAGAAGGCTAAATTGCTTCGGTTTCGGTTATACCAGTTAAGGTTCAGGGTTGTTGGGGGACGACTCCGTCCTATCGGGTTCAGAAGCATGTTCGGGGTCTGGGGTGGCCATGTACCCTTTGCCATAGAAGGCCAAATTGCTTCGGCTTCGGCTCCCCTGCCATAGAACGCTAAATTGCTTCGGCTTCGGTTATACCAGTTAGGGTTCAGGGTTGTTGGGAGGCGACTCCATCCTATCGGGTTCAGAAGCATGTTCGGGGTTTGGGGCGGCCATGTACTGTAACATCTCTGGTGTTTAACCCTACGATTACTAACTTAATGCATTACACTTTTAAGCATGTTCTAATGTTCGCATGACCACGAGCATCCAAAGGAACATTAATGCAAGCATGCAAACATAAGCATTAGTGCGTCATAATCTCATATATAACACATGTGATATCATTTCATGTGCATTTGGTGCGTGGTTCATGCTAAAATGTTTATGATGGTTCCCTCATACTCCGTTTAACACGTCTATCAAGTTTCATGAACATCTCATGTGCATAGCTAGTGTTCTAGATGTGTTTTAGCTTTCTAGCGCTAAGTTCAAAGCCATGTATTTTTGCTGTCTTGAGTGCTTAATTAAAATATGTTAAGCTAGTTATCCTGTGTTAGAGCCTTTATCAATCTTATAGAGCTTCCAATGATCTTTCCAACGGTACCAAACTCACTCCTTGAAGTTTCTCCAAACTCTCACAATCCTATTTCTAAAACAGCTACACAACTCAGTTTTCATCCATCCTGAAATTGCCTGAAGTCTGGGGCTGAGTTCGTGATTTTTGACGAACTTTGCTCGCATTTTTCTCCCAATCTGTTGAGATTCAGACCGAGCGCCCTTAGACTGTCCATAGCGTTGGCCAAAGTCGATGCTGAAATCTTCTCTCTCTTCTTCAAGCACCGAGGCAAGCCATTGTGGGTTGCGATGCTGAGTTGAAAAATCAAGCTTTCCGATCATGTACATGTACCGATGCTTGATGGATAAAAAAATTGCACAGGAGAGCGAGGAAATTGCAGAGAATTGTTTCTGTGACCAAATAAAGGCACGAGCACAGCAGTACTTCTGACAAAAGCAGGCTCAGATGAGTTTGGGCATCGGTGCTGTACACTGTAGCCTACGAAGAAATGAGCATCGTTCTGATAAATCGCAGATGAAAAATTTCAAGCATCGCCCAACGCTGTGGATAGTCTTACTCAAAGTTGTAGCTTTATTAATCCTCCGCAACTTTCGTATTTTTGGGTGAGTCGTATTATGCAGTACTTTTAAGAGTTATAGCCTGTTGAAGTCGGGCTGGTTGTTGGACGTTGTCCTCTTTGTGTTCGCGGTCACCGCCCAGCGCGGCATGGACGTCGCGGCGCGACGATATCAACTGGCCCAACGGTGCACATCCCACCTTTCTCTCGCACGTTCCACGGTCCCTGAACACCTGCAACCCTGCCACGCCCTGCCACCCTTCTCTCGCACGTTCCACGGTCAACCACGACGACGTAAGCCAGGACGGAGTTAGGTAGCCGTCACCTCGGCGTCCTTGCCGGCTGTGTTTAGTTGGAGGCTGCAAATTTTTTCAGGGTATTAAATGCATCTTTTGACCACTAATTAGGGGTATTAAATAATGTCAGTTTACAAAACTACCTCCACAACCTCTAGTAAATTTCCGAGACGAATCTAATGAGGCCTTTGACCGCATGATTAGAGGATGATTAGAAGATGGTTACTGTAGCATCACTGTAGCAAATCATGGATTAATTAGGCTCATTAGATTCGTCTCGGAAAGTTACGCTCATCCGTGAAGAGGTTTTACAAATAGACTTCATTTAGTACTTCATGCAAAAAAGATTCATTTTTGCAAATTTTTTCGGCCACCAACTAAACACGGCCACCTTGACCACTGTACAACCCTGCCACGACCCTGTTCCAGCTGCTCCCGAGCACGTTGCCCCTCATCACGGCCTTCCGAGCAGCCCTTATCACAAGAACACCGTGGGTGCCATAGCCACCGACGGCCGCTCTTCCTCCCACACACTCCAATCGATCTTGAGCCAATTCCTTCCACCCAGAGCACGCTCACACTCCCCTCCACGTATCCAACTCGTCCCCAACCCCTCACAGGCACACCCTTGGCCGGAATTTCAGATCCCATTTGCCAACGCCTTCCCAAGTGCCATCGCGTAGATAGCCTCGCACGGTTCGTCTCCAACAAATCCACCTAGCTGAATGAGTTTGTCTCGTCCGGGAACACACGGTGTTTCTCTTGGTTCGTTGTTTGGTGTCCGGAATCATGGGAGGGGCGGACGGCGGCGGCGGTGCCCGAGCCGCGCGAGGGCGCACGGCGCGCCCGCCCCATCCCCGTGATTCTGCGCGAGCAGGACGAAGGAGATGGAGGCTGGCTGGGCCACGTTGTGCCCTTGGGCGCCGACTGGGCCTGGCAGCAGCAGCAGGCCCATGAGGGAGAAGGAGGCGCCATGGGCCGGCCCGTTTCGGGCCTGGGTCGGCCAGGAGTTGGGAGGAAAGTTGAAGGAGGCGATTTGAGCTCGGAGAAGTTGTTGAGGCCCGTGTTGGTAATTCCCGAGTTGCTGTTTTGGTTGTTGTAGCTGCAGATTGCAAAACCCATATGAAATCGTAGGAAATTCCAAAAATTACAAAATAAATTTTATTAGTTTTCTCATGAATTTCTCTCTGCAGGAAAAATATGAGTATAAGTAAAATATGTGTTTTACCCTTCTGTTTAATTATGTTAGTAAATGCTTGCTTGTATGGTATAGCTAGTTCCATGTATGTGTTAGTGGTTAATCTTTTGGCCAAGAAATGTTTGATAACATTAGTAGATGTGTATGTAATCTTCAGATCAGTATTACTTCATGTGCTAACTCAAATATGTGATTTTACTATGTTTTTGCTAGTGCTCAAGTTATGTTTTTGCTATCACATGCTAGATAATGTTTTTGCATTAAAGTTCCATTAGTTGCATCACCATGTTAATATGTGTTGGTATAAAAAGTTGATGACCAGAGGATCTAAGTAAGAATTTTCTATATGCATGTAGGAGGAAAACTAGTGCAAATATGAATTAACCGCATGTATATAAATAGGTGCCACTACATGTTTTCGTAATATATGTTTTGCTGACTTTATGCATATGTGTGAATAGATAAACTAATACCTATAGTTCTGCTCAAGCAAATAATGTCAAGCTTCTTGGATAGCTAACTCGTGTTATGTTTAACTCACTAAAACTTTGTTAGTCAACACCTCTGTTAAACTCAAGATAAAAAAAATGAATGGTCATGTGTGTCGGCTTGAAATGAATAAATTCATAACTCAAGGTATATGTGTAAACTAATACTGAAAGTTTTACATAATGGTTTTATGAACTTTTGAAACCTTGTGTAAAAACATAAACACTAGAAAACCTATGTACAGAAAGATGTGATTTACTCCCTTTGATAGTGTTTAACTTGTGCTTGTATGCAAAGTGTTGTTTAATGTTTCTGCATGTAAAATTTAACCAGTGGCCTAATCATACTAATATAAGCTTGTAGTGAAAATTTGAGAACCAGAAGATTAGTATAACTTTCTATGTGAATTTATGAATTTCATGATAAAATTTATCTACACAAGAAGGTGCTTAGAAGAAAAATAGATAGATTCATCTGGATGTGTGTGTGTGCTGCATTCATGAGCATCATGTTTATTTATTTGTCTTTGCATTCATTGCACTCATGCATGATGCATCTCATGTAGATACCGCAGTCGCTGACGGCTTGTACGAGTTGGTGGTTGAACCTGTCGCCGACCCGGTGGAGACTGCAGTTTTGCTAACCCCGTTCCCAAAGACCCGAACCAAAGTTCGGTAGAGCCCAAGGCTATTGAGCAGGAAGGCAAGCACCGTATCATAACCCCTATTTTCCAAAACTATGCAACATGATTATTTAAGTATTATGCATTTACGTTTTGGATATGATTGAAACCCTAGTATGCATAATCCCTAGGATCCTATGTCAAGATACTAGTATGCGTAGGTCGTTAGCTTGCCATGCTAAATAGGACCGGTAGAAGTCGAGTGATTTTCTGTCACTCGCGAGATATAGGTTCTTTACTTTATGTTTAAATCATAAGCTTCGTGGGCGGAGCCTGGTTCGATGCTCCTGTGATGTGGAGATTCGCCTCGTCTACGTATCAAATGGAACTAAGGTCATTGCTGTATTATTGGGCAAGTATTGAACGTACTGTGCACATACTGGCGTCTGGGTCCCAGGAAACTGATGTACCTAAGTCTCTCGGTATTTGGGCTACTTCCCACGACTCTAGGAGTGGACGGATGGCGGGTGTAGTTGCGGCTACATGGTCCGGGACCAGTAGGGCTTTGCACCCGGGACGAGTGGATTTAGTCTGAATATCAGGAGATGACGGGAAAGGTGGGCGCGTGAGGCTCCGGGAGCGCTCACGTGACGTGTGTTCAGGTTTCCCTCCCTTGCAAGGTGTACACCGATCATGATCGCGGCACTTCTCCATTATGAATACCGCTTGTCCACTGTACAGTACTAAGCAACTGAATGGTGAATGATAAATAATGATGGTTCTCTGAACAATTGTTGTTCCAACATGTTTGCTATAGGAAAGGTGCTCACATGGATACTTGATAATGACTATGAACTTGATGCTAAAATTTGAAAGTTAGGATCAACTATTAGTTGCTTTTCGGCAAAACAAACCCCACAGCCAAAAGCCTTGCATTCTTAGAAGTCGGCGTTATAAGCCATATTCGGATAAGTCTTGTTGAGTATTAGTTACTCAGCCTTGCTTGTGGCTTTGTTTTTCAGAGTGTGAATTCAATGTGTCTGATGGCCCCGAGCAGTGGATCATCGATGGTCAGACCATTCCGGCGGGATGGACTATCGAGTGGATCGAGGACTAACTGGTGTTTGTTGTGTGCTTCTGATGACATGTTCTTCGGGCTTATGAACATGTTATTGTATCTCGTCATTTAGCTTCCGCACTTTTTATTCAGCACTCTGGTTTGTACTCTAAGTGTTTTAAACTCTGGCTTGTAAACTTTAATTGAAATTATTGTAATTTATGGTGATGTTGGTAACATCTGTGCTCTCCTTCGAGTGAGCCTTGTGCACATTTGTTCGATCGGGAATTCAGTGATTTTATCGGGCTTGACCCGACAGATCGTCTAATTGAACTGTTTGAAGTACGGGTAACCGGATCAAGTGATTGAGATGATGGTTAACATGCTTGAACCAGTTTAATTAGGGCGGTTCTGCCACATGTACCTCCTGCCATAGAAGGCCAAATTGCTTCGGTTTCAGCTCCCCTGCCATAGAAGGCTAAATTGCTTCGGCTTCGGTTATACTAGTTAGGGTTCAGAGTTGTTGGGGGGCGACTCCGTCCTATCGGGTTCAGAAGCATGTTCGGGGTTTGGGGCGGCCATGTACCCCCTGCCATAGAAGGCCAAATTGCTTCGGCTTCGTCTCCCCTGCCATGGAAGGCGAAATTGCTTCAGTTTTGGTTATACCAGTTAGGGTTCAGGGTTGTTGGGAGGCGACTCCGTCCTATCGGGTTCAGAAGCATGTTCGGGGTTTGGGGCGGCCATGTACCCCCTGCCATAGAAGACCAAATTGCTTCATTTGTGAATAATTTTAAGTTTTTTTCTGTTAGACTGACTTACTTCCATTATGGCAGAAGTTGTTGTTTCAGCTCCTATCTTACAAGTACAACAAGTTTTCAGCTAAATTTATCAAACTTTTAATCTAGATCAAGTAATATGTTCAATGTATGTGCCTTTTGATCAAGTAATATGTTTGCTTGCTGTTGATATAAAGTCTTCTGATATCATGTTTTCTTTTTATTAGTAAGGTAGTATGGTCAAGTTTTTATTGAAGTTGACTTTGGAAATTGGTATTTTGGAAGAAGGTTTTCTTTTTAGAGATTATGTTTAGGTATCATTATTTCAATATACTGATTATTAGTTTAGCAAATGTGTATCATAATCATTTGTTGTATCTCTGAATGCACTCTAATCTTGATCAAACAACCCAAATGTTTGCTAATTTGATATGTAATATCTATTGCTTCGTCGAATTAAACTTTTTTTTACCTATATATCAACATTTTCTATGTCACAATATCTCTATAATGATATAACAAATCTCTAAACCTAGGACAATATTATTGTAAAGAAGAATAAATATTTAATTAAAGTTATGTCTATATTCTATCCAAAATGGTTCAATGTTTCTATAAAATGATAGAATATTTATTTTAAGCTATGTGAACATTTGATTGAAACTATATCAATATTTTCTCTAAAATGGTTCAATATTTCTATAAAATATTTCAACATATGTTTTAAGCTATGTCAACATTTAACTGAAACTATGTCAATATTTTCCGTACATTGGCTCAATATTTATGTAAAACAGTTTGAACATTTCTGTGAAGCTATATCAACATTTAACTGAAACTATTTCAACATTCTCTGTACAATAGTTCAATATTTATGTAAAACAGTTTGAACATTTCTGTTAAGCTACGTCAACATTTATCTATTTATATATCAACATTTCTCTATAACTAGAATTTGTTTAGTTTATTAAGTAATTAATCTGGTATATGTAACTTTTTTTGTTTGATAGGTGCAAGTCGACGGAAATTTCGAAGAGTGGCTACCACAACTAAACAATATGTTAAGAGTATTTCATGATATTTCTGTATTCAAAATACGTGATGTTTATGTCTATTTTACTCATAGTTTACTATAATTAAGCCTTTTGCTATAACTCTTTTGAAATTACATTGTTTATTTAAAAAATACAACTTCAAATTTGTAGTTTGGACTTCCCACCCGTCACTTTTCCCTTACAACCACGTTGCCCGCAAAAATGATGCCAAATGCGCGCGTAGAAAAAAAAAAGTCAGGCGTGCAGGAAAAAATAAAGTCAGGCGCGTGGGTGTTTCAAACTGTTGTTCGTGCGGGAAAGAAAAAAGTCAGGCATGTGGGTATTTCAAACTGTTGTTCGCGCGGGAGAGAAAAAAGTCAAGCGCGCCCTGCTAGTTTCATTTTTTTAGTTCGAAAAGGTGGCTTAAAGAAACAGCTCAAAGCAAACTGGGCCGCACGACCGTTTTTTTGGGCTTTATACTCATTTTGCTTAACTGGCCACTGGTTACCAGACAGGAGCCCCCCTTGCCAACCCCATGCTGACTACATTCCTGGATTCATTGTTTTATAGTTTCGCACAACCAAAGTGTCCCGAATGGGCATTGCACCGACTATTTTCTTTACGTAACGTAATTATGTAGTCACTAGGTTCGTGCCCGTGCGTTGCTACGGGGAAAAACAATCGATACAATTTGCAATCCGTAAAAAGAAGGTCTTCATTTACATACATAATTAAACCAAGTTTTAAATTCATAACTTCGAACGCCGTAAATAAGTAAAATTTCCAACTATGGTTGTAGGAGAATAATCAATTGGTTTGCCTGTTATACGGCTAAGATAATGTTTCACATCTCCAGACGTAGTTTCCACTTTCCAGTACAATTGGTTTGCCTGTATACGGCTAAGATAATGTTTCACGTCTCCAGGCGTAGTTTCTGGTATGCATTCTCTTCGAACGCCAATACATCAATCACGAATTTCTGTCTCATTCTCTTGCCATCTTGTGTGTATGTCTATAAATGTCTCATAGCAAGTCCAATCTTCTACCTTTTACTGACAGTATAGTACCTAGTTTCAATGACAAACAAACGAAATGGTAAATTCTCTATGAGCTCGAGTACCGTTTCAATGGCCTGCAACATTCACCACCATTTGAAAAATCAGAAGTCATAGTCGTCAAGGTTCAACATAAGTCAGACATGTACTAAGTTGGACAAAAAAATAGATGCGAATAAGCAGAACTCACCTACCATATCATAGAGAATGCTGGGCTTCTCTAACTCTAGATTCATCAAGAGAGACCTCAGAGAGAAGATGCACACATTCGTTGGTCTGATACTCCATTGCTGGTTAACTGTGGAGCATGCCTTTTACTTGCTGAGATGCAATTTTCACCAAGCCACCATACCGCCATATACCAATGGCACATAAGAGCTTCCACTCTTGGTACCCCTTGAGGCAGAGTATCAGTCAACAAATTTCATTGCCGAACATCCCTGCGAACATTGTAGGTCGAATTCAGATGGGACAAGTTTAACATAGTGAGGTAAGTCATAAGACTGATCTAAACAAAAAAAAGTAGGACTGATCTAATGGTAAAGGTCATCAGCTAGCATTTTCTGCATGTACACATGACCTAGGAGATTGCAAGAAGGGGATTTTCTTGATTGAAATAACAATCTATAGATAAATGTACTGCACCCATGTACTAAAAAGAATGGCTACAATTTTCATTGAGAAACAGTTACCAATTTTCTTCGAAATGGACAAAACAAAATGCTGACCTCCCAAAGGTGGGTCTCCCTGATCATGCACTGCTCAAACACCTGCAGCAATGGGTATTGATAAAATATTGTCCACCAATTATAACAGAATGATTCAAGCATAATTGAATTGGGAAACCTAATAGCTCATCCCACATTTTAGTAAGGGGTGTTTTTATAGTACCAAGATCATTACATCAAACTTCTTAGTATCTTTAAACAATTCGAGAAGGTTCAGACTAACTCAGCTAGATATCAGGGTTGTAACCAATTGAACATTATTTCAGATCAAATTAACCTCCCCGGTCCAGAGACATATTTACTTGCCTTGCATTACATGGCACACAGATCAAATTTCTGTTGTGTCGCGCCCATGTATGCACCCCTATCACCCATGACCTCGTGATTAGATGTGCTCAACTGAAGTACCTCTAGGGCAAAGGATATCACATAGATCAAAGAGCAATCATAAACACCGGCATTCAAACTGAGATAAGGACTGAAACAAAATAGACACCAAAGGGCAAAGGCAAACAGTTTCTAAACCACCATTACCAGGATTGACAAGATTACAAATGTGGCGTATGCAGGATCCACAAGATCATACTGCACATGTATTCCAAGCAAGGGTTTTTTTCCTTTGGGGCTAAGGCCTAAAACCCATTCTTAGAGGTATTCTTCTGTCACTTGAACTGTGAAAGAACAACAAAACACATTCATGCGCATGTGGTTTTTTTGAGAATGCTATAACACCACATGCCATACAAACATGACAAAGGAATGAAATCATTCAGAACTAATGTGAAGGTATAATTTTATGAAGGCATTTGGCATAGTGATAAATAATATTAAACATGTCTTGGAAGCATACCTGATGAGAAATTACATAGGATCGCAAATTTGCAACTCACCTTGTTCATGATCAGTAGATTCCTTTAACGAGCATGTCTGCATTGTCTCAGAGTGTGCTAGCTTGATATCTATTTCATGTCAACTGTAATGAACCAACTCTAGATTTGCATATAACTGCTGCTTTTTAGAGGGCACACATGATCCATATATCAATTTGAGAGATGGAAACAATGGAGACCTCAATGCACTCAATCGATGGATCTTGCAGTCGAATTATGATTTCAGGCACTCAACCGATGGATCAATTTCAGGCACGACAATGGATGTCAATTTCAAGAAAGATCGGATAATGGACGTACCTCCACGTTGTCAAAGATTAATAACGGGAGCAGAATAGCACAGGGAAATTATGTAATTTGCTAGTAGCAGCAATAAAAGGATTTAGAGAATATATATACAGAAATTGACATTGTATCTGAAAAGAACAAAAGGTTCCTAAAACATACCCAGGAAGATCGATGTAATTTGTAATGTTTTAGAGAACTCTTGAGCCAAACAAGAATAAACCATCTTTATAAAATCAATAGCTTTCCTATAGGAAGAAGCATCATTTTATTAAGTAAGATCTACACATGTCTTTGAATACAAAATGCAAAAATAGCTGGCAGGCAGATAAAATGTTTATTGAATACATCTAGTCATGCCTGGATACATCTATAAATACGTCACAGCAACCCCTTCATACTGCATGTAAAGAAATCTTTTCAGAGTAGTAATTTTTATTGACAATACCGAAACCTGGCAGTTCTCGGCACTAAGCATACCTAATGTTACCAGTCTAATATTCATCTATTTAGAACTACCCCCTAAAAACAGAAATATTTATTCACATGCACTTGATTATATGAAACCAAAACATAATCCTTAATCTGAATATTAGACTGACCCCCTCTTTTCTCTAGTCCTCTCCTGTGCAGTCAAATCTGTTTTGTGTGACTCCTGGTCACCAAATTCAATGGAATTGTTTCAGATGGGGATTGCCCTCACGCTGCTTCCTAAAAATATATATACTGACTGTCTATGACCTAGACCAAAAGGCAAGAGAAAATGCACATGTTCTAGTAGTTGTTAATGTTCTCGAAATTATAAAACACGACACTGTCCAACATGATCTCGCAGAAGCTGCCTTCCTTGTCGATTTCAGTGACGACCTCTGCACCCAAACAGAGTGAATGAAAACTCAGTGAGGCTACACATCACAAGACCCCGTGGAACAAGAGGTTCGCCAAGAGCAGTAATGTTGACCTGGGAAGTGCTCATTGCTCAAGAGGTTCAAAGACACAGGATTATTCAACCTCACGGTTAGACACAGGATTATTCAACCTCACGGTTCGGGCGTGACAGCGACGGACATGACGGCGAGGACGGCGATCCCTGTCGTGGTTCGGCGAGGAGGGACGGCGTGGACGGAGCTGTCGTGGATGGCGGCGCGGAGGGCAGGCAGCAACAGGCGTCGACGCAGAGAGACGACAACAACGGCAGCGCGGAGAGGGCAGCGACGTCAGGGCGTCGGCGCGAGGGGGCGGTGGGGGGACGGCGACGCGAGGGGATGGCGGCGCGGCGGGGCGGCAGGGGGGACGGTGGTGCGGCGGCTCGAGGGGACGGCGGCGCGGTTTGGCGAGCGGGAGAGGAAGAGCGTGTGGATGCAGAATCGCGGGGGAGGAGAGAAGAGGATCGCGATGGAGAATTTCGCGGCCGTGGATCCTCGCGGAAAATCAGGTTTTGATTTCTCGGTATTCTCGGTGATCCCAGGCGGGAGGGGATTTGCGGAGCGGAGCGACGAAACGTCGGAGGGGTCTGTGGAGGCGGAGAAAAACCGAGACTTTGGTTCTTTTTAGAGTAAAGATTGGTACTTTGGTGTCTGAATTAACTGAGCTCTATTTTTGTTTCATTCCATGATAATTAATACTCTCTGTGGTATTGGCTTTTCTATATGCGCTGTTTTTACTATCATCTATAAAAATTATATATTAGACGCAAACGCAAAAATTTAAAAAGACCAAAACGGACAGAGTACTTTGATGTTTATATTGGGTGGGCTCCATCTGAGTTTTCAACCAGGTCCCGAAAATCTCAGGATCGAGCCTGCTGCATTCTTCGGCCCATTTACTACCGGGATGCATGGGCCCGGTGACGTCACTATTGAACAGCAGACACGATGAATCGGTGAAAAGTGGTGAAAACTTTTGACACTGAAAAACGTGTCCTATGAAAAAGAGCACGGTTGTCAATGTAAAATTTTTTTGTGACTTTTGAGGAACTAGCCCTGTCTCGCGCCAGAGCCCAGGCAGGAAGGAAGGCAGGACCGCAGGAACAGAGTCACTGCTGCGAGAAAGACGCAATCACGAGCGAGAAGTTTCCGGTCTCCGCTCGCAAGTCCTGTCCTGCGAGGCGGTGAAGGGGTGTCGTGAACCCTCTCGAACTCCCTTGATCCAAGGATAGAAACAGCTGCGAGGTGGTGAAGGGATGTCGTGAACCCTCTCGAACTCCCTTGATCCAAGGATAGAAACAGGACATCGGGAAATCGCTGCGCTTCTCCGAACGTCTCTCCGGCCACCGCAAATTGACGATTAGCCGCTTCGGCGCCGTCGACCACCAAACAAAATCTATTTCCCGCTGGGTTATGCGCCGCTTAGGGCACTAGCTGGGATCAAATTTCGTACATACCAATCAGTCTTGGTGTGGTACGCTGTTTTCCTATCCGGTTCGTGCCGATGGCGTCGACTGGAGGAGGAGGAGATGGGAGTTTGGGATCTCGTCCATCCCGGGTCCAAGGTGAAGCTGACCCTAGCATTGCCGAACTGCTGAAGAAACTCAACCTGACAGAGAAAGAGGGGGAGTGTGCTGTCTTCAGCGATGAGGAAGATGATGGGGCGTCGGCAGCGACGGAGTGGGCACTACTGGGAAAAGTTATATCCCCGGGTGTGGTCCATAGGTCCACGATCATTGGCGCCGTGAGGCCAGCGTGGGGTAACCCATTTGGCTTGAAGATTCGATCGATAGGTGAGAAGACTGAGAACTTATTTGTGGCAGAATTTGGCTGCAAGGAAGACAAGGAGCGCGTCCTGGCGAGTTCGCCGTGGGTGTTCGGCAAGTATGCAGTAATCCTTCGTGAGTACGATGACAAGTTGAAGCCATCGGAAATTCGTTTCGACCGGATGGAAATATGGGCAAGGCTCATTGACTTGCCGCTGGGATGGATGAATCAACATAGAGGAATTCGCGCGATGAGACTACTTGGGGAGGTGATAAAGATGGATGTGGATAGGGTTGGCAAAGCAAGCGGTCCGTTCTTGCGAGCTAGAGTTGTAATTGACATTAACAAGCCAATCAAGCGGGGTGTTCTGTTGAAAATGTCCAAGGAAGGCGCCCCAGAGTTTTTTGATGCTCAGTATGAGAAGCTGCCGTACTTTTGCCGCTCCTGTGGGGTGATAGGGCATTCGGATCTAGTGTGTGAGACACCGGCCCCAAGAGATGCAGAAGGAAAGCTACCTTATGATCTGAGAATCCGAGTGGATGATAGAAAGAAGAAACCCCAGAGCTTTGCAGAGGCAGCTGCTGAATCTCTCGGCAGTGGGTCGTCCACAAGCTCCAAGCATACCAGGGGACCATCCAACAAACCTGAGGGGAGACGTGCGGAAGGGCGGAGGGATAAGATTCCAAGGGAGATGGAGGGAGAGGTCACGTCTCCAATGAAGGAACAGGTGGCCGATGATGTGAAGAGAAAGGAAACAATGGAATTGGGAGCCAGCCGTTCGTTATTTCAGGAGGGCGATGGGCGGAAAACATTCAGGAAGAGGAAGTCAAAGAATGTGACAACTCTGGCAGATTCTACGCCAGACCTCTACCTGAATACTATGGAGGCTGGCGACCTGGTTCCAGTTGCCTTGGTGAGCTCGCGAGTTAACCAGCTGGCTGGTAATCGAGACGAAAAAGATGAGGCTTTAGAGGAGTTGCTGAAGAAGCAGAAAAGATGTACTGTCACCCAAGAAGCGCGATCGGCGGCGGCTGCGTGTGACAGCCCCCGCCGGGCACAATGAATTGCCTAAGCGTGAACTGCTGGGGCTGTGGGCGGTCCGAGGCAGTTCGTGATTTGCGTCTCTTGGTAGAGACGTCGAAGCCCGCGGTGGTTTTCTTAATGGAGACGAGGCTTTCTGAGGAACGAGCGCTGGGGATGATGAAGGAACTAGGGTTTTCGAATGGTTATGCAGTGGCGGCGGATGGCTTGAGCGGGGGGCTGGCTCTTTATTGGAGGAGGGATATTATAGCGGCGTTGCAGAGCAAGTCACGATCGCACGTTGATGTAATCCTCTCGAGCGAAGCTCTTGGCGCTAGGCAATGGAGGCTCACTGGATTCTACGGGGAGCCAAGACGGGAGTTGAGGAAAAATAGCTGGTATCTCTTGCGGTTTTTACGGGCACAGCTCGATCTTCCATGGCTGTGTACGGGGGATTTCAACGAGGGTTTAGCAGCTGAGGAGCACTATGGAGTGAATGAGAGGGAACCATGGCAGTTGGCGGGTTTCCAAGAAGCAGTGGTGGATTGTGGTTTCCTGGACCTGGGCTTCAATGGTTTACCATATACCTGGGATAACCGACAAGAGGGGGATCGGAATGTCAAAGTCCGTCTAGACAGGGCTTTGGGAGATCACAAATTCATGGAGGTTTTTGGGGAAACGGTGGTCAAGCATGTGCCGATGACGTTTTCAGACCACGCGGCTTTACTGGTTGAGATTAAAGAGTTGCAAAATCCCGATCGACAGAGGCGGCAGTGGAAAGCTAAGCCGTTCCGATATGAACACATGTGGCAAAGACATGATGGATATGTGGACTTTGTTAACCAGGCCTGGGATCCTGGGATTGCGAACGGTGATTTGCGGTTGATGTCAGCATCCCTGGTGGACCTGCAGAAGTCTTTCCGTGCTTGGGACAGGGATGTTTTTGGATCGGTTCGACAGAAACTAAAACACTTGAGAGAGGAGCTCGAACTAGAGAGGAGCAACACACTGTACCGGGGGCCGACAGTAAGGGAACGGTCCTTGATGGCTGAACTAGCTGAGACCCTTGCCAGGGAGGAGGAGATGGAACGACAACGCTCACGAGCAGATTGGTTGCACGCTGGTGACAAAAACACGGCCTACTTCCAAGCTAAAGCCAAGGCAAGAGCGCGCACTAATCGCATTTGGGCGCTAAAACGTGCTGATGGCTTGGAGGAGACGACGCAAGAGGGCCTTGAATGCATGGCGTCAGAGTTTTATCAAGGTCTCTTTACAGCCCAGGAGGATCTCCAACCAGAACTCGTATGTCAGTATGTGCCAAGAAAAGTAACAGCAAATATGTGTGTGACACTTGAAAGGCCATACACACCGGAGGAGGTGGAGAAAGCCCTGTTTCAGATGGGGCCGAGCAAAGCGCCGGGAGCCGATGGTTTCACAGCGGGTTTTTTTCAGAAGCACTGGCATTTAGTGAAGGAGAAGGTGGTTTCGGCGGTGTTGGGCTTCCTGCATGGTGATGAGATGCCAGAGGTAACAAACCATACTATTTTGGTTCTGATTCCAAAGGTGGCTAACCCACAAGAACTTACCCAATTCCGGCCGATATCTCTTTGCAATGTGCTTTATAAGATTTGCTCTAAGGTCATGGCTAACAGACTCCGACTTGTTTTGGATGAGATCATCTCCGATGAGCAAAGTGCTTTTGTTCCAGGAAGACTAATCACGGACAATGTGCTCATTGCTTATGAATGTATTCATTATCTGAGAAATAAGAAAGGGAAGTCAGGGGCCTGTGCAATCAAGCTCGACATGGTGAAGGCGTATGACCGTGTTGAGTGGAGGTATTTATATGATGTGATGATGGCTCTGGGCTTCCCTTTGTCATGGTGCAATTTGGTGATGAGATGTGTTACCTCAGTGAGCTTCTCTGTGCGAGTAAATGGGGTTCTCTCACCAATTTTTAAACCTACAAGGAGAATTCGACAAGGTGACCCGATATCACCGTATTTGTTCCTATTGGATATCCCATCTCCTGTTTGCTGATGATTGCTTGATTTTCACTGAGGCATCAGTGAGAGGAGCATAACGAATTGCTGAGATTTTGGACCTATATAATAAGGGCTCTGGACAGCTGGTGAACAAACAGAAATCAGCGGTCTTTTTTAGTGCGAATTGTGAACAAGATACTAAACAAGGGGTGCTTTCGTCCTTGGGAATTCCTACAGAAGCACTAGGTGAAAAATACCTGGGACTTCCAACTGCTGTAGGGAAGATCTCTGAGGGGACTTTTGATTATATAGCTGAACAGATAAGAAGATTCATACATGGGTGGGGAGGCAATATGCTAAGTTGTGCAGGTCGTGAGGTCCTTCTCAAAGCTAATGCACAAGCTGTCCCAACCTACCCAATGAGCTGTTTTAAACTACCAGCACCAGTATGTAAGAAGATGAAAGCGTATATATCCAAGTATTGGTGGGGAAGCTCTATTGATAACCACAAGATTCATTGGCAGCGATGGTCGAAGTTGACAAGATCCAAAGGAGATGGAGGAATGGGTTTTCGGGACTTGCCGCTGTTCAACCAAGCGATGTTGGGAAAACAGGGCTGGCGATTGATGGTAAGACCAGATTCCCTATGTGCAAGAGTGTTGAAGGGCAAATACTACCCAACAAGCAGCTTCTTGAGTGCGACAAGAAGGAAGAAGAGCTCTGAAACATGGCGGGCGATTCTCTTTGGCCGACTGGCTCTAGTGAAAGGACTGATCAAACGAGTGGGGCCAGGTGATTCTATTAATATTTGGTCAGACAACTGGATTGGGGGTAACACATCTATGAGGCCGATGTTCCGTCTTCAAGATGTGCAAGTGGAGAAGGTGTGCGACCTCTTCCTGCCTGGAACTCGGCAATGGGATGAGCAGCTGGTTCTCCAGTCGTTCAGCGCCCCGGATGCGGAAGAGATACTTAAGCTGAAACCTGGCACGAGACTCACCACAGACATTGATGCTTGGGCTCATGAGAAAAATGGTTTGTACTCGGTAAGATCCTGCTATCGGATGCTGAAACGAGAATGCGACCAGGAAGAAGCTTCTAAGCAGAGTGAAGCAAGTGCATCAGGAGATCAGTTTTGGTGGAATAAGTTGTGGAAACTCAGAGTGCCACCCAAGATACGTGTCTTCTGGTGGCGAGCACTGCAGAATTTCTTACCCACCAAGGAAGAGCTACAGAGGAGGCATGTGCTACAAGAAAATCATTGCGAAGCATGCGGAGAACAGGGAGAATCTTTGTTTCATGTGGCAATCACCTGTACACATGCTGTTCGATTCTGGCAGAAGGTGAAGGAGATGACGGGATGCAAGCTACCGAAGTTACACCCAACAACATGGACCCGTGATTTATTGACTGGAGACCTGTGCTCGTAGAAGGAGGCGGCACTGATTATTTGTGGGGCATGGTCTCTGTGGTCAGGTCGAAATAACAGACGCCATGGGCGCCAACAACATGGACCCGTGATTTATTGACTGGAGACCTGTGCTCGCAGAAGGAGGCGACACTGATTATTTGTGGGGCATGGTCTCTGTGGTCAGGTCGAAATAACAGACGCCATGGGCGACGGCAATGGAGCCCGGATGCGGCAGTCAGACATGTTGCTGGGATGATCGAGGACATGCTCTGCCTAGGCCAGACAAATGAGGAAAAGGCGCCACGACAAAGGGGAGTTTGGAGTAAGCCTGCTCGTGGCTGGTGTAAGGTTAATATAGATGCTTCGTTCATCAGTTTCTCGTGCTCTGGTGCTGGCGGCGCAGTGATCAGGAATGAGGAAGGCAGCTTGTTAAGGGCATCGGCGAGAGCATACAGGAATGTGCCGGACGTCTTGACAGCAGAGGCTATGGCAGCACGGGATGGAGTACTGCTTGCAAGAACGCGTGGCTTGGAAAGGGTGGTGCTGGAGATCGATAACTCAACTCTGGCGCACCTTTTACGCTCGGAGGAAGGCGAGAGGAGTACTATCGCCGGTCTTTGGCATGAGATCAGAGAGCTAAGCAGGAGTTTTACTCTTTTTCAGTTTTCTTTTGTACACCGGGAAGGCAACGAGGCAGCTCACCTGTGCGCAAAGCTGGCCTCGGCGTCAGCCCCGATAGTAGTTTAGTCGAACTTCTTTCCAGCTGAGTTGGTTAGGATAGTCGAGTCGGATTGTAACCCTGCTATGAATCAATGAAGCTCCCTGATTACACAAAAAAAAAAAGAAAGACGCAATCACGCAAGCGGCAAGCCCCCATTCCGGCCTCCGGAGACCACCTGAACCTTCTCCATCTCTCCCGCCAACTCATCGTCGCTCATCAGCAGCTCCCCCACCCAACCCGCCGAGCACCCCACACACTTCCATCACGCTCCACGCTCTTCCCTCCCATCCCCTATATTAACCCTCTCCCACCCCCAATCCAACCATCACAACAACGACAGATCGATCACACGAGATCAAGTCACCAGCCATTGTTGATCCGCGAAGCAAAGCTTTTTAAGCTAGAAGCAATGGAGTTCTCCTTCGGCGGGTTCGGCGACCCGGTGTTGTCGGCGGCGGTGCAGCAGCTGGTGGACCTCCCCGACGAGCTGGAGCGGCAGCTGAACGCGCCGACGCGGGCCTACGTGCGCGACCGCCGCGCCATGGCCAACACGCCCATGGACGTCAAGGAGCTGCCGTCGGGGGCGATCGTCCTCGCCGTCGACATGCCCGGGGTCAGCCCCGCCGACGTGAAGGTCCAGGTGGAGGAGGGCAACGTGCTCACCATCAGCGGCGAGCGCAAGCGCCCCACCGAGGACGGCGCTGCCGATGGCAAGCAGCAGGCCGCTGAAGGCGGCGGCGGCGAGAAGCAGGGCGTCAAGTACCTGCGGATGGAGCGGCGGATGGGCAAGTTCATGAGGCGGTTCCCGCTGCCGGAGAGCGCCGACCTGGACAGCGTCAGGGCCGAGTACAAGGACGGCGTGCTCACCGTCACCGTCGACAAGAAGCCGCCGCCCAAACCGCGCGTCGTCCAGGTCATGGGCAAGTGAAGGAGGCGACGCACGCGTGATGGGTCGCCGTCATGGCGTCATCAGATCAGCTGGATGGTGCGAATAATGAGAAGGGTGTGATGCTGTGATGTCTGTGTTCCACTTGGTGAAAGTGGATTAGTGTGTCACTGAAAATAAGAGTTTGTAATGGGTGCTACGTGTATGAAGTGCTACGTGTATGAACTGGACTGTATTTTGTGTTTCTGCTTGAATTCTATGGGAACGAATGTGATGGATGCATTTCTTGCTGTAGTAGAAAAAATGAATCCAATTGTCTGGAATTAAGTTCAGAACTGGCTAGTACTTCCAAATCGACTACTACAAAACAAACAAGATCCGAAAATCTTTTCGTCACCAGAAGCCCCCGTTGGAGCAGAGGATCATCCTGGACAACCTCAAGGAGCTGAACGCCCTGACCCCGCTTCGCCTTCTCCGCACTTGTTTTCGTGGCACTTCCACTGCAACATCTTCATTAGGTTCTTCTGTACCACGACCCGCTGCTTTTCTCACGAACAACGCAATGAAAAAGCCCTCCAGGCCATCCTCAGGGTCCGTCCGAAGCAAATGTTCAGCTGGGAAGCAAGGGAAGCAGCGGTGAGGCTAAGTTCAGAGATTCCATTACACTGGGAGTTGCGTTAAACTGTTTGGTCGCAGGGAGCATACATCCTTCGAAAACGGGACGGCCGCGGCGGTGCCATTGTGGGAATGGAGTAGCGAGCTCGAATCCAAGGGATGTGGCTAAGGGCAGGACGGCGTTCACGACATCCTCGTTCTCTGCCTGGTGGATTGAGCATGTGCTGTAGACCAGCCTCTCCACTGAGGGAACTGCAAACGAAGGTGGATGTAAGCTTCAGCATGTGCAACGTTTATGCACTGGTATGCAGACTGTTCAACACACAAACTGAGTAGGACTAGGAACTTACACGATAAAGCATGTGAGAGAGCTTTCTTCTGAAAGGCGGAGAGCTTCGTGACCCTTGAGCTTGTACTCGCGTCATCCTGATCATCTGCATAACAACATTTTTCAGTGCTAAATATTCCAACAAAATATTGAAAAAGTGGACCCATCCGGCATCCCCTCCTTAAAACTAGGTAGTTCCTGAATGCTGATAAGAAAATCATCCTTGACAACTGAGTGCTGTGTTTCACAGTTTCAGGTCAGATTTTGACAAAGGAATAAACACCTTCTGCTAGCTACAGAAGGCTAATCTACCTCAGCACTCCAAAATTAAAGCCTAACACAACTGATAACACAATGATGCTAACAAAAACCAGACTCAAAGATAATGATTGGTAATACATTTACGTCTCATGGAGTTGACTAGGGTAAAATCCATGTATTCAACACACACTGTTATGAAACTGTGATCACAACCAACCTGACAATCTTAAAATTCCAGATTTAAAATCGATAAGTATATGTATGTCGAAGGACTGCTGCCACAAAGGCTTTTAGTTACCTCTAGAATGTGAAGGAAGCAAGTAGTCAAGTCTCTCTGTAGATATTCCAGAACCAGAGCAAGAAGGGTCCAACAGAATAGCACGGACCTGTAACAAATACAATTGCATCAACACATATGACAAAATTACAGATAGTTGTTCTGCAAAAGGAAAATCAACAGAACATGTGTGCAGTTAGGTTTTGTAATTTAAAAATAGAAGGGGAAGGGTCTATGACCTCAGAATATGACGGATCGTTGCTATCTATATCCAGAAAATCACCATTAACTGTTTGAATATCTATAGAAATAAGTTAAGAAAGTTATTTATGTATCAAATGCCATAATAAATATTGTAAGACAGAGTGGATAATGTATGAAAAAGAAGTACAATTATATTAGCCATACTTGGGAAGCAGGAGTAAGGAACACATATCGTCAAATGATGATCAAATAATTAGTCAACACATATGACAATTTAGGTCCACTGAAGATAGATTTACATTCTTTTTCCGTTTTTATGAAGAAAATAACAACACTAAGAGAGACAAACAGTAGACGGTCAACTTTAGTAGAAATTCTAATCAAGTCTGCCAGGATAAGTTGTATCAATATTTACAGGTACAGCAACAGATATTTAGTTGCCGGAATTATGCACGATTTCAAAGATAAATTTGTACAATTTAAAGGTCCAAATGGTAGATAGGCATTTTAAAAAGGAGACAAGGATGGTTGATTGTAAAAACGTATACAAAAGGAAAAATATAAATGCAAGGTTGGTATATCTGAAAGGTCATAAAGAAAGGATACTATTTGCTCCAGATCTTCTGACAGTATGTTGCAATGTCTTGGCCCTCTCTTTGTTAAGTTCACAAGCTACTATACTCCCCTCTCCATTCATGAGGGCAGCAAGGTGGACTGTTTTGTTCCCTGGAGCCGCACACGCATCAATAACCTAAGTTTTATATTCAATTGGAAATTAATAATTTGGCATTATATAACTAAAAGGAGATACAGCCAGAGTCATATTTATTTTCATCTAGTACATCAGAGAACAGCATTCTTTACAATAGAAATGACAGACAAAAAGGAATGATACCAACAAATAAGCATAGAGATCTCATTTGCTAAACAAAAATAATATTAAATTAGAGATAAAAAATATATAGGTACTATTACTACATGAATATCAACAATTTTTTTTGTTAAGCATAGATAGGAATTTAGCAAATATTTTGCAATCTCTTCTGATATGAACAGAATAGCAACTAAATCTCAAGGGAAACCATATGCTAAGTTGTGTATGCTAAGTACTAACATAAGCACTACTGTAGTCCAGATGGTATCATTCTATAAACGTCTAAACCAACAAGTCAGATGGTAATATAAATAAAATATTTTTCCGCTGAGCTGAAATATTGTAAAAGAATAAGCACGACAGATATACTAACCTTCCAACCTGGCTTAGGGCACAGTGCAACTGCTACCATACAACTAGCTTTGCCCTATAAAGGTCCAAATGAGGGGAAAAATACCATAAATCACATGTCCTTTCAAAAAGTAAACACTTGAAAATCACAAAGTCACCTGTAAAAACACTTTCCCGTTCGTATGACCAGTGAATGGCTATGCAAATCAGTTCCAGGTGGGAGCACCAACATGTCTGGAACCATATTATCTATATTGACCTATTTAATACAGAGTGATTAGTAAAGTTGCACAAAGAATAGTAGTGGTCAAAAGTAGGTTGCAGACTTGCAGTTGCACAAACAGCTTCGTAAAGAACATCAAACAAGAGCGATGCTACTTAGATTAATAATCTTGCTAAACATTAAAAGATAGATTTGGTACCATGTGTGTTTTGCTCAATTCTTCAACCACAGACTCCATAGTGGTCTTGAGCGTGTTAACACGAAGAAACCTGGGCTTTGGTTTGACTGAAAAGAAAAGAGAATAACGAACAGCAAGGCTATGAATAACTGTAGCAGCATATAGCTTATCTTTACTGAGAATTATGTACCATTGATAAGTAGATAGGAATCGTGCAATGCATAACCTTTCACCAAGTATAAAGTTACAGTCCTAATCTTGGCAACCAAGTACAGTTACAATCGGGGTGTGTGTGTGTGCTGTGGGGGGTGGGGGTGGGGGTGGGGGGGCATTCCTTAAAATAAAATCTGTAATTCAACTAACCAGGATTTGTCAATTATCTTAACAATCTAATCATGCAGTCTAGATAAATATTTACTAGTATTTTCTCTGAACCACTAATAATTTCGAACAACCCAACCACATTTGATCCTAATTCCTAACTCAACATTAAATGGCTAAGATAATAGTTTAGAAACACACACATCACAGGAGTGAGTAATAATTAATGATATGCTACAAAAGGAGAAGATAAGAAGGAACGGTACCTTCTGTTTTCCTGTCTAGCAAGTCTTCAACACTGCTGACTTTCCTTTTGGCACACATTCTATCAAGAGCCCTGCTAAGAGTTTCTCTGTGTGTCATGATTAATTGCTCAGCTGATCCAGAAACTGCAATTCCCTAGAAATGCGATTTCATGTCAGAATTTCTTGAATAGGAAGAAGAGGAGAACGAACATAACTGATGAAGTTGAATGACGTGTTGAACTTGAACGGTTGTCTCAGCATAAGCAAATGACTACTTGGTAAGACAAGTAGTCAAGTACTCAATCCAATCCACAACTCAAAATATAAACATTTTCTAGCAACAATATAAAGGTTAGATAAAGTAAATGGACACAAACTGTTCAACTAAGTTGATCAGTTCAAAGGTCTAAAATGGTGACAGACCTGACCAATGAGAATGTCATAGGCAGTCACAGTGACCAATTCCTCCTGTCTCTGCAATTAAAAGTAGAAAACGTAGTGAACTTGTGCCTTCCTGCCTGAAGGTTGTTACACATTTGTAATAAAGAGTCTGACTAAACTTTGAAGTCAGCATATTAAGCAGTCAACAGCACTGGTAAAAATTGATGCAGAACGAAGGAATTTAGTTCTATCAGAACATTTGATTCAGTTGGCTGACCTTCCATTTGCTATTTAGGACTCCACTTGATCCTAAAACCTCCTTAAGTATTGGAAGATCTGATGAACGGAAATAAAGGAACATGAAGGAAGAAGTTAACACAACAAACAAAATTAAGCCCCCCAAGTACAACAGAACATAAACTGCTGTTTTCTCAACTGAAACAGCAGAAATCCTAGCCACATTCAGAAGGTCAAACATGACAATATTCCAACTACACCAATCTGTGGTTGTATTAACTTTTCAAATCTGACTTGTTTCAAAGACAATGACTTGTGCAAAAATAATGAAGTGTCAAGCAGTGAAGGTAGCACACTGTGCGACATACAGGTCTGATCTATACAAGATACTGTATGACTCCATATGCGTGCATCAGCAGCAACATTGCATTTCCTTTGCTTGGTAGGATTATATGGCTACAACTCCACACTTAATACAACCTAGCAACCACCCCAACACAAGAATAACAAACACGGCCGAGGCATCCAGTCAGACACCTGGAACGAATTGTGGCACATGGTGGCATTCCGTCGAACATCTAGTGCGCGGGTTCGCGCAGACACAGCCGGAGCGAAGCCCGTACTTACACTTGAGGGTCTGGCAGACGAGCGCGAAGGTGGCGCGCTTGTTGCGGACGGTGGGGGAGTAGACGAGGGACTTGATGGAGCCCGCGGCGCGCCTGGTGGCGTCCCCGCGCAGCACGCGCCGGAGCACCGCCGCCGCCTCGCGCCGAGCGAAGAACGCGGCGCGCTCCGCCGCGTCCCGACTCGCCATGCGGCGCGGGGGCCGCCCATTCCCTCCGGTCGGCGCGGGACCGTGGCCGCGATTCTTAGGCCGTTGCGGCGGCGGCGACATGGCTGATGGCGCCCGTCTTTGGAGTTCCGAAATTGCGACCGTCGGTTTTGTTCGCTGCCGCGGACACGGCTGGTTGCCCGTACTCGCTAGGGAAGAGCGGCCCCGTTTAGGGCCTGTTTATTCCCGCAGAAAGGCCGTGTTCGGTAAATTTTTTTTTTTGACAGTATTAAATGCAGTTTTGACCACTAATTAGGGGTATTAAATAAAGTCAGTTTACAAAACTACCTCCACAACCTCCGTAAATTCGCGAGACGAATCTAATGAGACCTTTGACCGCACGATTAGAGGATGATTACTGTAGCATTACTGTAGCAAATCATGGATTAATTAGGCTCGTTAGATTCGTCGCGCAAAGTTGCACTCATCTGTGAAAAGGTTTTGTAAATAGACATCGTTTAGGGCTCCATGCATGCAAGATTCCTTTTGAAATTTTTTTGACAAACTCCAAATGAACACGAAACTTTTGAAACTTTAAAACTTCACTATTCATCAAAGAGAATCTTACATGCATGGAGTATTAAACGTGTGTTAATGACAAAACCCATTCATAACCCCCGGTAACTTTGCGAGACGAATCTAATGAGCCTAATTTGGCCATGATTAGACAACGTCGTGCTACAGTAAACAATCTCTAATGACGGATTAATTAGGCTTAATAGATTCGTCTCGCGATTTTCCGTCCATCCGTGTATTTAGTTTTATAATTAGATCATGTTTAGTCCTCCTAATCTTCGATTTAGAATTGAAAACTTTCTTTTGCAAACTTACAACTCTAAACTAAACAGGCCCTTAGTTTTCCGGTGCTAGACTGTTCACAACTTTGATCACTAATTAAAGGTATTAAATAAAGGTATTTTACAAAACTAACTCCAGAACCCCTGCATTAGGAACCCTGAAGAATCTAATGAGACCTTTGACCGCATGATTAGAGGATGGTTACTGTAGCATCACTGTAGCAATCATCGATGAATTAGGCTCATTAGATTCGTCTCGAAAAGTTACGCTCATCCGTGAAGAGTTTTGCAAATAGACTTCATTTAGTACTCCATGCAAGAAAGATTCCCTCCGTGCTAGATGCTAGACTAGAAAAACAAACGAGCTCAGCATGGCCCTCCACGCGGTTAAATTTGTTTTATTATTTTATAATAAATCAAATTCATTCCAAAACTATCACGATAAAAAAACAAACGAACAATAGACATTAATTACTCGATATACTGATCTAATCATATGCAATAAGGACTTTTATATCTAGCCACATATACAAATTTTTTTAGAATAAATACTGCAAAATTAACAATATATAGTCCAAATTTTTTCTCCATGTGCCAATCAATTTCTACTCATGTCAATTTAAAATACTCTTAGGGTGATAATAGTAAAAACAACTATTAACTTAAGTTTTTAATAAAATGGTGTAGATTATAATCCAATAATAACCATACAAACATAATTCTTCAATTATGTTTTAATATGGAGACTTGCATTAGTCTTGATTGTTTCATTCAACGAGGAAAAAATGACCTAATTTGATTATTCATATTGTTTTCTATATTATTTTATTTGTCTCCTATCATCATTCAACTACTAATGTTTATTTAATTTTTTAATGATCAATACGAATACTATTCGTACAAGACCATCATCACTTCTCTTTTGTTTTAACCCTAAACAAATCATCATACAAGTAGACCATATAATAGTAGAATCCACAACTAAAAAACTTAAAATTACATTAATGTTTCTAAATAAATTAGATCTCACAGGACAGCCAGTCCAAAACAATACTATCGTTAATCAAATAAAACACTAATGGGTTAGCTCATGCTGGCCCTCTTGAAAAGGCGAAAAGCTGGAAAGAGCATGACATAGTCACCTACGCGTAGTCTTCCTTGACCAGCTCACTTGCCCCTGCAAAAACACATTTCCACCCCTCCAAAACCACCAAATCACATACCAACCCCGCCACCTGCAGCGAGGCGCTCCCCGTCCCGAGAAGAGTCGAGGAAAAATCTCGCATTCGCATAAAACAAAGCAGCGGCCGAAAAAAAATGGAGGCATGAGCTCCGCCTCCTCCCCGTCCCCCGCCGATCCCCCGCAAACCCTAGCCCCGACCTGAGCGCCGGCGGGCTCGCCGGCCGGAGGAGGAGTCGCGCCCCCACCCCCACCCCCACACATCCGCCGCGGGCGGGGAGCGGGCGAGAGATGCCGTCGCACGGGGATCTGGACCGGCAGATCGCGCAGCTGCGCGACTGCAAGTTCCTGCCCGAGGCGGAGGTCAAGGCGCTCTGCGAGCAGGCCAAGGCCATCCTCATGGAGGAGTGGAACGTGCAGCCAGTCCGCTGCCCCGTCACCGTCTGCGGCGACATCCACGGCCAGTTCTACGACCTCATCGAGCTCTTCCGCATCGGCGGCGACGCGCCCGACACCAACTACCTCTTCATGGGCGACTACGTCGGTGCGTGGCTGCGCGTCCCTACCCTATCTCTTCTCTCACGCGGCTACCCCTGCTTCCCGTCCTCTTATTACTCGTGCGCTCGGACCTGCCGATGCCTGATTCAGCCGATCTGTCATCTGTGGGAATTGGTGCGGACGAAGTAGGGGATTTTTAGATCCTGCGGAAAACCTGAACGGTTTATTGGTCCTTGTGTGGCCGACCGGCCGGATTGTTGGAAAAATTTGGCTCTCAGGAAATTAGGGAACATCTTTACTGCTTACGTAGGCTATTGGAGTTCTTTGTGTTTCGACTTGTGGAGGCCAATGCCCTTTGTTGTGTATGCGTCACTTTTGGGTCTAGCGCACTAGGATCTTGTTGGCACCCTTGCCTTTTCGCTCCTTTGCGTATTGAGAAGACAATAATTCCCATTTATTGGCATTTGGATTCCTGTTACGGTGGTTTTGTGAGGTATGTTTGCGAGTATGGTCGACCGTTGGTCTGTTGTTTGGTGCCGATCTTTATTAAGTACGACAAAAAACTTTCGCCTGATTCCACTTCAATTTAGATATGCTGATGCCATACGCAATGTTGTTTATTTGAATGCGTGAAGGGGATTTTTTGTTTGAGTAGAGGCGATGAATAATTTAGTAGCTGCTTTCATTTCCATGTATAGCTTATATAGCATAACTGTCGTGTTTTATTAAATTGATTACGTGGTTTGTTTCTGCAGATCGTGGCTACTATTCAGTGGAAACGGTTTCTCTGTTAGTGGCTTTGAAGGTCCGGTACAGAGATAGAATTACGATACTTAGAGGAAATCATGAGAGCAGACAAATCACTCAAGTGTGAGTTCACATCTCCTAGTATTTGGATTTTATATTGCAACTCTTAATTGCTAGTTCCTGTTTTCATTATCAAGTACTTGACTACTTGTACAGTAGCTACAAGTGGTCGAGATGGATCTTTTTTTCCCATAATAATTACTCATTTGGAAGGGCGGGCCTGGTGCAGTTGGTAGAGTACTACCACCTGTAACCGGAAGGTCCCGGGTTCGAGCCACGGCCTCCCCGTATTGCACATTGCGGGGGTAAGGCTTGTCGCTAATAACCCTTCCCCAGACCCCGCACAGTGTGGGAGCTCTCAGCACTGGGTACGCCTAATAATTACTCATTTGGCATCCCATTCCTCAACTATAACATGTCTAAAATAGTAAATGTTTAGTTGAAACTTGATTATTCCACATAAAGCACTTGTGCTTGTATACAGGGCTTTAACAACACTTGTTCAATAAGTTATCCTCAGTATGCTGGACTATGGTAGGGAAAATGTGTTGATTTAGTGTGGTAAACTGCAATGCTATTGTTGTGTCAACATGGTTTGCATTGTCAACTATTTGTTTACAGGAAGGCATCCAGCTAGATATGTGGCCACCTTATTTTTATGAATTTTGTGCCCTTGTAACACACTTAATGGCCTCATTGTGTCTTTCGTTAGTCATTCATAGATTTTACTGCTGTAACTATTATTTCTCTATGCAGTGTCCTAGGTCATTGAAATGAACTTCACTTGCACATGCCAAATCATAATTGCACGACACATGCATGTGCCGATTCTTTACAAGCTATTCTGTGAACTTTGTAGTGTATGCCTGTAATGCATCCAGCTTGACCTTGACTTTTTTGTTACAGGTATGGCTTCTATGATGAATGCTTAAGAAAATATGGAAATGCAAATGTATGGAAGTACTTTACAGACTTATTCGATTATTTGCCTCTCACAGCTCTTATAGAGAATCAGGTATGCACTTCAAATTATTATGGTTAATGACTTGATGCTATTATAGGCTGGCTGAATATATGCCTGACATATGAGAAACATCCATCTTGCAGGTATTCTGTCTTCATGGTGGCCTCTCTCCATCATTGGATACATTGGATAACATTCGTTCTCTTGATCGCATACAAGAGGTAGGCAACAATGCCGCTTTTATTATGAACTAGGTTTTCTTTTCCCATATACCGTATCATCAGATTGTGACTTGTGGATATATTGAATGCTGTAGATAATTGTGATATTTGAAAAATAGTATATTTATATATATTCTTGGCTATGCGCACATAATAGATCAGCCATGTGGCCATAAGTGTTTAGTTGTTTATGTACAGAACTGTAAATCCTTAATATCGGTTTAGGTAGAAACATCGTACCACTAATTTAGTTCTTTTTTTTCTAGACAAATGTCTTCCAAACTGTTGTGTGATATTTTACAATCTCATGTCATTTTGATACAATTTTAAATCAGCTTTTGATTTGGAGGGCCATTTAGATCATCAGACGAGTACAACAACTAAAAAGCAACAAATTTAGCCATTTGGTTGAATCTTAAAAGCTCATAGTGAAAAGCCAACATTCTCTAACACGTAACAACCTTGAATCCTGCCATTTTGCATTTGTACTTAACTATACAAGGTTGCTATCTGTATTCTGTATGTTGCTTAGTCCAGTATTAGAGCCCTTCAAGTGCTCTGTTTTTGTTTTTTTCCTATTTTTGGGTGTTTCAGGGGTGGGGGTGCTATCTTTATTTTACCATGTGGATGCTACTATTGAGCTTGAGCTCATCACTATCAGTAAAGTGACCAATTTTTTGCTCATTTTTTAGGATGATGTCACTCTTTGTGCAATTATGTTTGCGCTTGTTAATTATCATCTAGCAACATACGCATACTTATCTATGGAACCTTTTTGGTAGTTAGCTATTTTATTAAGACACTCTGAATTCCCACTACTTTGATTACAATGTGTTTCTTGTATGAGACCTATTTCTTTCTTGAGGCCACCATAATTTGTTATGTGAATCATTATGCATATAGCTAACATAAGTTGAGCCAATAATGCCCCTTGCCTTAAATGTTGATGTGATGCTTATGGATGCTAGGAAATGATGCTTGATGATGATGGGTCTTCAATTGACAACTTTCAATTTTTTACTGCCAATTAAATTTATTATACATCCGTTTTTTGAATATAACAAATTCTCAATTGCATGCAGGTTCCTCATGAAGGACCCATGTGTGATCTTCTATGGTCTGACCCAGATGACAGATGTGGTTGGGGAATTTCACCAAGAGGAGCAGGTTACACATTTGGGCAAGACATTGCACAGCAGTTCAACCATACAAATGGCCTCTCTCTAATTTCAAGGGCCCATCAACTTGTAATGGAAGGATTCAATTGGTGTCAGGTGGGTCTTCAGACCGCATTATTGTTTTGAAATTGTTATATGCTCAGAGTCGATGAATAAATCGTATTGGCTTCCCCAAAAAGTATATTAGATTCTTAATAGAGTCTCTGCAAATTTTCTTGTACAGCTTGCAGTTTCAATATAGCCGTGCACTCATACTGGATTCCTTACAACACGTACCTTGCAAAGATTTACAAATACATGCAACTAAGTACATTTTGGTGTATTTTGTTGTAGACCGATTTAGTGAAAGCTTTGTTGTAAGCATGGGCCTTGCCAAATGTCTATTACATTCATGGTTGCATATTGCTGATTATGTATCTTTAGCGTGCTGCCCTTTGGATGTTTTTTCCACCTAGATATACCACTGGAAGATTGAATAGTTACTGTTGTAATTCATGCAGGACAAGAATGTTGTCACAGTCTTCAGTGCGCCGAACTATTGTTATCGCTGTGGTAACATGGCTGCAATTCTTGAAATCGGCGAGAACATGGACCAGAACTTCCTCCAATTCGACCCTGCTCCTCGGCAAATTGAGCCAGACACAACTCGCAAGACCCCAGACTACTTTTTGTAATTGTGGTGGTGACCTTTTTAACTTACCGGTGTTGATGCTCTCTTCTGCAGCGTCAGGGTCTGTAGATCTTCTGTCCTTAGATACGGGTTCCATGAGCCCGACCTGTATGTCTCCCGATTCTTTTGTTTGGAGATTTTGTTGCTGCTTCTCAATCTTTATACAAGATGTTAAATGCCAGTGGATTTTTCTTTTTTCTGTTGTACTTGACTTTGTATTATTTGTAGACAGTGAAGGAAGTTGCAGTAGGATCGCCCCTCAGTTTGCTTTTTCTTTTTTGTCTAATACATGTGGTCAGAATCATATCGTCTGCCTGGCTGAATAAATTCTGTCCGGATGGGGAGGTGCTTTTCGTTTGTGTTTGCAGCATCCACATCTGGTCTCCTGCTGTATAATATTTGTTGGCCCCTTGTAATGAGTTTGGCATTACATAGGTGATGGCAATGGCAAATATGGTTTTAATGTTATGGATGGTGTTTCCAAATTACTATGCAGGTGACCCAATTTTTTTACACCTGTGAAATTGGTTTCAGTCCATGCTTGACGCGTCTTGCTGTGTTGAGGTGGACGCCAGAACATCTAGGCACGTCAGTTTGCAGACAGAAATCCACGCTCCACATGTTACATAACCATGACAATAATTGCGTAGCAGTCATTTGTTAGGCATGAAATCACGAGAGGAAATCTGAGCACAGCAAAACATGCGCCTGAACCAAAATCTCAGTCCTCACATCGTTTCTGTTGGTTAGTAGTGCACAATATCCTCAGTTAAGTGTTTACAACATTTGTCCTGGCTTTACAACATGCTGCTCTAGGCTCTACCCGTCTAAGTCATAATATTCATCTTTGAACTGATCAGGCTTTATTTCAAAAAAAAAGAACTGATCAGGCTTCATACCATGTCAGCGAGCTCGCTATCAGCAGCCTACTTGGCAAGTCCCCCGGACAAGGTGCAATGTACGTCAGCTTCTTCCTGTAGTGAAGAACGTTATTTCCAGTTGAGCACAGATAATATAGACCCACATAATAATGCATGTTCCAAGGCATACCTTTGGATGTCCACATCGGTGACATGAATGAATCCAGCAACATTGCTGCAAAAATTTGTTGTAAATGTTAGCAAATGTGTAAATCCAACTTGTGACAGGGGGCAAATGCGTAAATGCAACTTGTGTCAGGGAAAAATAAGCTCCATTTCTGCTGATCTTGACATCAAATTTAGTTGAAAATGGTAGAATCAAACAATATCATGGGAAACGCAGCCACAAGGAAATATTCCGAAACCCATGTAACTTACCTAATATCGACATGCTAAAATAACCATAAATCATCCTCACTCTCTATCTAAACCATGGCAAGAAAATTTTTCTGCATGATATTTTCATAAAACTTTGACCTACATCCTCTCTGTTTAAGTACAGTTTACTGCTAGAGTGCTAGTGAATTGCCACGACTAAGATTGCCACGACTAACTTTAGGCAGCCACAGTTTTCTTAGTTGATGTTTGGTTCCTGCCACAACTTAGTCTGCCTAACTTCTTAGTCACTTGGTCCACATGTCATAGACTCAAAACTTTTTGCCTAACTTTGCCTAAGGTTAGGTGGTCAATTTTATTGCCACAAAAGTGTGGCAAAACTAACTTTAGTAACCTTAGGCAAAATTGTGTGGCAAATTTGTTACTCAACCAAACATGCCAATTTATACAGTGCAAATCTTGTAACATGAGTTAGATTTAACAGAGGCCATGAACATATGGTTAGAATAACCACCAGTAAACTCCAAGACTCAATTACTTGTACCATGTAATTTCATTTCCTGAAGGCTGTACGGCTATGCTCTATAAATAATGTAGCTATACCTCTCCTCTACTCCGAGTCTCTATTCTGCATTTAACCTAACTTACTAGCCCTAGCCTGTAATATACGTAAGTGGGTATGATATATTACCTAGAAATTATTTCATCAGGTTCCTTAGCATAAGAAATAGCAAGCACTGTATGGATCATATCCGTGCTGATGTTGACAGCAACAAGTCGAGTAGGATCTGCCACAGGCTCTGCACCAATAGGCAATGCTGAGCGAGGAGCTTGATGGCCACCACCAATTCTGAACACCGACACATCACTAAAATTGACAATGTTTGAATGTGGCGCCAGATCATTTGCAATCCCATAAAAGTATTCCTGCAAGAGCTCATTAGTACTTAGCTTTAACAATTAACATAAGGTTGAAACAGTGAATAATAGCCCCATAAAGGTTGCAAAGATTACATGCAAATGACTGAAAAAATAGAAAGAGGCAAAGAGACTGACAGGGTACAACGATGCAGGTATATTTAAGTTTTCATCCCTTGACATTCGATACCAAATAAAGTTTGATGGCATAGTTGGGCAAATTCTACTTCAAGAAAATAAAGGTTACCTTGATTCGGAAGCTTCTAGTCTTTTGGCGATATTTTGAATTTCTGAGGACAACACCCTCTGATTTTTGAAGTTTTACAACATCAATGTTGGGTTTGCTTTGAACTGCATCCTTTAACATTTTCCAAAGTTTCTCCTGCAAGCCATGAGATAGATGAGATAATTCTGATGAGCTCCTTCAATATATATGATTTCATATTTATCCATGACTCCACATTCAAGATAAAATGACTTCGTACAGCTCTACAGAGCATTGATTTGATAAGATTAAATAACAATATAATGCAATATCACTTGGTAATGATATGCGATTCTGCATAATTGGTGTTTTGTGCTTGTATATGCACATTTCTTCAAATCTTTATGAATACCAGTTGGCACAGACTGAACATTCTTTGAATGCCTTATATAGATTATTAAAAATATCACTAGAAATCATTGACTAGATCAGTAGGCACACTAGATGCATAATGGAGAATAATAGTGTTGATGGTATGTTTATAAGGAAGCATGCTGCCAGGGAGTACTGCTAACAGACTATGTTTTTTGTTTCAACTTGAGATCTCAAACCGCGTCTAATGCTGCGACACATTTACCGTTTTGTTACTCAATGAGATCTCCATTATTTTATACAAACATTATATAGGACACTTTATTTTCTTCTATGGATTAACATGATGCCTCGATAATAGCACAGTACTATAACAAAATGTTTGCTTACCTATGATGCTTAGTAACATTATACTTAGCTACAAATGGAACATTTAATATTATCATCAAATCGAATATATGATTGTGGGGTAGTCAGTGAATGCAAAATGAAACAAGGATGATTTACCAACAGAATATCCCATGTGCAATACGCTGTGCTCACTGTTCACATGACCAAAGGAATGCATCACTTACCTGTCCCAGTACCAGCACTACATTAGCCTTGAAAGTTTCAATTGCATTTAGAAGTAACTGCAGAGCACATATTAGGAATCATCACATGTTGCATCCAAAATCAGCCACCAGAAAGCATCCTGAAAATTGCTAGTCATTTGAAACCGAGTACTTACCTCGTACCCGAGGCCTTCAACCCACCCCATGGTATTGATAACCATTCCTGCTGCCCTAGATTCAGCATTGCCAGAGAACTGTCTCTCCAATGTTTTAGCTAGCTCCTTCATAAGAACTTTGTAAACATCCGC